>CM055120.1:96750616-97350616 GCA_029206835.1 Rana muscosa | reverse complement strand
ATGTAAGGAAGCACTCCGCTGGGGACACCTGAGATGTAAAGAAGGCACTCTGCTGGGGACACCTGAGATGTAAGGAAGCACTCCGCTGGGGACACCTGAAATGTAAGGAGGCACTCCGCTGGCTGGGGACACCTAAGATGTAAGAAAGCACTCCGCTGGGGACACCTGAGATGTAAAGAAGGCACTCCGCTGGGGACAGCTGAGATATAAAGGAAACACTCCGCTGGGGACACCTGAGATGTAAGGAAGCACTCCGCTGGGGACACCTGGGTTGTAAGGAAGCACTCCGCTGAGGACACCTGAAATGTAAGGAGGCATTCCGCTGGCTGGGGACACCTGAGATGTAAGGAAGCACTCTGCTGGGGACACCTGAGATGTAAGGAGGCACTCCACTGGGGACACCTGAGATGTAAGGAAGCACTCCGCTGGGGACACCTGAGATGTAAGGAAGCACTCCGCTGGGGACACCTGAGATGTAAGGAAGCACTCCGCTGGGGACACCTGAGATGTAAGGAAGCACTCTGCTGGGGACACCTGAGATGTAAGGAGGCACTCCGCTGGGGACACCTGAGATGTAAGGAAGCACTCCGCTGGGGACACCTGAGATGTAAGGAAGCACTCCGCTGGGGACACCTGAAATGTAAGGAAGCACTCCACTGGGGACACCTGAAATGTAAGGAGGCACTCCGCTGGGGACACCTGAGATGTAAGGAAGCACTCCGCTGGGGACACCTGAGATGTAAAGAAGGCACTCTGCTGGGGACACCTGAGATGTAAGGAAGCACTCCGCTGGGGACACCTGAAATGTAAGGAGGCACTCCGCTGGCTGGGGACACCTAAGATGTAAGAAAGCACTCCGCTGGGGACACCTGAGATGTAAAGAAGGCACTCCGCTGGGGACAGCTGAGATATAAAGGAAACACTCCGCTGGGGACACCTGAGATGTAAGGAAGCACTCTGCTGGGCACATCTGAAATGTAGGAAGGCACTCCGCTGAGGACACCTGAAATGTAAGGAAGCACTCCGCTGGAGACACCTGTGATGTAAGGAGGCACTCCGCTGGGGACACCTGAGATGTAAGGAAGCACTCCTCTGGGGACACCTGAAATGTAGGAAGGCATTCTGCTGGGGTCACCTGAAATGTAAGGAAGCACTCCGTTGGGGACACCTGAAATGTAGGAAGGCACTCCACTGGGGACACCTGAAATGTAAGGAAGCACTCCGCTGGGGACACCTGAAATGTAGGAAGGCACTCCGCTGGGGACACCTGAAATGTAGGAAGGCATTCTGCTGGGGACACCTGAAATGTAAGGAAGCACTCCGCTGGGGACACCTGAGATGTAAGGAAGCACTTCGCTGGGGACACCTGAAATGTAAAGAAGCACTCCGCTGGCTGGGGACACCTGAGATGTAAGGAAGCACTCCGCTGGCTGGGGACAGTGACATCAGAGCTCCCACTGATTCTGATTCTGCATTATGGTGAGTTGAATGATTTCATTTTATATTACAATGTAATAATAGAAATAATGCGCTTCAATCATCCTGACACCATAACAACCATGGTGCCGGGATGATTGAATTGCTAACACCAGGTGTTTGGAGTATCTTTATCTGCTAATTGTTAAACTTTCTGGAATACACATTTCTATTGTGTTGTAGGATCTGGGCCTGCTGTCCCTCCATCCCTCTTTTTTTTATTTCCTCTCTCTTTCTTCCTTTGTTTCTTCCTCCATCCCTCGTTCAGCTCAAACTCTAACCACACCCCTTTGAGTCACGCCCCTTTAAGCCACGCCCAAAATTACGCTTAAACCACGCCCATTATTCACGGGTCAGGTAGAGGGCCCCTTAGCAGAATTCTGCTTAGGGCCCCAGGGAGGTCAGGATCGGCACTGCATGATGTATACACCCATTTAACTGTTCACTTACTATTAAGAAGATATGGACCCTGATTCGACTAAGTTTACTATCACACCTAGATTACAGCCTAAAACACGCCTAGACCTTATGCATATTCATAAGTATATATTGTTAAAATTTGATGTTTGTAAGTCAGAGACACTTCCTTCTTCATTCGGCCCGGTAGAGCTGGATATCGGTGTGTGTGTTGTGTCTCTCCACTTCAGTGTATGAATAAAGCACCTAATTTTCTTTTACAAAGATTTAGATGTACTATCTCATCTGAATGGTCTTGTTTGGAGACTCCCTAACCTGATTTAACAATAGAAAAAAGTAAAAAATATTGTGTTTTTTTCAAAACTGTCGCTCTTTTTTTGTTAATAGCGCAATTGTCATTCAAACTGTAACAGCGCTGAAAGCTGAAAATTGGTCTGGGCAGGAAGGGAGTGAAAATGCCCTGTATTGAAATGGTTAAGTTATATTGGGCATAAAATATATTTTCACAATAATAGAACATTTGTGGTATTTCTAGACATACTGGTATTTGGGCAGCTTTGTATTGCTTAACCACTTAACGACCGCTCACTGTATATATACGTCGGCAGAATGGCACCGACAGGCACAATCACGTAGAGCATACGTGATTGCCTTTGTACAGTTGGGGGGTCCGATCGGACCCCCCTCCTATACAGTGAGCGGTGGCTAAGTGTCCGGGAGCGTTCCGGGATGAGGGGGCAGCCATTCGTTTCTGGCCACCCCCTCGCGATCGCTCCCGGCGAATGGAAATGCCCCCTCTGTCTGTGTCAGACAGAGGGAGCAGGAGGAAGTGATGTCATCTCTGGTGCGGCGCTCACATATACCGAGCGCCGTACAAGAGAAGATATCAGGTTAGTGCACACAACACTACACTGACACCAGGACACATAGGGACATAAATCGCCCCCCCAGGCCCCCCAGATCACCCCAGATCACCCCCCAGATCACCCCCCAGCCCCCCCAGTCACAGTGTCACTGATTGCAGTGACCATTTATTTAGTGATCACTGCAATCAGTGACATTTGTGACTGTAAAAGTGTCACCAAAGTTTAGTCTTAGGTCCAGTGTAGCCCCCTAACCCCCCCTAATAAAGGTTTAACCCCCTGATCACCCCCCAGATAACCCTTTCACCGCCTATCACCACTGTCGCTTAGCGATCATTTTTCTGATCGCTGTCTTAGCGTCAGTGATGCAGATCGGCAGCCAGTAATTTTTTTTAGGTTCGCCGCAGGTTTTTATAGCGTCAGGTACCCCAATATATTATCTAATAAAGGTTTAACCCCCTTGATCGCCCCCCAGGTAACCCTTTCACCCCCTATCACCACTGTCACTAAGCGATCGTTTTTCTAAACGCTGTCTTAGTGTCTGTGATGCAGATCGGTAGCCGGTAATTTTTTTTAGGTTCGCCGCAGGTTTTTATAGCGTCAGGTACCCCAATATATTATCTAATAAAGGTTTAACCCCCTTGATCGCCCCCCAGGTAACCCTTTCACCCCCTATCACCACTGTCGCTAAGCAATTGTTTTTCTAAATGCTGTCTTAGTGTCGGTGATGCAGATCGGTAGCTGGTAATTTTTTTTAGGTTCGCCGCAGGTTTTTATAGCGTCAGGTACCCCCATATATTATCTAATAAAGGTTTTAACCCCCTGATTGCCCCTAGTTAACCCTTTCACCAGTGATCACCATATAAGTGTTACGGGTGACGCTGGTTAGTTAGTTTGCTTTTTATAGTGTCAGGGCACCCGCCGTGTATATAACCCAATAAAGGTTTAACCCCCTGATCGCCCGGCGGGTGATATCAATTAGGTTTTAGCGTCAGAGAGGGTCTGAGTCACACCCCAGGCAGCGTCAGGTTAGTGCCAGTAACGCTAACACCCACGCGTGAAGCATACACCCCCCTTAGTGGTATAGTATCTGAACAGATCAATATCTGATCTGATCAGATCTATACTAGCGTCCCCAGCAGTTTAGGGTTCCCAAAAACGCAGTGTTAGCGGGATCAGCCCAGATACCTGCTGGCACCTGCGTTTTGCCCCTCCGTCCAGCCCAGGCCACCCAAGTGCAGTATCGATCGATCACTGTCACTTACAAAACAAAAACACACATAACTGTAGCATTCGCAGAGACAGGCCTGATCCCTGCGACTCCAGTGCTGTAGGAGGTGATTTCACCACCACAGTTAAAAAAAAAAGCAAATATGCCGAACCATTGGGGCAGCAGGGGCGGAGGAGCGATTTTGCTCCTAATGCCGCGTACATACGGTCGAAATTCCGACGGAGGCTTGCCCGTGGAAAAGTCCGACCATGTGTGTGCGGCATAACTTTTTTGCGGGAGGATGCCCCCATGCTTCGGCATATATAAATGGTGCGTGTATGCCCATCATTGGAAGTGGGTGGATGAAGGGCGGTATTCTAATGGTGGGCATACCCACCGATTAATCTCTTTTTTCGTTCAGCCAACTGGCTGCATGAAATAAAAAGATTACAATACATGTCCAACAAGGACCAGCAACGTACTGGTATGTTGCTGGATTTTGAATGTTTATACCAGAATGATGCCTGCGGGTTTAGGTATCATCTTGGTATCATTCTTTTCAGCCTGCGGCCGGCTTTCATGTAAAAGCAATCCTAGCGGCTAATTAGCCTCTGGACTGCTTTTACAAGCAGTGGGAGGGAATGCCCCCCCCGGATATAAAAAGCGCCATTGGGAAATTGGGAAAGCATTTTATCACACCAATCTTGGTGTGGTCAGATGCTTTGAGGGCAGAGGAAAAATCTAGGGTCTAGAAGACCCCAGTTTTTTTCAAAAAAAGAGTACCTGTCACTACCTATTGCTATCATAGGGGATATTTACATTCCCTGAGATAACAATAAAAATGATTAAAAAAAAAATACTTGGAAGGAACAATTTAAAAATAAAATAAAAAAGCAAAATTAATAATAAAAAAAAAAGAAAAAAAAAAAGCACCCCTGTCCTGCCCTGCTCTTGCCCAATGGCGAACGCAAGCGTCGGTCTGGCGTCATATGTAAACAGCAATTGCACCATGCATGTGAGGTATCACCGCGAAGGTCAGATCGAGGGCAATCATTTTAGCAGTAGACCTCCTCTGTAAATCTACTGGGGTAACCTGTAAAGGCTTTTAAAGGCTTTTAAAAATGTATGTAGTTTGTCGCCAATGCGCGTTTGTGCGAAATTTTAAAGCATGTCGTGTTTGGTATCTATGTACTCGGCCTAAGATCATCTTTTTTATTTTATCAAACATTTGGGCAATATAGTGTGTTTTAGTGCATTAAAATAAAAAAAGTGTATTTTTTAACCCAAAAAATGCGTTTGAAAAATCGCTGCGCAAATACTGTGTAGAAAAAAAAAATGCAACACCCACCATTTTAATCTGTAGGGCCTTTGCTTTAAAAATATATATAATGTTTGGGGGTTCAACATAATTTTCTTGCAAAAAAAAAAAAAATGGTTTCATGTAAACAAAAAGTGTCAAAAAGGGCTTTGTCTTCAAGTGGTTAGAAGAGTGGATGTAAGCTTCCTAATGTTGTGTATAAAATGCCAGAACAGTTCAAAACCCCCCCAAATGACCCCATTTTGGAAAGTAGACACCCCAAGCTATATACTGAGAGGCATGTCGAGTCCATGGAATATTTTATATGTTGACACAAGTTGCGGAAAAACGACAATTTTTTTTTTTTGCACAAAGTTGTCACTAAATGATATATTGCTCAAACATGCCATGGGCATATGTGGAATTACACCCCAAAATACATTCTGTTGCTTCTCCTGAGTACGGGGATACCACATGTGTGAGACTTTTTGGGAGCCTAGCCACGTACGGGACCCCAAAAACCAAGCACCGCCTTCAGGCTTTCTAAGGGTGTAAATTTTTGATTTCACTTCTCACTGCCTATCACAGTTTCGGAGGCCATGGAATGCCCAGATAGCACAAAACCCCCCCAAATGACCCCATTTTGGAAAGTAGACACCCCAAGCTATTTGCTGAGAGGTATTGTGAGTATTTTGCAGATCTCGCTTTTTGTCACAAAGTTTTGAAAATTGAAAAAAATATATATATATATATATATATATATTTTCTTTCTTCATTTTCAAAAACAAATGAGAGCTGTAAAATACTCGCCATTCCTCTCAGCAAATAGCTTGGGGTGTCTATATTCCAAAATGGGGTCATTTGGGGGGGTTTTGTGCGATTTTGGCATTTTATGGCCTTCGAAACTGTGATAGGTAGTGAGGAGTGAAATCAAAAATTTGTGCCTAGAAATCCTGAAGGCGGTGCTTGGTTTTCGGGGTCCCGTACGCGGCTAGGCTCCTAAAAAGTCCCACACATGTGGAATCCCCGCACTCAGGAGAAGCAGAAAAATGTATTTTGGGGTGTAATTCCACATATAACCATGGCATGTGTGAGCAATATATCATTTAGTGACAACTTTTTATAATTTTTTTTTTTGTTTTTTTTTGTCATTATTCAATCACTTGGGACAAAAAAAATATATTCAATGGGCTCAACAGGCCTCTCAGCAATTTCCTTGGGGTGTCTACTTTCTAAAATGGGGTCATTTGGGGGGGTTTTGTGCTATTTTGGCATTTTATGGCCTTCGAAACTGTGATAGGTAGTGAGGAGTGAAATCAAAAATTTGCGCCCTTAGAAATCCTGAAGGTGGTGCTTGGTTTCCGGGGTCCCGTACGCGGCTAGGCTCCCAAAAAGTCCCACACATGTGGTATCCCCGTACTCAGGAGAAGCAGCAAAATGTATTTTGGGGTGAAATTCCACATATAACCATGGCATGTGTGAGCAATATATCATTTAGTGACAACTTTTTGTAATTTTTTTTTTTTTTTTTTTTTTTAGTCATTATTCAATCACTTGGGACAAAAAAAAAAAAATTCAATGGGCTCAACATGCCTCTCAGCAATTTCCTTGGGGTGTCTACTTTCCAAAATGGGGTCATTTGGGGGGGTTTTGTACTGCCCTGTCATTTTAGCACCTCAAGAAATGAGATAGGCAGTCATAAATTTAAAGCTGTGTAAATTTCAGAAAATGTACCCTAGTTTGTAAACTCTATAACTTTTGCGCAAACCAATAAATATACGCTTATTGACATTTTTTTTACTAAAAACATGTGGCTGAATACATTTTGGCCTAAATGTATGACTACAATTGAGTTTATTCGATTTTTCTTATAACAAAAAGTAGAAAATATCATTTTTTTTCAAAATTTTCGGTCTTTTTCCGTTTATATCGCAAAAAATAAAAAAAAGAGGCAATCAAATACCATTAAAAGAAAGCTCTATTTGTGGGAAGAAAAGGACGCAAATTTCGTTTGGGTACAACATTGCATGTCCGCACAATTTACAGTTAAAGCAGCGCAGTGCTAAATTCTGAATTCACCTCTGGTCCTCTAGCTACCAAATGGTCCGGGGCTTAAGTGGTGTGAGGGGGTTAGCTCGGCAGCGGGTGTGTGTGACCCCCGGGATGGGCTCCCCACACAAAACAGGCCCAGCAAACGGAGGTTGTGGTTTTCAAAATCAAAAAGGTGCGGTTTATTTTCTATTTACAGTGACAAAACACAGCAAAGCAAAAGAAACATAAACAAAATAAATCCTGGTCAAGTTGACCTCTGACTAAACACACAGGTTTCCTAACTAACAACTGGGATCAGCCTAGTGCTGTCCTAGTCCCTAAGTCCCTGGTTTTAAATGTCCAAGCAAATAGCCACACAGGCTTTGTCTCACCGCACAGGGGTTCACTCTCCCTAGACAGTCCACACAGGTCTGGTTCCAGGCATGAGCCCACTAGCCTTAGCTGGGCTTATACAACTCTCCACCTAGTTGTATAAGTCGGCGTAAAGCCTGAATCTGGGCGAAATATATCTACCCCCCTGGATGCAACCAGGTGACTTTACCTTCCTGCTGTCACAGTGGTTAAAATCAAAATGAAAATAAATGGGTACTTGGTGTGTGCCTTTTTTTTTTAACTGTCTAGCCTATGTGAACATATCTAGCAATTACTCACATTACCCCTTATGCCTGTTAGCATGTGTAATTTGTACAGGTGATTTTCCTCTATAGCCTTGACTATCAAAATTTCATATGGGTACAGTGTTGCATGACCGCGCAATTGTCATTCAAAGTGCGACAGCGCTGAAAGTTGCAAATTGTCCTGGGCAGGAAGGAGCGAAAGTGTCTGGTATTGAAGTGGTTAAGCAATGACTGTATGTATAAAAACAAAAAACAAAAAACAAAACATTAATGTCACTTTAAAAGCAAAAGTTACAGAATAAAAAAAATGTATGCAAAAGCACATAGCTTCTATTTAACGGCTTCAAAGAAGCTACTTAAAACTTGTTGAAACTTTTACAAATGCACACTACAGCATTCTTCAGACTGAAAAGATGCTTGTATAAACCAGATTAAACATGTCTGATGGCTGTAAACTGAGCAATTTTTGAGTATTCAGTTTTTTTTCTAAAACACGTAAATTTTCTTTTCATGAATAAATAACATGTGTGCATGCTTTTTACTATATTGTGGGGGTAAATAATTAGGAAAATTGCATATTTTTAGCGAGGTAAAGAAATTGCCTGGCTCTCAGCCTCCATGAGTTTTATGAATGCCCTTCTTGAATTTAATGTGTATGTAAATACATTTCTAGACCAATTTAAAAAAATAAATAAGTATGTAATGGTGCCTCCGCTCAGAAAGAACCTTTTTCAGATTTCAAACATGAAAGTACATATTAAATACAGTTGAAGATAATTATTTACATTGAAATGCAATGTAATTGTTCTAGCAGTTTTATACCTCATTATCTTAATGTGAAGGCGGGTGTTGGCTTCCAAGCCTTGATGATCCTTCTAAATGTTCACACAGAAACATTCCTTTCTTGGATTACTCCAGTTAATTTCTGTTACTTATTGCCTTTTGTTTTTAACTCCTTTGTAGATGAAGATAGATTCTTTTTTTGGCAGACCAGTTATTTTTTTCCATTCATACCAGGTGTGTTTCATCCATTTTGTGTCATTTTTCCAACACAAGCAAAATACATGGATGTGAGTAAATTTAGCATTTTCATTGCCCCCTCATACTAATGTCTTCTATTGAGGTCTGTTGGAAACATGTCCTACATGCTGTATTTTTGGTGCTTTGGAATTTACAAGACTTGGCATTGGGGTGGGGAAAATAATCTCAGCACTCACTTTAAAAAAAATAAAAATAAGCCATTTTTTTTCTTAGGGTATGGGCTTTTAACAGTACTTGGAAGACATTTTTGATACTCACCAAGTACCCCTGGTGCCTGGCCCTGGTTGGTACACACTTCCTTGTTCCTCAAACATAGCTTTGTTTCTTGCAGTTAATCTGTCAATGATTAGTGATGAGCCGAACACCCCCGGGTTCGGTTCGCACCAGAACCCGCGAACGGACCGAAAGTTCGAACGAACATTAGAACCCTATTAAATACAATGGATGCGAACGTTCGAATTCTAAAGTGCTAATTATAAAAACTATTATGCATGTTATTGTCCTAAAAAGGGTTTGGGAACCCGGGTTCTGCACCAGGGGACATGTATCAATGCAAAAATAAGTTTTAAAAACGGTCGTTTTCCGGGAGCAGTCATTTTAATGATGCATAAAGTGAAAAAAAAAAAGTCAAATATTCCTTTAAATATCGTACCTGGGGGGTGTCTAAAGTATGCCTGTGAAGTGCCACGTGTTTCCCGTGTTTAGAACTGTCCCTGCACAAAATGACACTTCTAAAGGAAAAAAAAGCCATTTAAAACTGCTTGCGGCTTTAATGTAATGTCTGGTCCCGGTAATATGGATGAAAATCTTTAAGAAAAATGGCATAGCTACCCCATGACCCCCCCCTACCCCAGCCCATTACCAGCCCCTTTGGGTCTTGTATGGATATTAAGGGGAACCCCGCACATAAAATAAAAAAGGCCCTATATACTCTGAACAGCCGTATACAGGCGGTGCATACAAGACAGGGACTGTAGGTTTGTTCTTATGTAGAATCTGTTTGTAATTTTGAACAGGTACATTGTTGAAGTGTAGCTCCAGACCAAAAATCTATTTTTAAACTTTTTGGAAAACATAGGTAAGGGTTATCACCCCTGTAACATTTGTTTTGCTGTCTGTGCCCCTGTTCAGAACATTTCACCTCACTTTCCGTCCTAATGACAACTGTTTTTGAAATGTGGTGTTTTTCTTGAAACAAGGATTGCTGATAAAGCATCAGTACAGAGGAGACACCTTTCTCCCATATTTATTCTTACAGGAGAGAATTTTCCTTCCTAGTGGTAGATTTCCTCTCACTTCCTGTTGTCTTCTTGCGTTTGCAAGTAGGAGTCGTTTGTAAGTTGGATGTTTGAAAGTAGGGACCTGCCGTATATACTCTGCAGAAATAGGCCCCTTAGTTGTTGGTGTTGGCACAACACTGTAAGCACTCACAGTTACTCTTGGTTGGTGCTGGAACGCCCTGCTGTCAACTATTATATCAGGAATTTTAATTACATATAATTGTTGAACAGTGGTAGTAAAAATTGGGCCTTTGATGGTGGTGCTGGTGCCACAACACTGTAAGCCCTGACAGTTACTCTTGGTGGGTGCAGCAATGGGCCCTGCTGTGAATTATTAGATCAAGAATTGTAATTACATGCCCCTGTTGAACAGGGGCTGAAAAATTGGGCCTTAGGCACTGGTGGCACAACACTGCAACCCTTCACAGATACTGTACTTGGAGCACAGCAATGAGCCCTGTTGCAAAGTATTGCTTCAAAAATTGTAATGACACGCCCCTGTTAAACAGGGGCTGAAAAATTGGGCCTTAGGCACTGGTGGCACAACACTGCAACTCCTCACAGATACTGTACTTGGAGCACAGCAATGAGCCCTGTTGCAAAGTATTGCTTCAAAAATTGTAATTACACGCCCCTGTTAAACAGGGGCTGAAAAATTGGGCGTTAGGCACTGGTGGCGGCACCCATAAACAAAAATGATCTTCCAAGCTATCATCATCAATCGTATCATTGAGGACTCGGAGGAGGAGGATAGCCAGTCAACATAACAGCACAGGCACTCAGCATCAGCATCAGTCTTGAAGGGATGTGACATTTTAAAATCAATTAGTCTGTTATATCAGCATCAGGTGTGTGGTAGCTGGTGGTGATCCAAGACTGGTTCATCTTGATGAAAGTCAGTCGATCAACCGAGTCGGTGGACAGGCGCACCCTGTGATCCGTGACAAATCCTCCAGCAGCACTGAATGTGCGTTCCGAAAGAACGCTGGATGCAGGACAGGCCAGTAGCTCAATTGCATACTGTGCAAGCTCTGGCCAGTGATCCATCCTCAAGACCCAGTAAGCCAGAGGATTTTCGGTGGGGAAGGTGTCCAAGTCTGACCTTGCCCCTAGATATTCCTGCACCATGTTTATCAGACGCTGGCGATGGTTGCTGGAACCAATCATACTTTGGGGCTGCGGACTAAAGAATTGTCTGAACGCATCGGTCAGACGGCCACCTTCCCCACCGCTCCTTCTTTGACTGGCCGAAGCCTCAGCAACTCGTTGTCCAGGACCAGGAGTTTGCAACCTCCCAGTCTCTGGGAACGCGTTGCACAGACCTTTCTGCAAGGCCTCCCGGAGTTGTCTCATCCTCTGCTCCCTCTGCGACGGTAACATAAGGTCCGCAACCTTACCCTTGTACCGTGGATCAAGGAGAGTGGCCAGCCAGTAATGGTCCCTCTCCTTGATCCGAAGAATACGAGGATCCTTCCGCAGACTTTGCAGGATCAGGGAGGCCATGCAGCGTAGGTTTGCTGAGGCATTCGCTCCGGAGTCCTCTGGGTCACTAAGGACGACATGATCCGCAGCCACCTCCTCCCAGCCACGTACAAGTCCACTGGTTTCTTGGGACTGTAAATCATCCCTAAAAGACTGCTGCTGATGATGCTGAGTGCCAGCCTCCACCTCCATGCTGACACAATCCTCCTCCTCCTCCTCCTCCTCCTCCTCCTCTTCCTGTGCGATGGGTGGGACAGAAGGAACACTGTCTGGGTAAAGGGGGCCTTGAGAGGCAAGGAAGTCCTCCTCTTCCTGCCTCTGTTCTGCCTCAAGTGCCCTGTCCATTATTCCACGCAGCGTGTGCTCCAACAGGTGGACAAGAGGTACAGTGTCACTGATGCATGCACTGTCACTGCTCACCATCCTCGTGGCCTCCTCAAATGGTGCCAGGACAGTGCATGCATCCCTGATCATGCCCCACTGGCGTGGAGAAAAAAAACCAAGCTCCCCTGACCCTGTCCTGGTGCCGTAGTCGCACAGGTACTCATTGATGGCCCTCTGCTGCGTGTGCAGCCGCTGCAGCATGGCCAACGTTG
This sequence comes from Rana muscosa, assembly GCA_029206835.1. NCBI lineage: Eukaryota > Metazoa > Chordata > Amphibia > Anura > Ranidae > Rana > Rana muscosa. The sequence goes on along the minus strand of CM055120.1, from coordinate 97,338,285 downwards.
AGTTCCACCTGGTGGGCATGTCACATATAAGGCGGTTCTTGGGCAGGTTCAACTCCTTTTGCAGCTCAGCCAGGCGAGCACTGGCATTATAAGATCTGCGGAAATGCACACAGACTTTCCTGGCCTGCCTCAGGACATCCTGTAAGCCCGGGTACCTGCCCAAGAAGCGCTGCACCACCAGGTTAAGGACGTGAGCCACACAGGGCACATGGGTCAGTTGTCCCTGTCGGAGGGCGGAGAGGAGGTTGGTGCCATTGTCGCAAACCACCATTCCTGGCTTAAGCTGGCGTGGCGTCAACCACCTCTCGGCCTGGCCCTGCAGAGCAGACAGGACCTCTGCCCCAGTGTGGCTTCTGTCCCCCAAACACACCAGCGCAAGCACGGCATGGCATCTTTTTGCCTGCGTACTTGCGTAGCCCCGTGAACGGCTACGGAGCACCGCTGGTTCATAGGACAAACCACAGGAAGAGGCCATGGAGGAAGAAGAAGAGGAGGGGGTGGAGGAGAGAGGTGTGTCACAACCAGTAGTAGCATTTTGGAGGCGTGGCGGTGGGACAACCTCCAACACTACTGCACCTTGTCCTGAATCCTTCCCAGCTGCCAAAAGAGTGACCCAATGGGCCGTGAAAGAAAGGTAACGTCCCTGTCCATGCCTGCTGGACCATGAGTCAGCGGTAATATGCACCTTACCGCTGACCGCCCTGTCCAGCGAGGCCAAGACATTGCCTTCCACATGCCGGTAGAGAGCCGGAATAGCCTTCCGTGAGAAAAAGTGGCGTTTGGGAACCTGCCACTGAGGAACCGCACATTGCACAAACTCACGGAAGGGGGCCGAGTCTACCAACTGAAAAGGCAGCAGTTGAAGCGCTAGCAATTTAGCCAAGCTAGCATTCAACCGCTGGGCATGTGGATGGCTGGGAGTGAACTTCTTTCGACGGTCCAGCAGCTGGGGCAGGGAAATTTGCCTGCTAGAATCGGACGTCGGTGTACTGCTAGCAGAGTGGCCGCAAGTACTTGGCTGTGACACACCTAATTCTACACCTTCATTCCTCTCAGTGCATGTTTCAGAGAGGACTGAAGTTATAGTGGGGTTGGAGATCCCAGCTGATGCGGTGCAAGGAGAGGTCCGCTTTGTTCTTTGGTGTGGGTCTTTGAGGTAGGCTTGCCAACGAGCTGCATGGCAGGTCAACATATGTCTGGTCAGGCATGTGGTACCCAAGCGGCTGATGTTTTGGCCACGCGATATACGCTTGAGACATATGTTGCAAACAGCAGCTGTGCGATCTGATGCACTAGCCTCAAAAAAGGCCCACACCAAAGAACTTTTTGAATGACGGGCAGAGGCAGCGCCCTGCACAGGCGGAGCTCTGCGGTGTGATTCCGTCGGTGTACTGCCCTTACGCTGGCCACCAAAGGGCATCCTGCCTCGTTGGAGATGTGCCTCCTCCTCATCCTCCTCCTCCTCCTCTCTCCTATTAGGCACCCACGTGGAGTCATTGACCTCATCATCCCCTCCCTCCTCATCACTGGAGCCAATCTGGCAGTATGCTGCAGCTGCTGGAACATGACTGCCAGATTGGTGTCCTTCTTGAGCATCCCCTCTGTCTGCTCTCACGCTACTGCCTTCCTCTAGCTGGGTTTCATCATCAGACCCTTCGAAACGCTGGGCATCCTCCTGGAGCATGTACCCAACACTGTGCTGAAACAGTTCGGGGGACTCCTCAGGAGGAGGACATGGTGGGTCTAGGGAAGGAGTGACTGATGATTTGTCTGACATTGATACCAGGGAAGACGACGCTTTGGCAGCTGCTTTTCCAGTACCCTGAGCCTGGGTGAGAGAGGATGAGGAGGAGGAGGAGGGCTTGGTCATCCACTCTACCAAGTCTTCGGCATGATGTGGCTCAACATGTCCAGCTGCCGAAAAGAAGGACAAGCGTGTCCCATGGCCATGTGCTGATGACAATGCACCGCGTCCACGACCAGCACTGTTGCCCCCAGACACAGAGCCTGCTTGCCCTCTTTTATTGCCTCCTGACTGTCTGCCTCTCCTTGTTTGCCTTCCAGACATTCTAATAGATGGCCTGCAGGGAGATGGGAAAAAAGCAATAAGGGCTACCTTGAGGTGTCCTTCTCTGTCCCTTGAAACAAGGACTTTCACAGTGAAAGAAACTGACACTGTCCCTACCTAGAGTTTTCTGTCCCTAGAATAAATGTTTTTTTTAATCACAATATAGCACAAGGACAATTCACTCAATGTCTCTCCAGGTCCCTGGAAACAAGGACTTGCAGAGTGAAAGAAACTGACACTGTCCCTACCTAGAGTTTTCTGTCCCTAGAATAAATGTTTTTTTTAAGCACAATATAGCACAAGGACAATTAACTCACTGTCCTTACAGGTCCCTGGAAACAAGGACTTGCAGAGTGAAAAAAAAAAAACACTCTCCCTACCTACAGTTTTCTGTCCCTAGAAAAAATGTTTTTTTTTAAGCACAATATAGCACAAGGACAATTAACTCACTGTCCTTACAGGTCCCTGGAAACAAGGACTTGCAGAGTGAAAGAAAAAAAACACTCTCCCTACCTACAGTTTTCTGTCCCTAGAAAAAATGTTTTTTTTAATCACAATATAGCACAAGGAAAATTAACTCACTGTCCTTACAGGTCCCTGGAAACAAGGACTTGCAGAGTGAAAGAAAAAAAACACTCTCCCTACCTACAGTTTTCTGTCCCTAGAAAAAATGTTTTTTTTAATCACAATATAGCACAAGGAAAATTAACTCACTGTCCTTACAGGTCCCTGGAAACAAGGACTTGCAGAGTGAAAGAAACTGACACTGTCCCTACCTAGAGTTTTCTGTCCCTAGAATAAATGTTTTTTTTAAGCACAATATAGCACAAGGACAATTAACTCACTGTCCTTACAGGTCCCTGGAAACAAGGACTTGCAGAGTGAAAGAAAAAAAACACTCTCCCTACCTACAGTTTTCTGTCCCTAGAAAAAATGTTTTTTTTAAGCACAATATAGCACAAGGACAATTAACTCACTGTCCTTACAGGTCCCTGGAAACAAGGACTTGCAGAGTGAAAGAAAAAAAACACTCTCCCTACCTACAGTTTTCTGTCCCTAGAAAAAATGTTTTTTTTAATCACAATATAGCACAAGGAAAATTAACTCACTGTCCTTACAGGTCCCTGGAAACAAGGACTTGCAGAGTGAAAGAAACTGACACTGTCCCTACCTAGAGTTTTCTGTCCCTAGAATAAATGTTTTTTTTAATCACAATATAGCACAAGGACAATTAACTCACTGTCCTTACAGGTCCCTGGAAACAAGGACTTGCAGAGTGAAAGAAACTGACACTGTCCCTACCTAGAGTTTTCTGTCCCTAGAATAAATGTTTTTTTTAAGCACAATATAGCACAAGGACAATTAACTCACTGTCCTTACAGGTCCCTGGAAACAAGGACTTGCAGAGTGAAAGAAAAAAAACACTCTCCCTACCTACAGTTTTCTGTCCCTAGAAAAAATGTTTTTTTTAAGCACAATATAGCACAAGTAAAATTAACTCACTGTCCTTACAGGTCCCTGGAAACAAGGACTTGCAGAGTGAAAGAAAAAAAACACTCTCCCTACCTACAGTTTTCTGTCCCTAGAAAAAATGTTTTTTTTAATCACAATATAGCACAAGGAAAATTAACTCACTGTCCTTACAGGTCCCTGGAAACAAGGACTTGCAGAGTGAAAGAAACTGACACTGTCCCTACCTAGAGTTTTCTGTCCCTAGAATAAATGTTTTTTTTAAGCACAATATAGCACAAGGACAATTAACTCACTGTCCTTACAGGTCCCTGGAAACAAGGACTTGCAGAGTGAAAGAAAAAAAACACTCTCCCTACCTACAGTTTTCTGTCCCTAGAAAAAATGTTTTTTTTAAGCACAATATAGCACAAGTAAAATTAACTCACTGTCCTTACAGGTCCCTGGAAACAAGGACTTGCAGAGTGAAAGAAAAAAAACACTCTCCCTACCTACAGTTTTCTGTCCCTAGAAAAAATGTTTTTTTTAATCACAATATAGCACAAGGAAAATTAACTCACTGTCCTTACAGGTCCCTGGAAACAAGGACTTGCAGAGTGAAAGAAACTGACACTGTCCCTACCTAGAGTTTTCTGTCCCTAGAATAAATGTTTTTTTTAATCACAATATAGCACAAGGACAATTAACTCACTGTCCTTACAGGTCCCTGGAAACAAGGACTTGCAGAGTGAAAGAAACTGACACTGTCCCTACCTAGAGTTTTCTGTCCCTAGAATAAATGTTTTTTTTAAGCACAATATAGCACAAGGACAATTAACTCACTGTCCTTACAGGTCCCTGGAAACAAGGACTTGCAGAGTGAAAGAAAAAAAACACTCTCCCTACCTACAGTTTTCTGTCCCTAGAAAAAATGTTTTTTTTAAGCACAATATAGCACAAGTAAAATTAACTCACTGTCCTTACAGGTCCCTGGAAACAAGGACTTGCAGAGTGAAAGAAAAAAAACACTCTCCCTACCTACAGTTTTCTGTCCCTAGAAAAAATGTTTTTTTTAATCACAATATAGCACAAGGAAAATTAACTCACTGTCCTTACAGGTCCCTGGAAACAAGGACTTGCAGAGTGAAAGAAACTGACACTGTCCCTACCTAGAGTTTTCTGTCCCTAGAATAAATGTTTTTTTTAAGCACAATATAGCACAAGGACAATTAACTCACTGTCCTTACAGGTCCCTGGAAACAAGGACTTGCAGAGTGAAAGAAAAAAAACACTCTCCCTACCTACAGTTTTCTGTCCCTAGAAAAAATGTTTTTTTTAAGCACAATATAGCACAAGTAAAATTAACTCACTGTCCTTACAGGTCCCTGGAAACAAGGACTTGCAGAGTGAAAGAAAAAAAACACTCTCCCTACCTACAGTTTTCTGTCCCTAGAAAAAATGTTTTTTTTAATCACAATATAGCACAAGGAAAATTAACTCACTGTCCTTACAGGTCCCTGGAAACAAGGACTTGCAGAGTGAAAGAAACTGACACTGTCCCTACCTAGAGTTTTCTGTCCCTAGAATAAATGTTTTTTTTAATCACAATATAGCACAAGGACAATTAACTCACTGTCCTTACAGGTCCCTGGAAACAAGGACTTGCAGAGTGAAAGAAACTGACACTGTCCCTACCTAGAGTTTTCTGTCCCTAGAATAAATGTTTTTTTTAATCACAATATAGCACAAGGACAATTAACTCACTGTCCTTACAGGTCCCTGGAAACAAGGACTTGCAGAGTGAAAGAAACTGACACTGTCCCTACCTAGAGTTTTCTGTCCCTAGAATAAATGTTTTTTTTAAGCACAATATAGCACAAGGACAATTAACTCACTGTCCTTACAGGTCCCTGGAAACAAGGACTTGCAGAGTGAAAGAAAAAAAACACTCTCCCTACCTACAGTTTTCTGTCCCTAGAAAAAATGTTTTTTTTAAGCACAATATAGCACAAGTAAAATTAACTCACTGTCCTTACAGGTCCCTGGAAACAAGGACTTGCAGAGTGAAAGAAAAAAAACACTCTCCCTACCTACAGTTTTCTGTCCCTAGAAAAAATGTTTTTTTTAATCACAATATAGCACAAGGAAAATTAACTCACTGTCCTTACAGGTCCCTGGAAACAAGGACTTGCAGAGTGAAAGAAACTGACACTGTCCCTACCTAGAGTTTTCTGTCCCTAGAATAAATGTTTTTTTTAATCACAATATAGCACAAGGAAAATTAACTCACTGTCCTTACAGGTCCCTGGAAACAAGGACTTGCAGAGTGAAAGAAACTGACACTGTCCCTACCTAGAGTTTTCTGTCCCTAGAATAAATGTTTTTTTTAAGCACAATATAGCACAAGGACAATTAACTCACTGTCCTTACAGGTCCCTGGAAACAAGGACTTGCAGAGTGAAAGAAAAAAAACACTCTCCCTACCTACAGTTTTCTGTCCCTAGAAAAAATGTTTTTTTTAATCACAATATAGCACAAGGAAAATTAACTCACTGTCCTTACAGGTCCCTGGAAACAAGGACTTGCAGAGTGAAAGAAACTGACACTGTCCCTACCTAGAGTTTTCTGTCCCTAGAATAAATGTTTTTTTTAATCACAATATAGCACAAGGACAATTAACTCACTGTCCTTACAGGTCCCTGGAAACAAGGACTTGCAGAGTGAAAGAAACTGACACTGTCCCTACCTAGAGTTTTCTGTCCCTAGAATAAATGTTTTTTTTAAGCACAATATAGCACAAGGACAATTAACTCACTGTCCTTACAGGTCCCTGGAAACAAGGACTTGCAGAGTGAAAGAAAAAAAACACTCTCCCTACCTACAGTTTTCTGTCCCTAGAAAAAATGTTTTTTTTAATCACAATATAGCACAAGGAAAATTAACTCACTGTCCTTACAGGTCCCTGGAAACAAGGACTTGCAGAGTGAAAGAAACTGACACTGTCCCTACCTAGAGTTTTCTGTCCCTAGAATAAATGTTTTTTTTAATCACAATATAGCACAAGGACAATTAACTCACTGTCCTTACAGGTCCCTGGAAACAAGGACTTGCAGAGTGAAAGAAACTGACACTGTCCCTACCTAGAGTTTTCTGTCCCTAGAATAAATGTTTTTTTTAAGCACAATATAGCACAAGGACAATTAACTCACTGTCCTTACAGGTCCCTGGAAACAAGGACTTGCAGAGTGAAAGAAACTGACACTGTCCCTACCTAGAGTTTTCTGTCCCTAGAATAAATGTTTTTTTTAAGCACACTATAGCAGAAGCACAAAACACACTGACACTCTCCCTACCTATCCTTCTCTTTCCCTAAACTAAAGGAATCCAGGTTAAGCAAGAAAGAAATAACAGTCACTGTCCCTGCCTATGCTACTCTATCCCTGCTCCGGAACACACTACACTAGGCCGCCGTGCTGGCGGCCTTTTATAGTGTGGGGCGTGTACTAAACACCCTCAGCAATAATTGGCCACAGGCATCCTGCCTGTGGCCAATCATTGCTCTCCTCGCTGCCGGCGCTGTGATTGGCCAAGCATGCGGGGTCACAGTGCATGCTTGGCCAATCACAGCGCCTGGATGACACTGCGATGGCGTAGTGCATTGTGGGCCGTTCGCGTCACTCGAATTTGGCGCGAACGGCCCAAATCGTTCGATCTTCGTCGAACGATCGAACAGCCAATGTTCGAGTCGAACGTATGTTTGACTCGAACACGAAGCTCATCCCTATCAATGATCTAAACTGCTTACTCTAGGCCAGGGTTACTCAACCTGGGTTCCATGGAACCCTAGGTTTCCTCCATAGGTTGCTAGGGGTTTCTTAAACAGTAAGCAATTCCTGTCCCTCAGATAAGTTCTTTTTGACACCATTGATCTTTTTCTGCTATCTGTAGGGGGGTAATTCTTCGCCATGACCACAAGTATAAGAAACATTATTCCTATTGACCATCACGCTAATGCAGTGGTTCTCAACTCCTGTCCTTAGGACCCGCTAACAGGCCAAATTTTAAGTATTACCTTGAGGAGATGTAGACTAGAATACTGCAATAACTGGGCAGCAAATGATATCACCTGTGATGTATTTCAGTTATCTTGCAAACCTGGCCTGTTAGTGGGACAAGATTTGAGAACCACTGCGCTAATGTATCATGGAGTTGTAGATATTGTAAACATAGTAATTTTTATCAGGGGTTTCCTGAGACCGTAAGGTTATTTCAAGGGTTCCTCTGTGTTGAAAAGGTTGAGAAAGGCTGCTCTAGTGTGTCCCCTACCAGGAGATTGTTTACAGCAGAGGAGCATGAGTTGGTAACATATGTTATTCTACATCAATCATCCATATGGACATAACCCTAATCCTTCATCTTAAGACTACAAATATTGACTTTACAGTAGATCCTAAAGTGGATCTTGCATCAAAAACGCAACCTCTTATGGTTGTATATTTTCTCCGAAGAACAATTTATGAAAATTAAAATAAACTGTACAAAAGAGAGGATGTTCTCACTTTCCTTCAGCTAGGTGGGAGACTTGTACACAAATGATATCAAAAACTATTTATTGAGAAAGAAAATATGTACAAAATATGGATAGAGAATTTATTTTAGAGGATAAGGTGGAAATAGACAGTGAGGATAAAGACTATGGGCTGGCTTTGGTTTTAGATTATATTACGCAACACCAAAAAGAAAAAAATATTAGCACATATTGGGCAATTCCTAAAAAGGATAAACACGTGAATACTATGTAGCACTGACTCCCTAGAGAGCTTCTAGATCAGTGGGGTGCGGGGTCTGTGGACCGCACCCAGGTGACACCTGCCAGAGGGGTGACACCATCATGTAGGAAGTGATATCTGACCACGATGGTGTCACCCCCATTCATGACAGTGCACACTGGCACCAACTGCATAATTTACAGGTGCCCATTTGGGGTGCACACTGTGACTGCTGCTGGCCCAACACTAGCCTGCCCAGTGCCCTACAGGGCAATGTGGCAGGCTAGACAGGAGAGAGCCTGATTGGGGGGGGGGTGACACCATGTTTTACCACACCAGGTGACACCTAGTGACGCCACTGTTATAGATCCTCCTGCCAATCTCACTGGTGATCTGCCCTGAACTGAACTTAGCATGTTACTAAACCCAGGACCCTGCATTCACTATATCTGGTCTCCCACAATACACAGAACATGGAAATGCAATAGTTTTAATAAATATAAACTGCTAAATACCTTTTTCCATCAGCAGTTAGAGAATTCTTGTGACTTGTGTAGCACCCTCTACCTTAGGTAGGTGCTAGAATTAGGATTTTGTGTAAGTGCAGGTACATTTAATCAGGCCTAGTACAGCTAGGCCTGTTTGCTTTTATCTGTGTGGGCTGGGAGTGGCTCAGTGTAGGCTGGTAACTCACAGATAGCATCATCTTTCAGTTAACTCCCTTCTGCTTCTAGAGGTTTCTAGAAGAAAGGAGGGGAAGAGAGGTGGAGCTGTCTGGGGTGTTCTAAGGAGCTCTGACCAATCCCCAATCCGAATTGGCAGGGGGCAGGCCTCCTTAAATGCCTATAGTCAGCCCAGCTGGGGAGGAGTTGTCGGGAGGAAGAAGCTGGAGGTGGAGCACTAGGTTGTCTGGGCCTTTGAGGCTCCCCCCAGTCTGGGGGGGGGTGACCCTGGGCCTGGGACTCGGGTGCAGGTAGGATTCCTTCAAGAATGCATGAATGATCTGGACAGGTGGCACAAGGAGGAGTCAGAGAGGATAGCAGGAGCTAGTGCTGCCGGGCAAGTCTTCAGAAGGGAACCACCAGTGTATGTGCAGTCAAGAGGGTCGGTGAGTGACAGGCATAGTCGAGAGGACTGGGGAGGCATGCCTGAGAAGACTGGGAGTGTGCAGTCTGGGATGGGTGCAGAGCCAGCAGTAAGGACTGTGATGTCATGGGCAGTGGAGTCGGCAGCTGCAGTCAGGAGGGCTGGCCTGAAGAGGACTGACTGGGAGCAGTATTCCACCAAAGGTTAGCTAGCACTAAAGACTTTTCCAGGGTCAGGGCAGTGGAGTTTGGGTGGAAGCTGGAGCTGGAGTGCTAAGGAGGCTGTCGTGGCCCTTGAGGGTAACCCCCTAATCTGGGGGGGGTGACCTTGGGCCTGGGGCTCGGGTGCTGGAGGGATCCTCCTATAACACATGGAGGAGTCGCCCTGTCCGGAGGCACAAGAGCAAGACTGAGGACAGAAGGAGCTAGCGAGAACATCCAGGAGGGCTCCAGGAGAAGGGGTGGGCTGGTGAGTGTGCAGTCTGGGAGGATTATGGGATGTAGCCAGGAAGGCTAGTGAAAGGAGCGGACTAGCAGAGACTGAAGAGATGGTGCTGGGAGCAGTGACCATGGGAGGAAGTGCAGCGAAAGTGCTAGTGGTGTCAGCACATAATTCTCAAGTATAAGGGCCCACAGTCCCTGCCTGTAAAGGGCCTTTCCTAAAAACCTTCCTAGGGTGACACCACATTGGATCTGCAAGCAAGATTGTGCAGGAGAAAGGAAAGGAGTGTATATAGACTTTGTATATAGTTGAAGTGTCCCTGAAAAAGTTTGTTCAAGTCAAAAAAAGGTTCAGCACAAGTACAAGTGGCCAAAGGGCTGATGATGACGCATGACATCCTTCCCAAAGGCAGGCGAGGGGAAACACCAAACACTGTGGATCCCAACTCAAGCCAGGCTCAGGCTCTCAGCTGTCTGTAGATTTATAAGTTCCAGAAGGTCTTAATAGGGAGCATCGATAGTTTCAAAAAACTATTAGATAAGCACCTGAACTACCACAACATGCAGGGATATACAATGTAATACTGACATATAATCACACACATAGGTTGGACTTGATGGACTTGTGACTTTTTTCAACCTCACCTACTATGTAACTAATATGTAATGTAGGCTACTCCCTTCTCATCCCTTTTTGTCCATTTAAGCCATAAAAAATATTACTTATATTTGGACATTCTTGGGAACATATAGCTATTTGGTGATTATGTTGCTGAAAGATGACGTGCAATTTAGTAATAACATTTGTTCCCTGGTTTATTAATACTGTATAGGTGATTTGATATATAAAATGAGGTACACTGTGCTTCTAAATAGAGCTGATTTATATGATTTTTTTTATTTATTTATTTTTTTAGTTATGGCTTCTTGTCTTTACATAATGTGTAATATATATAATGTTCAGTTTAGTTTTGTGTATAGATATTAGTTTTAGTGTGTTCTTATAATATGGATATGGTCTACATACATAGAATGGATTTATATAAGCTCAGTATACAATAGGGATATATTATACTATGAACACATTATGTCATGGGTATTCTGTATTGAAAAGCACGGGGTTCCATGGAGACTGTAAACAACACAGGCTTAGGAAGAAATTAAGCATGGTCTGATGCTGCATCTGTTTCCCCCGCCAGCTCTAAGACTGAGAACCGAGCAATCAAACACTGCTGATCGCTCGGTTCTCAGTGTTCCACGAGCAGAGAGCTGGTGGCTGTCAGTCACTGCTGTCTGCTCTGCCCCCCCCCACCTTGCGCTTATTGGAGCGTTGAGCTGTGGAGGGTATGGGAGTGGCTGGCTCAGGCTCTCAGTGGCTCACTGAGTGGGTGAGCCAGGTGTCGGTCCAGGGTTGTGGGCAGATCCTGACCATATGGTCGCAATCTTCCCACAGCCTGGACCGGCTCTGTTATGTTAGCCCACAGTGGGCTCCAGCCCGCTGTCTGCTGAAAACGGGTAATAGGAGTGCAGAACGAAGTGCACTCCTGTGATCCACAGGAGAAGTACAGCCAAACAAGCTTTGGCTGTACTTCTTTTTTAAGCTGGTTATACATTATACATTGTATTTTTTCAATTTCCTTTAGCTTTACCTTCAACTATGTAGTGCAAGGGCCTGCCTGATTGCATAGAAATTGAAAATGTTTAGGTTTGACCTCATATTATATGGTTTTGGCAAATCTAAAGGAAAATTGTACAAGCAATTTGTCTAATGTATGGCCGGCCTCTACTTCTTTGAGCCACTCAACCTGGCAGATCTAATTGACCTGGATCAAGTGATCTGATACCAAGTGAGACAAAGTGAAAGTTTGTCCATTGAGGCTGGAGCAGAACTGGTCTGCATAGTGCTCCAATGTTGTTATCGTATGCAATTTGCAAAAGGAAGAGCACAAAAGTTTTATTGATAAAAAAAAAAAAAAAAAAAGCAAAATTCACTTTAGCAATGTGCTTTCCTCCCCACAAAGTTTAAGGGAAAAAAAAGTTACATACTTAACTTCTGCATGGGTTCCGCCTATGGCACCTGTACAAAGGCAACATCACAATTCCTCCAGATAAAAAACAACTACTCAGGAACCATGCCTCTGCACATCCAAATGATTGTACTATGTGTAGCTTTAAAATGACAAGGGCCAAACCAAGTGGCACATTCATGGAATACCAGATTCAGAGAATATATGTAAAACACTGAGAGATGGTATGACTCCTGTGGGGCTAAATACCCTCCTAGCAGCCAGCATCAGATAGTGACTATTTGCTGGGATCTGCTGCCTGCTGGCAGACACCCACTGGTTGACAATGGAACTACACCATTCAACTCAGGCACTTTCTGTTATAGGACGACAATGCTCTGAAACTGCCTCTCAGTTGTGCTCCTGTATTGCCATTCTGTTACAAGCAGGCCCAGTCTGGCCATAGGGGACACCAGAGCCACCTGGCTGCATAACAAGAGCTGTCTAATGCAAGGGTCCTCAACCTTGGGGCTGCAGACCGGTACTGGTCCGTGGCCTGTTAATTACCAGGCCACACAGTAGGAGGTAAGCAGTGACCACAGTCCAGACAAGGCTAACACAGACCACGGTCGCCACACACCTTCTGCTATGAGGCCATGCCTGTGTCTCCTCTCCCAGCTTAATGTCATCCTATCAAAAGAGCAGGGGGTGAGAGAAGCTGGAGATCTGCACAGAGAGCGGGAGTTTTTTTCATATTAATGTAGCACTTACCCCAATTTAAGGGACTGGCTGGATTTGTTTTGGGTCGGCAGCAATTACCTCTCTGGATTGGATCCTTTAGCTCTGTTGTCTAGGCAAATAAAAATCTCCAGGAATAAGGCCAATGTCCACACATGAGTAAAACCTAATCAGCAAGGCTTTATTCTTTTTTTCCTCTTTGAGTCAACTTGAAGAGAGAGAGCAGAAAGTTGAAAGAAGTAGGGGAAGGTTCAGGCACGCAACACTTAAAGTTCAGTATCTATACTTGTCGCCACTCAAGCCTGAGTGGGTATTGCTCACCCGGATAGTCCCTATGAGAGCAGTCCTAGCAGCCAGGATGGAGCACGGATATCAGAGACGATGAATCCCTCTTTAGGCGAGTTTCCATGCCTCTTCCCCCGAGACAGCAGTACCGTCGCTAATCTCCTGGGACTGATCCTCCCCTGGACTCCTTTCCTCAAGATGGGCCCCCTACAAACGGGCAGCCTGGTATCCTTCTCTGAAGCGTAGGCCCTTGTCAGCGGAGCTGGGCCTACAATGCAGCAACAGGGCCTCGGGCTGAAGGTGCCCGAGGCCTAAACACACTCGCGCACCTCGTGCCATGCTGGCCACGAGGCACACTCACTGGACCAGAGGTCTCCCCTTCACGCCTTGGGGTCCCCCTGGAATCGCCTCACGCCAAATGGCGTCTGTCCCTTTTGTACCCTCTCCCAGCATGCACAGCGGGTAGACCACGCCCACTGCACGGCTGCCGAGAGAGAACACCCAAGGTGCTGTGCTACCCCCCGTAGTTTAACCTATGCCGGCGGTGACAGTGCCACCTACAGACAATGGAGGACACTACTGCCAGGCAGTATCACACCCAGAACAGAGCAATATTAAATCATTGATTGGTCTGAGCCCAACTACCAGCTCAGACTACCCCTAAATTTCTGCATATCGCCCCATTAACAAGTGGGTAATCACCCACTTATTTATATGATCCAGATCTGCAGCTCCCCACGCCCCCTGCCCTGCTGATAGGATCACATCGTCGGCGGAGCAGGAGGCAGAGAGTAAAAGGGGGCACTGTGATTAGAGAGAAAATAGGGGGGAGACAGGACTGCAAGGTGCACTGTGATAGGGGCTGTGATTGCTAGGAGCACTTTACTGTAAAGAGGCACTGTGACATAATAGGGACTGTAATCATGATAGTGCCCCTTTACAGTGCAGTCCCCTTTATATTACAATGCGGAGGACCAACTTTTTTAATATCCCGTCACCAACTGCCCCCACGAATGCCCACCCCCAGGTTCCTGGAAAAATGAGCTGCTCAGTCTAAAAATGCCCAGGCCTATTTTTCGTCCCAGTCCATACCTAGTCACAAGTGGCCATTATGGCACACATTAAACAGGCGTGGTCCACAGGTATCACCATCAGGAACCCCACCCTGGGACATATCACGCAGCCATCACTGGAATACATGAATGTAGGCAGGAAGTAGTTGCAAAGCGTTTGCATGTAGGCTTTACAGAAAGCACTTAGCCATGCAGGGTAGATGTCTATTCATGTGTTATTTAGAGAATGTTAATTTTTTTTTTTTTTGATAAGCTGATAGGCCTCACACATAAAAGTAGTGGAGTTATAGAACATGTTCTTTTCCCCACATTAAAAGGAGTTTTTGTTAGAATTATCTTGTTAATTTTAAGTCAACAAATTGACCATTAACACCTGCATGGTTGACACACATACATTGATTGCAATTAAGGTGCGGTCAAATGAAAGTGTTTCTCTGTGCTCATATAAGTGTTTGACAAGGTGACATTTTTAAAGCGCTTACCTGTGCAGTCTTTTCTTAATTTAGTTCATTTTTGTCTTCTGTTATCACACCACCTGTTGTTACCAAGACACCTAATACACTGATTCTGAAAAAGCAAAGACACGCTATTAGATAAATCATACCAGCTGTAGTGCTAATTGCACTCAGTCCTGCTACGCGTATGTTATCACAATTTGCTTCCACAAGCTCTCTATGGAATCAGCCACTTCAATGATTTGCTCTAATGAGCAAAAGACTTGCATCAGCTATCGCTGCATTACGCTCTTCTCCACTCATACATCCTGCTATTCGACAGATTTATTATTAAAACAAAAGCAATGTAATTAAACACCAAACTGTTGTGTACACCTTTCTCTGCATAAGAAATACTCTTGTAGGGAAGCAATAAAAATACAATTTTAGCACGTTTCATTTATGGGCTACTTTTAGAATAGAAGTTGACATGTTAACAAAAGGAAAAAAATTATTTACTATTTTCCAGGTGAGTGAAACCTCAATGGGAAAGGCGCTCTGGCCGCGTATTTCATTATATCAAGTCACATGGAAAATTTGAAATGACTAGTAGCAAGATGATGTTGTTTTACTATTTGAGCACCAGGTGGCAGTAGACCACCACTCCTGTTCCCACAGCTAATAAACACTAATAGGTTTTCATTTACTAAAGCACAGTGACCTATTTATACAACATGAGCATTGGTATTCTGCAATATGTTTCATGGCAAATGTCGGCTACAAAAGTTTTGACTATTAATAAAGATGCTTTGGGCAATTTCAACTACCATTTCCACCATATTTCAACACAGGTTAAAAAAGTTGAAGAAAATCTAATTTGTGAAACAGTTTGGCCAATTTATAAAGACTTTCTAACATATTTTTTTCACTTATGTTTTTTGCTGAGAATTTATGTGACCCTAAATCGTACTCTATATTTTTCAATGGAGAGGAGTTTTTGTTTCTCATCCTTTAATTACATTAATAGAAGAATACAGGAAGTAGAATTGAATTATTCTTTCCCGCTTAGTTTCAGGTTGAAAATCATAATGCATGTTCAGAATAAAATATAGGATAAAAATTGATTATAGAAGTTATTTGCTTGGTTTGAATAAAAACTTTTATTTACATAGGGGAATATTTAAAGCATAATGCTCTGCCCCACCAAGACTTCAGCAAGATGGGTTCTCTATTACCCAGAATGATGTTTATATGTGTGTAGCACCCTCCTAGGTAGGTGCTAGAAGACAGAGTATAGTCTTTGGTCTTTCTGCTTACCAGAAAGATGGTCAGGTAAAACTTAGAGTGCTCTCTGCCTACCAGGGAGCAAGATCTATTTGTTAGGTCTGCTCATGGCGCTCAGGTGCAGCTTAGCTTGTTTGACTGTCCCTCACAGGTCCAATAGGGAGTCATATTGGACAGTGGGAGGGGACCTGACAAGTGAGTGCACAGGCTTTGTCACATTTCCGGGCTATTGGCAGAGGAAAAGTGCTGCATTGCATGCTGGGATACTGTAGGACACATGTTCTCAGAGTTAGTAGAATCGGGGAGCAGAGTCCAGGAGGGAGGGAGGGGGCGGCTGCCCTCTCTTCTGTGGAGGTTGTCGTGCAGCCTTGGGTGGTTGACCCAAGGGCCTAGAGTTAAAGAGTCAGAAAGAAGCTGAACCCAGTGGTCCTGCAGAGCTGACTGGAAGGGAGACACCAGCAAAGGATCTGATTCTGCTTACTGTGAGTACAGATCTGTGTCTTTGAGGCCTGTCAAGTGAAGGCCACCCCTTTCAGCTAGAAGAGTCAGTGGACGTGTGTCAGTCAAGGGGATGCTAGAGAGTATCCTGAAGATAATTTAATGCATCAAGTCTGCTGCTAGTGTAGCGGTAAGTTGCTACGAGTTACAAACATCCACCAAATCACCCTTCTGCCAGACCCCCATATATCACCTGACAATGAGCAGTCATTTGCGTAGTTTTGTTGCGTTTATTGCGGGATACAACTTGGTTGTGGTAAAGGAAGATATGGGATGCCCATAGCACTTATTGAATTTCCAGCACATTTGTAGAGCATTGGTTGGTAGATTTAGCCCTGAAAATGATGCACTTCTAACGTTCACAGTCCATTCCCCTGCATATCTCCACTGCAGACTATTGCTCCTCTTCCTCTGCACTGGCTCCTGCAGAGTATCACTACTTGAACTTCTCCTGTATAAATCCCTTGCTGCAAAACTGTTAGATTCCTGTCTCATCACTTCCAGTAAGACAAAAAGGGATCACTCTGAATAACCCCAGCTTGCTGGCTGTACTTTGTTAAAGTAAGAAAGTCTCTTGAATGGTGTTGCTTGAGCAAATGAATAAGCCAGAGGCATATAACACCTCTCCCCGGTGGCTCAGTGAGTTTGGTAGCTACACAGTCTCTCGGATGGTATTACCAGAGTGCTTTACTAGGCCAGAGATACTCAATACCTCTCCCCGACGGCCTAGCAATGGTGGCACACTGCAATAGACGGACTACTGATCCCAGCCAGTCCATAACTGCAAACGCTGCGTTCCCCGGGCACAGCTTTCTGCACTACTCTCAACATTCCTCCTCGTGCTTCTTCCACACTGACCTTCTCCAAAGTGCAAGTCCTGTGTTCCCCGGTCACAGAAGCCTAACACTATCTCCATGGTGAACATCTTTATCTAGGAACACATCCTAGTAACTCCTCCGGCTCTCCTCCGTGCTCGCCGCGTCCCCCCACGTGGGGACGCCGTGCGGCAACTGCCCACACCTCAATTCTCCTTTCTCCTGCCCGACAGAATCCCCCCTAGCAGAATCTGACCTCAGCTTATATGGGAGGCCTGCCCCCTGCCAATACCGGATAGGAATTGGTCAGAGCTCCTCACTTGAGCTGCCTGTCACTCAGAACTTCAGGTCCAACCCCTATTTCAGAACAATCTTCCTAAAAGCAGGGGAGGTGTCTGAGTCAGATCACAGGTGATCACACCCACTACTGCACTGAACACTCCCAGCCCCAGATCAAAACAAGCAGGCCTGGCCTAGAGGCCAGGCCTGCCTAAATTTGCCTGCACTGATATCCTGAACATAGAAAAACCCTATTCTAGCACCTACCCGAAGGTAGAGGGTGCTACACTAGTGAGAGCAAAAAGACTTAATTCCTCCATACATGTGGCTGTATGGTTAAAGCAGTGTGACTGCTTCCACAAATAATCTGGTGAGGCCAAATGAGAGTTGTCCTTATCCACTGTGAATAGTTTAGGCTGGAGTATCCCACTAATCCCTTCTCCCATCGAAGTTCCAATTAAAATACAAAAACACAAATAGCATGGACTAGTCATTGAGTAACGAGCAACCGGGAGTAAGGGAGGACAAGTGTAAACCCCTAGCAACCAAAGTGGAACCAACCATCTGCAAGTAACTAGAGATGGGCCTATGAAGTCAACATTCAGCAAGCCTGGCAGGGACAGTGCTACATGTGTGCTGTTTGTCGCATATACACGTCAATGTCTGCCCATGCATGCACACTGTGTGCTGTATATCCTGTGCATTTGTGGTAGTGGCACTACAGATCAACCACTACTACACTACTGCAATATAGTGGCGTCATGGTTTTTACATCACAGTATTGCGGAGAGATCACACGTATTGCTGGCGCCTTTTTGGGAGCACAGGATTGAATCCCAAAAGGATTCCCCTCACCCTTCACTGTATTTCTCGCCAATCTACCGAAAGCCCCCTTTTTCAAATTCTGCCTGCACCTTCACCACCCTGCCACATGCCCACTCACCTACCTTCATAGGTGTGCACAGCCTATAGCACTAGGGTGTGCACCCCAAAGCTCAAACACAATTATGTATGTATATATATATATATATATATATATATTGTGAGGGGGTTAACTCGGTAGCGGGTGTGTGTGACCCCCTGGTTGGGCTCCCCACACAAAAACAGGGCCAGCAGACGGAGGTTGTGGTTTTCAAAATCAAAAGGTGCGGTTTATTTCTCTATGTACAGTGACAAAAACACAGCAAAGCCAAAAAGAAACAAACAAAATAAATCCTGGTCAGTTTGACCTCTGACTAAACATGCAGGTTTCCTAAACTAACAACTGGGATCAGCCTGGTGCTGTCCTAGTCCCTAAGTCCCTGGTTTAGTAAAAGTCCAAACAAATAGCCACACAGGCTTTGCCTCACCGCACAGGGGTTCACTCTCCCTAGACAGTCCACACAGGTCTGGTTCCAGGCATGAGCTAACATCTAATGAAGCTGGGAGTTTTTATAGAGGCCTTAAACGAACTGACAGGCTTCAGCTGGTCTCATCAACTCCCTGCCTCACGACGCCCAGCACTCTCCCTAGAGGTATGAGTCATTCATGAGCACACAAGCCTCAGCTGGGCTTCATCAACTCCCTAGTTGTATAAGTCGGCATAAAGCCTGAATCTGGGAGAAATATATCTACCCCCCTGGATGCAACCAGGTGACTTTACCTTCCTGCTGTCACATACCCCCCCCTCTTGTTTTAACCTTGGGGTTGGAACACCAGCAATCAGGCATTCATGTACTCGAGACAAAGCATCCACATTCCCCATTTGAACGCCAGGGCGATGCTTTACTGTGAAGTTGAATTCCTGTAGGGCCAGGAACCACCTATTCACTCTTCTATTTGTCTCCTTGTTTTGAGCCATCCACTTTAACGGAGCGTGATCCGTAACCATGTCAAAGTGCCTACCTAGCAGATAGTACCGAAGGGAATCTAGAGCCCACTTCACCGCTAAACACTCCTTTTCAACCGTGGCGTAATTTACCTCATGGGACTTCAACTTCCTGCTGAGGTAAATGACTGGGTGCTCTTCCCCGTTCCAGACCTGGGACAATACTGCTCCTAACCCCACATCTGACGCATCACTTTGTACGACAAAGTCTTTAGAGAAGTCGGGTGAGTACAACACTGGCTGGCTACATAAGGCTTGTTTCAAGAATTGGAATGCTGCCTCAGCCTCGGGGGTCCATTTAATCATGACCGACCCTTTCCCTTTCGTCAGGTTGGTTAGGGGCACAGCCTTAGAAGCAAAGTGGGGAATGAAGCGCCGATAATAACCCGCGATTCCCAGAAAGGCTCGTACCTGCTTCTTGCTGTTGGGACGTGGCCAACTCTGGATGGCCTCGACTTTGTTGAGTTGGGGTTTTATTACTCCCCTGCCAATGGTGTACCCAAGATATTTGGCCTCCTCCTGCCCAATGGTACACTTCTTGGGGTTAGCCGTAAACCCCGCTTCCCGAACAGAGTCCAGGACTGCTTGCACTTTTGGCAGATGTGAGGCCCAATCTGTGCTATGGACAATTACGTCATCCAGGTAAGCCGCAGCATACTTCCGATGGGGCCTCAGCATCTGGTCCATTTTCCGCTGGAATGTGGCCGGCGCATTCTGTAACCCGAACGGCATTCTCTTATATTGGAACGCCCCGTCTGGGGTTACAAATGCGGTTTTCTCTTTGGCCGACTTGGCCAGGGGAATTTGCCAATACCCTTTTGTGAGGTCAAGAGTCGTCATGTATCGGGCTGTTCCCAGCCGGTCGATCAACTCATCTATACGTGGCATGGGGTAGGTGTCAAATTTTGTAACTTTGTTCAACTGACGAAAATCGTTACAAAATCGCCAGCTCCCATCCGGTTTAGGCACCAACACAATGGGACTAGACCAATCACTTTGGGACTCCTCTATCACCCCTAAGTTCAGCATTTTCTGTACTTCCTCCCGTATTGCCTCCCGTCGGGCCTCTGGGATCCGATAGGGTTTTAACTTCACCCTTTCACCGGGCGGGGTAATAATATCATGCTCTACCCCAGATGTTTGTCCCGGCAGCTCAGAGAACACCTCCTTGTTGCGAAGCACAAACTCCTTAACCTCCTGTTGTTGGGGTTGTGACAAGGTGGCTGCTATTCCAACCTCCGGAATCACGCAACCAGTTTGAGCTGGTGACCAAGTTTCTGCGACTAGGGACTCTCTATCCCTCCAGGCTTTCAACAGATTAATGTGATATATCTGTTCGGGCTTTCGCCTTCCTGGTTGTCTGACCTTGTAATTCACTTCGCTCACTTTTTCCATTATCTCGTAGGGGCCTTGCCATTTGGCAAGGAATTTACTTTCAACCGTAGGGACAAGTACCAATATCCTATCCCCCGGGGAAAAGGTACGGGTCTTTGCTCCACGGTTGTACACTCTCTGCTGTGCCAACTGCGCTTGGGCCAAATGTTCCTTCACGATGGGCATTACCTGTGCAATTCGATCTTGCATCAGGGCGACATGCTCAATCACACTCCTGTGGGGAGAACTCTCACTTTCCCAAGTTTCCTTGGCAATATCCAACAGCCCTCTTGGGTGTCTCCCATACAGTAACTCAAAGGGGGAGAATCCCGTAGAGGATTGGGGCACCTCCCTAATAGCAAACATCAAATAAGGAAGTAGACAGTCCCAATCCTTTCCATCTCTATCCACCACTTTCTTCAACATTTGTTTTAGGGTTTTGTTGAATCTTTCAACCAGCCCATCGGTTTGGGGGTGATACACAGATGTACGCAATTGCGTCACTTTGAACAATTTACACAGCTCTTTCATAACCCGGGACATAAAGGGTGTACCTTGGTCCGTAAGCAGTTCTTTACAAATACCCACCCGGCTAAAAACAAGAGATAGCTCTTTGGCTATGGTTTTGGCCGAGGTATTTCTGAGAGGGATCGCTTCTGGATAACGGGTGGCATAGTCCATTATAACCAATATGTACTGGTGCCCCCTAGCGGACTTGATTATAGGACCTACCAAATCCATTGCGATTCTCTCAAACGGGACCTCAATGATGGGTAGAGGGACCAGCGGGCTACGGAAATGTGGCATCGGGGCCGACCTCTGACACACAGGGCAGGAGGAACAATAATTTTCTATGTCCTTCATCACCCCAGGCCAATAGAATCTCTGTAATACCCTCTCTCGGGTTTTCTCTGTCCTTTTTGCCACCCGATACAGTAGGTCCTTCTCTACGCTGAAGTATGGGTAAGTGCAGGTATTATCTGGGTTCACTAACTCGCCATCTATTTCCACTACGTTTTCCCGTGCCTTTATTAGGGCGGGGTCTTTTAACTGTTCTGTGGCAAAATTTTCCCTGTGAACCTCCAGATCAGAAAACTCCACAGACGGTAGGTTTTCGTCTGAGGAGGTGGGCTCCTCTCCAGTTTCTTGAGTCTCCCCTGCCAATACTGACAAGGGAAATTCTGGAGAGTCCTCACCACTCTCAGAGGAGTTCTGGCTATCACATTCCTGGTACATAGGGGCACCAGTGGGGGGCTCAGGATCATCCCACAGTTCCCAGAACTTCGGAAAATCCCTTCCCACAATGGCATCATGCGGTAATTGAGATACTAACCCCACTGGATGAGAGAGGGTACCTTTGGGGGTCTCGAAACACACTGTAGTCACTGGATACTCTCGGGTGTCCCCATGCACACAAATAACAGCTACCTTGCTATTCCCAGAGACCTCTGTTTTAACTAATTCAGCCTTTATCAGGGTCACAAGGCTACCTGAATCCAGTAATACCACAACATTTCTACCATTAATACACATTTTGCATAAATGTTTCTCAGTTCCCCGAATGGCAGTGCATGCGACTGTCGCACACAGCGACTGACGTCTGTCCATCAGAAAGTCACATTGCATGGGTTCCTCCACAACCGGGCAATTTGCTGCAATATGTCCCGCTTGCCGGCAGCGGTAGCAAACGATCCTTCTTGCGGCCTCTTGAGCCGCTGATTTCCCAGGCTGTTCTCGCCAAACTTGGGGTAGAGCTCCCACCCTCTCACTCTCTCCACCCTCACCCCTTGGAATCCTCTTATCCGCCCCTGGGGATGGTCTGGTCTTAGGGTGGAAAGTCCGAGAGTCTCTGGAAGAGGCCGTCAGGTTCTCTGTAGCCAAGTATCTCTCTACACGATCCACAAGTTTACCGGCCGTTTCTGGGTCTCCATGGCTTACCCACTTTTGAATGGCGGTAGGAAGAGCTCTCAAGAAACGATCCATCACAACACGTTCCACAATCTCCGGTGCGGACAAAGTCTCTGGCTGTAGCCACTTCCTGCTCAGGTGAATGAGATCATACATTTGAGACCTGGGGGGTTTTCCAAGCTGGAAAGTCCAGTTATGCACACGCTGAGCCCGGACAGCCAGGGTGACACCCAGCCTTGCCAATATTTCAGCTTTTAGCATCACATAGTCTTTTGCTTGGTCAGGCTCTAGGTCATAGTAAGCCTTCTGCGATTCACCAGTTAACAGAGGAGCCACCAGTCCAGCCCACTGCTCCTCAGGCCACTTTTCTCTTTCAGCAGTCCTTTCAAATGTGGTCAAAAATACCTCTGGATCATCCTCTCCAGTCATTTTTGTCAATAAACGACTCACCCCAAAGGACGCGGTATTAGTGGGACGGCTTTCCTCACTGGTCTGTGGACGTTGCTGCATTACTGCTTCCATTTGTTGTAGTCTCTGCTCTTGCTTCTGTAACAGGTCTATGAAGCGGGCCTCAGATTGCTGCTGGGCTTGTTGATGAGCTTGCTGCTGGGCTGCAAGGCTCCTTTGCAAACCTGCATTTGTCTGCTGTTGATTGGCATTTGCTAGAGCCAGCTGTTTCAGTATCTCCTCCATGCTGGCTTAAAAAAAACTGCCACTGGTTCTCCACCAACTGTGAGGGGGTTAACTCGGTAGCGGGTGTGTGTGACCCCCTGGTTGGGCTCCCCACACAAAAACAGGGCCAGCAGACGGAGGTTGTGGTTTTCAAAATCAAAAGGTGCGGTTTATTTCTCTATGTACAGTGACAAAAACACAGCAAAGCCAAAAAGAAACAAACAAAATAAATCCTGGTCAGTTTGACCTCTGACTAAACATGCAGGTTTCCTAAACTAACAACTGGGATCAGCCTGGTGCTGTCCTAGTCCCTAAGTCCCTGGTTTAGTAAAAGTCCAAACAAATAGCCACACAGGCTTTGCCTCACCGCACAGGGGTTCACTCTCCCTAGACAGTCCACACAGGTCTGGTTCCAGGCATGAGCTAACATCTAATGAAGCTGGGAGTTTTTATAGAGGCCTTAAACGAACTGACAGGCTTCAGCTGGTCTCATCAACTCCCTGCCTCACGACGCCCAGCACTCTCCCTAGAGGTATGAGTCATTCATGAGCACACAAGCCTCAGCTGGGCTTCATCAACTCCCTAGTTGTATAAGTCGGCATAAAGCCTGAATCTGGGAGAAATATATCTACCCCCCTGGATGCAACCAGGTGACTTTACCTTCCTGCTGTCACAATATATATACATCCGGAAAGTATGTTACAGTCTTATTCCAAAATGGATTAAATTAATTATTTTCCTCACAAAATTCTACAAATAATAATACCACATAATGACAACGTAAAATAAATTTGTTTGAAATCTTTGCAAATTTCTTAAAAATAAAAAACGAAAAAATCACATGTACATAAATATTCACAGCCTTTTCCATAACAAAATTGAGCTCAGATGCATGCACAGTAGAGGACCGGCTGTGAAGCCGAAAGGTGGTGGCAGCACACGAGAGCCGATCGGAAAATCAGCAGGGGTGCCGACATCGCAGGATCGATGTACAGGTACGTTTCCTAATATAAAAAGTCAGCAGCTATAGTATTTGTAGCTGCTTTTAATTTTGTTAGTGGGGGAGGGGGCGGGACAGACTTTGTCACTTTAACTGCTTAAGGACCAGCCGCTGCAATTATACTGTAGCAATGTGGCTTGATCCCGCAAATCGATGTAGGTGTACGTCGACTCGTACACTGCGATTTGTGGGCACGCACGCTCCCATTGGCCAGTGGGGGAGCCAATCAGTGGGTCCGGCGGTGACCCGCGATCGTTCCCCATGTAAACAAGGCAGATCTCCGTTCTGACAGGGGAGATCACACAGATCCTGTCTTTCTGCTATGCCCATCCCCCATACAGTTAGAACTCACAGTGAGGGAACACAGTTAACCCCTCGATCGCCCCTGATGTTAACCCCTTCCCTGCCAGTGTCATTAGTACAATGTCAGTGCATATGTTTAGCATATGTTTTTTAAATAAAGTACATTTTGTATACTGGATTATGCGATGTCTGCCCTATCTTTTTTGTTGCATTAATTGCTGCAATCTACCGAGATCCCCTGCTGCCTGGAAAGTTACACAGAGCCACTGACACTTTGAGGGACGACGAGTTCCGTGCTCGTGGAGACGGGCCCCTATTGTCTCTCTTCCAGTGAGTGTCTCTCTGGTGTGTGTCTGTACTTCGAGACAGTAGCGGAACTACACTATATGGTTTTTTCTTTCCTGCATCTATGTGTGACGTGTATGACGTGTATGACGTGAGAGGACTACAGTTATAGGAAGGAGATCAGCACTGCTTTAATCTCTGCTCATCAGCCTACAACACCCTGTGACCTGCCTATTGTGACAGCAGGAAGGTAAAGTCACCTGGTTGCATCCAGGGGGGTAGATATATTTCGCCCAGATTCAGGCTTTACGCCGATTTATACAACTAGGTGGAGAGTTGTATAAGGCTAGTGGGCTCATGGATGACTCATACCTCTAAGGAGAGGGCTGGGCGTCGTGCAGACAGGAAGTTGATGAGATCAGCTGAACCTTGTCAGCTCATTTAGGCCTCTATAAGAAATCCCAGCTTCATTAGATGTTAGCTCATGCCTGGAAGCAGACCTGTGTGGACTGTCTAGGGAGAGTGAACCCCTGTGCGGTGAGAGAAAGCCTGTGTGGCTATATTTTGCTTGGACATTTAAAACCAGGGACTAGGACAGCACTAGGCTGATCCCAGTCGTTAGTTAGGAAACCTGTAAGTTTAGTCAGAGGTCAAGTTGACCAGGATTTATTTTGTTTATGTTTTTTTTGCCTTGCTGTGTTTTTGTCACTGTAAATAGAAAATAAACCGCACCTTTTTGATTTTGAAAACCACAACCTCCGTCTGCTGGGCCTGTTTTGGGTGGGGAGCCCATCCCGGGGGTCACACATACCCGCTGCCGAGCTAGCCCCCTCACAGTTGGTGGAGAATGCGGGCAGTTTTTTTTAAGCCAGCATGGAGGAGATACTGAAGCAGCTGGCTCTAGCAAATGCCAATCAACAGCAGACAAATGCAGGTTTGCAAAAGAGCCTTGCAGCTCATCAACAGAGCCTTGCAGCTCAACAACAGAACTTCGCAGCCCAGCAGCAAGCTCATCAACAGAGCCTTGCAGCCCAGCAGCAAGCTCACCAACAGAGTCTGGAAGCTCAGCAACAAGCCCAGCAGCAATCTGAGGCCCGCTTCATAGACCTGTTACAGAAGCAAGAGCAGAGACTACAACAAATGGAAGCAGTAATGCAGCAACGTCCGCAGACCAGTGAGGAAAGCCGTCCCACTAATACCGCGTCCTTTGGGGTGAGTCGTTTATTGACAAAAATGACTGGAGAGGATGATCCAGAGGTATTTTTGACCACATTTGAAAGGACTGCTGAAAGAGAAAAGTGGCCTGAGGAGCAGTGGGCTGGACTGGTGGCTCCTCTGTTAACTGGTGAATCGCAGAAGGCTTACTATGACCTGGAGCCTGACCAAGCAAAAGACTATGTGATGCTAAAAGCTGAGATATTGGCAAGGCTGGGTGTCACCCAGGCTGTCCGGGCTCAGCGTGTGCATAACTGGACTTTCCAGCTTGGAAAACCCCCCAGGTCTCAAATGTATGATCTCATTCACCTGAGCAGAAAGTGGCTACAGCCAGAGACTTTGTCCGCACCAAAGATTGTGGAACGTGTTGTAATGGATCGGTTTTTGAGAGCTCTTCCTACTGCCATCCAAAAGTGGGTAAGCCATGGAGACCCAGAGACGGCCGATGGTCTTGTGGATCGTGTGGAGAAATACTTGGCTACAGAGAACCTGACGGCCTCTTCCAGAGACACTCGGACTTTCCACCCTAAGACCAGACCATCCCCAGGGGCGGATAAGAGGATTCCAAGGGGTGAGGGTGGAGAGAGTGAGAGGGTGGGAGCTCTACCCCAAGTTTGGCGAGAACAGCCTGGGAAATCAGCGGCTCAAGAGGCCGCAAGAAGGATCGTTTGCTACCGCTGCCGGCAAGCGGGACATATTGCAGCAAATTGCCCGGTTGTGGAGGAACCCATGCAGTGTGACTTTCTGACGGGCAGACGTCAGTCGCTGTGTGCGACAGTCGCATGCACTGCCATTCGGGGAACTGAGAAACATTTATGCAAAATGTGTATTAATGGTAGAAATGTTGTGGTATTGCTGGATTCAGGTAGCCTTGTGACCCTGATAAAGGCTGAGTTAGTTAAAACAGAGGTCTCTGGGAATAGCAAGGTAGCCGTTATTTGTGTGCATGGGGACACCCGAGAGTATCCAGTGACTACGGTGTGTTTCGAGACCCCCAAAGGTACCCTCTCTCATCCAGTGGGCTTAGTATCTCAGTTACCGCATGACGCCATTGTGGGAAGGGATTTTCCGAAGTTCTGGGAACTGTGGGATGATCCTGAGCCCCCCACTGGTGCCCCTATGTACCAGGAATGTGATAGCCAGAACTCCCCTGAGAGTGGTGAGGACTCTCCGGAATTTCCCTTGTCAGTATTGGCAGGGGAGACTCAAGAAACTGGAGAGGAGCCCACCTCCTCAGACGAAAACCTACCGTCTGTGGAGTTTTCTGATCTTGAGGTTCACAGGGAAAACTTTGCCACAGAACAGTTGAAAGACCCCGCCCTAATAAAGGCACGGGAAAACGTAGTGAAAATAGATGGCGAGTTAGTGAACCCAGATAATACTGGCACTTACCCATACTTCAGCGTAGAGAAGGACCTACTGTATCGGGTGGCAAAAAGGGCAGAAGAAACCGTTGAGCAGCTTGTGGTGCCCAAACCTTACAGGAAGTTGGTGTTGGAGTTGGCCCATGGGCACATTCTTGGAGGTCATCTGGGGACAGAGAAAACCCGAGAGAGGGTATTACAGAGATTCTATTGGCCTGGGGTGATGAAGGACATAGAAAATTATTGTTCCTCCTGCCCTGTGTGTCAGAGGTCGGCCCCGATGCCACATTTCCGTAGCCCGCTGGTCCCTCTACCCATCATTGAGGTCCCGTTTGAGAGAATCGCAATGGATTTGGTAGGTCCTATAATCAAGTCCGCTAGGGGGCACCAGTACATATTGGTTATAATGGACTATGCCACCCGTTATCCAGAAGCGATCCCTCTCAGAAATACCTCGGCCAAAACCATAGCCAAAGAGCTATCTCTTGTTTTTAGCCGGGTGGGTATTTGTAAAGAACTGCTTACGGACCAAGGTACACCCTTTATGTCCCGGGTTATGAAAGAGCTGTGTAAATTGTTCAAAGTGACGCAATTGCGTACATCTGTGTATCACCCCCAAACCGATGGGCTGGTTGAAAGATTCAACAAAACCCTAAAACAAATGTTGAAGAAAGTGGTGGATAGAGATGGAAGGGATTGGGACTGTCTACTTCCTTATTTGATGTTTGCTATTAGGGAGGTGCCCCAATCCTCTACGGGATTCTCCCCCTTTGAGTTACTGTATGGGAGACACCCAAGAGGGCTGTTGGATATTGCCAAGGAAACTTGGGAAAGTGAGAGTTCTCCCCACAGGAGTGTGATTGAGCATGTCGCCCTGATGCAAGATCGAATTGCACAGGTAATGCCCATCGTGAAGGAACATTTGGCCCAAGCGCAGTTGGCACAGCAGAGAGTGTACAACCGTGGAGCCAAGACCCGTACCTTTTCCCCGGGGGATAGGATATTGGTACTTGTCCCTACGGTTGAAAGTAAATTCCTTGCCAAATGGCAAGGCCCCTACGAGATAATGGAAAAAGTGAGCGAAGTGAATTACAAGGTCAGACAACCAGGAAGGCGAAAGCCCGAACAGATCTATCACGTTAATCTGTTGAAAGCCTGGAGGGATAGAGAGTCCCTAGTCGCAGACACTTGGTCACCAGCTCAAACTGGTTGCGTGATTCCTGAGGTTGGAATCGCAGCCACCTTGTCACAACCCCAACAACAGGAGGTTAAGGAGTTTGTACTTCGCAACAAGGAGGTATTCTCTGAGCTGCCGGGACAAACATCTGGGGTAGAGCATGACATTATTACCCCGCCCGGTGAAAGGGTGAAGTTAAAACCCTATCGGATCCCAGAGGCCCGACGGGAGGCAATACGGGAGGAAGTACAGAGAATGCTGAACTTAGGGGTGATAGAGGAGTCCCAAAGTGATTGGTCTAGTCCCATTGTGTTGGTGCCTAAACCGGATGGGAGCTGGCGATTTTGTAACGATTTTCGTCAGTTGAACAAAGTTACAAAATTTGACACCTACCCCATGCCACGTATAGATGAGTTGATCGACCGGCTGGGAACAGCCCGATACATGACGACTCTTGACCTCACAAAAGGGTATTGGCAAATCCCCCTGGCCAAGTCGGCCAAAGAGAAAACCGCATTTGTAACCCCAGACGGGGCGTTCCAATATAAAAGAATGCCGTTCGGGTTACAGAATGCGCCGGCCACATTCCAGCGGAAAATGGACCAGATGCTGAGGCCCCATCGGAAGTATGCTGCGGCTTACCTGGATGACATAATTGTCCATAGCACAGATTGGGCCTCACATCTGCCAAAAGTGCAAGCAGTCCTGGACTCTGTTCGGGAAGCAGGGTTTACGGCTAACCCCAAGAAGTGTACCATTGGGCAGGAGGAGGCCAAATATCTTGGGTACACCATTGGGAGGGGAGTAATAAAACCCCAACTCAACAAAGTCGAGGCCATCCAGAGTTGGCCACGTCCCAACAGCAAGAAGCAGGTACGAGCCTTTCTGGGAATCGCTGGGTATTATCGGCGATTCATTCCCCACTTTGCTTCTAAGGCTGTGCCCCTAACCAACCTGACGAAGGGGAAAGGGTCGGTCATGATTAAATGGACCCCCGAGGCTGAGGCAGCATTCCAATTCTTGAAACAAGCCTTATGTAGCCAGCCAGTGTTGTACTCACCCGACTTCTCTAGAGACTTTGTCGTACAAAGTGATGCGTCAGATGTGGGGTTAGGAGCAGTATTGTCCCAGGTCTGGAACGGGGAAGAGCACCCAGTCATTTACCTCAGCAGGAAGTTGAAGTCCCATGAGGTAAATTACGCCACCGTTGAAAAGGAGTGTTTAGCGGTGAAGTGGGCTCTAGATTCCCTTCGGTACTACCTGCTAGGTAGGCACTTTGACATGGTTACGGATCACGCTCCGTTAAAGTGGATGGCTCAAAACAAGGAAACAAATAGAAGAGTGAATAGGTGGTTCCTGGCCCTCCAGGAATTCAACTTCACAGTAAAGCATCGCCCTGGCGTTCAAATGGGGAATGTGGATGCTTTGTCTCGAGTACATGAATGCCTGATTGCTGGTGTTCCAACCCCGAGGTTAAAACAAGAGGGGGGGGTATGTGACAGCAGGAAGGTAAAGTCACCTGGTTGCATCCAGGGGGGTAGATATATTTCGCCCAGATTCAGGCTTTACGCCGATTTATACAACTAGGTGGAGAGTTGTATAAGGCTAGTGGGCTCATGGATGACTCATACCTCTAAGGAGAGGGCTGGGCGTCGTGCAGACAGGAAGTTGATGAGATCAGCTGAACCTTGTCAGCTCATTTAGGCCTCTATAAGAAATCCCAGCTTCATTAGATGTTAGCTCATGCCTGGAAGCAGACCTGTGTGGACTGTCTAGGGAGAGTGAACCCCTGTGCGGTGAGAGAAAGCCTGTGTGGCTATATTTTGCTTGGACATTTAAAACCAGGGACTAGGACAGCACTAGGCTGATCCCAGTCGTTAGTTAGGAAACCTGTAAGTTTAGTCAGAGGTCAAGTTGACCAGGATTTATTTTGTTTATGTTTTTTTTGCCTTGCTGTGTTTTTGTCACTGTAAATAGAAAATAAACCGCACCTTTTTGATTTTGAAAACCACAACCTCCGTCTGCTGGGCCTGTTTTGGGTGGGGAGCCCATCCCGGGGGTCACACATACCCGCTGCCGAGCTAGCCCCCTCACACTATGCTAAGCTTTATTAGCAATAAGGTAAGCTGCTTGCAGGCACTGAGGTGGAGCACAGAAGAAAGTTCCCTATTTGGAATGTCACACGGATGTGTATGCCAGTCTGTTAGCGCATGTACTGGTTTACTCTGGTGATGGGAATCACTTTAAATTCACTTTAAAATTGTATGGTGTAAATTGGACTTCCATTGGACTTTTACACATATTGTGAGGGGGTTAACTCGGTAGCGGGTGTGTGTGACCCCCTGGATGGGCTCCCCACACAAAAACAGGCCCAGCAGACGGAGGTTGTGGTTTTCAAGATCAAAAGGTGCGGTTTATTTCTCTATTTACAGTGACAAAAACACAGCAAAGCAAAAAGAAACATAAACAAAATAAATCCTGGTCAGCTTGACCTCTGACTAAACATGCAGGTTTCCCTAACTAACAACTGGGATCAGCCTGGTGCTGTCCTAGTCCCTAAGTCCCTGGTTTAGTAAATGTCCAAACAAATAGCCACACAGGCTTTGTCTCACCGCACAGGGGTTCACTCTCCCTAGACAGTCCACACAGGTCTGGTTCCAGGCATGAGCAAACATCTAATGAAGCTGGGAGTTTTTATAGAGGCCTTAAACGAGCTGACAAGCTTCAGCTGGTCTCATCAACTCCCTGCCTGCACGACGCCCAGCACTCTCCCTAGAGGTATGAATCATCCATGAGCCCACTAGCCTCAGCTGGGCTTCATCAACTCTCTCCCTAGTTGTATAAGTCGGCATAAAGCCTGAATCTGGGAGAAATATACCTACCCCCCTGGATGCAACCAGGTGACTTTACCTTCCTGCTGTCACATACCCCCCCCCTCTTGTTTTAACCTTGGGGTTGGAACACCAGCAATCAGGCATTCATGTACTCGAGACAAAGCATCCACATTCCCCATTTGAACGCCAGGGCGATGCTTTACTGTGAAGTTGAATTCCCGTAGGGCCAGGAACCACCTATTTACTCTTCTATTTGTCTCCTTGTTTTGAGCCATCCACTTTAACGGAGCGTGATCCATAACCATGTCAAAGTGCCTACCTAGCAGATAGTACCGAAGGGAATCTAGAGCCCACTTCACCGCTAAACACTCCTTTTCAACCGTGGCGTAATTTACCTCATGGGACTTCAACTTCCTGCTGAGGTAAATGACTGGGTGCTCTTCCCCGTTCCAGACCTGGGACAATACTGCTCCTAACCCCACATCTGACGCATCACTTTGTACGACAAAGTCTTTAGAGAAGTCGGGTGAGTACAACACTGGCTGGCTACATAAGGCTTGTTTCAAGAATTGGAACGCTGCCTCAGCCTCGGGGGTCCATTTAATCATGACCGACCCTTTCCCTTTCGTCAGGTTGGTTAGGGGCACAGCCTTAGAAGCAAAGTGGGGAATGAAGCGCCGATAATAACCCGCGATTCCCAGAAAGGCTCGTACCTGCTTCTTGCTGTTGGGACGTGGCCAACTCTGGATGGCCTCGACTTTGTTGAGTTGGGGTTTTATTACTCCCCTGCCAATGGTGTACCCAAGATATTTGGCCTCCTCCTGCCCAATGGTACACTTCTTGGGGTTAGCCGTAAACCCCGCTTCCCGGATAGAGTCTAGGACTGCTTGCACTTTTGGCAGATGTGAGGCCCAATCTGTGCTATGGACAATTACGTCATCCAGGTAAGCCGCAGCATACTTCCGATGGGGCCTCAGTATCTGGTCCATTTTCCGCTGGAATGTGGCCGGCGCATTCTGTAACCCGAACGGCATTCTCTTATATTGGAACGCCCCGTCTGGGGTTACAAATGCGGTTTTCTCTTTGGCCGACTTGGCCAGGGGAATTTGCCAATACCCTTTTGTGAGGTCAAGAGTCGTCATGTATCGGGCTGTTCCCAGCCGGTCGATCAACTCATCTATACGTGGCATGGGGTAGGTGTCAAATTTTGTAACTTTGTTCAACTGACGAAAATCGTTACAAAATCGCCAGCTCCCATCCGGTTTAGGCACCAACACAATGGGACTAGACCAATCACTTTGGGACTCCTCTATCACCCCTAAGTTCAGCATTTTCTGTACTTCCTCCCGTATTGCCTCCCGTCGGGCCTCTGGGATCCGATAGGGTTTTAACTTCACCCTTTCACCGGGCGGGGTAATAATATCATGCTCTACCCCAGATGTTTGTCCCGGCAGCTCAGAGAACACCTCCTTGTTGCGAAGCACAAACTCCTTAACCTCCTGTTGTTGGGGTTGTGACAAGGTGGCTGCTATTCCAACCTCCGGAATCACGCAACCAGTTTGAGCTGGTGACCAAGTTTCTGCGACTAGGGACTCTCTATCCCTCCAGGCTTTCAACAGATTAACGTGATAGATCTGTTCGGGCTTTCGCCTTCCTGGTTGTCTGACCTTGTAATTCACTTCGCTCACTTTTTCCATTATCTCGTAGGGGCCTTGCCATTTGGCAAGGAATTTACTTTCAACCGTAGGGACAAGTACCAATATCCTATCCCCCGGGGAAAAGGTACGGGTCTTGGCTCCACGGTTGTACACTCTCTGCTGTGCCAACTGCGCTTGGGCCAAATGTTCCTTCACGATGGGCATTACCTGTGCAATTCGATCTTGCATCAGGGCGACATGCTCAATCACACTCCTGTGGGGAGAACTCTCACTTTCCCAAGTTTCCTTGGCAATATCCAACAGCCCTCTTGGGTGTCTCCCATACAGTAACTCAAAGGGGGAGAATCCCATAGAGGATTGGGGCACCTCCCTAATAGCAAACATCAAATAAGGAAGTAGACAGTCCCAATCCTTTCCATCTCTATCCACCACTTTCTTCAACATTTGTTTTAGGGTTTTGTTGAATCTTTCAACCAGCCCATCGGTTTGGGGGTGATACACAGACGTACGCAATTGCGTCACTTTAAACAATTTACACAGCTCTTTCATAACCCGGGACATAAAGGGTGTACCTTGGTCCGTAAGCAGTTCTTTACAAATACCCACCCGGCTAAAAACAAGAGATAGCTCTTTGGCTATGGTTTTGGCCGAGGTATTTCGGAGAGGGATCGCTTCTGGATAACGGGTGGCATAGTCCATTATAACTAATATGTACTGGTGCCCCCTAGCGGACTTGATTATAGGACCTACCAAATCCATTGCGATCCTCTCAAACGGGACCTCAATGATGGGTAGAGGGACCAGCGGGCTACGGAAATGTGGCATCGGGGCCGACCTCTGACACACAGGGCAGGAGGAACAATAATTTTCTATGTCCTTCATCACCCCAGGCCAATAGAATCTCTGTAATACCCTCTCTCGGGTTTTCTCTGTCCCCAGATGACCTCCAAGAATGTGCCCATGGGCCAACTCCAACACCAACTTCCTGTAAGGTTTGGGCACCACAAGCTGCTCAACGGTTTCTTCTGCCCTTTTTGCCACCCGATACAGTAGGTCCTTCTCTACGCTGAAGTATGGGTAAGTGCAGGTATTATCTGGGTTCACTAACTCGCCATCTATTTCCACTACGTTTTCCCGTGCCTTTATTAGGGCGGGGTCCTTTAACTGTTCTGTGGCAAAATTTTCCCTGTGAACCTCAAGATCAGAAAACTCCACAGACGGTAGGTTTTCGTCTGAGGAGGTGGGCTCCTCTCCAGTTTCTTGAGTCTCGCCTGCCAATACTGACAAGGGAAATTCTGGAGAGTCCTCACCACTCTCAGAGGAGTTCTGGCTATCACCTTCCTGGTACATAGGGGCACCAGTGGGGGGCTCAGGATCATCCCACAGTTCCCAGAACTTCGGAAAATCCCTTCCCACAATGGCATCATGCGGTAATTGAGATACTAACCCCACTGGATGAGAGAGGGTACCTTTGGGGGTCTTGAAACATACTGTAGTCACTGGATACTCTCGGGTGTCCCCATGCACACAAATAACAGCTACCTTGCTATTCCCAGAGACCTCTGTTTTAACTAATTCAGCCTTTATCAGGGTCACAAGGCTACCTGAATCCAGTAATACCACAACATTTCTACCATTAATACACATTTTGCATAAATGTTTCTCAGTTCCCCGAATGGCAGTGCATGCGACTGTCGCACACAGCGACTGACGTCTGTCCGTCAGAAAGTCACATTGCATGGGTTCCTCCACAACCGGGCAATTTGCTGCAATATGTCCCGTTTGCCGGCAGCGGTAGCAAACAATCCTTTTGGCTGCCTCTTGAGCCCCCGACTTCCCAGGCTGTTCTCGCCAAACCCTGGGCAGAGCTCCCACCCTCTCACTCTCTCCACCCTCACCCCTTGGAATCATCTTATCCGCCCCTGGGGATGGTCTGGTCTTAGGGTGGAAAGTCCGAGAGTCTCTGGAAGAGGCCGTCAGGTTCTCTGCAGCCAAGTATCTCTCTACACGATCCACAAGTTTACCGGCCGTTTCTGGGTCTCCATGGCTTACCCACTTTTGAATGGCGGTAGGAAGAGCTCTCAAGAAACGATCCATCACAACACGTTCCACAATCTCCGGTGCGGACAAAGTCTCTGGCTGTAGCCACTTCCTGCTCAGGTGAATGAGATCATACATTTGAGACCTGGGGGGTTTTCCAAGCTGGAAAGTCCAGTTATGCACACGCTGAGCCCGGACAGCCAGGGTGACACCCAGCCTTGCCAATATTTCAGCTTTTAGCATCCCATAGTCTTTTGCTTGGTCAGGCTCTAGGTCATAGTAAGCTTTCTGCGATTCACCAGTTAACAGAGGAGCCACCAGTCCAGCCCACTGCTCCTCAGGCCACTTTTCTCTTTCAGCAGTCCTTTCAAATGTGGTCAAAAATGCCTCTGGATCATCCTCTCCAGTCATTTTTGTCAATAAATGACTCACCCCAAAGGACGCGGTATTAGTGGGACGGCTTTCCTCACTGGTCTGCGGACGTTGCTGCATTACTGCTTCCATCTGTTGTTGTAGTCTCTGCTCTTGCTTCTGCAACAGGTCTATGAAGCGGGCCTCAGATTGCTGCTGGGCTCGTTGCTGGGCTGTGAAGCTCTTTTGCAAACCTGCATTTGTCTGCTGTTGATTGGCATTTGCTAGAGCCAGCTGTTTCAGTATCTCCTCCATGCTGGCTTAAAAAAAAACTGCCACTGTTTCTCCACCAACTGTGAGGGGGTTAACTCGGTAGCGGGTGTGTGTGACCCCCTGGATGGGCTCCCCACACAAAAACAGGCCCAGCAGACGGAGGTTGTGGTTTTCAAGATCAAAAGGTGCGGTTTATTTCTCTATTTACAGTGACAAAAACACAGCAAAGCAAAAAGAAACATAAACAAAATAAATCCTGGTCAGCTTGACCTCTGACTAAACATGCAGGTTTCCCTAACTAACAACTGGGATCAGCCTGGTGCTGTCCTAGTCCCTAAGTCCCTGGTTTAGTAAATGTCCAAACAAATAGCCACACAGGCTTTGTCTCACCGCACAGGGGTTCACTCTCCCTAGACAGTCCACACAGGTCTGGTTCCAGGCATGAGCAAACATCTAATGAAGCTGGGAGTTTTTATAGAGGCCTTAAACGAGCTGACAAGCTTCAGCTGGTCTCATCAACTCCCTGCCTGCACGACGCCCAGCACTCTCCCTAGAGGTATGAATCATCCATGAGCCCACTAGCCTCAGCTGGGCTTCATCAACTCTCTCCCTAGTTGTATAAGTCGGCATAAAGCCTGAATCTGGGAGAAATATACCTACCCCCCTGGATGCAACCAGGTGACTTTACCTTCCTGCTGTCACAATATTTATATTTCTTTTTTGTTAAGTGTATTGTGTACTTCATGTGGATCATTTCATTTATCAGTGCACTTGTTTAGATAATTAACTTCTGAACACACATTTTTCCTTTTCTTTTTATTTTGTAATATTCATAATTGGCTAAGATGGATAGATGATGATAGCAGAGGATTGGAGCTTTTTAGCTTACCTAGCCAATTTATTTGTATCAAGGTCACATCACAGATATGTTTTGATTAAGTGTGTTATCAGTCACACTATTCTCACTTCTCCCCTTTTCCTTTGTTCGTTTAAACACATCGCTTAACACCACCACTGTTTTATATTATTTTAGCACTGATTACTGTAACAATGTCACTGGTTCCCAAAAAAGTGTAAAAAATGTCAGTTAGATGTCCGATCTGTCTGCCGCAGTCCCGCTAAAAATCAGTGATCGCCGCCATTACTAGTGTAGCGGCCTCCTCTCTCTCACTCTATTATCAGCTCGTCTGTCTCTTGTCTAGGGGTACCTCAGAGGAGAGAGAGCGGGGTCACCACGCCAAGCCTTCACCGCAGATAGTTGTGTGGTGTGAGCAAAGTTCCTGTTTTACCTTCGGGTCGGTGTTTGGCACGTGGAGCGTCCTCCTTATGGTTTCCTTGAACAATGTCTGCCAGAAAATGAGCCCCACACCATTAAAGTCCAACACTTCTTTATTCTTCCGATAACAGAGTAACACACCGACAGTTGGACTCCCTCAATGAGTAGAACAGACAGAGGGGTGTGGATACGAGTAGGCCCAGACACAATGAACTCTCCACTTTCCTTCCTGAAAGTGGGTTGCGGTCTCCCAGCGAGGGGGGATTTCCTTCCAGGCGGTCTCCGGTGAAGGCTCACCTGTCACTGGCAATATGCTGCATCAGGTCTTCAAGCAAGTACCCCTCACCGGTCCATTACACCTCTGGATTCGGGTACCCACTCCCGGGGTTCCCTAGGAATTCCTTCACCTCGCGGAACTCTGGTGGTGGTGGACACTGAGCTCCAGACCTCCATCCGAGTACCTCACCCCAGGCTAAAGGTGCCTGGGATGGAACACAACCTCCAAACATCCTCTTAGGCCTAAGCCACCTATGATCTCCATCCGACCACCGCCCTCAGGCTGAAGGTGCCTGGGGCTCGACCCCCTGACAAAGATGGCTGGCCCCTTTATACCCTCTCCCAGCAAGCACGGCGGGTTCCCCGCCCCACCATACCGCTGCCGAGGGAGGACAAAAAGGGGGTACGGCACACAGCAATGGTTCAACCTCAGCCCAAGGCGACAGCGCCACCTCCTGGGTTGCAGGGAACTGCACACTACTGGTGTCTCTGCCAGTTTTAAATACACAAGGAAAGTGTATACCCGCTACACTAGTAATAATTTTTTTTTTTATATATAAAAATGCCATAAAACTTTCCCCTATTTTGCAGACGCTATAACTTTTGTAAAAACCAATCAATATTTGCTTATTGCAATTTTTTTTTAAACCTGATGAAGAAATTAGATTTTTTTACATTTTTGGGGGGATATTTATTATAGCAAAAAGTAAAAAAAATTTTTTTTTTTTCAAAATTGTAGCACAAAAAATAAAAACCGCAGAGATGATCAAATACCACCAAAAGAAAGCTCTATTTGTTGGAAAAAAAGGACATCAATTTTGTTTGGGTACAATGTCACATGACCGCGCAATTGTCAGGTAAAGTGATGCAGTGCCGTATCGCAAAAAATGGCCCGGTCATTAACCACTTCAGATCCGCACTATGGCCAAAAGACGGCCGCAGCGTGGACCTGAACTGCCGGGAGGGTGTCCCTGGACGTCCTTGTGTTTACTTACGCAATGCGCGCCCACGGCGGCGCGCATCGCGGAAGAGCTGTGCCCGCTGTGTCACGCGGGTGCCGATGCGCGTGCCTGGCAGCCGTGATGTCCGCCAGATACTCGCGATCAGCAGTCACAGAGCCAGGGACGTGGATCTCTGTGTGTTAAAACACAGATCCAAGTCCTGTTAGGGAGAGGAGACCGATGGTGTTTCCCTTGTACATAGGGACAACCATCGGTCACCTCCCCCAGTCAGTCCCCTCCCCCCACAGTAAGAATCACTCATAAGGGAAAACATTTAACCCCTTGATAGTCCCCTAGTGTTAACCCCTTCCCTGCCAGTCACATTTATACAGTAATCAGTGCATTTTTATAGCACTGTTCGCTGTATAAATGTGAATGGTCCCAAAATAGTGTCAAAAGTGTCAGATGTGTCCGTCGCAA
Organism: Rana muscosa; assembly: GCA_029206835.1. NCBI lineage: Eukaryota > Metazoa > Chordata > Amphibia > Anura > Ranidae > Rana > Rana muscosa. The sequence goes on along the minus strand of CM055120.1, from coordinate 97,299,767 downwards.
TATCGCAGTCCTGATAAAAATCGCAGATCACCGATATTACTAGTGGAAAAAGAAAAAAAAATGTCATAAATCTATCCCCTATTTTGTAGGCGCTATAACTTTTGCGCAAACCAATAAACGCTTATAGCGATTTTTTTTTTTACCAAAAATATGTAGAAGAATACGTATCGGCCTAAACTGAGGAAAACTTTTTTTTTTTTTTAAATTGGGAAACTTTTTTTTTTTATATTATGGCAAAAAGTAAAAAAATATTGTGCTTTTTTTCAAAATTGTCAGTCTTTTTTTGTTTATAGCGCAAAAAATAAAAACCGCAGAGGTGATCAAATACCACCAAAAGAAAGCTCTATTTGTGGGGGGGAAAAAAATAAAGATTTCATTTGGGTACAGTTTTACAAAAAGTGTAGCTGCTGGCTTTTAATAAACACTTACTTGTTCCACTGTCCAGCGACGCGGCAGCCCGGAGCTTCACTCCTCTCCCCCTCTCTCCACCGGCGCCTCTATTCTAACTGTGGGCACCCAGCTGTGACAGCTTTCGGCTTCACGGCCGGGCACTCACTGTGCATGCGCGAGCGGCGCTGCGCTCCCTGAGTGGACAGGCGATCGCCTGAGATCTGTCACATGTCCCAGGTGATCGTCTACAGGGAGGGCCCTCCAAAAGGCGATATGAAGAGTCGCCTAAGCTAAGGTGACCAGATTTTAAAAATGAAATCCGGGGACATATTTTTTTTTTACTAGTAATGGCGGCAATCAGCAACTCTCTGCCCATCGCCACCATCGCCCGCCTCACAGCCTGTCAAGTCTTACTCTCCGGGCCCCGGCTACTACTGGGTGGGGAGCGGAGGAAGATCACTCCACCAGGCAAGCAAGGATATAAGCAGGCAAGCGGCTGGCCGGGACTAGAGCCAAGGCAGAAGAACATGCGAGCGGAACGGAACGGGTATGCACCAGAAACTGAAGAAATATTCCCTCCACTCCGACCAGCACATGATCATCAGAAAGGGGCACAGATAATGGAAAAAAATACACCCCGCTAAGCTAGGAGGAGCGGCAGAGCAGGGGGGGGGGGATTTTTTTATTCTGCACCGACTGTCTTTGAAATTGCCCCAGCCCCTATTCAAATCCAATCCGGGGAAAAAAACCGGGGACAGACTTGGTCCGGGGACAGTGTCCTCAATCCGGGGACTGTCCCCTGAAACTGGGGATGTCTGGTCACCCTAGCCTAAGCGGTCCCTGGGCGGAAGGAAGAAGTGGGACAGGAAGTCCCACTCCTACTGAAGCCCCCACCCCCCCCCCAAAAAAAAATGACATGCCAAATATGGCATGTAAGGGGGCGAGGAGTGGTTTAAGCGGAAGTTCCACTTTTGGGTGGAAAATCTTCCGGGGCTGAAGTGGTTAAAGGTTTGATGAAATGTTCTCTTTAAACGATCACTGTCATAGTTTACCATATTGATCTGTAAATAAAACACACTGCTTGGAATAATCACTGAATCCGTCATCAGTTTTGTGACCTTCCCAATATGGAGCCTCAAAGCCTCCAAAGTGCAACTAAGAATCGTGTCCGTGCGGAATTAAAGGGTAGCGGTGAAAGGTTCCCGCTGAGACGTGGCACGGAGGTGTCCGGCGGAGGAAGGAGCGGCGCTGTGCTGATAACAGTTACCTGGTGACTGATGCTGTGAGTATTGGCTCAGTGTGTGCTGACCAGGGACGTGTGCTAGACTGCTCCCCAGCGTTCACACAGTGGTGCAGCTGTGGCGTCGCTGTGATATCGGTGAGATAGAGGGAAGAACAGTGATATCTCTGATGATGGTCACAGGGATAGGAAGATAGGAAGGTGTAAGATTACCCATAGAAAGCAGGACATAATAGAACTGTTGTTGGTAAATAATAAGAAGGGTTATATGTATATGATATTTTATTTAGTAAAACACTTTTTGGCTCATCTGAACCCAAGCTGGGAACCCCACAGGACAAACATGGAGGGCCCATTTGGGGAGCATTTAGGGCTCATTCACACTCCAATGCATGTAAAAAAACAGGCTTGAAGTGCATTGCGTTGTGGCGCATTTCCGTGCGTTTTTATGCATACTTTTGTTTTCTAAAGGCGTGTTTCCTCACCTGTTGTGAGTGAGAGGCGCGTTACGATGCGTTTTTATGCACTTACACATGTTTCTGTCTGTTACAATGCAATATTATGCAAACCTGTTGCATAAAATCGCACTGCCTTCTGGGGTGAACATGACACATAGAAAACAATTGTTTTCTATGCGTCATTGCAGTTACCTGCGTTTTCCCATGCAGAACACGCAGGTGACTGCATATAGTGTGAATGGGCCCCTTAGATCTAGACATGTGGAGGAATGCATGAAAACCAGCGTATAGTGCATTTTATCGCATTTCCAGCCCCTGGACGTAGATTCTTCCAAAGTCCACAATGATGATGTCACTGCAAGAAATCAACTTTTATTGGCCAAACCAAAAATAAATTGTGCGATAAAATGCATATTAACCACTTCAATACAGGGCACTTCCCGTCTTCCTGCCCAGTCTAATTTTCAGGTTTCAGCACCCTCACATTTTGAATGACAATTGCCGGTCATGCTTTCTTGTGGTGATATTTGTTTTTTTTTTGTTTACAAAGTTTTATTTGGAAGTTCAAATGTACAGGTACATAAGGTGTTGATAAAGGTAATCAATATAAAAAAACGCAGAGTTCTTATATGCAAATATTGGTTGTAGACATAGTAATAAGGTACAAAGATATAGTTCACGGGTATATGTCACTAACACACAAAACAAGCACTATAGGTCAAGATTTCAGGGTATCGCAAAAGAGTGTAAGTGGAGCCTTAGGGACTAAATTGTTAAGTTATGTTGTACGCCAATATGACCATTTCCTTTCATATACATGGAGGGTATCATGGAGAGTGTGATAGATTCTCTCCGAAAGTTTCATCATCTCCATCCTAGCCAGTACCTGCGACCAGGGGAGATCTTTGGATCTCCAATTATAAGCAATCATCCATTGGATGGAGCTGCATAAAGTGTGAAAGAGTCTCATGCAAGGGATTGGAATATTAGGAACCTTAGCATATAAAAAAATATTTTTGTGGGAGTCTCTCTGAAGGAGATAGCTTTGTTACTCTTACGTAGATTATCTGACATGTTATGCCATTCATCCACTGTGAAGGTGCTAACTATGTCTGATTCCCAATGGAGCATTTGAACGGACTTGTCAGGTGAGTGAAAAGTATTGAGATGGTTGTATAGGCGGGATATGATGCCCTTATCTCTAGATGAAGATATGCAAATCCGTTCAAAGATTGTTACAGTGGGAATGATGGAGAGAGTAATATTCCGCATAGAAAGCTTTGATTTGGTTGTAGTGTTGAAATTCGGATAGGGGAATGCCATATTTATCTTGCAAAGCGGTGAATGAGGAGAATTCCCATTTAGATTGTAAAGATTTGAGTGTAGTAAGATTGTTATTGATCCAATAGGCAAAAGGTTGACAATTTCCATAGGCATGGGTAAATCTCGGGTCGCCTAGGAAGGAAGCCAGGGGGGGGGGGGTGAGTGAAGATAATTCAAAGGTATGTTGGGCTTCGAGCCACAATTGGTAGTAGTGAGCTACAATTACATTGTATTTGGAGAGTTTGCTGTATGAGGCTGTTCTGGACCATAGGATTCCCTGTAGATACCAGGGGGAGATAGAGGATGATTCAAACTTTTTCCAAGGGATACATTGAATGGGCGTGAACCATTGAGCTAACTGAGAAAGCTTGGCGGCAAGAAAATAGTGCCACAGGTTCGGGAGACCTATCCCGCCCATAGTTTGAGGTCTGTGCATGTGTGCGTGGCTGCATCTAGGTTTCTTGTTTGACCATATAAATTTATTGATTTCTTTTTGGAGAGAAGCAAGTTTAGTTTTAGGGATGTTAATGGGAAGGGTACGGAAGTAATATAGTAGTTTGGGAAGAATTGTCATTTTAATGGCACAAATTCTGCCTAGAAATGAGATATGAAGGGTAGACCAGGTCTTGAGGAGTGTAGATATATTATTGAATAGAGGGATATACTTGGTTTTAAATAGTAGGCTGTGTGAGGAGGTGATAGAGACACCAAGGTATTTAAACGAGTGAGGGCACCATATGAAAGGAAACATTTTCGTCAACATGGTCTTTGAGTGTTCAGAGAGATTGATGGGTAGGGCAGAGCATTTATTCATGTTAATTTTTAAACCTGATATGCTATGAAATGATTTCAACTCTTTAAGAAGGGAGGGAATAGATATGTGAGGTTCAGTAAGGAAGATTAATGCATCGTCCGCATAAAGGCTAATTTTGTACTCGTCTTCACCCTTGACCACTCCTTTTATATCAGGGCTGTTTCTAATTTTGTGGGCCAGGGGTTGGGTTTTTATTTTTTGCACTACGAATAAAAAAGACCGAAAATTCTGGAGAAAAAAAAGCTTTTCTTCATTTCTGTTACAAAACTTTGTAAATAAGTAATTTTTCTCCTTCACTGACGGGCACTGATGAGGCAGTACTGATTGGCACTGATGATGAGGCACTTATATGCAGCACTGATAAGCAGCACTGATAAGCAGCACAGATGGGCACTCATAGGTAGCACTGATATACAGCACTGATGGGCACTCATAAGCGGCACTGATGGGCACTCATAGGCAGCACTGATGGACACTCATAGGTGACACTGATGGGCACTTATAGGTGGTACTGATGGGCACTAATAGATGGCACTGATAGGCAGCACTGATCAGGAGATGCTGGCAGGCATCACTGATGGGCACAGAGTGCCATCCCTAATGGGCACTAATTGGCATCCCTGGTGGGCTTTCCTGGCGGGCATCCCTGGTGGTCATGGGTGGGCATACCTGGTGGCCATGGGTGGGCATCCCTGGTGGTCATGGGTGGGCATCCTCAATGGGTCTGCACTGATAATCAATGTCCTGATTATCTGTGCAGACCCCCCCCCCGTCAGGAGAGAAGCCGATCAGCTCTCCTCTTCTCGTGCCTGTCAGTGGCTTTTCCAGTTTACACTGTGATCAGCTGTGATTGGAAACAGCAGATCACGTGGTAAAGAGACTAAGTCATAGGCTCTTTACTTACATCGAAGACTGACACCACACCACCGATCGACGCGCTATGCGCCCCCGCAGGCGCACAATTGCGGCTTATCTTGCTGGACGTCATATGACGCCCAGTCAGGATAACAGGACCACTTTCCAGCCGTCATTTTGCTATATGGCGGGCGGGAAGTGGTTAAAGTGTCACTAAACCTACATCATAAAAAACTATCAATAAATGCTGAATTACAAGCTGTTCATACTCCCTCAGGTACTATGTGATTCAGTTTCTGTATTCTGCATAAAACCTGGTTTATCTCTATCTCCACAGTTTGTCCATGTCCCTGATTGAGGTAGGGATTTTGCAGAACAGTGTTGGCAGTAGGGATGAGCTTCGAGTTCGAGTCAAACTCATGCTCGACTCGAACATTGCCTGTTCGCCAAACAGCGAACAATTTGGGGTGTTCGCTGCAAATTCGAAAAGCCACAGAACACCCTGTAAACGTCTATGGGAGAAATCTAAAGTGCTAATTTTAAAGGCTTATATGCAAGTTATTATAATAAAAAGTGTTTGGGGACCCGGGTCCTGCCCCAGGGGACATGTATCAATGCAAAAAAAAGTTTTAAACACTGAAGTTTTTTCGGGAGCAGTGATTTTAATAATGCTTAAAGTGAAACAATAAAAGTGAAATATTCCTTTAAGTTTCGTACCTAGGGTGTGTGTATAGTATGCCTGTAAAGCAGCGCTTGTTTCCCATGCTTAGAACTGTCCCTGCACAAAGTGTCATTTCTGAAGGAAAAAAAAGTTATTTAAAAGCACTCGCGGCTATAATGAATTGTCGGCTCCCGGCAATACAGAGAAAAGTCATTGATAAAAAATAAAAAAAAATGCGCGGGGGTCCCCCCAAATTCAATTACCAGGCCCTTCAGGGCTGGTATGGATATTAAGGGGAACCCTGTGTCAAATGAAAAAAAAATGATGTGGGGTTCCCCCCAAATATCCATACCAGACCCTTCAGGTCTGGCATGGATTTTAACCACTTGACCACTGGGCACTTAAACCCCCTTCCTAACCAGACGAATTTTCAGCTTTCGGTGCTCTCACATTTTGAATGACAATTACTCAGTCATGCAACACTGTACCCATGTGAAATTTTCGTCCTTTTTTTCACACAAATGGAGCTTTCTTTTGGTGGAATTTGATCGCCTCTGGGTTTTTTATTTTTTGTGCTAAAAATGAAAAAAGACCAAAAATTTGGTCAAAAAATGAATTTTTCTTTATTTCTATTATAAAATTTTGCAAATAAGTAATTTTTCTTCATAAATTTGGGCAAAACGTATACTGCTACATATCTTTGGTAAAAATAACCCAAATTAGTGCATATTATTTAGTCTGTGTGAAAGTTATAGGGTCTACAAGCTATGGTGCCAATCACTGAAAATTTATCAATTTGATTACACCTGATGTACTGACAGCCTATCTCATTTCTTGAGACCCTAACAAGCCAGTAAAGTACAAATACCCCCCAAATGACCCCTTTTTGGAAAGTAGACATTCCAAGGTAGTTAGTAAGAGGCATAGTTAGTTTTTTGAGGTTCTCATTTTTTCTCACAATTCTTTTCAAAATGAAGATTTTTTTTATTTTTATTTTTTTTCACACCAAATTGTCATTATAACAAGTTATTTCTCTCACATGGCATGTACATTCCACAAATGACACCCCAAAATATATTCTGCTACTCTTCCTGAGTATTACGATACCACATGTGTGAGACTTTTACACAGCCTGGCCACATACAGAGGCCCAACATTGAAGTAGCCCCTTCAGGCGTTCCAGGAGCATAAATTACACATCTAATCTCTCAACCACCTATTACACTTTTGAAGGCCCTGGAGCACCAGGACAATGGAAACGCCAACAAAGTGACCCCATTTTGGAAAGCAAACACCCCAACGTATAATCTATGAGGCATTATGAGTCTTTTGAACTGTTCATTTTTTTCCAGACGTTTTTAGAAAATGTGGAAAAAAAATGAAAACGCATTTTGTTTTTACACAAAGTTGTCCATTTATAAGATATTTCCAACACATAGCATGTATATAGCAAAAATTACACCCCAAAATATATTCTCCTACTCCTCCTGAATATGGCGATACCACATGTGTGAGACTTTTACACAGTCTGGCCACATAGAGGCCCAATATCCAAGAAGCACCATCAGGTGTTCTAGGGACATAAATTACGCATCTAATTTCCTTACAATCTATCACATTTTTGAAGGCCCTTCATATTTCTAGCATATAGCATGTACATACCAAGAATTACACCCTGAACTACATTCTGCTGAGTAAATGGTAAACAAAAGATTACCTGTGGTTTTAGTAGTGCAATTGTCCACAGAAGGAGAGCCCTGATCCAGGCAGCAGGCAGGGACATGGTCAGCGTCAGTGAATGGAATTGTCCAGGCATCAGGCAGGAATATTGTCCATAGTCAGTACAGGCAGAGATACTGTCCATATCCAGTCCAAGGTCAGTGCAAGTAGAGACATTGCCAGCAGTGCCAAAATATTGGTCCTGGTAGTAAGCAGGAACATGGTCCAAGTAGCAGGCCAGGAAAGAATGGGGACAGGGGTAGAGGCTTCTCCCATCCAAATCTCTTTGAAGCCTCCGAGTCTCCAAACCCTAATCCGGGAATGAGAAAACGAAAAAATTAGTTTTCTTCATCCAGAAAAACAATTCTGGAGCCCCTCACATATGTGAGACCCCTGTGTTTCCATTAGCATAGCAGGGTAAAAGATCAATCCAAGAGGCAGGCAAAAAACGTGATCAAACAGTCCAGGGTCAGTTCCAGAGCAGGCAGAGGTAGGTACAGTTTAGGGTTAGGCAGAAGCGTGGTCGTATAACAAGCCAGGGTCAGTTCCAGAGCAGGCAGAGGTAGGTACAGTTTAGGGTTAATCAGAAGTGTGGTCGTATAACAAGCCAGGGTCAGTTCCAGAGCAGGCAGAGGTAGGTACAGTTTAGGGTTAGGCAGAAGCGTGGTCGTATAACAGGCCAGGGTCAGTTCCAGGGCAGGCAGAGGTAGGTACAGTTTAGCGTTAGGCAGAGGCGTGGTCGTTTAGCAGGTCAGGGTCAGTTCCAGAGAAGGCAGCGGTATGTACAGTGGCATAAGGGGTGTGGCGGTAAATGACAATTACGTTTACCATACTTTCCTAATAATGTAGAAAAGTATGGTAACGACGGAAACATCAACCAAAACAAAGGCCTGGTTGGGAAGGACAATCGGGACAATAATACACAGTGTCTCTTCTAGTTCCTTCTTTGGAGCACACCCGGCATCTCTTCTGACGTTTTCGGCCTGTTTCATGGGGGGGGGAGTTTCTCAGGAAAGTGGCGTTCATGGAGTCTGCTCACTGAATCAGAGCGCATGCTTTCTGGTGGGTCTTCACTGGTGGCACTGATGAGCCTTGTAGTGGCACTGATGAGCTTTGTAGTGACACTGATCAGCCTTGTAGTGACACTGATCAGCCTTGTGGTGGCACTAGTGGCACTGATGGGTACTCTGGTGGCACTGGTGGCACTGATGGGCACTGTAGTGGCACTGATGAGTATATTTGTGGCACTGGGGACACAGATGGGTACTGTAGGGGCGCTGATGGGTAGTGTAGTGGCACTGTAGGGCACAGATTGGCATTTGTGTGGCACTGTGTGGTACTGAAGGGCACTGCTGGGCACTGTAGTTCACTGCACAATATGAGATAAACACTCACTGTTAAATGATCTCTCTTCTCTACCTGACACAACACTCAGGTCAGCGCTCTCTGCCATTGGCTGATCAGGAGTCAGTCGGCTGCTGGTTTTCAAGCATGCACGTCCGACAGACAGACATACACACGGGTAGAATGTTGGCGTTTTTTTTTTTTGCACCAATGATAGCCAGCAGAAGAACATCTTGAAAAGGACTGCCCCTCCCGTAATAATTATTCTGCAAGCCTTCTTTGTTCCCCTGCCCCCTCCACTACCATCCTCCTTTCTTTTGGACAGTGCATACCCAGTATCATCGCTGCCATAAATGTGCTCAGGCAGTATAGTTCCAGTACTTGGTAAAATAAACTATACTACTGCACACTGTTGCACTTGAGGTGGACTTGCTCCTGTATGTGCTGATCTGAACGCCAAATATCATCTTATGCCTGGTCCTTACTTTTAGTCACTTTGTATCCTAAATTGTGTTATAACCATAATCCATTTTATTTTTGCCTAGTTACCAACTGTATTGGGTGAGAAAATATTAAGTTTGCCGTTACTACCTGGTTTGGTGCCTGTTTTCTTTCGATATAACAGCGATGTCCTCCATGGGTCTTCTCCCATCCTCTCCTATAGGCGATCGGATGCCTGATTGACGTCTAATCACAGCCCCTGTCATTTCAGCCAATCAGGTGATGGGTAACAGACCCGAGCACCTGATTGGCGGAGAGGTGGTTCCGTGTTAGAAAAGCAAATATTCGTACACTGTTCTAACACACCTGGGTGAACTGCGAGCGCCAAACATGGTGCTCACAGGTCACCGTTTTGACACCTATTAGAGCCCACTTTCTAACTGAGGCGCTTTTCAGGCGCTTTCACGCTAAAAAAAGTGCCTGAAAAGCTTACGAAAACGTATTTCCATTGAAATCAATGAATGCTTTCACACTGGGGCAGTGCGCTGACAGAGCGGTGAAAAAACACCCCTCTTCATTGAAATTAATTGAAAGCTCTTCAAAAGCGCTTGAAAAGCTCTTGAAAAGTGCTCAGTGTTTTATTGGCAGTTTTTCAAGCGCCTCAGTGTGAAAGAGGCCTTACACTGTTATACAAACTGTACACTCACTACTTTACATTGTAGCAAAGTGTAATTTCTTCAGTGTTGTCTCATGAAAAGATAGAATAAAATATTTACAAAAATGTGAGGGGTGTACTCACTTTTGTGAGATACTGTAGGTGCAGGATCTTCTGCTAGCTCTTCCAGCAAGAACTTGTGTTCCATGCATAAAAGATGCAGATGCCCATGTGAATATTCGCCCTAAGACCCCATACACATTTTTAGATTTTCTGCAGATTGTTGTCTTCAGATTTACCAAAACCATGTAATATGAGGTCAAACCTTAAGACCACTTTCACACTGAGGTGCTTTTCAGGCGCTTTCACGCTAAAAACAACGCCTAAAAAGCTCACGAAAACTTATTTCCATTAAAATCAATGAATGCTTTCACACTGGGGCAGTGTGCTGGCAGGGCTGTGAAAAACTCCCCTCTCCATTGAAATGAATGGAAAGCTCTTCAAAAGCGCCTGAAAAGCTCTTCAAAAGCGCTCAGTGTTTTTACTGGCAGTTTAGGCCCCTTTCACACTAAAAATAGCGCCTGCAATGCACCCTGAAAAAGCCGCTCCTTTGTATTCAGTGTGAAAGCCTGAGGGCTTTCACACTGGAACGGTGCGCTGGCAGGAGGCAAAAAAAAAACTCGTGCAAGCCGCATCTTTGAGGCGCGATAGGAGCGGTAAAAATACCGCTCCTATAGCGCCCCTGCCTATTGAAATAAATGGGGTAGCGCCTCCAAAACGCCGCAAAGAGGCGTTTTAGTGGGTGTTTTTAACCCTTTTCCGGCCAATATCGGGGGTTAAAATCACCCCGCTAGTGCCCGCAAATTGCGGCAAAAACTACGGTATAGCGCCGCTAAAAATAGCGCCGCTATACCGCCAGCGCATCCAGCGCTTCAGTGTGAAAGTAGCCTAAGAAGCGCCTCAGTGTGAAAGTGGCCTAATGCCCTGTACGCACAATCGGATTTCCGATGGAATAAAATCCGATGGATTTTTCCATCGGAAATCCGATGAAGCTGACTTTCATCAGTCTTGCCTACACACCATCAGTCAAAATTCCGACCGTCCAAAACGCTGTGACGTAAAACACTCCGACAAGCCGAGAAAAATTAAGTTCAATGCTTCTGAGCATGCGTCGACTTGATTCAGAGCATACATGGGTTTTTTGTCCGATGGAGTTCCACACAGACGATCGGAATGTGCTATTTTCCATCGGTAAAATTTAAAACAGGTTCTATTTTTTTATACCGATGGAAAAAAGACTGATGGGGCCTACACACGATCGGTTTGTCCGATGACAAAAGTCCATCGGTCTTTTTTCATCAGAAAAACCGATCGTGTGTACGCGGCATAAGAGTTTCAATTTGTATGCAATTAGGCAGGCCCTTGCACTACATGGTTTTGGTAAATCTGAAGACAAAAATCTGCATAAAATTTAATAGTGTGTATGGGGCCTAAGACCCCTTCACACTGAGGCATTTTACAGGCGATCTAGTGTTAAAAATAGCACCTGTAAAGTGCCTCTCCTGTCTCTCCAATGTGAAAGCCCAAGGGCTTTCACACTGGAGCGGTGCGCTGGCAGGATGGTAAAAAAAAGTCCTGCTAGCCGCATCTTTGCAGCGATGTGGGAGCGGTGTATACACTTCTCCTAAAGCACCCCTACCCATTGAAATCAATGGGCAGCGCCGCCAAACCGCTGGCAAAGCGCTGCTGTGGCGGCTTTATACCCTTTTTTGGCCGCTAGCAGGGGTTAAAAGCGCCCTGCTAGCGGCCAAAAAGCGCTGCAAAAACGACAGTAAATCGCCACTAATAATAGCGGTGCTTTCCCACCAACGCCTAGCACTGCTTAGTGTGAAAGCAGCCTAAACATGTTATTTCATAGGATTAGCTCAGAAAGTTTTCCATGAAAAGGTCAGTTTCAGTTCATTCACTGTTGTCTTTGTTTGTTTTTTTTTCAGATACACGCCAGAGTTGTCATCATGCCGATGTACCTTGACCCCACTATATTTGTTGGCTGCTACCGGTGTTTGAAGCTGAAGCATAAACCTCTGGTTCATGTGGCACATGGACTTTAGCATACTTTATGAGGAATCTCTGTTTCTCTCTTCTGTGACAGACACAGGTGAGCTCTCTCATGTCATATATAATGCCGTTCTTCAATATTATGGTTTTTAGGATTTTCGTTTCTTCGCACGCCACTTTTTAAGCCTTCCATACGGAGTTAAGAAGAAACTGTGCTTGGAGAAGTTATTAGATCCAGTAACACAAGGTAAAGTGCACCTGTTGCTAACAGGTGGAGGCAGGCATTTAGTGGGCACTGGACAGAACTAATAACCGTGAAATTGCAACCCATCAATTCAGCAGGAACAATTAAACTTGCCGATGCACTTCATGAACGAGAGGTTTCTAGTGAATAGACTGGCTGTGCTCCTTTCAATATGATTTAACACAACAAAAATGGGTTTTCTTTTTGAAAACGATGGTTGCTCTCTAAATGAAATGACTTTGCCAATTTATTTGTCAGAACTTGTAACGGGGATGTCTAAACAAAATGTGGAGCCTAAGGCAAATATGAAATGTGCATTGTGCGTTGTCACTATTGTCACGCAAAGGGATAATGACAGAGTTTTTGGTGTCATTACATGTATAATGACAACCTCCGAGGCTCAGGAAATACAATGCCAACTTGTAGGATCAACAAATGCGAAGCAGACGCTTTTAGCTCTGTGAATCCAGAACTGTGCGCTTTCTGCGGCAGCACTAGGAGAGATCAGTGCAGAGGGGTGATTTTGTGTCAGAGTCTGGTCTAAAAGTAAGGGTAGTGGTAAGGGGTGGGAGTTTCGTTTTAGCTTTAATCACTTGACTTCTGGAAGGTTTTACCCCTTTCATGACCAGATCATTCTTTGCTATTCAGCACTGTGCTACTTTAACTGGTAATTGCGCAGGCATGCAACGCTGTATATCATTTTTTTCACACAAATAGAGATTTCATTTGGTGGTATTTGATCACCACTGGGTTTATTATATAAATGAAATTGCGCGGTCATGCAAAATGTACACAAATTAAATTTATATAATATTTTTCACACAAATAGAAATTAAATTTGATGGTATTTGATCACCACTGTGTTTATTATATAAATGAAAAACTTACCACATACATGTATGTCATCCAGCCTGTTTAGCGGAATTTTGGCAGCAGGTCCCAGCCAATGATTTATGGCTGAAACCTGAAAATTGGCTGTAGCCAATCACAACACAGAGTCCTGTGTTTACAAACACATAGGGCTCTGTACAAAGATCAGTGTTTTCAAAAGAAAACACTATATTTTTTACTTTCTGTTATAAAACATATCTAATAAAAATCGAATTTCTTCATAGATTTAGTCAAAAATGTATCCTGCTATATGTCCTTGCTAAAAGAAAATCCCAACAAGTGTATATTAACCACTTGTGGACCAGCCGCCACAGTTATACTGTGACAGCGCGGCTCTATTGTGCGAATCGCCACATCGGTATGGCGTTTCGTGTAATAGATACAGTGGGCGCTGTGCCAGAGCCGATGCACGTGGCCGGCGGCAGTAAAATGTCCGCTGGCCACCCGCAATCACTCCACAGAGAGACAGAATGGGGATCTGCGAGTGTAAACAAAGCAGAACCCTGTTCTGACAGCGAAGTAGAGAGCGATCGTCTGTTTCTAGTGATCAGGAACAGCAATCTCTCTCTACTCCCAATCAATCCACTCCCCCCATGGTTAGAAATACCTCCCTAGGTCACACTTAACACCTTGATCGCCTCCTAGTGTTAGCCCCTTCCCTGCCAGTGTCATTTATACAGTAATCAGTGCATTTTTATAGCACTGATCGCTGTATAAATGTCACTGGTCCCAAAAAAGTGTCCGTTCTGTCTGCTGCAATATCGCAGTCCCGCTAAAAATCACTGATCATTAGTAAAAAAAAAAAAATGATAATAATAATAATAAAAATGCCATAAATGTATCCCCTATTTTGTAGACCATAACTTTTGCGCAAACCAATCAATGTATGCTTTCTGAATTTTTTTATTTTTTAACTTTTTTGGGGGTATATTTATTATAGCAAAAAGTAAAAAAATATATATTTTTTTTTCAAAATTGTCTGTATTTTTTTGTTTATAGCGCAAAAAATAAAAACCGCAGAGGTGATCAAATACCACCAAAAGAAAGCTCTATTTGTGGGAAAAAAGGGACATCAATTTTTTTGGGGTACAACGTTGCACAACCGTGCAATTGTCAGTTAAAGCGACGCAGTGCTGTATTGCAAAAAAGGGCCTGGTCATTAAGGAGGTTAAACCTTCTGGGGCTGAAGTGGTTAATTGTTTTTTGTGAAAGTTATAACTGATAATGGCGATGATCAGCGACTTACCGTGGGACTTTGATAGTGTGGTGGGAAATCTGCCACTAACAGACCCTCGCTGGGAGGTACACTAACTGACACTGATATCAGTAGTGAAACTAATACAGTGATCAAATATAATACTGTACACTGTATTAATGACACTGGCTGGGAAGGGGTAATCAAGGGGTTAACTGTGTGCCTAACAAGTGTAATGCATGTAATATGTGCATATTTTACTAACAGATCTGACAGTTTTTTCTCCCTGCATTGCAGGGAGAAAAAACAGCCAGATCGCTGATCTGTGTACAGAGCCCTATGTTTTTGTAAACACAGGACTCGTTGCAGTGATTGGCTACAGCCAATTTTCAGGTTTCAGCAATACATCATTGGCTGGGACCTGCTGCCAAAATTCCGCTAAACAGGCTGGATGACATACATGTATGTGGTACAGCCTGTCCGTGCTGCCCACCCACCTGCCCACATTAAATGTACTATGAGCAAACAGGAACTGGTTAAAGTTATTGGTTACTGTTTTCAGGGGGCTTTTGTTGTGTTACATGCTGTGCGGATAAGGTTTTAGTTAAGGGCTTACATTAGGTGATAATGCTGTTTATCCAGTTCTGAGATTTACACATCTCAGCAACATTACAACACTGTCTGGCATGATAGGAGACCTGTTTTTTTTTCAGCTGCAGTTAAAGCGGATTTCCACCAAAAAATTGAACTTCCGCTTTTCGGAATCCTCCCCCACCTCCGGTGTCACACTTGGCACCTTTCAGTGGGGAGGGGGGAGCAGATACCTGTCTAATACAGGTATTTTGCTCCCACTTCCCTTCCGGGCATAGATAGTCGAGCCACCCACGGCTATCTACGCCACTTACGGCGCCTCCTCTGCCCCCCCCGCTGTCTTCTCGGAGACACACAGGTCCCAAAAAGACAGCAGGGACAAGTGGAATTGCGCAGCGCGAGTCGCGCATGCGTAGTAGGGAACCAGGAAGTAAACCCGAAAAGATTCACTTCCTGATTCCCTTACCGAAGATGGCGACGGCAGCACCCGAGGGACAGATCAGCTTCGGGTGCTGACATCGCGGGCGCCCTGGACAGGTAAGTGTCCTTATTTTAAAAGTCAACAGCTGCAGTATTTGTAGCTGCTGACTTTTAAAAAAAAAAAAAACTATTTGGCGGAACTCCGCTTTAAAGCTGAACTCCAGGAATTATCTGTATTGCATACTTTCATTTGTTCAGCTTGGCATAACGTAAGAATGAATATCTTGTACCCGCTGGGGATTGTGAAAACCACTGTAGTAGTTAGTGCTACTACAGTGATAGCGAGCAGCTTCCCCTCTGCCCACTGACCATAGGGGGTAGCTCACTTGGGAATGCCATCAGTCATAGAATGCCTTGTATTTGTTGAGGGACAATTCATACTGCAACGCAGAGCAGCAGGAGCAATTCAGGCTGCGCTGGGAGGCAGTGTAGTGGGTGATTCATCGCATTGCACTCCTCCCTTTTTTTTGTATGAGCTTTATTTGAAGTGTATAAAGCGTACACTTTATTCACTGCAGTGTAGAGCAGCGCACTGTGTTGCACTGCTCGACATTGCAGTGCGATTCAGGCCAATGCTAGGCTGCGTTGCATTGTGAATGGGACACATAGGAAATAATTGCTTCCTGTGTGTCCCTGTGGCGACAGACAATTTACCATGCGTTAAAACCTCTGTCACCACACATAGTGTGAATTGGCCCTTAACCACTTCAATACAGGGATTTTTGTACCACTTCCATACCGGGCCTATTCTAGCACTTCTCTCCTACATGTACAAATCATTATTCTTTTGCTAGAAAATTACTCAGAACCCCGAAACATTATATATGTTTTTTTAGCAGACACCCTAGGGAATAAAATGATGGTCTTTGCAACTTTTTTTCTTGCACGATATTTGCGCAATAATTTTTCAAACGCCTTTTTTAAAAAAAAAAAATGGTTTCATGAATTAAAAAATAACAAAACAGTAAAGTTAGCCCAATTTTTTGGGGAAATATGAAAGATGATGTTACGCCGAGTAAATAGATACCTAACATGTCACACTTTAAAATTGCGCACACTCATGGAATGGTGCCAAACTTCGGTACTTAAAAATCTCCATAGGCGACGCTTAATTTTTTTTTACAGGTTACCAGGTTAGAATTACAGAGGAGGTCTAGTGCTAGAATTGTTGCACGCGCTCTAACGCACGCGGCGATACCTCACATGCGTGGTTTGAGCGGCGTTTACATATGTGGGTGACTTACGTTCGCTTCTGATCGCGAGCTACCGTAAACATCCCTTGTAATAGGAATGTGTGTGATAGGTCCTCTTTATTGAGAGATGAGGGGTCAATAAGACCCCACATCTCTCCTCCAGGCTGGAAAGCATGAGATCAGTGAAATTTTTTTCACTGATCTCATACTTACTAGCCGCAACGGCGGCTTTGTTTACATTTGAGGACCCGGGCGTGACGTCATCACATTGCGCCCGGGCCTCCGACGATCATAGAGATGACTGGTGACCATCTGGTCACCAGTCATCTCTATGCTCGTCACGTGACCCACCAACGGCGCCGGAAGATTCTCTCCGGGTCCCTGATCGCACGGGAGAGCCCGGAGAAGCACCGGATGGCGGCGGGAGGGGGGGGATGTCCCCTCCCGCCGCCTATAAGAACGATTAAGCGGTGGAACCACCGCTATGATCATTCTTATGGTATACAGAATCGCCCGGCACTTCAAAAGGATATCTGAATGATGCCTCTAGCTGCAGGCATCATTCAGATATCCCCCTACAAAGCCGGGACGTCATATGACGTCCACTCAGGATGGGAGATCCCATCTGTGGACGTCATTTGACTATGGCTGGGTAGGGAAGTGGTTAATGACTAAAAGACGTTCTCTGATGGGACGAGGTGGAGAGGAGGGGTGGTGGCATCACAAACGCCATCTCCTCTAATCAGAGAATGCCGTGTATTCATTGGAAAACAAAAATACAAGGTGTTCTATGAATAAATGGTGTCAAATGAGCGACCACCTCTTTTCTGTGTGCAGAGGTGAAGCCGCTTTCACAGAACCAGAAGATCTCGGCTATCCAACTATTGCAGTCATTTTTAGGTTCCCCAGCAAGTCCATCAGGTGCCAGTGTAAGTACACATTACACATAATCCCTTGAGTTTAGCTTTAACCGTTTAAGGTCCACGCTATAGCAGTTTTACTGCTACTGGGCGGCACCTGTGCGCCGGATCACGTGCTCATAGCTCCCAACTGTCCCTAATTTTGAGGGTCTGTCCCTGATTTGGAACAATGTCCCTCTTTCCTCCTCATTTTTCCCCCTTATTTTGGTCTGTATAAAAAATTTCCTTTGTATCTATCAAAAATTGTTTTTTCAGCGCTAAACCCTTCATCTGATTTCTAAATTGCTGCATTTGTAAATTTCAAAAGCCAATATAAAGGAATAGAAGTGGTAAAAAAAGCATGTGTGGGTTGAAACAATCTTTTATTTTTTACAATTCCCATTTAAGGGGGTGTGGCAATGGGTGTGTCCTATGCCTGCATACTTTTGCCGATAGGTGTCCCTCATTCTTATCTCAACAAGTTGGGAGGTATGCGTACTGTATATATATATGTATATATATATATATATATATATATATATATACACGCAGTCCGACACTTCCAGGTAGTGGAAGCTGTTTGGTGGGTGAACGGTACCCGATGTCCACCGGCACTTGCCGATCATCAGGCAGAGAGAGAGAACTGCAATTTGCCTATGTAAACAAGGCAGATCGCCGTTTTGACAGGACAGAAGAGATGAAATTTGTGTCCCTTCAAAGCAGGGAATAAATTCCATCTCTTCCCCTAGTAAAAGCACCTCACACAGTTTAGTTAAACACTGCCTTTGATCGCCCCTGATGTTAACCCCACCCCAGCCAGTGTCATTAGTACAGGGACAGTGCATATTTTTAAGCACTGATCACTGTATTAGTGTCACTGGTTCCCAGAAAGTGTCAAAATGTCCACCGCAATATTTCAGTCGCTGATCACTGCCATTACTAGTAAAAATGTAATTAATAAAAATATCCCATAGTTTGTAGATTGTATAACTTTTGCACAAACCAATCAA
Source organism: Rana muscosa (assembly GCA_029206835.1). Taxonomy (NCBI): domain Eukaryota; kingdom Metazoa; phylum Chordata; class Amphibia; order Anura; family Ranidae; genus Rana; species Rana muscosa. The sequence goes on along the minus strand of CM055120.1, from coordinate 97,281,306 downwards.
TATACGCTTATTGAGATTTTTTACCAAAAATATGTAGCAGAATACATATTGGCCTACATTTATGAAGAAATTAGATTTTTTTATTGGATGTGTTTTATAGCATAAAGTAAAAAAATATTTTTTTTTTCCAAAATCGTCTGCCTTTTTTTGTTTTTAGCGTAAGAAATAAGAAATGCAGAGGTGATCAAATACTGTATCACCAAAAGAAAGCTCTATTTGTGGGAAAAAAGGACATACATTTTATTTGGATACAGCGTTGCATGACTGCACAATTATCAGTGTAGCGCTACCCCCAGTTAAGAGAGCCGCTGATATTGATTTGGGCTCTGCAGTGCACCGCTGTCAACCCCCGGCAATCGGCTCTAACCTCCCGTGGCACAGCTGGTGATAGAGAGATAGGACCGCGTGATCGCAACTGTTGGTGACGCAGTCCTATAACAAACATACACAGAATATACTTTAAAACTCCTATTAAAGTAAGCGGAACTGACACCAAATGTACTTTACCCAGATATTTTACTGAGGCTAATGGGCAAGTAATAAACAACAGTATAACAAGTTGCAGATCCCTGCAATAAACAGTAATAAAGATAAACAGAGTAATCAGAATAATAAAGTATTGCTATGCAACTCTAGCGCTGCCCTTTTACAGCTACTTCCCCTCATGGGTAGACTAACACCCAGCAATGTCTACCTATGCAGTCAGGCCTGACTGATCTAAATGGAAGTTCAGTGAAACAATATTCGCTAGCAATCTCTCGGTGGTGCACTTGAAGAACAACTTTGTAATCCCAACGAATAGTAAAGATAAAGTATCTGTCTTTAAACAGCTCTCACCACCTGGACAAGTCCAAGTCCGTTTCCTCCATCGATTCGTCTAGGAACAGGAATCCACCGACATCCAAGTCTTCAATCCTTCTGGTGTACTGCAGCAAGGAGGATTAGATGTCTCTAAGGCTCTGCTAGGCTGGCAGAGGGCTCTTTGGAAAGGAGCACACGGCCCGGGCTTCAGGCCTTGTGCACACAGCAGTTCAGCACAGACATCCTCTTGCTAGGAGAGGGGGGTCCAAAGAGAGCGACCAAAACTCCGCCTCCCCTTTATAAAGTCTGCCCCAGCAGTCTCTGTTCTGGAGCAATGCACCCTGGGTGCTGCAAGATGTACTGGGAGATGTAGTCTCTTTCTCTCCTCTGCTTTCACTTCCAGTAATGTCTCTTTACTTCCTCCCGAATCACCTCTCACCTGGAACTTCTTATCTCTCTGCATTAAAGGGGAACACCCCGCTACACACTCCCCCCACTTGAACTCTTTGGTCCCCAAAGATAAACTTCAACAAATACTGTTTACCATTTTGGACAATGTCGAGCATGATGTTGGCATAGGGAATTCCCACCAAAACTTTGGGATGGAACTCTCTTGCCCACAGGTCACACTACCATGAGTGGCCTGCCTAACTGTGCCAGAGAGTGAGCTGGGGTTGCCCTCCACCAAATGGACGGTGGAAGGATCAGGTTGTTCAACACTTCTCCTAGCCGTTACAACAGAGTCCTCTGAGCTCGTCCCCATTTGGGGGTAAGTTAGTTTCTTGGGAGGCCTGATGACTCTGCGAGCCCTCTGCTCTCTTGGTGCTTCTGACTCTGGCACCACAGGCTCTTCTTCAGGAGTAAGTTCAGGTAACATTGCTGGTTCTGGAACCTCTGATTCAGAAGTCGACTGACGTATGGAATCTCTAGAGTCCTCCTCTGCGCAAGTGTCAGGAACATCTTCCCAGTAATCAGCTGAGGGACTGAAGGGTATGAATTCAGTAGCCTCCGGATTCAGCGTTGCATCTGGGGTATCCCCTCCATTTGGGAGATCTATGGCGGACATTCCCAGAGTCGAGGGAGGCCACAGCCAGTCCAGTTCTCCACCTTCTTCTGTACTCAATTGGGAGGCCTCCCCATCTTTGGCTCGAGAGGTCTGGGACCGAGTGTTCGGCCTAGGAATATCCAGGATAGAGGCCGGTTCAGGGGAGTCTCTCACGGGAGGTATTCTGACTGCCTTAGCAAGTGGGAGCAGGTGGTTCCGATGCCACGTCTTCAGTGGACCCACCTTTCCTTCTGGCTTTAGTTTGTAGACAGGCAAACCGGGCAACTTCCTACAGACAACATAGGGCTCAGATCTCCACCTGTCGGCAAGCTTGTGTTTTCCAGGGACCCCCAGATTGCGTAGCAGTACTCGGTCCCCGGGCTGCAGATCTTGCACTTGAACCTTCAGATCAAAATTTCTCTTGTTGCGGGCCCCCCTTTGATCCGAAGCTGCCTGGGCTTGTTCATAGGCCACCTGCAAGCTACGTCTAAGTCTGTCCACTTATCCCTTGTGGGATGCAGCTGAGGTATTGTCTATAGAAGTACCAAAGGCCAGGTCCACAGGTAGCCTTGCTTCTCTCCCAAATAGTGATGAGCCGAACACCCCCGGGTTCGGTTCGCACCAGAACCCGCGAACGGACCGAAAGTTCGAACGAACATTAGAACCCTATTAAATACAATGGATGCGAACGTTCGAATTCTAAAGTGCTAATTATAACAACTATTATGCATGTTATTGTCCTAAAAAGGGTTTGGGAACCCGGGTTCTGCACCAGGGGACATGTATCAATGCAAAAAGAAGTTTTAAAAACGGTCGTTTTTCGGGAGCAGTCATTTTAATGATGCATAAAGTGAAAAAAAAAAAGTCAAATATTCCTTTAAATATCGTACCTGGGGGGTGTCTAAAGTATGCCTGTGAAGTGCCACGTGTTTCCCGTGTTTAGAACTGTCCCTGCACAAAATGACACTTCTAAAGGAAAAAAAAGCCATTTAAAACTGCTTGCGGCTTTAATGTAATGTCTGGTCCCGGTAATATGGATGAAATTCTTTAAGAAAAATGGCATAGCTACCCCATGACCCCCCCCCCCCCCTACCCCAGCCCATTACCAGCCCCTTTGGGTCTTGTATGGATATTAAGGGGAACCCCGCACATAAAATAAAAAAGGCCCTATATACTCTGAACAGCCCTATACAGGCGGTGCATACAAGACAGGGACTGTAGGTTTGTTCTTATGTAGAGTCTGTTTGTAATTTTGAACAGGTACATTGTTGAAGTGTAGCTCCAGACCAAAAATCTATTTTTAAACTTTTTGGAAAACATAGGTAAGGGTTATCACCCCTGTAACATTTGTTTTGCTGTCTGTGCCCCTGTTCAGAACATTTCACCTCACTTTCCGTCCCAATGACAACTGTTTTTGAAATGTGGTGTTTTTCTTGAAACAAGGATTGCTGATAAAGCATCAGTACAGAGGAGACACCTTTCTCCCATATTTATTCTTACAGGAGAGAATTTTCCTTCCTAGTGGTAGATTTCCTCTCACTTCCTGTTGTCTTCTTGCGTTTGCAAGTAGGAGTCGTTTGTAAGTTGGATGTTTGAAAGTAGGGACCTGCCGTATATACTCTGCAGAAATAGGCCCCTTAGTTGTTGGTGTTGGCACAACACTGTAAGCACTCACAGTTACTCTTGGTTGGTGCTGGAACGCCCTGCTGTCAACTATTATATCAGGAATTGTAATTACATATAATTGTTGAACAGTGGTAGTAAAAATTGGGCCTTTGATGGTGGTGCTGGTGCCACAACACTGTAAGCCCTGACAGTTACTCTTGGTGGGTGCAGCAATGGGCCCTGCTGTGAATTATTAGATCAAGAATTGTAATTACATGCCCCTGTTGAACAGGGGCTGAAAAATTGGGCCTTAGGCACTGGTGGCACAACACTGCAACCCCTCACAGATACTGTACTTGGAGCACAGCAATGAGCCCTGTTGCAAAGTATTGCTTCAAAAATTGTAATGACACGCCCCTGTTAAACAGGGGCTGAAAAATTGGGCCTTAGGCACTGGTGGCACAACACTGCAACTCCTCACAGATACTGTACTTGGAGCACACCAATGAGCCCTGTTGCAAAGTATTGCTTCAAAAATTGTAATGACACGCCCCTGTTAAACAGGGGCTGAAAAATTGGGCCTTAGGCACTGGTGGCACAACACTGCAACTCCTCACAGATACTGTACTTGGAGCACAGCAATGAGCCCTGTTGCAAAGTATTGCTTCAAAAATTGTAATGACACGCCCCTGTTAAACAGGGGCTGAAAAATTGGGCCTTAGGCACTGGTGGCACAACACTGCAACTCCTCACAGATACTGTACTTGGAGCACACCAATGAGCCCTGTTGCAAAGTATTGCTTCAAAAATTGTAATGACACGCCCCTGTTAAACAGGGGCTGAAAAATTGGGCCTTAGGCACTGGTGGCACAACACTGCAACTCCTCACAGATACTGTACTTGGAGCACACCAATGAGCCCTGTTGCAAAGTATTGCTTCAAAAATTGTAATGACACGCCCCTGTTAAACAGGGGCTGAAAAATTGGGCCTTAGGCACTGGTGGCACAACACTGCAACTCCTCACAGATACTGTACTTGGAGCACAGCAATGAGCCCTGTTGCAAAGTATTGCTTCAAAAATTGTAATGACACGCCCCTGTTAAACAGGGGCTGAAAAATTGGGCCTTAGGCACTGGTGGCACAACACTGCAACTCCTCACAGATACTGTACTTGGAGCACACCAATGAGCCCTGTTGCAAAGTATTGCTTCAAAAATTGTAATGACACGCCCCTGTTAAACAGGGGCTGAAAAATTGGGCCTTAGGCACTGGTGGCACAACACTGCAACTCCTCACAGATACTGTACTTGGAGCACAGCAATGAGCCCTGTTGCAAAGTATTGCTTCAAAAATTGTAATGACACGCCCCTGTTAAACAGGGGCTGAAAAATTGGGCCTTAGGCACTGGTGGCACAACACTGCAACTCCTCACAGATACTGTACTTGGAGCACACCAATGAGCCCTGTTGCAAAGTATTGCTTCAAAAATTGTAATGACACGCCCCTGTTAAACAGGGGCTGAAAAATTGGGCCTTAGGCACTGGTGGCACAACACTGCAACTCCTCACAGATACTGTACTTGGAGCACAGCAATGAGCCCTGTTGCAAAGTATTGCTTCAAAAATTGTAATTACACGCCCCTGTTAAACAGGGGCTGAAAAATTGGGCGTTAGGCACTGGTGGCGGCACCCATAAACAAAAATGATCTTACAAGCTATCATCATCAATCGTATCATTGAGGACTCGGAGGAGGAGGATAGCCAGTCAACATAACAGCACAGGCACTCAGCATCAGCATCAGTCTTGAAGGGATGTGACATGTTAAAATCAATTAGTCTGTTATATCAGCATCAGGTGTGTGGTAGCTGGTGGTGATCCAAGACTGGTTCATCTTGATGAAAGTCAGTCGATCAACCGAGTCGGTGGACAGGCGCACCCTGTGATCCGTGACAAATCCTCCAGCAGCACTGAATGTGCGTTCCGAAAGAACGCTGGATGCAGGACAGGCCAGTAGCTCAATTGCATACTGTGCAAGCTCTGGCCAGTGATCCATCCTCAAGACCCAGTAAGCCAGAGGATTTTCGGTGGGGAAGGTGTCCAAGTCTGACCTTGCCCCTAGATATTCCTGCACCATGTTTATCAGACGCTGGCGATGGTTGCTGGAACCGATCATACTTTGGGGCTGCGGACTAAAGAATTGTCTGAACGCATCGGTCAGACGGCCACCTTCCCCACCGCTCCTTCTTTGACTGGCCGAAGCCTCAGCAACTCGTTGTCCAGGACCAGGAGTTTGCAACCTCCCAGTCTCTGGGAACGCGTTGCACAGACCTTTCTGCAAGGCCTCCCGGAGTTGTCTCATCCTCTGCTCCCTCTGCGACGGTAACATAAGGTCCGCAACCTTACCCTTGTACCGTGGATCAAGGAGAGTGGCCAGCCAGTAATGGTCCCTCTCCTTGATCCGAAGAATACGAGGATCCTTCCGCAGACTTTGCAGGATCAGGGAGGCCATGCAGCGTAGTTTTGCTGAGGCATTCGCTCCGGAGTCCTCTGGGTCACTAAGGACGACATGATCCGCAGCCACCTCCTCCCAGCCACGTACAAGTCCACTGGTTTCTTGGGACTGTAAATCATCCCTAAAAGACTGCTGCTGATGATGATGCTGAGTGCCAGCCTCCACCTCCATGCTGACACAATCCTCCTCCTCCTCCTCCTCCTCCTCCTCCTCTTCCTGTGCGATGGGTGGGACAGAAGGAACACTGTCTGGGTAAAGGGGGCCTTGAGAGGCAAGGAAGTCCTCCTCTTCCTGCCTCTGTTCTGCCTCAAGTGCCCTGTCCATTATTCCACGCAGCGTGTGCTCCAACAGGTGGACAAGAGGTACAGTGTCACTGATGCATGCACTGTCACTGCTCACCATCCTCGTGGCCTCCTCAAATGGTGCCAGGACAGTGCATGCATCCCTGATCATGCCCCACTGGCGTGGAGAAAAAAAACCAAGCTCCCCTGACCCTGTCCTGGTGCCGTAGTCGCACAGGTACTCATTGATGGCCCTCTGCTGCGTGTGCAGCCGCTGCAGCATGGCCAACGTTGAGTTCCACCTGGTGGGCATGTCACATATAAGGCGGTTCTTGGGCAGGTTCAACTCCTTTTGCAGCTCAGCCAGGCGAGCACTGGCATTATAAGATCTGCGGAAATGCACACAGACTTTCCTGGCCTGCCTCAGGACATCCTGTAAGCCCGGGTACCTGCCCAAGAAGCGCTGCACCACCAGGTTAAGGACGTGAGCCACACAGGGCACATGGGTCAGTTTTCCCTGTCGGAGGGCGGAGAGGAGGTTGGTGCCATTGTCGCAAACCACCATTCCTGGCTTAAGCTGGCGTGGCGTCAACCACCTCTCGGCCTGGCCCTGCAGAGCAGACAGGACCTCTGCCCCAGTGTGGCTTCTGTCCCCCAAACACACCAGCGCAAGCACGGCATGGCATCTTTTTGCCTGCGTACTTGCGTAGCCCCGTGAACGGCTACGGAGCACCGCTGGTTCATAGGACAAACCACAGGAAGAGGCCATGGAGGAAGAAGAAGAGGAGGGGGTGGAGGAGAGAGGTGTGTCACAACCAGTAGTAGCATTTTGGAGGCGTGGCGGTGGGACAACCTCCAACACTACTGCACCTTGTCCTGAATCCTTCCCAGCTGCCAAAAGAGTGACCCAATGGGCCGTGAAAGAAAGGTAACGTCCCTGTCCATGCCTGCTGGACCATGAGTCAGCGGTAATATGCACCTTACCGCTGACCGCCCTGTCCAGCGAGGCCAAGACATTGCCTTCCACATGCCGGTAGAGAGCCGGAATAGCCTTCCGTGAGAAAAAGTGGCGTTTGGGAACCTGCCACTGAGGAACTGCACATTGCACAAACTCACGGAAGGGGGCCGAGTCTACCAACTGAAAAGGCAGCAGTTGAAGCGCTAGCAATTTAGCCAAGCTAGCATTCAACCGCTGGGCATGTGGATGGCTGGGAGTGAACTTCTTTCGACGGTCCAGCAGCTGGGGCAGGGAAATTTGCCTGCTAGAATCGGACGTCGGTGTACTGCTAGCAGAGTGGGCGCAAGTACTTGGCTGTGACACACCTAATTCTACACCTTCATTCCTCTCAGTGCATGTTTCAGAGAGGACTGAAGTTATAGTGGGGTTGGAGATCCCAGCTGATGCGGTGCAAGGAGAGGTCCGCTTTGTTCTTTGGTGTGGGTCTTTGAGGTAGGCTTGCCAACGAGCTGCATGGCAGGTCAACATATGTCTGGTCAGGCATGTGGTACCCAAGCGGCTGATGTTTTGGCCACGCGATATACGCTTGAGACATATGTTGCAAACAGCAGCTGTGCGATCTGATGCACTAGCCTCAAAAAAGGCCCACACCAAAGAACTTTTTGAATGACGGGCAGAGGCAGCGCCCTGCACAGGCGGAGCTCTGCGGTGTGATTCCGTCGGTGTACTGCCCTTACGCTGGCCACCAAAGGGCATCCTGCCTCGTTGGAGATGTGCCTCCTCCTCATCCTCCTCCTCCTCCTCTCTCCTATTAGGCACCCACGTGGAGTCAGTGACCTCATCATCCCCTCCCTCCTCATCACTGGAGCCAATCTGGCAGTATGCTGCAGCTGCTGGAACATGACTGCCAGATTGGTGTCCTTCTTGAGCATCCCCTCTGTCTGCTCTCACGCTACTGCCTTCCTCTAGCTGGGTTTCATCATCAGACCCTTCGAAACGCTGGGCATCCTCCTGGAGCATGTACCCAACACTGTGCTGAAACAGTTCGGGGGACTCCTCAGGAGGAGGACATGGTGGGTCTAGGGAAGGAGTGACTGATGATTTGTCTGACATTGATACCAGGGAAGACGACACTTTGGCAGCTGCTTTTCCAGTACCCTGAGCCTGGGTGAGAGAGGATGAGGAGGAGGAGGAGGGCTTGGTCATCCACTCTACCAAGTCTTCGGCATGATGTGGCTCAACATGTCCAGCTGCCGAAAAGAAGGACAAGCGTGTCCCATGGCCATGTGCTGATGACAATGCACCGCGTCCACGACCAGCACTGTTGCCCCCAGACACAGAGCCTGCTTGCCCTCTTTTATTGCCTCCTGACTGTCTGCCTCTCCTTGTTTGCCTTCCAGACATTCTAATAGATGGCCTGCAGGGAGATGGGAAAAAAGCAATAAGGGCTACCTTCAGGTGTCCTTCTCTGTCCCTTGAAACAAGGACTTTCACAGTGAAAGAAACTGACACTCTCCCTACCTACAGTTTTCTGTCCCTAGAAAAAATGTTTTTTTTAATCACAATATAGCACAAGGACAATTCACTCACTGTCCTTACAGGTCCCTGGAAACAAGGACTTGCAGAGTGAAATAAACTGACACTCTCCCTACCTACAGTTTTCTGTCCCTAGAATAAATGTTTTTTTTAAGCACAATATAGCACAAGGAGAATTCACTCACTGTCCTTCCAGGTCCCTGGAAACAAGGACTTGCAGAGTGAAATAAACTGACACTCTCCCTACCTACAGTTTTCTGTCCCTAGAATAAATGTTTTTTTTAAGCACAATATAGCACAAGGAGAATTCACTCACTGTCCTTCCAGGTCCCTGGAAACAAGGACTTGCAGAGTGAAAGAAAAAAAACACTCTCCCTACCTACAGTTTTCTGTCCCTAGAAAAAATGTTTTTTTTAATCACAATATAGCACAAGGACAATTCACTCACTGTCCTTCCAGGTCCCTGGAAACAAGGACTTGCAGAGTGAAATAAACTGACACTCTCCCTACCTACAGTTTTCTGTCCCTAGAATAAATGTTTTTTTTAAGCACAATATAGCACAAGGACAATTCACTCACTGTCCTTACAGGTCCCTGGAAACAAGGACTTGCAGAGTGAAAGAAAAAAAACACTCTCCCTACCTACAGTTTTCTGTCCCTAGAAAAAATGTTTTTTTTAATCACAATATAGCACAAGGACAATTCACTCACTGTCCTTACAGGTCCCTGGAAACAAGGACTTGCAGAGTGAAAGAAAAAAAACACTCTCCCTACCTACAGTTTTCTGTCCCTAGAAAAAATGTTTTTTTTAATCACAATATAGCACAAGGACAATTCACTCACTGTCCTTACAGGTCCCTGGAAACAAGGACTTGCAGAGTGAAATAAACTGACACTCTCCCTACCTACAGTTTTCTGTCCCTAGAATAAATGTTTTTTTTAAGCACAATATAGCACAAGGAGAATTCACTCACTGTCCTTCCAGGTCCCTGGAAACAAGGACTTGCAGAGTGAAATAAACTGACACTCTCCCTACCTACAGTTTTCTGTCCCTAGAATAAATGTTTTTTTTAAGCACAATATAGCACAAGGAGAATTCACTCACTGTCCTTCCAGGTCCCTGGAAACAAGGACTTGCAGAGTGAAAGAAAAAAAACACTCTCCCTACCTACAGTTTTCTGTCCCTAGAAAAAATGTTTTTTTTAATCACAATATAGCACAAGGACAATTCACTCACTGTCCTTCCAGGTCCCTGGAAACAAGGACTTGCAGAGTGAAATAAACTGACACTCTCCCTACCTACAGTTTTCTGTCCCTAGAATAAATGTTTTTTTTAAGCACAATATAGCACAAGGACAATTCACTCACTGTCCTTACAGGTCCCTGGAAACAAGGACTTGCAGAGTGAAAGAAAAAAAACACTCTCCCTACCTACAGTTTTCTGTCCCTAGAAAAAATGTTTTTTTTAATCACAATATAGCACAAGGACAATTCACTCACTGTCCTTACAGGTCCCTGGAAACAAGGACTTGCAGAGTGAAAGAAAAAAAACACTCTCCCTACCTACAGTTTTCTGTCCCTAGAAAAAATGTTTTTTTTAATCACAATATAACACAAGGACAATTCACTCACTGTCCTTCCAGGTCCCTGGAAACAAGGACTTGCAGAGTGAAATAAACTGACACTCTCCCTACCTACAGTTTTCTGTCCCTAGAATAAATGTTTTTTTTAAGCACAATATAGCACAAGGACAATTCACTCACTGTCCTTACAGGTCCCTGGAAACAAGGACTTGCAGAGTGAAAGAAAAAAAACACTCTCCCTACCTACAGTTTTCTGTCCCTAGAAAAAATGTTTTTTTTAATCACAATATAGCACAAGGACAATTCACTCACTGTCCTTACAGGTCCCTGGAAACAAGGACTTGCAGAGTGAAATAAACTGACACTCTCCCTACCTACAGTTTTCTGTCCCTAGAATAAATGTTTTTTTTAATCACAATATAGCACAAGGACAATTCACTCACTGTCCTTCCAGGTCCCTGGAAACAAGGACTTGCAGAGTGAAATAAACTGACACTCTCCCTACCTACAGTTTTCTGTCCCTAGAATAAATGTTTTTTTAAGCACAATATAGCACAAGGACAATTCACTCACTGTCCTTACAGGTCCCTGGAAACAAGGACTTGCAGAGTGAAAGAAAAAAAACACTCTCCCTACCTACAGTTTTCTGTCCCTAGAAAAAATGTTTTTTTTAAGCACAATATAGCACAAGGACAATTCACTCACTGTCCTTACAGGTCCCTGGAAACAAGGACTTGCAGAGTGAAAGAAAAAAAACACTCTCCCTACCTACAGTTTTCTGTCCCTAGAAAAAATGTTTTTTTTAATCACAATATAGCACAAGGACAATTCACTCACTGTCCTTACAGGTCCCTGGAAACAAGGACTTGCAGAGTGAAAGAAACTGACACTGTCCCTACCTACAGTTTTCTGTCCCTAGAATAAATGTTTTTTTTAAGCACAATATAGCACAAGGAGAATTCACTCACTGTCCTTCCAGGTCCCTGGAAACAAGGACTTGCAGAGTAAAAAAAACTGACACTCTCCCTACCTACAGTTTTCTGTCCCTAGAATAAATGTTTTTTTTAAGCACAATATAGCACAAGGACAATTCACTCACTGTCCTTACAGGTCCCTGGAAACAAGGACTTGCAGAGTGAAAGAAACTGACACTCTCCCTACCTACAGTTTTCTGTCCCTAGAATAAATGTTTTTTTAAGCACAATATAGCACAAGGACAATTCACTCACTGTCCTTCCAGGTCCCTGGAAACAAGGACTTGCAGAGTGAAAGAAACTGACACTGTCCCTACCTACAGTTTTCTGTCCCTAGAATAAATGTTTTTTTTAAGCACACTATAGCACAAGCACAAAACACACTGACACTCTCCCTACCTATCCTTCTCTTTCCCTAAACTAAAGGAATCCAGGTTAAGCAAGAAAGAAATAACAGTCACTGTCCCTGCCTATGCTGCTCTATCCCTGCTCCGGAACACACTACACTAGGCCGCCGTGCTGGCGGCCTTTTATAGTGTGGGGCGTGTACTAAACACCCTCAGCAATAATTGGCCACAGGCATCCTGCCTGTGGCCAATCATTGCTCTCCTCGCTGCCGGCGCTGTGATTGGCCAAGCATGCGGGGTCACAGTGCATGCTTGGCCAATCACAGCGCCTGGATGACACTGCGATGGCGTAGTGCATTGTGGGCCGTTCGCGTCACTCGAATTTGGCGCGACCGGCCCAAATCGTTCGATCTTCGTCGAACGATCGAACAGCCGATGTTCGAGTCGAACGTATGTTCGACTCGAACACGAAGCTCATCCCTACTCCCAAACATAAGTCGATAAGGGGAGTAGCCAGTGGCGTCACTTGTGGTACAGTTATAGGCATGTACTAGGGCTGATATGTGCTGACTCCAGTGTTGCTTCTTCTCTGTTTCTAAGGTTCCCAACATGTTGAGCAGGGTCCGGTTAAATCTCTCCGGCTGAGCATCTCCTTGTGGGTGGTAAGGCGTGGTTCTGGTCTTCTTTATTCCTAATGAATCCAAAAGTCTTCGGATCAACCGACTCTCAAAGTCCCTTCCTTGATCTGAGTGGAGTCTCTGTGGTAGTCCGTAATGGACAAAATACTTCTCCATAAGTATCTTGGCCACGGTGGATGCCTTCTGGTCTTTGGTTGGGAAAGCTTGAGCATAGCGGGTGAAATGGTCGGTTATTACCAGAACATTCCCCAATCCACTCAGGTCGGGTTCGAGGCAGAGAAAGTCAATGCATACCAGATCCATTGGGCCTTGACTCTGTAAGTGGCCCATTGGGGCAGCTTGATGGGGTAGGGTCTTTCTCTGAATGCATCATGCACAGGAATGGCAATACTCCTCTACTTCTGCCCTCATGCAGGGCCAATAGAACCGATTTCTGACAAGCTGGAAGGTCCTTTCTGCCCCTAGGTGACCATGATGGTCATGCAGGGCAATTAGTACAGTCTCTCGGTGCTTCTCTGGAAGAAATAACTGCCACTTATCTTCTGAGTCATCAGAGGGGCCCCTTCGGTAGACCACTCCCTGATGTACCTGTAGCCTGTCCAATTCCTTCCTCAACAGGCGAGCCTCCTTTGAGGGGTGATGTAGGAATTTGTTGGGATCCTGATTCTCCAGGGCTTCGAGGACCAATCTCCCCATGGGGTCTTCCAATTGGTCACACCTCAACTCCTTCTTGGACAGTCTCGGTAGGTTGTCTTCCTCCAGTTGAGTTACCCCACAATAGTGTTTGGGGACTCCTACCATGGTAACCCCTATTTCTTCTGCTCTGGAGCCTCCTCTGGCTTGGAATTCAGCCCCTTGACAAAGGGCCCGCACCCCGTCCGGTGCCACTTGGGTCCAATCTTCCCAGTCATTTGTCGTGGCATGAGACCTCCGGGACAGGGCATCTGCATCCCTATTTCCGGCTCCTGGTCTGTACTTCAGACTGAAGTTGAATCCAGACAATGCGGCCAACCACCTGTGTCCGGTGGCATCTAGTTTCGCGGTGGTGAAGAGGTAGGTCAGGGGGTTGTTGTCTGTCTTCACAGTAAACTCTGCCCCATACAAGTAGTCTTTTAGCTTGTCTACTACCGCCCATTTGAGGGCCAGGAATTCCAGCTTATGAGTGGGGTAATTCTTTTCTGAGGGGGTCAGGCTCCTGCTCACATAGGCCACTGGTCGCAGTTGTCCTTCATGTTCTTGGTAGAGTACACCACCTAGACCCTCATGGCTGGCATCCACATGTAATTCATAAGGTCTGGTAGGGTCGGCGTAGGCCAGGACTGGGGCAGTGGTTAAGCTCCTCTTCAGAGCATGAAAGGCCTCTTCACACCTTGGGTTCCACTGATCTTGAACTGACTCACCAGGCCTCCTGGGCCCTGAGTCATCCTCTTCCCCTTCTGCCTTTAGCAATTCATTCAACGGGCGGGCAATCCGAGCAAACCCCTCCACAAACCTCCTATAATAGGAGCAGAACCCCAGGAAGGATCTGAGCTCTGTTACTGTGGTGGGTCGTGGCCAGGAAGTGACTGCTTCCAACTTCTCAGGATCTGTGGCCACCCCTTCTTCAGACACTATGTGCCCCAGATAGTTCACAGAAGACTGGTAGAACCGACACTTCTCGGGGGAAAGCTTAAGTCCCTCTTCGCTGAGTCTTCTCAATACTTTCTCCAACCTGGCTTCATGTTCTTCCAAGGTTCTTCCAAAGACAATGACATCGTCCACGTACACAAGGACTTCTATAAGATTCATGTCTCCAACAGTCTTCTCCATAAGGCGTTGAAAGGTAGCAGGAGCTCCAGACAGACCCTGAGGCATCCTATTGAATTCGAAGAATCCCACCGGGGTTATGAAGGCTGTCTTCTCCCTGTCTTCTGGGTGCATAGGGATTTGATAGTACCCACTCTTGAGGTCCATCACACTGAACCATTTGGCTCCAGACAAACTTTGTAGGGCATCTTCTATCCTTGGCGTGGTGTATTGGTCAGGGATGGTTCTCCTGTTGAGAGTCCTGTAATCGATACAAAGCCTCAACGACCCATTCTTCTTTCTGACCACCACGATTGGGGAGGCATAGGGACTTCTAGACTCCCGGATCACACCAGTCTTCTTTAGTTCTACAAGTTGTTCCCTCAGATCCTCCAGATCTGCCAGGGGGACCCGCCTGACCCTCTCTCGGAAGGGCTTATCTTCTTGGAGGCGGATCCGATGGGTGGCACTTCTTGCACACCCCACATCGAATTCATCTTCGGAAAAGATCTTCTCCCACCTGGTCAGCTGGGCCTTGGCTCTTTCTTTCCAAGCCCTGGGTAGGTTCGGGTTTTCCACGGACAGTTTCTCCCAAACATCTCCTCCGTCACCCGTCCCCTTGACTTCGGACCAAGTGACCGGGGCAGCAGGGCTCACCTGACCAAGCAACACTCTGGCAGGGATCTCCATGGGTCCTCCCGTAGTGTTCCTAACACTCACCGGAACTCTGCCATGGGCCTTCTTCAGGGCCTTGAACGGAATCACTTCTGGTATCACTTCCAGGCCTGAGGACTCTTCCCTTGGGTCTGATTCCAGCATGACAAAGGGGCCAGGTTGTTCCCACGAAAGCTTCACAGTGGCCCTAAGACAGGTTACTTCTCCGGGCTGTAGCACTACTCCTTCTCTGCCAAGTCTCCACACCTTCCCTATCCCCTCTCCCGGGGTCTTCTGCTCTAAGACCAGTCGTTGGTAGGCCGTCTTTAGCATGGGATGGATTTTGGTGGCTGAATGGTTTCTCTCTTTCACTAGAGGGGTCAGGAGTCTCCTGACTAGATCCGTGTTTGTCCCAATGATCAGGGAAATCTTGCTGGCTCCAGGCGGCCGGGGACACACAACTGCCAGGGTGTCAAACACTTCAGCCTTCCCAGCCACGGATGGGTCGAAAGTCATCTTTATGGGCAGGTACCCATCATAAGGGAAACTCTGGGTTCCAAGTCCCCATATCTCCAGCTCTTCTATCTTCTGGATAGGCAGATGACTCAAGTGCCTATCATAGAAGTCCCGGTATAGTAAAGTCACCTGTGCTCCGGTGTCCAAAAGAGCTTTAGTATAGACTCCTTCCACTTGAATGGGCACAGTAGGAGACGGGCCCACCAGTTCCTTTGGGTATGGCCGGACTGGGGTCACCTCTTTTTTTTGGCTTTCGACCCTTGCTCTGCTCCTTTTGGACTTTAATTTTTCCTGAGCCTGGCATGCATTGACTTTCTCCCTCTCAATGGGGGCACAAACCCGCTGAGGGATGTTATTGTTCCTTTTAGGTGGATGTTCCTTCTTTGGGGTGCTGTACTTCCACTGAGGGGTCTTGCCCCCTCCCTCTGGGGTACATCTTGGTGGGGGTGTACTATACCTCCTCCTAGGAGTTTTGTCTCCTCCATTCTTGGCCTTTTTTTTTTTAGTTTGGAGCGCACTGAAGATGATGGGCACCCGGTTGACTCCTTCACCGGGGCCCTTTGGAGTTTCCCGCCGGCTTGCAATTATCTGTTCTCTTCTTCTTTGGGCTGGAGCATACGTTAGCAAAGTGGCCACTCCCTCCGCAGTTATAGCAAATCACCTCTTCTCGGTCCTGTAGGGAGGCCGGTGCTGAGGTGTTCGGGAACAACTCCTTTCTTGGGCTTGGTTTCTCTCGTCTTCTCTGATCTTTCTCCATCAAAGAGGTCAGCATCTCCAACACTTGGGCCATTTGCGATTTCAGAGTGTCAACCTCCGCATCTCTTTCTGGGCTCTTGACCGAATGGACCAACACTGGTACAGGTGTGACATTCGCCTTGGCCACCTGCTGATCTTCCTGCAGCGCCTCTTCGTCCCTAATAATTTTTATTAGATCAGAGTAGGTTAGTGACATTCCTCCTCCTGAGGTTTTCAGGTGCAGCCAGACCGGGTCCGAGCGCCGCGCTCCCCTCATGATCTGCTTCATGCGTGCTTCATCTGCATCTTTGGGCAGCATTCCCTTCTTCAGTACAATCTTGCATAACTGCCTGTTCAGCCTTCTAACATATTCTGACAGTTTCTCATTCGGCTGCTGGAGAGTGTGTTCAATTTGATAAATCATCTCTGACACCTTCTCCAGCTGACCAAACTCTTCCTGCAGCATGGCCAGGCAATCTTGAGCTGTACAGTTTTCATTTCCAAACCGGAAGCTCTTCACCGCTTCTGCCGCGGCACCTTTCAGACTTTCTAAGACAAAATCTTCCTCCCCCGCAGGGACGGGGAGCTTCCCTGAGAAGGTGCTAAGCTTCCGGTAACCGGCCTCCACATGCACCGTACTGCTTTTCTGGCACTTAATTACAAGGTCTCCTAGAGCATTCAACAATTCAGGCCCTATAGCGGCCAGCGGTGATCCCGGGCTTAATAGTTCCTTAAGCTTTTCTGCTTTAGGGGATAGTGGTGGAGATAATTGTGGGAGTGATGGCTTTGGTGTCTGAAACCATTCTTCCTTCACTGGCAGCGTATGTATCAAGTGAAAGATCTGATTATCTATGGCTTGTATACTCTGACTTTTAAAATGCTCTGGGATTTCGTTTTTCCATTCTACCAGTGCGTATGTAAACGAGATCACTGGATCTGGCCTAAAATCCATCACCCATGCTTTGTGGCTCGGAGACAGTAACAATACGAGCTGTTTTATCTCCTCTTCCTTCCATCTTTCCCCCGGGAGTACAATGACTACCGCCGCGGTTGGATCGGCGCCAATCGCTGCGCACCACTGTGACATTGCCAGCGGGTCCATGCTGGTACTTCTGACCGGCTTGATTGCAGCGTGCAACGTACAAGGATCCCGGACTCGAGCCCCCACGTGTAGCGCTACCCCCAGTTAAGAGAGCCGCTGATATTGATTTGGGCCCTGCAGTGCACCGCTGTCAACCCCCGGCAATCGGCTCTAACCTCCCGTGGCACAGCTGGTGATAGAGAGATATGACCGCGTGATCGCAACTGTTGGTGACGCAGTCCTATAACAAACATACACAGAATATACTTTAAAACTCCTATTAAAGTAAGCGGAACTGACACCAAATGTACTTTACCCAGATATTTTACTGAGGCTAATGGGCAAGTAATAAACAACAGTATAACAAGTTGCAGATCCCTGCAATAAACAGTAATAAAGATAAACAGAGTAATCAGAATAATAAAGTATTGCTATGCAACTCTAGCGCTGCCCTTTTACAGCTACTTCCCCTCATGGGTAGACTAACACCCAGCAATGTCTACCTATGCAGTCAGGCCTGACTGATCTAAATGGAAGTTCAGTGAAACAATATTCGCTAGCAATCTCTCGGTGGTGCACTTGAAGTACAACTTTGTAATCCCAACGAATAGTAAAGATAAAGTATCTGTCTTTAAACAGCTCTCACCACCTGGACAAGTCCAAGTCCGTTTCCTCCATCGATTCGTCTAGGAACAGGAATCCACCGACATCCAAGTCTTCAATCCTTCTGGTGTACTGCAGCAAGGAGGATTAGATGTCTCTAAGGCTCTGCTAGGCTGGCAGAGGGCTCTTTGGAAAGGAGCACACGGCCCGGGCTTCAGGCCTTGTGCACACAGCAGTTCAGCACAGACATCCTCTTGCTAGGAGAGGGGGGTCCAAAGAGAGCGACCAAAACTCCGCCTCCCCTTTATAAAGTCTGCCCCAGCAGTCTCTGTTCTGGAGCAATGCACCCTGGGTGCTGCAAGATGTACTGGGAGATGTAGTCTCTTTCTCTCCTCTGCTTTCACTTCCAGTAATGTCTCTTTACTTCCTCCCGACTCACCTCTCACCTGGAACTTCTTATCTCTCTGCATTAAAGGGGAACACCCCGCTACATCAGTAAACGCAATGCAGTGCCGTATCGCAAAAAATGGCCTGGTCATGAAGGGGGGGGGTAAATCTTCCAGAGGTCAAGTGGTTAAAGAACAGTTACAGGTCTTGTCCTTCCTTATTGCTGCGTACACACGGTCGGAATTTCCGATGGAAAAAGTCAGATGGGAGTATTCCATCGGATATTCCGACCGTGTGTATACCCCATCTGACTTTTTATGTAAATACAGGTCCTTCTCAAAAAATTAGCATATTGTGATAAAGTTCATTATTTTCTGTAATGTACTGATAAACATTAGACTTTCATATATTTTAGATTCATTACACACAACTGAAGTAGTTCAAGCCTTTTCTTGTTTTAATATTGATGATTTTGGCATACAGCTCATGAAAACCCAAAAATCCTATCTCAAAAAATTAGCATATTTCATCCCACCAATAAAAGAAAAGTGTTTTTAATACAAAAAAAGTCAACCTTCAAATAATTATGTTCAGTTATGCACTCAATACTTGGTCGGGAATCCTTTTGCAGAAATGACTGCTTCAATGCGGCGTGGCATGGAGGCAACCAGCCTGTGGCACTGCTGAGGTGTTATGGAGGCCCAGGATGCTTCGATAGCGGCCTTAAGCTCATCCAGAGTGTTGGGTCTTGCGTCTCTCAACTTTCTCTTCCCAATATCCCACAGATTCTCTATGGGGTTCAGGTCAGGAGAGTTGGCAGGCCAATTGAGCACAGTAATACCATGGTCAGTAAACCATTTACCAGTGGTTTTGGCACTGTGAGCAGGTGCCAGGTCGTGCTGAAAAATGAAATCTTCATCTCCATAAAGCTTTTCAGCAGATGGAAGCATGAAGTGCTCCAAAATCTCCTGATAGCTAGCTGCATTGACCCTGCCCTTGATAAAACACAGTGGACCAACACCAGCAGCTGACATGGCACCCCAGACCATCACTGACTGTGGGTACTTGACACTGGACTTCAGGCATTTTGGCATTTCCCTCTCCCCAGTCTTCCTCCAGACTCTGGCACCTTGATTTCCGAATGACATGCAAAATTTGCTTTCATCCGAAAAAAGTACTTTGGACCACTGAGCAACAGTCCAGTGCTGCTTCTCTGTAGCCCAGGTCAGGCGCTTCTGCCACTGTTTCTGGTTCAAAAGTGGCTTGACCTGGGGAATGCGGCACCTGTTGCCCATTTCCTGCACACGCCTGTTCACGGTGGCTCTGGATGTTTCTACTCCAGACTCAGTCCACTGCTTCCGCAGGTCCTCCAAGGTCTGGAATCGGTCCTTCTCCACAATCTTCTTCAGGGTCCGGTCACCTCTTCTCGTTGTGCAGCGTTTTCTGCCACACTTTTTCCTTCCCACAGACTTCCCACTGAGGTGCCTTGATACAGCACTCTGGGAACAGCCTATTCGTTCAGAAATTTCTTTCTGTGTCTTACCCTCTTGCTTGAGGGTGTCAATGATGGCCTTCTGGACAGCAGTCAGGTCGGCAGTCTTACCCATGATTGCGGTTTTGAGTAATGAACCAGGCTGGGAGTTTTTAAAAGCCTCAGGAATCTTTTGCAGGTGTTTAGAGTTAATTAGTTGATTCAGATGATTAGGTTAATAGCTCGTTTAGAGAACCTTTTCATGATATGCTAATTTTTTGAGATAGGATTTTTGGGTTTTCATGAGCTGTATGCCAAAATCATCAATATTAAAACAAGAAAAGGCTTGAACTACTTCAGTTTTGTGTAATGAATCTAAAATATATGAAAGTCTAATGTTTATCAGTACATTACAGAAAATAATGAACTTTATCACAATATGCTAATTTTTTGAGAAGGACCTGTAGAGAGCAGGTTCTCTATTTTCTCGTCGAGGTTTCTTGTCGGTTTTCTCGACGAGAAACCCGATAGCAGCGTACACACGACCGATTTACTCGGCAAGACCTCTCTGCCAGCAAGTTTCTTGCTGGTTCTTGCCGAGAAAATCGGTCGTGTGTACGAGGCCTGAGTTCTGCTGTACAGAAAATATGATACCAGTGTAGCGGGGCCCACCCCTCTCACCCTTTCTTCTTCTCGGCTTGCTGTCTTGTCTAGGGGAACCTGGGAGGAGGGATGAGAACCACCATGGCCCATGTCCTCTTCTGGATAGAGGTGAAAGCCTGAATGTATTTTTACCATCGGGTCGTGTGTATAACCCAGGGTCAAGTCTTTCCTTGATATGACCCCCCCTTTGCTCCCAGTAACCGGAGTTCCACACCACTGAAAAGGTCCAACTCTTATTTATTCCTTAGCAGCAAATAAATCGTCACTCAGCACAGACAGGTTGTGAGTGACCAAAGAACAGTTCAGTATCGGTGGGGAGTAGGTCAAGGCACAATCCTTAATCAAGCTAAACTATTGAGATATCACCAATGGTTATAACGCACAGTGGCTGTGAATGTACTTCTTTCCTTTTCTGAGTCTCTACCAGCAACTCTAATGAACATGAAACAGGAGTTACCTTCTTGTGGATGCGGTCCCTACATCCTTCCGAGAGAGTTACCGGAGGCCCCGCCATCACCGGCAATGCTGCACCGGGCTGTTCAGAAGGGTTACACTCCCCGGCCTCCTCATTTCAGATTCGGGCGCCCAACACCTTAGGGCCCCTCGGACTCCTCCACCCTCGCGGAACCCAGTCGAAGGTACTGGGTCCCAGGCCTCCTCAGTAGTACCTCACCCCAGGGCTAAAGGTGCCTGGGATGGACTCCATCACCCGCTCCGGCCAGGTCAAGGGCACCTGGGCCCGGAACTCCGGAACGCCAGCACCCTGGCTGAAGGTGCCTGGGCGCGGCCGCATTCTCCAACTCTGAACCCCGTGTTTAGGGCGTCCGCCCCTTTTATCTCCTCTCCCTTTGCGTCACAGCAGGTTCCCCGCCCTGCCATACAAGCGCCAGGTAAGGACAAAAGAGATGCAGTCTTGTGGTGAGGGTTCAAATCCGGCCCAGGGCAACAGCGCCTCCTGCAGGCCGCAGGGAACCTCACACCACCAGAGTCCTCCGAGAACCATAAAATGGTCCCAGATTCCCTAACAATCAGTGCATCTGGGTTACACTACCACCCAGAATCTTCCCCTAAATTCAAATACCCGCTACACTCTCCCCCTGGTGATTTGACACTGGTCCCCAGTGTCTGGTGCAAACTCATGTCTCCCAAAAAATGGTAACATGAATTCAACCCAGAGACCAAATTACACGTAGAACCAAGCCCTACAAACTTAGCCATGGATTGTGCCAGGACCTAGAATGGGAAAGGAAAAACAAGAATACAAACAATGGACCTCTTTTTTTTTTTTTTTTTTACTTAAATATTTTACACATTAACATTCCCCCCCTTTTTGCTATCTAAGAACCACCCCATTCTCAGCAGCCTTGATAGATGAATCTCCTGCAGAGGGGAAGAAAAGAAGAAAAACAAAGAAACACATATCCTAACATAATGTATGTGTTTTCTTGGAAGGAATGGGTCTATCCGTAAAGAAACCGATTCGCTCCAATAAGTATAGTGCAGAGTGTAAAAACAAACAATCGTTGCTCAACACCGCCACCTGGTGGCAATGCCGCGGTAAAGGCACTTGTCAGATCCAGATGAACTTTTACTTCTCTGTGCTGTGACCCTATACTAGCTATGCCCCAAAGTCACTGATCTCTTTTCCTTGATGGGAGGAGAAGGAGGGAGAACAACGACAATAACAGCTCCCAATTCTCCAAAGAGTAAAACATCCCAAAAAAAAAAGTTAGAGCACAGTCCCTGTATTTCAGCAATAAAAGAAATGTAAAGGAGTCTTTTCCTCCTATAAGTAGAACTTTGGGTGCGGCAGGAACACAGGCTTCAAATGCTTGTCAAAGGCCTCCACATTATACTCAATGTTCTCTCCATCCTTCCGACAGATAATCACCCTGTCAGCATGGATGTGCCTTCCCAACATCCACTCCACCTTACAGCCCTTGAATTTTCTGGTAACTGTAGGGGAACACGAGAGGTATCGGCGTGCGTGAGGTACCTTAAGCTTTGTCCAGACGAAATCATTGTACCACCGCTGCCGAAAAACTTCCACCTCATAGAGCAATTCTCGGGGTAAATACGGGTATTCCCACCCATATTCACAAGCAACCTTCTGGCAAAAGAGACGCTGCAGCCTTGACAAAGGTGGCATTGTGGCACGGTCTCCCTCTCCAGGCAGAACGATGAATTCAGGGTGACGAGGTACATTCACTACCTCGGTAGGTTTGGGCTTAGGAGCCCGCAGTGAAGCACGTTGCACTCCCACAACAGGAGCAGGTAACACATCTGTTGATTCAGGAAGTGGAAGGGTAGGCAGGGGACCAGATTCCTCCCTAGGCTCTGAGGCCTCCACCCGGGGTGTACTATCCCCAATGGACATGGGTGGGTCCCTTGTTGCACGGGATGAGGGTAGCAGCATCTTGTCCCATCCCTTCTTGTGGAAGATCTCATCTATCTCCCCGTCATCACCAGCATCAGATAATGACTCCAGGTCGGAGGTGTCATAGAACTCCGCTGGCAAGTAATTCCCAGTGGACACGGAATCACTCCTCTGAACAGCTCCCACTGACTGTGGGCTGCCGACACCTCCAACCACACACAGAGTCCCAACCCCTGGCTCACCTGGACCTTTTGTAGAACAGGGATGTCCAGGGCTCTTCCCTCAGGATCCATCCAGGCCAGGCAAGCAGCGGGGCGAAGCTCTTCTACGACCATAGGATGCCATCACCAGGCCAACTTTCCTCTTCGGTGGTGGGAGCAGGGCGCTTGTGGTGACCGAGGCAACATCCTCGGATTTCTCTCTCTTAATCTCCACTGGGGCTGTCACTTTGCCCTGGTCAGTGCGCACAGGAATGCCCGCATAGGCATCGATCTCTCCCTCCGGAGTGGCAGTACCTGTGAGGTAGTTGAGGTGGTAGGCGCGAGGCCTTTCTGTGGATGGCTCCACCTCAAAAAGGAATTTCTTGCAAGCCTCACATCGCTCGAATGGCTTCAAGTGGACCACCAGTCCCGAACAGCCAGGACAGATCACACCAAGGACCTCTATGTCTCTGCATGTGTACAGAGCCAAACGTCCTCGGGGCCTTAGCCTTATTCCTGTGTCCATAATCGGAGCAGCAAAGGAAGTCATCTCCGCTGTAGAAGGAACAGAAATCCACTGAGTATTTGAGGTCATCCTGACTGTCTGCTGCTCCATTGCGCACTGCCCAACTCGCGCCGGAATCTCCACGTGTGTCCTTCCACATGGCCAGACTCCTCCCATACTCTGCATTTGTTCGCGGGTTTTCTCTTCTCCCCGCCCACGAACTACGCAGCTATGGTGTGCCTTGTGGCGCATTGGCCAATATGGCCGACCTACTCGGAACTCTTCTGGGCAGCAAAGTTCAAATTCAGACGGTATAACACACATCCCGGACACGATGGCCCCATGTGTAGCGGGGCCCACCCATCTCACCCTTTCTTCTTCTCGGCTTGCTGTCTTGTCTAGGGGAACCTGGGAGGAGGGATGAGAACCACCACGGCCCATGTCCTCTTCTGAATAGAGGTGAAGGCCCGAATGTATTTTTACCATCGGGTCGTGTGTATAACCCAGGGTCAAGTCTTTCCTTGATATGACCCCCCCCTTTGCTCCCAGTAACCGGAGTTCCACACCACTGAAAAGGTCCAACTCTTATTTATTCCTTAGCAGCAAATAAATCGTCACTCAGCACAGACAGGTTGTGACCAAAGAACAGTTCAGTATCGGTGGGGAGAAGGTCAAGGCACAATCCTTACCTTCTTGTGGATGCGGCCCCTGTCAGAGGGAAGACATCCTTCCGAGAGAGTTACCGGAGGCGCCGCCGTCACCGGCAATGCTGCACCGGGCTGTTTGGAAGGGTTACACTCCCCGGCCTCCTCATCTCAGAATCGGGCGCCCAACACCTTAGGGCCCCTCGGACTCCTCCACCCTCGCGGAACCCAGTCGAAGGTACTGGGTCCCAAGCCTCCTCAGTAGTACCTCACCCAAGGGCTAAAGGTGACTGGGATGGACTCCATCACCCGCTCCGGCCAGGTCAAGGGCACCTGGGCCCGGAACTCCGGAACGCCAGCACCCAGGCTGAAGGTGCCTGGGCACGGCCGCGTCCTCCGACTCTGAACCCCGTGTTCAGGGCGTCCGCCCCTTTTATCTCCTCTCCCTTTGCATCACAGCAGGTTCCCTGCACTGCCGTACAAGTGCCAGGAAAGGACAAAAGAGATGCAGTCTTGTGGTGAGGGTTCAACTCCGGCCCAGGGCAACAGCGCCTCCTGCAGGCTGCAGGGAACCTCACACCACCAGAGTCCTCCGAGAACCATAAAATGGTCCCAGATTCCCTAACAATCAGTGCATCTGGGTTACACTACCACCCAGATGCTTCCCCTAAATTCAAATACCCGTTACACCAGTATCCCACAGAAAGCAATCAATCTCTGGTTTAATGTGTCTACAAAAATAAATGGCAAAATATGATTAGTTCCTATTATTACAACTCCATTTCTCTGCAAATTTTCCCTGGAGTCCCTGGAGCAGACAGTTTTGCACAGTGACTCGTCACATGAATGCACAAATAAATCATAATGGATACAAATGTGCAACAACCAATTTCAAACAGCAGCACTGGGCCTGGAAGACCGTATAGCAACGTTTTTTGAATGAGGACAGTGTGCAGCTCCAGCAATAGAAAAGAGCCTAGGAGGAAAATGTGAAAGTGAGTGCATACACCAAGATAGCCACCCCCCAGAGCAACATACACAACATCCCAGCAGTAGATCGCATGCTACCCTGCCAAACTACCATGTGTGTTACAGTTCAGCTGAATCTGGTGGCCTTCGGAGGCTTCTGTGTATTTTTACGTGATGATCAGCAAGCTCCTCATGCCCCCTCCAGCTCCAGATGGGACACCAGTCACCAAATGGGGCTCCACTGCAGTGTCATAGGCTTGGGCTTGCAGGCATTAGCCTCATCCTCCATAATACCAAGATCCATGCTGTCCTGCACCCCTGCTGTCCCCTGGAACAAAGGCAAAGCAGCAAGTCTTCCTCCCGCCAGCTCAGTGTACATCACTTTGCTGTGGGACTGTTAGGCACCCAGGGCAGCCAGAGCTGGCCAGAAGGACCCTCACAACTCCGCCACAGACAGGAAACCAAGGCTCGGCCGCAGGAAGGCTGTGGCCAAGTACCGGACTATGGCCCTCTGGTTGACAAACTTGAATTAGAGGACATATAACCATCAGGTCGTAGCCTGGTACTGGGCCACAGGCTTCCTGTAGCTTTGTTTTTAGGATATCCGCAGCAGTCACCTGAATAATTTTAATATCTATCTGAAATTGCAGTTTAAAATTATTCTATTTGAATATTGTTTTTCTTGTGTGTTTTTATTTTTTGTAGGTTAGATTTTGCTGTAAATGTAAAACTGTAAAGCACGAAAAAACATAATTATTCGATTTTTTTTAAATCTAGGAAACATACATAAGTATGTATTATGTAAGTGAGTTTTAAAGGATAAGTACACAAATTAATATTGATCCAGTTAGCCTCTGCATAAAAAGGAATTGCCCATTTTACATGTGAGACTCTAGAACAAGAGAAAGACCTTATTGACATAAAAGCACACACACAGGTTGGAATTGATGGACCTTTCAACCTCACCCACTATGTAACTATGTGTAGCATGGCCCCCTAGGGGACTGATGAGAATTACCTGCTCATCTGTACGACCATGGCCTGGTAAACTTTCCATCCCACCTGACCCTCTGGGTTCGGACATCCTTGTAGCACTGTGTGGTAATGATCACACAACTCAGTATAATTAGGTTCTGAAATACTTTACTTGAACCAATAAGAGAAAGTTTTTTTAGAAAAGGAGGTGCTAATCTACTGTCCCAAGACAACAGTGCCAACTCAGCAAACCAGCCCCTCCCGAAGACACAAAACAATGTTCAGCAACAATACTATTTTTATATATATATTGTGACAGCAGGAAGGTAAAGTCACCTGGTTGCATCCAGGGGGGTAGATATATTTCGCCCAGATTCAGGCTTTACGCCGATTTGTACAACTAGGTGGAGAGTTGTATAAGCCCAGCTAAGGCTAGTGGGCTCATTGATGACTCATACCTCTAGGGAGAGGGCTGGGCGTCGTGCAGACAGGGAGTTGATGAGGCCAGCTGAAGCTTGTCAGCTCATTTAGGCCTCTATAAAAAAAACTCCCAGCTTCATTAGATGTTAGCTCATGCCTGGAAGCAGACCTGTGTGGACTGTCTAGGGAGAGTGAACCCCTGTGCGGTGAGAGAAAGCCTGTGTGGCTATATTTTGCTTGGACATTTAAAACCAGGGACTAGGACAGCACTAGGCTGATCCCAGTCGTTAGTTAGGAAACCTGTAAGTTTAGTCAGAGGTCAAGTTGACCAGGATTTATTTTGTTTATGTTTTTTTTGCCTTGCTGTGTTTTTGTCACTGTAAATAGAAAATAAACCGCACCCTTTTGATTTTGAAAACCACAACCTCCGTCTGCTGGGCCTGTTTTTGGGTGGGGAGCCCATCCCGGGGGTCACACATACCCGCTGCCGAGCTAACCCCCTCACAGTTGGTGGAGAACCAGTGGCAGTTTTTTTTTTAAGCCAGCATGGAGGAGATACTGAAACAGCTGGCTCTAGCAAATGCCAATCAACAGCAGACAAATGCAGGTTTGCAAAGGAGCCTTGCAGCCCAGCAGCAAGCTCATCAACAGAGCCTTGCAACTTTACAACAGAGTCTGGAGGCTCAGCAACGAGCCCAGCAGCAATCTGAGGCCCGCTTCATAGACCTGTTACAGAAGCAAGAGCAGAGACTACAACAACAGATGGAAGCAGTAATGCAGCAACGTCCGCAGACCAGTGAGGAAAGCCGTCCCACTAATACCGCGTCCTTTGGGGTGAGTCGTTTATTGACAAAAATGACTGGAGAGGATGATCCAGAGGTATTTTTGACCACATTTGAAAGGACCGCTGAAAGAGAAAAGTGGCCTGAGGAGCAGTGGGCTGGACTAGTGGCTCCTCTGTTAACTGGTGAATCGCAGAAAGCTTACTATGACCTAGAGCCTAACCAAGCAAAAGACTATGTGATGCTAAAAGCTGAAATATTGGCAAGGCTGGGTGTCACCCTGGCTGTCCGGGCTCAGCGTGTGCATAACTGGACTTTCCAGCTTGGAAAACCCCCCAGGTCTCAAATGTATGATCTCATTCACCTGAGCAGAAAGTGGCTACAGCCAGAGACTTTGTCCGCACCAAAGATTGTGGAACGTGTTGTAATGGATCGGTTTTTGAGAGCTCTTCCTACTGCCATCCAAAAGTGGGTAAGCCATGGAGACCCAGAGACGGCCGATGGTCTTGTGGATCGTGTGGAGAAATACTTGGCTACAGAGAACCTGACGGCCTCTTCCAGAGACACTCGGACTTTCCACCCCAAGACCAGACCATCCCCAGGGGCGGATAAGAGGATTCCAAGGGGTGAGGGTGGAGAGAGTGAGAGGGTGGGAGCTCTACCCCAAGTTTGGCGAGAACAGCCTGGGAAATCAGCGGCTCAAGAGGCCGCAAGAAGGATCGTTTGCTACCGCTGCCGGCAAGCGGGACATATTGCAGCAAATTGCCCGGTTTTGGAGGAACCCATGCAGTGTGACTTTCTGACGGGCAGACGTCAGTCGCTGTGTGCGACAGTCGCATGCACTGCCATTCGGGGAACTGAGAAACATTTATGCAAAATGTGTATTAATGGTAGAAATGTTGTGGTATTGCTGGATTCAGGTAGCCTTGTGACCCTGATAAAGGCTGAGTTAGTTAAAACAGAGGTCTCTGGGAATAGCAAGGTAGCCGTTATTTGTGTGCATGGGGACACCCGAGAGTATCCAGTGACTACAGTGTGTTTCGAGACCCCCAAAGGTACCCTCTCTCATCCAGTGGGCTTAGTATCTCAGTTACCGCATGACGCCATTGTAGGAAGGGATTTTCCGAAGTTCTGGGAACTGTGGGATGATCCTGAGCCCCCCACTGGTGCCCCTATGTACCAGGAATGTGATAGCCAGAACTCCCCTGAGAGTGGTGAGGACTCTCCGGAATTTCCCTTGTCAGTATTGGCAGGGGAGACTCAAGAAACTGGAGAGGAGCCCACCTCCTCAGACGAAAACCTACCGTCTGTGGAGTTTTCTGATCTTGAGGTTCACAGGGAAAACTTTGCCACAGAACAGTTGAAAGACCCCGCCCTAATAAAGGCACGGGAAAACGTAGTGAAAATAGATGGCGAGTTAGTGAACCCAGATAATACCGGCACTTACCCATACTTCAGCGTAGAGAAGGACCTACTGTATCGGGTGGCAAAAAGGGCAGAAGAAACCGTTGAGCAGCTTGTGGTGCCCAAACCTTACAGGAAGTTGGTGTTGGAGTTGGCCCATGGGCACATTCTTGGAGGTCATCTGGGGACAGAGAAAACCCGAGAGAGGGTATTACAGAGATTCTATTGGCCTGGGGTGATGAAGGACATAGAAAATTATTGTTCCTCCTGCCCTGTGTGTCAGAGGTCGGCCCCGATGCCACATTTCCGTAGCCCGCTGGTCCCTCTACCCATCATTGAGGTCCCGTTTGAGAGAATCGCAATGGATTTGGTAGGTCCTATAATCAAGTCCGCTAGGGGGCACCAGTACATATTGGTTATAATGGACTATGCCACCCGTTATCCAGAAGCGATCCCTCTCAGAAATACCTCGGCCAAAACCATAGCCAAAGAGCTATCTCTTGTTTTTAGCCGGGTGGGTATTTGTAAAGAACTGCTTACGGACCAAGGTACACCCTTTATGTCCCGGGTTATGAAAGAGCTGTGTAAATTGTTCAAAGTGACGCAATTGCGTACATCTGTGTATCACCCCCAAACCGATGGGCTGGTTGAAAGATTCAACAAAACCCTAAAACAAATGTTGAAGAAAGTGGTGGATAGAGATGGAAGGGATTGGGACTGTCTACTTCCTTATTTGATGTTTGCTATTAGGGAGGTGCCCCAATCCTCTACGGGATTCTCCCCCTTTGAGTTACTGTATGGGAGACACCCAAGAGGGCTGTTGGATATTGCCAAGGAAACTTGGGAAAGTGAGAGTTCTCCCCACAGGAGTGTGATTGAGCATGTCGCCCTGATGCAAGATCGAATTGCACAGGTAATGCCCATCGTGAAGGAACATTTGGCCCAAGCGCAGTTGGCACAGCAGAGAGTGTACAACCGTGGAGCCAAGACCCGTACCTTTTCCCCGGGGGATAGGATATTGGTACTTGTCCCTACGGTTGAAAGTAAATTCCTTGCCAAATGGCAAGGCCCCTACGAGATAATGGAAAAAGTGAGCGAAGTGAATTACAAGGTCAGACAACCAGGAAGGCGAAAGCCCGAACAGATCTATCACGTTAATCTGTTGAAAGCCTGGAGGGATAGAGAGTCCCTAGTCGCAGACACTTGGTCACCAGCTCAAACTGGTTGCGTGATTCCTGAGGTTGAAATCGCAGCCACCTTGTCACAACCCCAACAACAGGAGGTTAAGGAGTTTGTGCTTCGCAACAAGGAGGTATTCTCTGAGCTGCCAGGACAAACATCTGGGGTAGAGCATGACATTATTACCCCGCCCGGTGAAAGGGTGAAGTTAAAACCCTATCGGATCCCAGAGGCCCGACGGGAGGCAATACGGGAGGAAGTACAGAAAATGCTGAACTTAGGGGTGATAGAGGAGTCCCAAAGTGATTGGTCTAGTCCCATTGTGTTGGTGCCTAAACCGGATGGGAGCTGGCGATTTTGTAACGATTTTCGTCAGTTGAACAAAGTTACAAAATTTGACACCTACCCCATGCCACGTATAGATGAGTTGATCGACCGGCTGGGAACAGCCCGATACATGACGACTCTTGACCTCACAAAAGGGTATTGGCAAATCCCCCTGGCCAAGTCGGCCAAAGAGAAAACCGCATTTGTAACCCCAGACGGGGCGTTCCAATATAAAAGAATGCCGTTCGGGTTACAGAATGCGCCGGCCACATTCCAGCGGAAAATGGACCAGATGCTGAGGCCCCATCGGAAGTATGCTGCGGCTTACCTGGATGACATAATTGTCCATAGCACAGATTGGGCCTCACATCTGCCAAAAGTGCAAGCAGTCCTGGACTCTGTTCGGGAAGCAGGGTTTACGGCTAACCCCAAGAAGTGTACCATTGGGCAGGAGGAGGCCAAATATCTTGGGTACACCATTGGGAGGGGAGTAATAAAACCCCAACTCAACAAAGTCGAGGCCATCCAGAGTTGGCCACGTCCCAACAGCAAGAAGCAGGTACGAGCCTTTCTGGGAATCGCTGGGTATTATCGGCGATTCATTCCCCACTTTGCTTCTAAGGCTGTGCCCCTAACCAACCTGACGAAGGGGAAAGGGTCGGTCATGATTAAATGGATCCCCGAGGCTGAGGCAGCATTCCAGTTCTTGAAACAAGCCTTATGTAGCCAGCCAGTGTTGTACTCACCCGACTTCTCTAGAGACTTTGTCGTACAAAGTGATGCGTCAGATGTGGGGTTAGGAGCAGTATTGTCCCAGGTCTGGAACGGGGAAGAGCACCCAGTCATTTACCTCAGCAGGAAGTTGAAGTCCCATGAGGTAAATTACGCCACCGTTGAAAAGGAGTGTTTAGCGGTGAAGTGGGCTCTAGATTCCCTTCGGTACTACCTGCTAGGTAGGCACTTTGACATGGTTACGGATCACGCTCCGTTAAAGTGGATGGCTCAAAACAAGGAAACAAATAGAAGAGTGAATAGGTGGTTCCTGGCCCTCCAGGAATTCAACTTCACAGTAAAGCATCGCCCTGGCGTTCAAATGGGGAATGTGGATGCTTTGTCTCGAGTACATGAATGCCTGATTGCTGGTGTTCCAACCCCGAGGTTAAAACAAGAGGGGGGGGTATGTGACAGCAGGAAGGTAAAGTCACCTGGTTGCATCCAGGGGGGTAGATATATTTCGCCCAGATTCAGGCTTTACGCCGATTTGTACAACTAGGTGGAGAGTTGTATAAGCCCAGCTAAGGCTAGTGGGCTCATTGATGACTCATACCTCTAGGGAGAGGGCTGGGCGTCGTGCAGACAGGGAGTTGATGAGGCCAGCTGAAGCTTGTCAGCTCATTTAGGCCTCTATAAAAAAAACTCCCAGCTTCATTAGATGTTAGCTCATGCCTGGAAGCAGACCTGTGTGGACTGTCTAGGGAGAGTGAACCCCTGTGCGGTGAGAGAAAGC
The DNA here is from genome assembly GCA_029206835.1 of Rana muscosa. NCBI lineage: Eukaryota > Metazoa > Chordata > Amphibia > Anura > Ranidae > Rana > Rana muscosa. Next base: position 97,249,841 of record CM055120.1, on the reverse strand, counting down.
CTGTGTGGCTATATTTTGCTTGGACATTTAAAACCAGGGACTAGGACAGCACTAGGCTGATCCCAGTCGTTAGTTAGGAAACCTGTAAGTTTAGTCAGAGGTCAAGTTGACCAGGATTTATTTTGTTTATGTTTTTTTTGCCTTGCTGTGTTTTTGTCACTGTAAATAGAAAATAAACCGCACCCTTTTGATTTTGAAAACCACAACCTCCGTCTGCTGGGCCTGTTTTTGGGTGGGGAGCCCATCCCGGGGGTCACACATACCCGCTGCCGAGCTAACCCCCTCACAATATATATATATATATATATATATATATATATATATACATATTCCCTAATTGATGCTTAAGTTAACTGCTTATGCTGCCACACAGAGAAAGATGTAATCTGGCCAGTCTATGCTATATTAAGGGATAAAAGCAGGTCTATCACAGAGTAGTATAGGGGGGGTCCTGTCAGGAAAGGTTCCATCCGCTGGTGATATTTATTATTTGACTTGCAGTACTGTTGTACACCAGCAGGTGTCTAGTGGCAGTGTGGAACTGTCAGGAGAATTTCTCCCTGCTGGTATTATATTATCCGTTGGATGCAGTACTGGTCTCCACCAGCGGTGGGATCCTGGCAGTGTGGAGCGAACTGCTCTTCCTGCGCTCAGGTGTGACTTGAAGCCAATTACAAGCCTTCCTATTTATACCCGGCAAGTACAAACAAACCTTGCCCTGGTATCTCTCTCCCTGACCTAGAACCTGTGATCCTGGCTTTGAGCTTGCATCCTACCTGACCCGATCCGACCCGATCCCTATCCTGAGTCCATCCTGCACCTGTCCCTCCTGTCTCCTGAGAACCACGGTCACCTGTCTTCCTGTTACCTGAGTTGAGTACTTTGTATTCCTGCTCTGCAGCCTACCCATCCGTCTCCTCCCTGTTCCTGTTTGTCTCCCATCCTTACCCAACTGCTGACATCCCCTTGTGTATGACCTCGGTCTGGCTTTACTACGATTCTGGTATCTCCCATTATTAGACTATATTGTCTATAGTCACTTTTTTTTGGTTGATTTATTGCACGGTGTTCTGTTGGAGGTGGTTGTGTGTTTGTTCATTGATCTTAATAAATTATCATATTTTCACCTACATCTGTTTGGTCTCCTCTGTGCAGTCACACAGTCTGGTCTACTAGCTTCTCTGACAGTATACCAGGGCCATCCCTAAACCAGACGTGGCTGCATTGAGGAACCATCCTGGTTTGTTAAGTCCTGTTAATATGGATATCAATGAAACCATTTATTATTCTCTGCTGGCAGCAGAGGATGGTGAATATTGTCGTCAGATTTTAAAAGACTGGACCAGTGACCAGCTGATGGAAACTATCCAATCAGCTCATTCCCTAGTGGATCAGGGTTACATATCTTTTGAGGATGTTCAGCCGTTAATCCGGTTATGTGTAAAGCCAGCCCTGTCATTTATTCCCGATGGGAGTGACGATTTTTTGCCCCCTTTCAATTACAACCAAGTTGAATCTTTGGTATGGTTATTAGAGGATGATCCAGCCTATTTTAGTGAACGTTATTCCTCCTGTTCCCAGCAGGTGTTGTCTGATTGCATCCATTCAGTGCAATCCGTGGTCAGACAGGCTGTGTGTGAACCAATGTTTGTTCAACCAGTGCTAGAGGCATGGTCGGATCTCCTGAATTTAGCCAAGCCACAACATTCCAGCCCTGCCATTAATCACCTGCCTTCCCAAGAATCTATCCGCCCATCGCCTATGGCAACCCCAGCTACAGCCCAGTTTACACAGCTTCCTACCAAATATTATTACCCAGTCTCCACTTGTCGCACCTACCCTGCCTTTAATCCACCTGCTTCTTCCCTTCCACCTGTAACAAATCCACAAGAACCTCCTCCAGCCACTGTTCCCGTGTCTCTGCCGCATTCCAGTCCTTCCTCTTACTCAATTCCATCCTTTTCATACATCCCTCCCGCTATTTACAAATCTGCAGTGACTAAGCCTAAAAATAAGCGGAAGTTCTTTCCGACCCACACAATCCTACCAGTAACCCAACCTGCCTCCACACCCACCAACCTGCTCCAGCCTGTGTTCATGCCAGTTGAACCTGATGACCCACCTAAATCTGCCAACTCTATGCCTGATACCCAGTCTGACGTCCCAGTGCCTTTTACCCAGTCTGACATCCCAGTGCCTTTTACCCAGTCTGACGTCCCAGTGCCCTTTACCCAGTCTGACGTCCCTGTGCCTTTTACCCAGCCTGAAGTTCCTGTGCCTTTTACCCAGTCTGCCTTTCCTGTGCCAGTCTGCCGGCCTGAAGTTCCTGTGCCAGTCTGCCGGCCTGAAGTTCCTGTGCCAGTCTGCCAGTCTGAAGTTCCTGTGCCAGTCTGTCAGCCTGCAGTTCCTGTGCCCATGTTCCAGCTCGATGTCCCTGTGCCCATGTTCCGGCCTGAAGATCTGGTGCCCGTGTCTCTGCCTGAAGTCTCAGTACCTGCCTTCCAGTCTGATGTCTTGGTTCCTGCCTTCCAGCCTGATGTCTTGGTTCCTGCCATCCAGTCTGATTTCCTGGTGCCTGCCTTCCAGTCTGATGTCCTGGTGCCTGCCTTCCAGTCTGATGTCCTGGTGCCTGCCTTCCAGTATGATGCCCTGGTGCCTGCCTTCCAGTTTGATGTCCTGGTGCCAGCATTCCAGTTTGATGTCCTGGTGCCTGCCTTCCAGTTTGATGTCCTGGTGCCTGCCTTTCAGTCTGATGTCCTGGTGCCTGCCTTTCAGTCTGATGTCCTGGTGCCCAGCCTGGTTTGTTCCTGCCTGCTGCCCAGCCTGGTGTGTTCCTGTCTGCTGTCCAGGTTGATTTGCCCCTGTCTGCTGCCCAGCTTGATGTGCCTGTCTCCTGCCCGGATGTGCCCGCTGTCTGCCTGGATGTGCCCGCTGTCTGCCCGGATGTGACTTTGCCTGTTTCCCAGCTTGTTTCCATGAACTTTCCCCAGCAACAGTTAGTTGGAGCGTCCGGAGGCCGCTCCTTTGAGGAGGGGTACTGTCAGGAAAGGTTCCATCCGCTGGTGATATTTATTATTTGGCTTGCAGTACTGTGGTCCACCAGCAGGTGTCTCCTGGAAGTGTGGAACTGTCAGGAGAATTTCTCCCTGCTGGTATTATATTATCCTTTGGACGCAGTACTGGTCTCCACCAGCGGATGGATCCTGGCAGTGTGGAGCGAACTGCTCTTCCTGCGCTCAGGTGTGACTTGAAGCCAATTACAAGCCTTCCTATTTATACCCAGCAAGTACATACCTTGCCCTAGTATCTCTCTCCCTGACCTAGAACCTGCGATCCTGACTTTGAGCACGCATCCTACCTGACCTGATCCGACCCGATCCCTATCCTGAGTCCATCCTGCACCTGTCCCTCCTTTCTCCTGAGAACCACGGTCACCTGTCCTCCTGTTACCTGAGTACTTTGTATCCCTGCTCTGCAGCCTACCCATCCGTCCCATCCCTGTTCCTGTTTGTCTCCCATCCTTACCCATCTGCTGACATCCCCTTGTGTATGACCTCGGCCTGGCTTTACTACGATTCTGGTATCTCCCATTATTGTACATATTGTCTACAGTCACTGTTTATTGGTTGATTTATTGCACGGTGTTCTGTTGGAGGTGGTTGTGTGTTTGTTCATTGATCTTAATAAATTATCAGATTTTCACCTACATCCGGTTGGTCTCCTCTGTGCAGTCACACAGCCTGGTCTACTAGCTTCTCTGACAGGCCCTCTATGTAATGGCAAAGAAAGTTCCACGTTGCAGATCTGATGTTCTTTGCTAGCTAGTTGGAGCTTGTTAACTGTAATACGTTTGGGTTTTGATTCAGAAGTAAGTTCCTAGTAATGAAGGCCTAAAGGTGTCTGAGCACAATGTTCACGCAATGCAATAAAGTGTTCTTGGTTTAAAGATGTCAGTGCACAGTGTCTCTGTAATAATGGCAATGAATAGATAAAGGTTAAGCTATTTGCCCTCTCACCAAGACCAGATCACTCTGATGTCTTCGGGACAGGAACTCGTGTAGTAACACTTGTGTAGCGGGTCCGCTGTCTCAGTCTTTCGAAGTGAAGCTTGTCACACGCACCCGCACCGACCCGCAGGTGATCCCAGTAGAGTTGATGACAGGATGTCCGAAAGCGGATAACAGAGCTGGGCCCTTTAGGCCTCGGGTTAGAAGTGAGAATCCCTGTGGTAGGCCGCGACCTCTCCCCCTCTTACACGGAGAGGTCCACCTTCAATCAGGCCCAGGAGGAAGAGAGCTCAGAGCGCGCTTTCGGCTCCCTTTATAGTCACTCCCAGCAATCTTCATGTTACAACAAGGATCCCTGGGATGTCTAGTCTTAGGGTTCATTGTTGCTAAGGTATTATCTGAAGAGGGAGAACTTTTCGCCCCACAACCCACTCTGTCAGGCACACAGACATGAGTGAGTGAGTGAGTAACTTTTATAGCGCTACAAATGCAAACTAAATCTCCTCAAGGCGCTTGCATCCAGTGTCGTCCTGATCCTTCAGAATAGGTGGGTCTTTGGGTCAGTGACATGAGGTCACTGATTACTGAAGGGACAAGCGATGATTAGAAACACCAAAAGGTACGGTACTTTATGCCGATAGTCCATATCGCTACATATGTAACTATGTAACCTTTATAGACATTCTATGTGTGTTAATCTGATCAGGAATTTAAGTGGAACTGTAATTATAGATAATGAAGCCCAGTCACTCTGCTTTGCCCTCCTCACCATATACACTATATTACCAATAGTATTGGGATACCTGCCTTTACACGCACATAAACTTTAATGGCTTCCCAGTCTTAGTCTGTAGACTTCAATATTGAGTTGACCCACCTTTTTCAGCTATAACAGCTTCAACATAACAAGGTTTAGGAGTGTGTCAGGCACTGATGTTGGACGAGAAGGCCTGGCTTGTAGTCTCTGCTCTAATTCATCAAGGTTTTCTTTTGGGTTGAGGTCAGACTCTGTGCAGGTCAGTCAAGATCCTCCACCCCAAACTCGGTCATCCATGTCTTTATGGACCTTGCTTTGTGCACAGTCATATTGAAACAGGAACGGCCCATCCCCAAACTGTTCCCAGGAAGTTGGGAGCATGAAATTGCTCAACATGCTGATGCCTTAATAGTTCCCTTCACTGGAACTATGTGGCCAAGCCCAACCCCTGAAAAACAACCCCACACCATAATCCCCCTCCACCAAATGATCTGGACCAGTATAATGCAGGACTGCTGATCCTGCATTGTATGCAGTGACATAAAAAAAAGTCTGAAATTGGAGAAGCGACGACGAGAAGCTGTTTTGAGGGATTGGTCATGCAGCTGGGAGGAAGCCTGTGAGAGTTAGAAATAAGGTACATATTACAGCTTTTTCCCATACCCCTAGACCAGGGGTAGGCAACCTGGGGCCCTCCAGCTGTTGTGGAGCTACATTTCCCATGTGGCATTGCAAGGCTGGCAGTTACAATTACTCCCAGAGGCATGCTGGGACTTGTAGTTCTGCAACAGCTGGAGGGCCACAGGTTCCCTACCCCTGCCCTAGACTAAATGAGCATTTAAACCTTGCAGTGTTGGGGGCCCTCTGCAAGGGTAATTATTTTCTGCCATCCAGAGTTGGACTTTAAATGTGTTTTTATTTTTTTTATACAGAAAATTTACTAATACTACCTAAATTTGACTTGATTTTAGCTTCTTGCAATCCCCGGTATAGCAGAGCTCAGAATAGGAGAGTAAAGACTGGGGGGGGGGGGGGGTGGAATCAGATGTGCTTTATGCGAGTGTGCTGACAAGAATGATGACCATAACAGTTTCTTGCTGCCCTTTAACTATCCAGTCTGCAGGCTGAGGGTTATAAGGGGACATCCATGTATTTCTCCTAAAAAACTCAAAAAGAGAGTGGTGAGTAGTGATAAGCCGAACACCCCCGGGTTCGGTTCGCACCAGAACCCGCGAACGGACCGAACGTTCGTACGAACATTAGAACCCTATTAAATACAATGGATGCGAACGTTCGAATTCTAAAGTGCTAATTATAATGACTATTATGCATGTTATTGTCCTAAAAAGGGTTTGGGAACCCGGGTTCTGCACCAGGGGACATGTATCAATGCAAAAAGAAGTTTTAAAAACTGTCGTTTTTCGGGAGCAGTCATTTTAATGATGCATAAAGTGAAAAAAAAAGTCAAATATTCCTTTAAATATCATACCTGGGGGGTGTCTAAAGTATGCCTGTGAAGTGCCACGTGTTTCCCGTGTTTAGAACTGTCCCTGCACAAAATGACACTTCTAAAGGAAAAAAAAGCCATTTAAAACTGCTTGCGGCTTTAATGTAATGTCTGGTCCCGGTAATATGGATGAAAATCTTTAAGAAAAATGGCATAGCTACCCCATGACCCCCCCCCCCTACCCCAGCCCATTACCAGCCCCTTTGGGTCTTGTATGGATATTAAGGGGAACACCGCACACAAAATAAAAAAGGCCCTATATACTCTGAACAGCCGTATACAGGCGGTGCATACACGACAGGGACTGTAGGTTTGTTCTTATGTAGAATGTGTTTGTAATTTTGAACAGGTACATTGTTTAAGTGTAGCTCCAGCCCAAAAATCTATTTTTAAACTTTTTGGAAAACATAGGTAAGGGTTATCACCCCTGTAACATTTGTTTTGCTGTCTGTGCCCCTGTTCAGAACATTTCACCTCACTTTCCGTCCCAATGACAACTGTTTTTGAAATGTGGTGTTTTTCTTGAAACAAGGATTGGTGATAAAGCATCAGTACAGAGGAGACACCTTTCTCCCATATTAATTCTTACAGGAGAGAATTTTCCTTCCTAGGGGTAGATTTCCTCTCACTTCCTGTTGTCTTCTTGCGTTTGCAAGTAGGAGTCGTTTGTAAGTTGGATGTTTGAAAGTAGGGACCTGCCGTATATACTCTGCAGAAATAGGCCCCTTAGTTGTTGGTGTTGGCACAACACTGTAAGCACTCACAGTTACTCTTGGTTGGTGCTGGAACGCCCTGCTGTCAACTATTATATCAGGAATTGTAATTACATATAATTGTTGAACAGTGGTAGTAAAAATTGGGCCTTTGATGGTGGTGCTGGTGCCACAACACTGTAAGCCCTGACAGTTACTCTTGGTGGGTGCAGCAATGGGCCCTGCTGTGAATTATTAGATCAAGAATTGTAATTGCATGCCCCTGTTGAACAGGGGCTGAAAAATTGGGCCTTTCGTGGTGGTGGTGTTGCCACAACACTGTAAGCCCTCAGAGTTACTCTTGGTGGGTGCAGGAATGGGCCCTGCTGTGAATTATTAGATCAAGAATTGTAATTACATGCCCCTTTTGAACAGGGGCTGAAAAATTGGGCCTTTCGTGGTGGTGGTGGTGGTGGCGTTGCCACAACACTGTAAGCCCTCAGAGTTACTCTTGGTGGGTGCAGCAATGGGCCCTGCTGTGAATTATTAGATCAAGAATTGTAATTACATGCCCCTGTTGAACAGGGGCTGAAAAATTGGGCCTTAGGCACTGGTGGCACAACACTGCAACCCCTCACAGATACTGTACTTGGAGCACAGCAATGAGCCCTGTTGCAAAGTATTGCTTCAAAAATTGTAATTACACGCCCCTGTTAAACAGGGGCTGAAAAATTGGGCCTTAGCCACTGGTGGCGGCACCCATAAACAAAAATGATCTTCCAAGCTATCATCATCAATCGTATCATTGAGGACTCGGAGGAGGAGGATAGCCAGTCAACATAACAGCACAGGCACTCAGCATCAGCATCAGTCTTGAAGGGATGTGACATGTTAAAATCAATTAGTCTGTTATATCAGCATCAGGTGTGTGGTAGCTGGTGGTGATCCAAGACTGGTTCATCTTGATGAAAGTCAGTCGATCAACCGAGTCGGTGGACAGGCGCACCCTGTGATCCGTGACAAATCCTCCAGCAGCACTGAATGTGCGTTCCGAAAGAACGCTGGATGCAGGACAGGCCAGTAGCTCAATTGCATACTGTGCAAGCTCTGGCCAGTGATCCATCCTCAAGACCCAGTAAGCCAGAGGATTTTCGGTGGGGAAGGTGTCCAAGTCTGACCTTGCCCCTAGATATTCCTGCACCATGTTTATCAGACGCTGGCGATGGTTGCTGGAACCGATCATACTTTGGGGCTGCGGACTAAAGAATTGTCTGAACGCATCGGTCAGACGGCCACCTTCCCCACCGCTCCTTCTTTGACTGGCCGAAGCCTCAGCAACTCGTTGTCCAGGACCAGGAGTTTGTAACCTCCCAGTCTCTGGGAACGCGTTGCACAGACCTTTCTGCAAGGCCTCCCGGAGTTGTCTCATCCTCTGCTCCCTCTGCGACGGTAACATAAGGTCCGCAACCTTACCCTTGTACCGTGGATCAAGGAGAGTGGCCAGCCAGTAATGGTCCCTCTCCTTGATCCGAAGAATACGAGGATCCTTCCGCAGACTTTGCAGGATCAGGGAGGCCATGCAGCGTAGGTTAGCTGAGGCATTCGGTCCGGAGTCCTCTGGGTCACTAAGGACGTCATGATCCGCAGCCACCTCCTCCCAGCCACGTACAAGTCCACTGGTTTCTTGGGACTGTAAATCATCCCTAAAAGACTGCTGCTGATGATGCTGAGTGCCAGCCTCCACCTCCATGCTGACACAATCCTCCTCCTCTTCCTCCTCCTCCTCCTCCTCTTCCTGTGCGATGGGTGGGACAGAAGGAACACTGTCTGGGTAAAGGGGGCCTTGAGAGGCAAGGAAGTCCTCCTCTTCCTGCCTCTGTTCTGCCTCAAGTGCCCTGTCCATTATTCCACGCAGCGTGTGCTCCAACAGGTGGACAAGAGGTACAGTGTCACTGATGCATGCACTGTCACTGCCCACCATCCTCGTGGCCTCCTCAAATGGTGCCAGGACAGTGCATGCATCCCTGATCATGCCCCACTGGCGTGGAGAAAAAAAACCAAGCTCCCTTGACCCTGTCCTGGTGCCGTAGTCGCACAGGTACTCATTGATGGCCCTCTGCTGCGTGTGCAGCCGCTGCAGCATGGCCAACGTTGAGTTCCACCTGGTGGGCATGTCACATATAAGGCGGTTCTTGGGCAGGTTCAACTCCTTTTGCAGCTCAGCCAGGCGAGCACTGGCATTATAAGATCTGCGGAAATGCACACAGACTTTCCTGGCCTGCCTCAGGACATCCTGTAAGCCCGGGTACCTGCCCAAGAACCGCTGCACCACCAGGTTAAGGACGTGAGCCACACAGGGCACATGGGTCAGTTGTCCCTGTCGGAGGGCGGAGAGGAGGTTGGTGCCATTGTCGCAAACCACCATTCCTGGCTTAAGCTGGCATGGCGTCAACCACCTCTCGGCCTGGCCCTGCAGAGCAGACAGGACCTCTGCCCTAGTGTGGCTTCTGTCCCCCAAACACACCAGCGCAAGCACGGCATGGCATCTTTTTGCCTGCGTACTTGCGTAGCCCCTTGAACGGCTACAGAGCACCGCTGGTTCAGAGGACAAAGCACAGGAAGAAGCCATGGAGGAAGAAGAAGAGGAGGGGGTGGAGGAGAGAGGTGTGTCACAACCAGTAGTAGCATTTTGGAGGCGTGGCGGTGGAACAACCTCCAACACTACTGCACCTTGTCCTGCATCCTTCCCAGCTGCCAAAAGAGTGACCCAATGGGCCGTGAAAGAAAGGTAACGTCCCTGTCCATGCCTGCTGGACCATGAGTCAGCGGTAATATGCACCTTACCGCTGACCGCCCTGTCCAGCGAGGCCAAGACATTGCCTTCCACATGCCGGTAGAGAGCCGGAATAGCCTTCCGTGAGAAAAAGTGGCGTTTGGGAACCTGCCACTGAGGAACCGCACATTGCACAAACTCACGGAAGGGGGCAGAGTCTACCAACTGAAAAGGCAGCAGTTGAAGCGGTAGCAATTTAGCCAAGCTAGCATTCAACCGCTGGGCATGTGGATGGCTGGGAGTGAACTTCTTTCGACGGTCCAGCAGCTGGGGCAGGGAAATTTGCCTGCTAGAATCGGACGTCGGTGTACTGCTAGCAGAGTGGCCGCAAGTACTTGGCTGTGACACACCTAATTCTACACCTTCATTCCTCTCAGTGCATGTTTCAGAGAGGACTGAAGTTATAGTGGGGTTGGAGATCCCAGCTGATGCGGTGCAAGGAGAGGTCCGCTTTGTTCTTTGGTGTGGGTCTTTGAGGTAGGCTTGCCAACGAGCTGCATGGCAGGTCAACATATGTCTGGTCAGGCATGTGGTACCCAAGCGGCTGATGTTTTGGCCACGCGATATACGCTTGAGACATATGTTGCAAACAGCAGCTGTGCGATCTGATGCACTAGCCTCAAAAAAGGCCCACACCAAAGAACTTTTTGTGTTTCAATATTTTTATTCAAGTTTTGTCATACAAAATGTATAAAAGTCGCAACATAACATTGTACAGTCACAATCAACATTTGGGGTAACACAATGAAGATCACTAAGTGTAGGGGTCCTTGGAGTAGTAAACAAAAAAAATAAATAAATAAATAAATAAATAAATAAGTAGAAATAACGATTATCACTACTTAATAGCTCACATAAGTCCGAAGCTCCGTAGAGCCGTTAACCCCTATTAGCATCGCAGATCATATCTGAACCGTCCACCCAGATGAGCCGCCCCCCCATCCATCTATCGGGGGGGGCGCAACTCAGCCGGCTGTGTGGGCAGCCCAGAGGTCCGATCAGACTGACAATGGTCCCGTAGGAGCTGAGAAAACAGGGAGCAGCACAAACCTCTAAGGTCTGGATCTGACTCCAAAAATAAACAATAAGTAAATTTCAAAAGAGAGGAAAGAGGACAGTGACATAGAATAGAAGGGAGGAAACAGAGTAAGGAAAGGACAGTTGAGGAGGGGGAATGGGGGGAGGGAGGGGGGGGGAGGAGCCCCGATTCAGCACCCAGACATCCCAACCTAACCCCTTAGGCTATGCTGTAAACATCCCCGGGTCATTAGTTAGGTAACGAAGCCATGGGTCCCACACTTTATGAAACAGTTTCATTTTATCTTGGGCCAGAGCGGTCAAGCGTTCGTTTAGCATCAACCAAGACAACTTGCCTTTAAGCTGATCGAATGGTAGAGCTGCCGATTTCCAGTTCCTAGCAATGGTGATTTTGGCTGAGATAAATATAAATGTCAAGAGCCTCTTGCAGGACTTGGAGGCTTCCACATCTCCTCCCCCCAGTAGTGCTTGCTTAGCTGATTTAGTTAGGTTTAGTTGGGTAAGGGAGTAAACTAAATTATACACCCTGATCCAAAACCTCCGGACCTTTGGGCATGTCCACCAAATATGATAGGTGGTGCCCACCTGGCCACATCCTCTAAAGCACAACGGGGTAGCTCCTGAAACAAAAGTTGCCAGTCTGACCGGCACCATATACCACCTCAGCAGAACCTTATAATTGGCCTCAATTATCGAAGTATTGACGAGCGAACGAGATGCTGTCTCGGCTATCCTATGCCATTCGTCCAGATCCAGGGTTTCCTGCAAGTCGGTCTCCCATTGGACCATATAATTCAGCTTTGTCGATGCACTCAGCAATATCGAATATATAGCAGATAAATGTCCTTTAATTTTATCATAATTTTTGCATAGATGTTCCATGGGAGTTTGGGTTGCTAGGTCGCTCTTGCGAGCCAGGGTTTGTACATAATGTGAGATTTGGGCGAACCTATAACCCTCCGCTGGAGGCATTTGATGCCTGTCAGCCATAGTCCGTTCGGTCAGCATACCTCTATGATCGCACAAGTCAGCAATACACTTAAAACCCTTATTAGTCCACCATTCGAACGCTAGTGGGGTGAGACCCGGGTTGAATGCTTTATTTTGAAGCAGAGGTGTCAATGGAGAATGAGGAGATTTGAATTTGTGAGATCTGGAGAGTCTGTCCCATAGTTCCAGTGACATGGATAAAGTAGGGCAAAGTATAGGAGGTCGCTCCTTGATAGGGAGCCATAAAATATAAGAAATAGGTTTGGGACGGCAGGAATAAGATTCCATAGCCATCCAAATGGCCTGTGCCTGTTGGGAGTGAAACCTTGTAAGTTGTGCTATCTGGGCAGCATAAAAATATTTTAATAAGTCTGGAAGACCAAGTCCTCCTCTCCGCTTCAACGTGTATAGAGTGCTCCTATTCACCCTGGGTCTCTTATCACCCCAAATAAACTGTATTACTTTATTCTGGAATCGTTTAAGGTCATCACGGGCCAATGAAACTGGCAAGGTACGGAAGAAATACAATAATCGAGGTAGAACATTCATTTTAATTGAGTGAAGTCTGCCAAACCACGATGGCGGGTGAACCTGCCACTTAGCCATGTCAGCTGTTAGCCGTTTGAAAAGGGCTGGATAATTCTCTTTGTACAACTCACCAATAGATGAGGTCAGCTGTATGCCTAAATAAGGGAGAGCTGTGGATTCCCATCGGAATTGAAATGATTTTTCAAGCGTAGCCTGAGTGGAGCTTAGCAAAGATAAGTTCAGTGCTCTTGACTTACTATGATTAATTGCCAACCCGGAAATGTTAGAAAAAGGCTGCAAAATAGCATATAAATTAGGTAGGGATGTGATCGGTGAGGTCAAGGTCAGCAACAAGTCGTCCGCAAAGAGTAAACATTTGTGTTCATAGTCTCCGCAATAAATGCCCTGTATATCTCTGCAGGCGCGAATTTTGAGCGCTAGTGGTTCAATCGCCAGGGCGAATAATAGTGGCGACAACGGGCAGCCCTGTCTAGTTCCTCTCCTGATAGGAAATGTTTGGGATGTATATCCTCTGAGCATTAGCGAGGCACTGGGGGAATCATATAATATGTGAAGGAGATCCAGAAAGCGTCTCCCAAATCCAAAGCGTGTGAGAACATCAAAAAGATAGTCCCAGGAGATAGAATCGAACGCCCTCTGGATATCCAATGAAAGTAACATTCCCCTCCTAGTCCCCTTTCCATCCCAATCAGACCGAACTGCCGAGATAAGGTTAATTATCCGGCGGGTTTGGTCTGATGCCTGTCTTGTCGGGACAAAACCTGCTTGGTCAGGATGGATATAACACTGAAGAAAAGTATTAAGTCTCTGGGCCAGTATTTTGGTTAGAATCTTAAGATCCGTATTGATCAGAGAAATTGGGCGGTAATTGGAACAGTCTGTATGGTCCTTTCCTGGTTTCGGGATAACACTTATATAGGCTACATTTTCATGGCTGGGGAGCTTGCTGCCGCTTCTCAGGTCATTAAAGTAAGTACAGAGATGTGGGGCCAGAAGATCGTGATATTTCCTATAGTAGTGACCCGGGAATCCATCTGGCCCAGGGGCCTTAGTAGGGTGTAGGGTTTTAATTGCAGCCCTGACTTCAGGCTCTGTAAGAGCACCGTCCATCAGTTCCGCATGGGCTTGTGTCAATTTAGGCAGCTGTAAGTCGCGAAAGAATGTGTTCGCTCCGGATAGATCGAACTTGTCCTGCGCTCCATACAGCTTAGCATAAAATTTGTGAAATTCTCCAATTATCCGTTCGGGGTTCTGGGAGGTTAGGCCCGTGGATAGTCGTAATTTAGGCAAAGTCGGTGTGTACGGTCGAGGAACCAGTTTTCTAGCTAACATTGTGGTAGGTTTATCACCCATCGTATAGAATCTGTGCTTAGACCAACTAATATGTTTCTCCGCTTGAGTAGTCAAGCTAAGATTTAGTGCTAATCGAGCCTCGTCAATTTTATGCCTTATATCTACCAGGGGATTCCTGTGCTGTTCACTAAGTAAGTTATCCAAGTTTGTTTCCAGAATCTTATTTGCCTGTTCCCTATTGCGTTTAATCCTGGCTGCCACTTGTAACAATATGCCCCTAATCGCTGCTTTATGAGCTACCCAGTTAATTGCGGGGGATGTGTCCGATGCCTTATTAAGTCTAAAGTATTCCTGTATTTCCTTTTGAATCTCTAAAAAGATTGTAGGGTCATTCAGCAAGCTCACATTAAGTCTCCACGGGGAGGGCCTAGATTTAGTCCACAGCTCTGAAGTAGAGAGTTTTATTGGGGAATGATCAGACCAAGGGGTAGATAAAATCTTAACCGACTTAATAAATGGTAGCAAAGGCGTACGTACTAGAACGTGGTCTATCCTCGAGTAAGTATGATGGGCTTGTGAAAAGTGTGTAAAGTCTCTGACCGTAGGGTTATTTTCTCGCCAGGCGTCGATGAGGTCATGGAAATGAAACAGACGTGCAACCTTGCTGCTTCCAGTCGGTGGGCGTTTCAATGTTGGTTTAGAGGAGTCCGATTTATCCATAATTCTGTCCAAGGGGATATTGCTATCGCCTCCCATAATGACCTGACCCTGGACTTTGGGCATAAGAATCTTCAGCATTTTGCTAAAGAATTCCGGCTGTCCAGTATTCGGGGCATAGTATGATATAAAGGACACTTCCTGGTCATGGAGCCGCCCCACTGCCATAATATATCTACCTCTCTTGTCCTTAACAATAGTGATGGGGGTAAAGGGGGTCCGTTTCGAAAAGCAGATGGCTACACCGCCCTTCTTTTCCCGACCCCCTGCCAAGTAGAACTGTGGATACTTCCCATTAAGGTAACGGGGCGCTGAGACATTGGAGAAATGAGTTTCCTGTAATAGCAGGACTTCAGCCTTCTGTTTATGATAAAACTGGAAAGCCTTAGTTCTTTTAGTAGGGGAGTTAAATCCATGTACATTATGGCTAACTATCGAATAGTCTGTGTTATATGTGGTGGCCATCGTGGTAGGGCAGAGCACTCTTACCTTGCATAATGAATGAAGCGAGAAGGGTCCCGATAATGATGACTGTTCGGCTATGTGACCTCTCAGACCATGACATAAGGGAAGGGCGCTGAACCGAGGCTCCGAAGAAAGAGGGGGAAGGGAGAGAAGGAAAAGGCATTAGAGAAGAAGAGAAACAAGAATAAAAGCAAAAAAACATATACATAGGCCTTAGGCCCAAACAATAAATATAACTCAATCCTAGCTGATGAATGAAGGAATGGGGAATAACCCCTGCCGGAGACAACATCCGGCAAATTAGGTGCAAGGGTACCATCCTTGTCGTAGGATAGGTAGTCTTGCAGTTGGGTGGCAAGCATGACCACCCCGACCCAAATATGATTAAACTCTGTACGAGCAGGCTATTCGAGGTCATATCGGAAATGACAAAATCAATCAATATAGTTGTAACATAACAGGCTGTCTATAGGAACATGCATTCCCAAGGCCAGTGGCGCCGGGGCCGGAAGGGTCCCCATCGGTCGTTCCGGCCCCCGAGCCACAGCCTAACAGGGGAACACATTGCGGTCCGACTAAGGCCCCCAGACTGCTAAAAAGCAAAAAGCAAAATTTCTTCGACCAGGTTGGGCCCGTCGGGATTGTAAAATATTCGGCTGGCAGCCAGTCCGAAGAACCAGGAACTCCAGTAACTTTGTAACCTGTGACTTTGTAACCTGTGAACGGTAACGATGGCCCCATCAGGCCCATAGTCCATCATGGGCCCAGGCCATATCTGTGCAATCAAGCACTAACAGTTCTCAAAAGGGGGGCAAAAAAAAAGCAAAAAGAGAAAAGAGCAATAATACTCAGGTATTCCGGCGAGCATTTCTGGCCTGTGAGCGTGTGCGATCCTGCCATATCGGGGAGAGGGGACGATGATCCAGACGAGGGGGAGATGAAATCGGAGTCGGAGAGTCCCGTGCAATGATGCCGAGACTAAGCAGTAGGTCTTCGCCTGCTTGGAACGTGGAAAAGGAGTGGGACTTTCCGTTGTAAGTGAATGATAACTTAAAAGGGAACGACCATCGATACTTAATCTGTTTGGCCATAAGTTGCTGGAGTAATGGCCGTAGGTTTCTGCGTTTTTGGACCGTTGATGGCGCCAAATCTGTAAAAAGCTGTATTGGTGTTCCAAATAGCGACAGGTCCGGCCTGTTGCGAGCCGCAAGCATCATCTTTTCCTTAATGCGGTAGTGATGTGGCTTAACAATAATGTCTCGTGGTAGGCCGTCGGCCCTTGGGGCTGTCAGTGCTCGGTGAACGCGATCAACTTCCATGTGGTGGATGGCTATATCAGGGATAAGGGTTTTCATCAGGTCTTTTACAGCCCCCTCTAGATCTGTGTGAGTTTCAGGGAGGCCACGCACGCGGACATTGTACCTACGAGAACGATTCTCCAAATCTTCAATTTTTGTGAATGCCTCTTCTAATCTATCCTGGAGGTCTGTCACCATGGCTGAGTTCTGGTTGACCCTTTTGATGGCTCCGTCCACTTTGGTTTCAATTAGCTCAAAACGCTCTCCCAAGCTATGGATGTCTTTTTTCAGGTCAGTGGTGATTAATGTGCAGGCCTTAGAGAGCTCCTGCTGCAGCATGGTGGAGAATCTGCCCAACAGTACAGCATCAGGGGAATAGTGTGAGATCTGGGGAATTGGCATATCCTGGCTGGATTGGCTGGATTGGCTAATGAGGACTTCTGCTAAGTCTGCCATGTTCCTATCCATGGAGGAGGCAGGGGAGGCAGGGGAGTTTGGAGAGTCATGTCTATCAGCGTATATGACTGGGGATGGGGGATGTGATAGTGACTCACCCCGCTGTCCGGTCTCCACCTCTCCCGAGGATTGTGAGGAGAATGGATCCCTAATTGGCTCCAGATTTAGCTGCCTGTCACCTCTCTGTGTAGCGCCGTCGGATCTGGCTGCTGCCGTGCTGCCTCGTGTGTCTGGCTTACCCGGCGCCATCTTGGATCGCGGCTGTGCTATAGGGGAAGGCCCTGCTCTCTTCTGGGCTGTAGTTTGCTTATCGTGCCCTTTCCGCGGCTGCCCCTGTGCCCTACGGTTCATCACCACTTCGGGGCTGGTGTGGGATCGGTCCTGGCTCACGGACCTCGGTGCCTGCGCTATCGTTAGCTCTGGTGGGTCGGGGTGCCGGGAGCTCGGTCAGCACACGTCCTTCTCCGAGTCCCCGCGCATGCGCCCAAAGAACTTTTTGAATGACGGGCAGAGGCAGCGCCCTGCACAGGCGGAGCTCTGCGGTGTGATTCCGTCGGTGTACTGCCCTTACGCTGGCCACCAAAGGGCATCCTGCCTCGTTGGAGATGTGCCTCCTCCTCATCCTCCTCCTCCTCCTCTCTCCTATTAGGCACCCACGTGGAGTCAGTGACCTCATCATCCCCTCCCTCCTCATCACTGGAGCCAATCTGGCAGTATGCTGCAGCTGCTGGAACATGACTGCCAGATTGGTGTCCTTCTTGAGCATCCCCTCTGTCTGCTCTCACGCTACTGCCTTCCTGTAGCTGGGTTTCATCATCAGACCCTTCGAAACGCTGGGCATCCTCCTGGAGCATGTACCCAACACTGTGCTCAAACAGTTCGGGGGACTCCTCAGGAGGAGGACATGGTGGGTCTAGGGAAGGAGTGACTGATGATGAGTCTGACATTGATACCAGGGAAGAGGACGCTTTGGCAGCTGCTTTGCCAGTACCCTGAGCCTGGGTGAGAGAGGATGAGGAGGAGGAGGAGGGCTTGGTCATCCACTCTACCAAGTCTTCGGCATGATGTGGCTCAACATGTCCAGCTGCCGAAAAGAAGGACAAGCGTGTCCCATGGCCATGTGCTGATGACAATGCACCGCGTCCACGACCAGCACTGTTGCCCCCAGACACAGAGCCTGCTTGCCCTCTTTTATTGCCTCCTGACTGTCTGCCTCTCCTTGTTTGCCTTCCAGACATTCTAATGGATGGCCTGCAGGGAGATGGGAAAAAAGCAATAAGGGCTACCTTCAGGTGTCCTTCTCTGTCCCTTTACTTAAGGATTTCTAAATATGGTTGAGGATGATTGCTTTCGCACAGAATAGCACAATGACAATTTCCCTGACTGTCCAAAAAACAAGGATTTCAAAGATGGTTGATGAGGAATGCTTTAGCACAGTATAGCACAAGGAGAATTTCCCTCACTGTCCTTCCCTGTCCCTACAAACAAGGATTAGCACAGTAAAACACACTGACACTCTCCCTACCTATAGTTTTCTGTCCCTATAAAAAATGTTTTTTTAAAGATGGTTGATGATCAATGCTTTAGCACAGTATAGCACAAGGAGAATTTCCCTCACTGTCCTTCCCTGTCCCTACAAACAAGGATTAGCACAGTAAAACACACTGACACTCTCCCTACCTATAGTTTTCTGTCCCTATAAAAACATTTTTTTTAAAGATGGTTGATGATCAATGCTTTAGCACAGTATAGCACAAGGAGAATTTCCCTCACTGTCCTTCCCTGTCCCTACAAACAAGGATTAGCACAGTAAAACACACTGACACTCTCCCTACCTATAGTTTTCTGTCCCTATAAAAAATGTTTTTTTAAAGATGGTTGATGATCAATGCTTTAGCACAGTATAGCACAAGGAGAATTTCCCTCACTGTCCTTCCCTGTCCCTACAAACAAGGATTAGCACAGTAAAACACACTGACACTCTCCCTACCTATAGTTTTCTGTCCCTATAAAAAATGTTTTTTTAAAGATGGTTGATGATCAATGCTTTAGCACAGTATAGCACAAGGAGAATTTCCCTCACTGTCCTTCCCTGTCCCTACAAACAAGGATTAGCACAGTAAAACACACTGACACTCTCCCTACCTATAGTTTTCTGTCCCTATAAAAAATGTTTTTTTAAAAATGGTTGATGATCAATGCTTTAGCACAGTATAGCACAAGGAGAATTTCCCTCACTGTCCTTCCCTGTCCCTACAAACAAGGATTAGCACAGTAAAACACACTGACACTCTCCCTACCTATAGTTTTCTGTCCCTATAAAAAATGTTTTTTTAAAGATGGTTGATGATCAATGCTTTAGCACAGTATAGCACAAGGAGAATTTCCCTCACTGTCCTTCCCTGTCCCTACAAACAAGGATTAGCACAGTAAAACACACTGACACTCTCCCTATCTATAGTTTTCTGTCCCTAGAAAAAATGTTTTTTTAAAGATGGTTGATGATCAATGTTTTAGCACAGTATAGCACAAGGAGAATTTCCCTCACTGTCCTTCCCTGTCCCTACAAACAAGGATTAGCACAGTAAAACACACTGACACTCTCCCTACCTATAGTTTTCTGTCCCTATAAAAAATGTTTTTTTAAAGATGGTTGATGATCAATGCTTTAGCACAGAATAGCACAAGGAGAATTTCCCTCACTGTCCTTCCCTGTCCCTACAAACAAGGATTAGCACAGTAAAACACACTGACACTCTCCCTACTGTGACAGCAGGAAGGTAAAGTCACCTGGTTGCATCCAGGGGGGTAGATATATTTCTCCCAGATTCAGGCTTTATGCCGACTTATACAACTAGGGAGTTGATGAAGCCCAGCTGAGGCTAGTGGGCTCATGAATGACTCATACCTCTAGGGAGAGTGCTGGGCGTCGTGAGGCAGGGAGTTGATGAGACCAGCTGAACCTTGTCAGCTCATTTAGGCCTCTATAAGAAACTCCCAGATTCATTAGATGTTTGCTCATGCCTGGAACCAGACCTGTGTGGACTGTCTAGGGAGAGTGAACCCCTGTGCGGTGAGGCAAAGCCTGTGTGGCTATTTGTTTGGACTTTTACTAAACCAGGGACTTAGGGACTAGGACAGCACCAGGCTGATCCCAGTTGTTAGTTTAGGAAACCTGCATGTTTAGTCAGAGGTCAAACTGACCAGGATTTATTTTGTTTGTTTCTTTTTGGCTTTGCTGTGTTTTGTCACTGTACATAGAGAAATAAACCGCACCTTTTGATTTTGAAAACCACAACCTCCGTCTGCTGGCCCTGTTTTTGTGTGGGGAGCCCAACCAGGGGGTCACACACACCCGCTACCGAGTTAACCCCCTCACAGTTGGTGGAGAACCAGTGGCAGTTTTTTTAAGCCAGCATGGAGGAGATACTGAAACAGCTGGCTCTAGCAAATGCCAATCAACAGCAGACAAATGCAGGTTTGCAAAGGAGCCTTGCAGCCCAGCAGCAAGCTCATCAACAAGCCCAGCAGCAATCTGAGGCCCGCTTCATAGACCTGTTACAGAAGCAAGAGCAGAGACTACAACAAATGGAAGCAGTAATGCAGCAACGTCCGCAGACCAGTGAGGAAAGCCGTCCCACTAATACCGCGTCCTTTGGGGTGAGTCGTTTATTGACAAAAATGACTGGAGAGGATGATCCAGAGGTATTTTTGACCACATTTGAAAGGACTGCTGAAAGAGAAAAGTGGCCTGAGGAGCAGTGGGCTGGACTGGTGGCTCCTCTGTTAACTGGTGAATCGCAGAAGGCTTACTATGACCTAGAGCCTGACCAAGCAAAAGACTATGTGATGCTAAAAGCTGAAATATTGGCAAGGCTGGGTGTCACCCTGGCTGTCCGGGCTCAGCGTGTGCAAAACTGGACTTTCCAGCTTGGAAAACCCCCCAGGTCTCAAATGTATGATCTCATTCACCTGAGCAGGAAGTGGCTACAGCCAGAGACTTTGTCCGCACCGGAGATTGTGGAACGTGTTGTGATGGATCGTTTCTTGAGAGCTCTTCCTACCGCCATTCAAAAGTGGGTAAGCCATGGAGACCCAGAAACGGCCGGTAAACTTGTGGATTGTGTAGAGAGATACTTGGCTGCAGAGAACCTGACGGCCTCTTCCAGAGACTCTCGGACTTTCCACCCTAAGACCAGACCATCCCCAGGGGCGGATAAGAGGATTCCAAGGGGTGAGGGTGGAGAGAGTGAGAGGGTGGGAGCTCTACCCCAAGTTTGGCGAGAACAGCCTGGGAAATCAGCGGCTCAAGAGGCCGCAAGAAGGATCGTTTGCTACCGCTGCCGGCAAGCGGGACATATTGCAGCAAATTGCCCGGTTGTGGAGGAACCCATGCAATGTGACTTTCTGATGGACAGACGTCAGTCGCTGTGTGCGACAGTCGCATGCACTGCCATTCGGGGAACTGAGAAACATTTATGCAAAATGTGTATTAATGGTAGAAATGTTGTGGTATTACTGGATTCAGGTAGCCTTGTGACCCTGATAAAGGCTGAATTAGTTAAAACAGAGGTCTCTGGGAATAGCAAGGTAGCTGTTATTTGTGTGCATGGGGACACCCGAGAGTATCCAGTGACTACAGTGTGTTTCGAGACCCCCAAAGGTACCCTCTCTCATCCAGTGGGGTTAGTATCTCAATTACCGCATGATGCCATTGTGGGAAGGGATTTTCCGAAGTTCTGGGAACTGTGGGATGATCCTGAGCCCCCCACTGGTGCCCCTATGTACCAGGAATGTGATAGCCAGAACTCCTCTGAGAGTGGTGAGGACTCTCCAGAATTTCCCTTGTCAGTATTGGCAGGGGAGACTCAAGAAACTGGAGAGGAGCCCACCTCCTCAGACGAAAACCTACCGTCTGTGGAGTTTTCTGATCTGGAGGTTCACAGGGAAAATTTTGCCACAGAACAGTTAAAAGACCCCGCCCTAATAAAGGCACGGGAAAACGTAGTGGAAATAGATGGCGAGTTAGTGAACCCAGATAATACCTGCACTTACCCATACTTCAGCGTAGAGAAGGACCTACTGTATCGGGTGGCAAAAAGGGCAGAAGAAACCGTTGAGCAGCTGGTGGTGCCCAAACCTTACAGGAAGTTGGTGTTGGAGTTGGCCCATGGGCACATTCTTGGAGGTCATCTGGGGACAGAGAAAACCCGAGAGAGGGTATTACAGAGATTCTATTGGCCTGGGGTGATGAAGGACATAGAAAATTATTGTTCCTCCTGCCCTGTGTGTCAGAGGTCGGCCCCGATGCCACATTTCCGTAGCCCGCTGGTCCCTCTACCCATCATTGAGGTCCCGTTTGAGAGAATCGCAATGGATTTGGTAGGTCCTATAATCAAGTCCGCTAGGGGGCACCAGTACATATTGGTTATAATGGACTATGCCACCCGTTATCCAGAAGCGATCCCTCTCAGAAATACCTCGGCCAAAACCATAGCCAAAGAGCTATCTCTTGTTTTTAGCCGGGTGGGTATTTGTAAAGAACTGCTTACGGACCAAGGTACACCCTTTATGTCCCGGGTTATGAAAGAGCTGTGTAAATTGTTCAAAGTGACGCAATTGCGTACATCTGTGTATCACCCCCAAACCGATGGGCTGGTTGAAAGATTCAACAAAACCCTAAAACAAATGTTGAAGAAAGTGGTGGATAGAGATGGAAAGGATTGGGACTGTCTACTTCCTTATTTGATGTTTGCTATTAGGGAGGTGCCCCAATCCTCTACGGGATTCTCCCCCTTTGAGTTACTGTATGGGAGACACCCAAGAGGGCTGTTGGATATTGCCAAGGAAACTTGGGAAAGTGAGAGTTCTCCCCACAGGAGTGTGATTGAGCATGTCGCCCTGATGCAAGATCGAATTGCACAGGTAATGCCCATCGTGAAGGAACATTTGGCCCAAGCGCAGTTGGCACAGCAGAGAGTGTACAACCGTGGAGCAAAGACCCGTACCTTTTCCCCGGGGGATAGGATATTGGTACTTGTCCCTACGGTTGAAAGTAAATTCCTTGCCAAATGGCAAGGCCCCTACGAGATAATGGAAAAAGTGAGCGAAGTGAATTACAAGGTCAGACAACCAGGAAGGCGAAAGCCCGAACAGATATATCACGTTAATCTGTTGAAAGCCTGGAGGGATAGAGAGTCCCTAGTCGCAGAAACTTGGTCACCAGCTCAAACTGGTTGCGTGATTCCGGAGGTTGGAATAGCAGCCACCTTGTCACAACCCCAACAACAGGAGGTTAAGGAGTTTGTGCTTCGCAACAAGGAGGTGTTCTCTGAGCTGCCGGGACAAACATCTGGGGTAGAGCATGATATTATTACCCCGCCCGGTGAAAGGGTGAAGTTAAAACCCTATCGGATCCCAGAGGCCCGACGGGAGGCAATACGGGAGGAAGTACAGAAAATGCTGAACTTAGGGGTGATAGAGGAGTCCCAAAGTGATTGGTCTAGTCCCATTGTGTTGGTGCCTAAACCGGATGGGAGCTGGCGATTTTGTAACGATTTTCGTCAGTTGAACAAAGTTACAAAATTTGACACCTACCCCATGCCACGTATAGATGAGTTGATCGACCGGCTGGGAACAGCCCGATACATGACGACTCTTGACCTCACAAAAGGGTATTGGCAAATTCCCCTGGCCAAGTCGGCCAAAGAGAAAACCGCATTTGTAACCCCAGACGGGGCGTTCCAATATAAGAGAATGCCGTTCGGGTTACAGAATGCGCCGGCCACATTCCAGCGGAAAATGGACCAGATGCTGAGGCCCCATCGGAAGTATGCTGCGGCTTACCTGGATGACGTAATTGTCCATAGCACAGATTGGGCCTCACATCTGCCAAAAGTGCAAGCAGTCCTGGACTCTGTTCGGGAAGCGGGGTTTACGGCTAACCCCAAGAAGTGTACCATTGGGCAGGAGGAGGCCAAATATCTTGGGTACACCATTGGCAGGGGAGTAATAAAACCCCAACTCAACAAAGTCGAGGCCATCCAGAGTTGGCCACGTCCCAACAGCAAGAAGCAGGTACGAGCCTTTCTGGGAATCGCGGGTTATTATCGGCGCTTCATTCCCCACTTTGCTTCTAAGGCTGTGCCCCTAACCAACCTGACGAAAGGGAAAGGGTCGGTCATGATTAAATGGACCCCCGAGGCTGAGGCAGCATTCCAATTCTTGAAACAAGCCTTATGTAGCCAGCCAGTGTTGTACTCACCCGACTTCTCTAAAGACTTTGTCGTACAAAGTGATGCGTCAGATGTGGGGTTAGGAGCAGTATTGTCCCAGGTCTGGAACGGGGAAGAGCACCCAGTCATTTACCTCAGCAGGAAGTTGAAGTCCCATGAGGTAAATTACGCCACCGTTGAAAAGGAGTGTTTAGCGGTGAAGTGGGCTCTAGATTCCCTTCGGTACTATCTGCTAGGTAGGCACTTTGACATGGTTACGGATCACGCTCCGTTAAAGTGGATGGCTCAAAACAAGGAGACAAATAGAAGAGTGAATAGGTGGTTCCTGGCCCTACAGGAATTCAACTTCACAGTAAAGCATCGCCCTGGCGTTCAAATGGGGAATGTGGATGCTTTGTCTCGAGTACATGAATGCCTGATTGCTGGTGTTCCAACCCCAAGGTTAAAACAAGAGGGGGGGGTATGTGACAGCAGGAAGGTAAAGTCACCTGGTTGCATCCAGGGGGGTAGATATATTTCTCCCAGATTCAGGCTTTATGCCGACTTATACAACTAGGGAGTTGATGAAGCCCAGCTGAGGCTAGTGGGCTCATGAATGACTCATACCTCTAGGGAGAGTGCTGGGCGTCGTGAGGCAGGGAGTTGATGAGACCAGCTGAACCTTGTCAGCTCATTTAGGCCTCTATAAGAAACTCCCAGATTCATTAGATGTTTGCTCATGCCTGGAACCAGACCTGTGTGGACTGTCTAGGGAGAGTGAACCCCTGTGCGGTGAGGCAAAGCCTGTGTGGCTATTTGTTTGGACTTTTACTAAACCAGGGACTTAGGGACTAGGACAGCACCAGGCTGATCCCAGTTGTTAGTTTAGGAAACCTGCATGTTTAGTCAGAGGTCAAACTGACCAGGATTTATTTTGTTTGTTTCTTTTTGGCTTTGCTGTGTTTTGTCACTGTACATAGAGAAATAAACCGCACCTTTTGATTTTGAAAACCACAACCTCCGTCTGCTGGCCCTGTTTTTGTGTGGGGAGCCCAACCAGGGGGTCACACACACCCGCTACCGAGTTAACCCCCTCACACTACCTATAGTTTTCTGTCCCTAGAAAAAAAGTTTTTTTAAAGATGGTTGATGATCAATGCTTTAGCACAGTATAGCACAAGGAGAATTTCCCTCACTGTCCTTCCCTGTCCCTACAAACAAGGATTAGCACAGTAAAACACACTGACACTCTCCCTACCTATAGTTTTCTGTCCCTAGAAAAAATGTTTTTTTAAAGATGGTTGATGATCAATGCTTTAGCACAGTATAGCACAAGGAGAAATTCCCTCACTGTCCTTCCCTGTCCCTACAAACAAGGATTAGCACAGTAAAACACACTGACACTCTCCCTACCTATAGTTTTCTGTCCCTAGAAAAAATGTTTTTTTAAAGATGGTTGATGATCAATGCTTTAGCACAGTATAGCACAAGGAGAATTTCCCTCACTGTCCTTCCCTGTCCCTACAAACAAGGATTAGCACAGTAAAACACACTGACACTCTCCCTACCTATAGTTTTCTGTCCCTAGAAAAAATGTTTTTTTTTAAAGATGGTTGATGATCAATGCTTTAGCACAGTATAGCACAAGGAGAATTTCCCTCACTGTCCTTCCCTGTCCCTACAAACAAGGATTAGCACAGTAAAACACACTGACACTCTCCCTACCTATAGTTTTCTGTCCCTAGAAAAAATGTTTTTTTAAAGATGGTTGATGATCAATGCTTTAGCACAGTATAGCACAAGGAGAATTTCCCTCACTGTCCTTCCCTGTCCCTACAAACAAGGATTAGCACAGTAAAACACACTGACACTCTCCCTACCTATAGTTTTCTGTCCCTATAAAAAATGTTTTTTTAAAGATGGTTGATGATCAATGCTTTAGCACAGTATAGCACAAGGAGAATTTCCCTCACTGTCCTTCCCTGTCCCTACAAACAAGGATTAGCACAGTAAAACACACTGACACTCTCCCTACCTATAGTTTTCTGTCCCTAGAAAAAATGTTTTTTTAAAGATGGTTGATGATCAATGCTTTAGCACAGTATAGCACAAGGAGAATTTCCCTCACTGTCCTTCCCTGTCCCTACAAACAAGGATTAGCACAGTAAAACACACTGACACTCTCCCTACCTATAGTTTTCTGTCCCTATAAAAAATGTTTTTTTTAAAGATGGTTGATGATCAATGCTTTAGCACAGTATAGCACAAGGAGAATTTCCCTCACTGTCCTTCCCTGCCCCTACAAACAAGGATTAGCACAGTAAAACACACTGACACTCTCCCTACCTATAGTTTTCTGTCCCTATAAAAAATGTTTTTTTAAAGATGGTTGATGATCAATGCTTTAGCACAGTATAGCACAAGGAGAATTTCCCTCACTGTCCTTCCCTGTCCCTACAAACAAGGATTAGCACAGTAAAACACACTGACACTCTCCCTACCTATAGTTTTCTGTCCCTATAAAAAATGTTTTTTTAAAGATGGTTGATGATCAATGCTTTAGCACAGTATAGCACAAGGAGAATTTCCCTCACTGTCCTTCCCTGTCCCTACAAACAAGGATTAGCACAGTAAAACACACTGACACTCTCCCTACCTATAGTTTTCTGTCCCTAGAAAAAATGTTTTTTTAAAGATGGTTGATGATCAATGCTTTAGCACAGTATAGCACAAGGAGAATTTCCCTCACTGTCCTTCCCTGTCCCTACAAACAAGGATTAGCACAGTAAAACACACTGACACTCTCCCTACCTATAGTTTTCTGTCCCTAGAAAAAATGTTTTTTTAAAGATGGTTGATGATCAATGCTTTAGCACAGTATAGCACAAGGAGAATTTCCCTCACTGTCCTTCCCTGTCCCTACAAACAAGGATTAGCACAGTAAAACACACTGACACTCTCCCTACCTATAGTTTTCTGTCCCTAGAAAAAATGTTTTTTTAAAGATGGTTGATGATCAATGCTTTAGCACAGTATAGCACAAGGAGAATTTCCCTCACTGTCCTTCCCTGTCCCTACAAACAAGGATTAGCACAGTAAAACACACTGACACTCTCCCTACCTATAGTTTTCTGTCCCTAGAAAAAATGTTTTTTTAAAGATGGTTGATGATCAATGCTTTAGCACAGTATAGCACAAGGAGAATTTCCCTCACTGTCCTTCCCTGTCCCTACAAACAAGGATTATCACAGTAAAACACACTGACACTCTCCCTACCTATAGTTTTCTGTCCCTATAAAAAATGTTTTTTTAAAGATGGTTGATGATCAATGCTTTAGCACAGTATAGCACAAGGAGAATTCCCCTCACTGTCCTTCCCTGTCCCTACAAACAAGGATTAGCACAGTAAAACACACTGACACTCTCCCTACCTATAGTTTTCTGTCCCTAGAAAAAATGTTTTTTTAAAGATGGTTGATGATCAATGCTTTAGCACAGTATAGCACAAGGAGAATTTCCCTCACTGTCCTTCCCTGTCCCTACAAACAAGGATTAGCACAGTAAAACACACTGACACTCTCCCTACCTATAGTTTTCTGTCCCTATAAAAAATGTTTTTTTAAAGATGGTTGATGATCAATGCTTTAGCACAGTATAGCACAAGGAGAATTTCCCTCACTGTCCTTCCCTGTCCCTACAAACAAGGATTAGCACAGTAAAACACACTGACACTCTCCCTACCTATAGTTTTCTGTCCCTAGAAAAAATGTTTTTTTAAAGATGGTTGATGATCAATGCTTTAGCACAGTATAGCAAAAGGAGAATTTCCCTCACTGTCCTTCCCTGTCCCTACAAACAAGGATTAGCACAGTAAAACACACTGACACTCTCCCTACCTATAGTTTTCTGTCCCTATAAAAAATGTTTTTTTAAAGATGGTTGATGATCAATGCTTTAGCACAGTATAGCACAAGGAGAATTTCCCTCACTGTCCTTCCCTGTCCCTACAAACAAGGATTAGCACAGTAAAACACACTGACACTCTCCCTACCTATAGTTTTCTGTCCCTATAAAAAATGTTTTTTTAAAGATGGTTGATGATCAATGCTTTAGCACAGTATAGCACAAGGAGAATTTCCCTCACTGTCCTTCCCTGTCCCTACAAACAAGGATTAGCACAGTAAAACACACTGACACTCTCCCTACCTATAGTTTTCTGTCCCTATAAAAAATGTTTTTTTAAAGATGGTTGATGATCAATGCTTTAGCACAGTATAGCACAAGGAGAATTTCCCTCACTGTCCTTCCCTGTCCCTACAAACAAGGATTAGCACAGTAAAACACACTGACACTCTCCCTACCTATAGTTTTCTGTCCCTATAAAAAATGTTTTTTTAAAGATGGTTGATGATCAATGCTTTAGCACAGTATAGCACAAGGAGAATTTCCCTCACTGTCCTTCCCTGTCCCTACAAACAAGGATTAGCACAGTAAAACACACTGACACTCTCCCTACCTATAGTTTTCTGTCCCTATAAAAAATGTTTTTTTAAAGATGGTTGATGATCAATGCTTTAGCACAGTATAGCACAAGGAGAATTTCCCTCACTGTCCTTCCCTGTCCCTACAAACAAGGATTAGCACAGTAAAACACACTGACACTCTCCCTACCTATAGTTTTCTGTCCCTATAAAAAATGTTTTTTTAAAGATGGTTGATGATCAATGCTTTAGCACAGTATAGCACAAGGAGAATTCCCCTCACTGTCCTTCCCTGTCCCTACAAACAAGGATTAGCACAGTAAAACACACTGACACTCTCCCTACCTATAGTTTTCTGTCCCTAGAAAAAATGTTTTTTTAAAGATGGTTGATGATCAATGCTTTAGCACAGTATAGCACAAGGAGAATTTCCCTCAATGTCCTTCCCTGTCCCTACAAACAAGGATTAGCACAGTAAAACACACTGACACTCTCCCTACCTATAGTTTTCTGTCCCTATAAAAAATGTTTTTTTAAAGATGGTTGATGATCAATGCTTTAGCACAGTATAGCACAAGGAGAATTTCCCTCACTGTCCTTCCCTGTCCCTACAAACAAGGATTAGCACAGTAAAACACACTGACACTCTCCCTACCTATAGTTTTCTGTCCCTATAAAAAAAGTTTTTTTAAAGATGGTTGATGATCAATGCTTTAGCACAGTATAGCACAAGGAGAATTTCCCTCACTGTCCTTCCCTGTCCCTACAAACAAGGATTAGCACAGTAAAACACACTGACACTCTCCCTACCTATAGTTTTCTGTCCCTATAAAAAATGTTTTTTTAAAGATGGTTGATGATCAATGCTTTAGCACAGTATAGCACAAGGAGAATTTCCCTCACTGTCCTTCCCTGTCCCTACAAACAAGGATTAGCACAGTAAAACACACTGACACTCTCCCTACCTATAGTTTTCTGTCCCTATAAAAAATGTTTTTTTAAAGATGGTTGATGATCAATGCTTTAGCACAGTATAGCACAAGGAGAATTTCCCTCAATGTCCTTCCCTGTCCCTGCAAACAAGGATTAGCACAGTAAAACACACTGACACTCTCCCTACCTATAGTTTTCTGTCCCTATAAAAAATGTTTTTTTAAAGATGGTTGATGATCAATGCTTTAGCACAGTATAGCACAAGGAGAATTTCCCTCACTGTCCTTCCCTGTCCCTACAAACAAGGATTAGCACAGTAAAACACACTGACACTCTCCCTACCTATAGTTTTCTGTCCCTATAAAAAATGTTTTTTTAAAGATGGTTGATGATCAATGCTTTAGCACAGTATAGCACAAGGAGAATTTCCCTCACTGTCCTTCCCTGTCCCTACAAACAAGGATTAGCACAGTAAAACACACTGACACTCTCCCTACCTATAGTTTTCTGTCCCTAGAAAAAATGTTTTTTTAAAGATGGTTGATGATCAATGCTTTAGCACAGTATAGCACAAGGAGAATTTCGCTCACTGTCCTTCCCTGTCCCTACAAACAAGGATTAGCACAGTAAAACACACTGACACTCTCCCTACCTATAGTTTTCTGTCCCTATAAAAAATGTTTTTTTAAAGATGGTTGATGATCAATGCTTTAGCACAGTATAGCACAAGGAGAATTTCCCTCACTGTCCTTCCCTGTCCCTACAAACAAGGATTAGCACAGTAAAACACACTGACACTCTCCCTACCTATAGTTTTCTGTCCCTAGAAAAAATGTTTTTTTAAAGATGGTTGATGATCAATGCTTTAGCACAGTATAGCACAAGGAGAATTTCCCTCACTGTCCTTCCCTGTCCCTACAAACAAGGATTATCACAGTAAAACACACTGACACTCTCCCTACCTATAGTTTTCTGTCCCTATAAAAAATGTTTTTTTAAAGATGGTTGATGATCAATGCTTTAGCACAGTATAGCACAAGGAGAATTCCCCTCACTGTCCTTCCCTGTCCCTACAAACAAGGATTAGCACAGTAAAACACACTGACACTCTCCCTACCTATAGTTTTCTGTCCCTAGAAAAAATGTTTTTTTAAAGATGGTTGATGATCAATGCTTTAGCACAGTATAGCACAAGGAGAATTTCCCTCACTGTCCTTCCCTGTCCCTACAAACAAGGATTAGCACAGTAAAACACACTGACACTCTCCCTACCTATAGTTTTCTGTCCCTATAAAAAATGTTTTTTTAAAGATGGTTGATGATCAATGCTTTAGCACAGTATAGCACAAGGAGAATTTCCCTCACTGTCCTTCCCTGTCCCTACAAACAAGGATTAGCACAGTAAAACACACTGACACTCTCCCTACCTATAGTTTTCTGTCCCTATAAAAAATGTTTTTTTAAAGATGGTTGATGATCAATGCTTTAGCACAGTATAGCACAAGGAGAATTTCCCTCACTGTCCTTCCCTGTCCCTACAAACAAGGATTAGCACAGTAAAACACACTGACACTCTCCCTACCTATAGTTTTCTGTCCCTATAAAAAATGTTTTTTTAAAGATGGTTGATGATCAATGCTTTAGCACAGTATAGCACAAGGAGAATTTCCCTCACTGTCCTTCCCTGTCCCTACAAACAAGGATTAGCACAGTAAAACACACTGACACTCTCCCTACCTATAGTTTTCTGTCCCTAGAAAAAATGTTTTTTTAAAGATGGTTGATGATCAATGCTTTAGCACAGTATAGCACAAGGAGAATTTCCCTCACTGTCCTTCCCTGTCCCTACAAACAAGGATTAGCACAGTAAAACACACTGACACTCTCCCTACCTATAGTTTTCTGTCCCTAGAAAAAATGTTTTTTTAAAGATGGTTGATGATCAATGCTTTAGCACAGTATAGCACAAGGAGAATTTCCCTCACTGTCCTTCCCTGTCCCTACAAACAAGGATTAGCACAGTAAAACACACTGACACTCTCCCTACCTATAGTTTTCTGTCCCTATAAAAAATGTTTTTTTAAAGATGGTTGATGATCAATGCTTTAGCACAGTATAGCACAAGGAGAATTTCCCTCACTGTCCTTCCCTGTCCCTACAAACAAGGATTAGCACAGTAAAACACACTGACACTCTCCCTACCTATAGTTTTCTGTCCCTATAAAAAATGTTTTTTTAAAAATGGTTGATGATCAATGCTTTAGCACAGTATAGCACAAGGAGAATTTCCCTCACTGTCCTTCCCTGTCCCTACAAACAAGGATTAGCACAGTAAAACACACTGACACTCTCCCTACCTATAGTTTTCTGTCCCTATAAAAAATGTTTTTTTAAAGATGGTTGATGATCAATGCTTTAGCACAGTATAGCACAAGGAGAATTTCCCTCACTGTCCTTCCCTGTCCCTACAAACAAGGATTAGCACAGTAAAACACACTGACACTCTCCCTATCTATAGTTTTCTGTCCCTAGAAAAAATGTTTTTTTAAAGATGGTTGATGATCAATGTTTTAGCACAGTATAGCACAAGGAGAATTTCCCTCACTGTCCTTCCCTGTCCCTACAAACAAGGATTAGCACAGTAAAACACACTGACACTCTCCCTACCTATAGTTTTCTGTCCCTATAAAAAATGTTTTTTTAAAGATGGTTGATGATCAATGCTTTAGCACAGAATAGCACAAGGAGAATTTCCCTCACTGTCCTTCCCTGTCCCTACAAACAAGGATTAGCACAGTAAAACACACTGACACTCTCCCTACCTATAGTTTTCTGTCCCTAGAAAAAAAGTTTTTTTAAAGATGGTTGATGATCAATGCTTTAGCACAGTATAGCACAAGGAGAATTTCCCTCACTGTCCTTCCCTGTCCCTACAAACAAGGATTAGCACAGTAAAACACACTGACACTCTCCCTACCTATAGTTTTCTGTCCCTAGAAAAAATGTTTTTTTAAAGATGGTTGATGATCAATGCTTTAGCACAGTATAGCACAAGGAGAAATTCCCTCACTGTCCTTCCCTGTCCCTACAAACAAGGATTAGCACAGTAAAACACACTGACACTCTCCCTACCTATAGTTTTCTGTCCCTAGAAAAAATGTTTTTTTAAAGATGGTTGATGATCAATGCTTTAGCACAGTATAGCACAAGGAGAATTTCCCTCACTGTCCTTCCCTGTCCCTACAAACAAGGATTAGCACAGTAAAACACACTGACACTCTCCCTACCTATAGTTTTCTGTCCCTAGAAAAAATGTTTTTTTTAAAGATGGTTGATGATCAATGCTTTAGCACAGTATAGCACAAGGAGAATTTCCCTCACTGTCCTTCCCTGTCCCTACAAACAAGGATTAGCACAGTAAAACACACTGACACTCTCCCTACCTATAGTTTTCTGTCCCTAGAAAAAATGTTTTTTTAAAGATGGTTGATGATCAATGCTTTAGCACAGTATAGCACAAGGAGAATTTCCCTCACTGTCCTTCCCTGTCCCTACAAACAAGGATTAGCACAGTAAAACACACTGACACTCTCCCTACCTATAGTTTTCTGTCCCTATAAAAAATGTTTTTTTAAAGATGGTTGATGATCAATGCTTTAGCACAGTATAGCACAAGGAGAATTTCCCTCACTGTCCTTCCCTGTCCCTACAAACAAGGATTAGCACAGTAAAACACACTGACACTCTCCCTACCTATAGTTTTCTGTCCCTAGAAAAAATGTTTTTTTAAAGATGGTTGATGATCAATGCTTTAGCACAGTATAGCACAAGGAGAATTTCCCTCACTGTCCTTCCCTGTCCCTACAAACAAGGATTAGCACAGTAAAACACACTGACACTCTCCCTACCTATAGTTTTCTGTCCCTATAAAAAAAGTTTTTTTTAAAGATGGTTGATGATCAATGCTTTAGCACAGTATAGCACAAGGAGAATTTCCCTCACTGTCCTTCCCTGCCCCTACAAACAAGGATTAGCACAGTAAAACACACTGACACTCTCCCTACCTATAGTTTTCTGTCCCTATAAAAAATGTTTTTTTAAAGATGGTTGATGATCAATGCTTTAGCACAGTATAGCACAAGGAGAATTTCCCTCACTGTCCTTCCCTGTCCCTACAAACAAGGATTAGCACAGTAAAACACACTGACACTCTCCCTACCTATAGTTTTCTGTCCCTATAAAAAATGTTTTTTTAAAGATGGTTGATGATCAATGCTTTAGCACAGTATAGCACAAGGAGAATTTCCCTCACTGTCCTTCCCTGTCCCTACAAACAAGGATTAGCACAGTAAAACACACTGACACTCTCCCTACCTATAGTTTTCTGTCCCTAGAAAAAATGTTTTTTTAAAGATGGTTGATGATCAATGCTTTAGCACAGTATAGCACAAGGAGAATTTCCCTCACTGTCCTTCCCTGTCCCTACAAACAAGGATTAGCACAGTAAAACACACTGACACTCTCCCTACCTATAGTTTTCTGTCCCTAGAAAAAATGTTTTTTTAAAGATGGTTGATGATCAATGCTTTAGCACAGTATAGCACAAGGAGAATTTCCCTCACTGTCCTTCCCTGTCCCTACAAACAAGGATTAGCACAGTAAAACACACTGACACTCTCCCTACCTATAGTTTTCTGTCCCTAGAAAAAATGTTTTTTTAAAGATGGTTGATGATCAATGCTTTAGCACAGTATAGCACAAGGAGAATTTCCCTCACTGTCCTTCCCTGTCCCTACAAACAAGGATTAGCACAGTAAAACACACTGACACTCTCCCTACCTATAGTTTTCTGTCCCTAGAAAAAATGTTTTTTTAAAGATGGTTGATGATCAATGCTTTAGCACAGTATAGCACAAGGAGAATTTCCCTCACTGTCCTTCCCTGTCCCTACAAACAAGGATTAGCACAGTAAAACACACTGACACTCTCCCTACCTATAGTTTTCTGTCCCTAGAAAAAATGTTTTTTTAAAGATGGTTGATGATCAATGCTTTAGCACAGTATAGCACAAGGAGAATTTCCCTCACTGTCCTTCCCTGTCCCTACAAACAAGGATTAGCACAGTAAAACACACTGACACTCTCCCTACCTATAGTTTTCTGTCCCTATAAAAAATGTTTTTTTTAAAGATGGTTGATGATCAATGCTTTAGCACAGTATAGCACAAGGAGAATTTCCCTCACTGTCCTTCCCTGCCCCTACAAACAAGGATTAGCACAGTAAAACACACTGACACTCTCCCTACCTATAGTTTTCTGTCCCTATAAAAAATGTTTTTTTAAAGATGGTTGATGATCAATGCTTTAGCACAGTATAGCACAAGGAGAATTTCCCTCACTGTCCTTCCCTGTCCCTACAAACAAGGATTAGCACAGTAAAACACACTGACACTCTCCCTACCTATAGTTTTCTGTCCCTAGAAAAAATGTTTTTTTAAAGATGGTTGATGATCAATGCTTTAGCACAGTATAGCACAAGGAGAATTTCCCTCACTGTCCTTCCCTGTCCCTACAAACAAGGATTAGCACAGTAAAACACACTGACACTCTCCCTACCTATAGTTTTCTGTCCCTAGAAAAAATGTTTTTTTAAAGATGGTTGATGATCAATGCTTTAGCACAGTATAGCACAAGGAGAATTTCCCTCACTGTCCTTCCCTGTCCCTACAAACAAGGATTAGCACAGTAAAACACACTGACACTCTCCCTACCTATAGTTTTCTGTCCCTAGAAAAAATGTTTTTTTAAAGATGGTTGATGATCAATGCTTTAGCACAGTATAGCACAAGGAGAATTTCCCTCACTGTCCTTCCCTGTCCCTACAAACAAGGATTATCACAGTAAAACACACTGACACTCTCCCTACCTATAGTTTTCTGTCCCTATAAAAAATGTTTTTTTAAAGATGGTTGATGATCAATGCTTTAGCACAGTATAGCACAAGGAGAATTCCCCTCACTGTCCTTCCCTGTCCCTACAAACAAGGATTAGCACAGTAAAACACACTGACACTCTCCCTACCTATAGTTTTCTGTCCCTAGAAAAAATGTTTTTTTAAAGATGGTTGATGATCAATGCTTTAGCACAGTATAGCACAAGGAGAATTTCCCTCACTGTCCTTCCCTGTCCCTACAAACAAGGATTAGCACAGTAAAACACACTGACACTCTCCCTACCTATAGTTTTCTGTCCCTATAAAAAATGTTTTTTTAAAGATGGTTGATGATCAATGCTTTAGCACAGTATAGCACAAGGAGAATTTCCCTCACTGTCCTTCCCTGTCCCTACAAACAAGGATTAGCACAGTAAAACACACTGACACTCTCCCTACCTATAGTTTTCTGTCCCTAGAAAAAATGTTTTTTTAAAGATGGT
Organism: Rana muscosa; assembly: GCA_029206835.1. Lineage (NCBI taxonomy): Eukaryota > Metazoa > Chordata > Amphibia > Anura > Ranidae > Rana > Rana muscosa. The sequence continues at coordinate 97,214,177 of CM055120.1, read as the reverse complement.
TGATGATCAATGCTTTAGCACAGTATAGCAAAAGGAGAATTTCCCTCACTGTCCTTCCCTGTCCCTACAAACAAGGATTAGCACAGTAAAACACACTGACACTCTCCCTACCTATAGTTTTCTGTCCCTATAAAAAATGTTTTTTTAAAGATGGTTGATGATCAATGCTTTAGCACAGTATAGCACAAGGAGAATTTCCCTCACTGTCCTTCCCTGTCCCTACAAACAAGGATTAGCACAGTAAAACACACTGACACTCTCCCTACCTATAGTTTTCTGTCCCTATAAAAAATGTTTTTTTAAAGATGGTTGATGATCAATGCTTTAGCACAGTATAGCACAAGGAGAATTTCCCTCACTGTCCTTCCCTGTCCCTACAAACAAGGATTAGCACAGTAAAACACACTGACACTCTCCCTACCTATAGTTTTCTGTCCCTATAAAAAATGTTTTTTTAAAGATGGTTGATGATCAATGCTTTAGCACAGTATAGCACAAGGAGAATTTCCCTCACTGTCCTTCCCTGTCCCTACAAACAAGGATTAGCACAGTAAAACACACTGACACTCTCCCTACCTATAGTTTTCTGTCCCTATAAAAAATGTTTTTTTAAAGATGGTTGATGATCAATGCTTTAGCACAGTATAGCACAAGGAGAATTTCCCTCACTGTCCTTCCCTGTCCCTACAAACAAGGATTAGCACAGTAAAACACACTGACACTCTCCCTACCTATAGTTTTCTGTCCCTATAAAAAATGTTTTTTTAAAGATGGTTGATGATCAATGCTTTAGCACAGTATAGCACAAGGAGAATTTCCCTCACTGTCCTTCCCTGTCCCTACAAACAAGGATTAGCACAGTAAAACACACTGACACTCTCCCTACCTATAGTTTTCTGTCCCTATAAAAAATGTTTTTTTAAAGATGGTTGATGATCAATGCTTTAGCACAGTATAGCACAAGGAGAATTCCCCTCACTGTCCTTCCCTGTCCCTACAAACAAGGATTAGCACAGTAAAACACACTGACACTCTCCCTACCTATAGTTTTCTGTCCCTAGAAAAAATGTTTTTTTAAAGATGGTTGATGATCAATGCTTTAGCACAGTATAGCACAAGGAGAATTTCCCTCAATGTCCTTCCCTGTCCCTACAAACAAGGATTAGCACAGTAAAACACACTGACACTCTCCCTACCTATAGTTTTCTGTCCCTATAAAAAATGTTTTTTTAAAGATGGTTGATGATCAATGCTTTAGCACAGTATAGCACAAGGAGAATTTCCCTCACTGTCCTTCCCTGTCCCTACAAACAAGGATTAGCACAGTAAAACACACTGACACTCTCCCTACCTATAGTTTTCTGTCCCTATAAAAAAAGTTTTTTTAAAGATGGTTGATGATCAATGCTTTAGCACAGTATAGCACAAGGAGAATTTCCCTCACTGTCCTTCCCTGTCCCTACAAACAAGGATTAGCACAGTAAAACACACTGACACTCTCCCTACCTATAGTTTTCTGTCCCTATAAAAAATGTTTTTTTAAAGATGGTTGATGATCAATGCTTTAGCACAGTATAGCACAAGGAGAATTTCCCTCACTGTCCTTCCCTGTCCCTACAAACAAGGATTAGCACAGTAAAACACACTGACACTCTCCCTACCTATAGTTTTCTGTCCCTATAAAAAATGTTTTTTTAAAGATGGTTGATGATCAATGCTTTAGCACAGTATAGCACAAGGAGAATTTCCCTCAATGTCCTTCCCTGTCCCTACAAACAAGGATTAGCACAGTAAAACACACTGACACTCTCCCTACCTATAGTTTTCTGTCCCTATAAAAAATGTTTTTTTAAAGATGGTTGATGATCAATGCTTTAGCACAGTATAGCACAAGGAGAATTTCCCTCACTGTCCTTCCCTGTCCCTACAAACAAGGATTAGCACAGTAAAACACACTGACACTCTCCCTACCTATAGTTTTCTGTCCCTATAAAAAATGTTTTTTTAAAGATGGTTGATGATCAATGCTTTAGCACAGTATAGCACAAGGAGAATTTCCCTCACTGTCCTTCCCTGTCCCTACAAACAAGGATTAGCACAGTAAAACACACTGACACTCTCCCTACCTATAGTTTTCTGTCCCTAGAAAAAATGTTTTTTTAAAGATGGTTGATGATCAATGCTTTAGCACAGTATAGCACAAGGAGAATTTCGCTCACTGTCCTTCCCTGTCCCTACAAACAAGGATTAGCACAGTAAAACACACTGACACTCTCCCTACCTATAGTTTTCTGTCCCTATAAAAAATGTTTTTTTAAAGATGGTTGATGATCAATGCTTTAGCACAGTATAGCACAAGGAGAATTTCCCTCACTGTCCTTCCCTGTCCCTACAAACAAGGATTAGCACAGTAAAACACACTGACACTCTCCCTACCTATAGTTTTCTGTCCCTAGAAAAAATGTTTTTTTAAAGATGGTTGATGATCAATGCTTTAGCACAGTATAGCACAAGGAGAATTTCCCTCACTGTCCTTCCCTGTCCCTACAAACAAGGATTATCACAGTAAAACACACTGACACTCTCCCTACCTATAGTTTTCTGTCCCTATAAAAAATGTTTTTTTAAAGATGGTTGATGATCAATGCTTTAGCACAGTATAGCACAAGGAGAATTCCCCTCACTGTCCTTCCCTGTCCCTACAAACAAGGATTAGCACAGTAAAACACACTGACACTCTCCCTACCTATAGTTTTCTGTCCCTAGAAAAAATGTTTTTTTAAAGATGGTTGATGATCAATGCTTTAGCACAGTATAGCACAAGGAGAATTTCCCTCACTGTCCTTCCCTGTCCCTACAAACAAGGATTAGCACAGTAAAACACACTGACACTCTCCCTACCTATAGTTTTCTGTCCCTATAAAAAATGTTTTTTTAAAGATGGTTGATGATCAATGCTTTAGCACAGTATAGCACAAGGAGAATTTCCCTCACTGTCCTTCCCTGTCCCTACAAACAAGGATTAGCACAGTAAAACACACTGACACTCTCCCTACCTATAGTTTTCTGTCCCTAGAAAAAATGTTTTTTTAAAGATGGTTGATGATCAATGCTTTAGCACAGTATAGCACAAGGAGAATTTCCCTCACTGTCCTTCCCTGTCCCTACAAACAAGGATTAGCACAGTAAAACACACTGACACTCTCCCTACCTATAGTTTTCTGTCCCTATAAAAAATGTTTTTTTAAAGATGGTTGATGATCAATGCTTTAGCACAGTATAGCACAAGGAGAATTTCCCTCACTGTCCTTCCCTGTCCCTACAAACAAGGATTAGCACAGTAAAACACACTGACACTCTCCCTACCTATAGTTTTCTGTCCCTAGAAAAAATGTTTTTTTAAAGATGGTTGATGATCAATGCTTTAGCACAGTATAGCACAAGGAGAATTTCCCTCACTGTCCTTCCCTGTCCCTACAAACAAGGATTAGCACAGTAAAACACACTGACACTCTCCCTACCTATAGTTTTCTGTCCCTAGAAAAAATGTTTTTTTAAAGATGGTTGATGATCAATGCTTTAGCACAGTATAGCACAAGGAGAATTTCCCTCACTGTCCTTCCCTGTCCCTACAAACAAGGATTAGCACAGTAAAACACACTGACACTCTCCCTACCTATAGTTTTCTGTCCCTATAAAAAATGTTTTTTTAAAGATGGTTGATGATCAATGCTTTAGCACAGTATAGCACAAGGAGAATTTCCCTCACTGTCCTTCCCTGTCCCTACAAACAAGGATTAGCACAGTAAAACACACTGACACTCTCCCTACCTATAGTTTTCTGTCCCTATAAAAAATGTTTTTTTAAAGATGGTTGATGATCAATGCTTTAGCACAGTATAGCACAAGGAGAATTTCCCTCACTGTCCTTCCCTGTCCCTACAAACAAGGATTAGCACAGTAAAACACACTGACACTCTCCCTACTTATAGTTTTCTGTCCCTATAAAAAATGTTTTTTTAAAGATGGTTGATGATCAATGCTTTAGCACAGTATAGCACAAGGAGAATTCCCCTCACTGTCCTTCCCTGTCCCTACAAACAAGGATTAGCACAGTAAAACACACTGACACTCTCCCTACCTATAGTTTTCTGTCCCTAGAAAAAATGTTTTTTTAAAGATGGTTGATGATCAATGCTTTAGCACAGTATAGCACAAGGAGAATTTCCCTCAATGTCCTTCCCTGTCCCTACAAACAAGGATTAGCACAGTAAAACACACTGACACTCTCCCTACCTATAGTTTTCTGTCCCTATAAAAAATGTTTTTTTAAAGATGGTTGATGATCAATGCTTTAGCACAGTATAGCACAAGGAGAATTTCCCTCACTGTCCTTCCCTGTCCCTACAAACAAGGATTAGCACAGTAAAACACACTGACACTCTCCCTACCTATAGTTTTCTGTCCCTATAAAAAAAGTTTTTTTAAAGATGGTCGATGATCAATGCTTTAGCACAGTATAGCACAAGGAGAATTTCCCTCACTGTCCTTCCCTGTCCCTACAAACAAGGATTAGCACAGTAAAACACACTGACACTCTCCCTACCTATAGTTTTCTGTCCCTATAAAAAATGTTTTTTTAAAGATGGTTGATGATCAATGCTTTAGCACAGTATAGCACAAGGAGAATTTCCCTCACTGTCCTTCCCTGTCCCTACAAACAAGGATTAGCACAGTAAAACACACTGACACTCTCCCTACCTATAGTTTTCTGTCCCTATAAAAAATGTTTTTTTAAAGATGGTTGATGATCAATGCTTTAGCACAGTATAGCACAAGGAGAATTTCCCTCACTGTCCTTCCCTGTCCCTACAAACAAGGATTAGCACAGTAAAACACACTGACACTCTCCCTACCTATAGTTTTCTGTCCCTATAAAAAATGTTTTTTTAAAGATGGTTGATGATCAATGCTTTAGCACAGTATAGCACAAGGAGAATTTCCCTCAATGTCCTTCCCTGTCCCTACAAACAAGGATTAGCACAGTAAAACACACTGACACTCTCCCTACCTATAGTTTTCTGTCCCTATAAAAAATGTTTTTTAAAAGATGGTTGATGATCAATGCTTTAGCACAGTATAGCACAAGGAGAATTTCCCTCACTGTCCTTCCCTGTCCCTACAAACAAGGATTAGCACAGTAAAACACACTGACACTCTCCCTACCTATAGTTTTCTGTCCCTATAAAAAATGTTTTTTTAAAGATGGTTGATGATCAATGCTTTAGCACAGTATAGCACAAGGAGAATTTCCCTCACTGTCCTTCCCTGTCCCTACAAACAAGGATTAGCACAGTAAAACACACTGACACTCTCCCTACCTATAGTTTTCTGTCCCTATAAAAAATGTTTTTTTAAAGATGGTTGATGATCAATGCTTTAGCACAGTATAGCACAAGGAGAATTTCCCTCACTGTCCTTCCCTGTCCCTACAAACAAGGATTAGCACAGTAAAACACACTGACACTCTCCCTACCTCTAGTTTTCTGTCCCTATAAAAAATGTTTTTTTAAAGATGGTTGATGATCAATGCTTTAGCACAGTATAGCACAAGGAGAATTTCCCTCACTGTCCTTCCCTGTCCCTACAAACAAGGATTAGCACAGTAAAACACACTGACACTCTCCCTACCTATAGTTTTCTGTCCCTATAAAAAATGTTTTTTTAAAGATGGTTGATGATCAATGCTTTAGCACAGTATAGCACAAGGAGAATTTCCCTCACTGTCCTTCCCTGTCCCTACAAACAAGGATTAGCACAGTAAAACACACTGACACTCTCCCTACCTATAGTTTTCTGTCCCTATAAAAAATGTTTTTTTAAAGATGGTTGATGATCAATGCTTTAGCACAGTATAGCACAAGGAGAATTTCCCTCACTGTCCTTCCCTGTCCCTACAAACAAGGATTAGCACAGTAAAACACACTGACACTCTCCCTACCTATCCTTCTCTTTCCCTAAACTAAAGGAATCCAGGTTAAGCAAGAAAAAAAAATGTCACTGTCCCTGCCTATGCTTCTCTTTCCCTGCTCCGGAACACACTACACTAGGCCGCCGTGCTGGCGGCCTTTTATAGTGTGGGGCGTGTACTAAACACCCTCAGCAATAATTGGCCACAGGCATCCTGCCTGTGGCCAATCATTGCTCTCCTCGCTGCCGGCGCTGTGATTGACCAAGCATGCGGGGTCACAGTGCATGCTTGGCCAATCACAGCGCCTGGATGACACTGCGATGGCGTAGTGCATTGTGGGCCGTTCGCGTCACTCGAATTAGGCGCGAACGGCCCAAATCGTTCGATCTTCGTCGAACGATCGAACAGCCGATGTTCGAGTCGAACGTATGTTCGACTCGAATACCGAGCTCATCCCTAGTGGTGAGTTGTCTCGAATGGCTGTTTAAATCTCAGGACTGAATGCACAGAGGTGCAAATCCTTTGGTAGGTAAAGAAGCTCCCAAATATGTAATGTGTATTTACAAGCTTGCCTAGAGTTCAGTTTAAAAAACATAAAATACTTGATAGATACGGTAGTGATAATTCTCAAGGTTCCTCAATCAAAATTTTTGAAAATGACAAAGATACAAAGGTTTAAAGACTGCTTATCTCAAATTGCCTTATTCTTTTTGATGAATAATTACTGATCATTTGATGTTTTAATCTTTGTTTTTGTTAACAATAGAAATGTATTTTTTATACTGATAATAAAACATGAAGATATACAAAATGCTACTTTTTTGTTTATTGGACTTCTATGTTTTGAATAATTATAGGGAAAATTGGTAAAGTTTTCTATTTTTGTATTTTCTAAAGGTGTAACTCTCTGGTGGCATTCCTTGAGTGCAATGGATCATGGTGCTCCTCCTTGGATTAACCAGAGCAGACTAGCTGCTGGAATGCCCCAGTGGAGAGGGATGTATCCCCCTCCTTCTCTGCATCCTTACAGGACTAACGACTATGGATATTATCAACAGTATCCCATGCAAGGTGGCAATCAAGCATGGCATGGTCCGTGGATGGACCACCATTCCCGATATCCTGCTAATGTGTCCAGGCATGTAGAGACTAGGCGCCCAGCATCAAGGGCAGAAATTTATGAGAAGAGTGACAGAAGAGAGCCATATCGGCCTTTGTCCAGGTGAGAGCTTCTTAAAGAATATGACAATACAAACCTTAAGACATAGACCAATAACAAGTAATGAGGATGTTCAAAGTGCAGCAACCATACAATCACCTAAATTCTGTTTATGCATATTGGTGAAGGTTCGTAAGGGTTGCTGTGATTTATTATGCTATGTTTATTGTTCTTTTAACACAATACATTAAAGAGGAGTTCCGGGCCCCCTAAAAAAACTGTAGCTGTCGGCTTTTACTATTACGGCTCTTACCTGTCCACGATTCTTGAATCAGCTTTTGGGTGCTGGCGCTTCGCTTTGTGAATGGGCCAGCTGTGGGGGAATGGAGGGGTTGCCGAACTTCTGTCTCACTTCGCTGCGGCAAACTGAGCCAGAAGTGGGAGTGGGTACCTGTCAAAACCAGGTACCCGCTCCTCCCTCCCCCCCAAAAGGTTCCAAATGTGGCAGTGGAGGCAGACAAGCGGAGCTTCCCCTTTTGGGTGGAGCTCCTCTTTAATCTTCCAACGCTGGATTGTCCACAATACATGTTAAAGTGGAACTAATCCTATCCATTTAACAGTTGCAAAAAAGAGTTGCATGTCAAACCCTCAAATGGCTGCTGTAATAACTGATCACACGTTCGGCATTATGGCAGTTAAAGTTCAAACAGATGCTAAGGTGAAAGCTTCCTTTGGCTGAAAACGATAGGAGGGTTTAGTTCCGTTTTAACAATAAATACAGATAAATACTTGATACTTCTGGGTATGGGGAGCATTCGATAATCTCCCCTTCTTCCCACAGTGCTGCTACTTAATAATTAGCTGCTCCGAATCTTAGTGCCAAGATACAACTTTAAAACTTACACAGGGCTTCCTCTCTTTGCTTCTGGAGGCTGGTTGAAGTCATGAAGGTGTAAGGTCACTGGAGAGTTGAGCATAATGGCTCTTCTTATGGATCGAACTTCAGGTACAGTTTCTTAGAAGATCGACAGGGCCTCTTATTAAAGTTAATATACCTTTGTTTGCTCTGAAATATAAAAAAAAGCACACTGATATGTGTGGGTACATATATACAGTTGTGCTCAAAAGTTTGCATAAAAATTGTGATATTTTGGCATTAATATTGAAAATGTGACTGATCATGCCAAATCTGTCTTTTATTTAAGAATAGTGATCACATGAAGCCATTTATTATCACATTGTTTTTTGGATCCTTTTTAAATGATTAGATCATAATGATAACAGAAATCACCCAAATGGCCCTGATAAAAAGTTTACATACCCTGGAATGTTTGGCCTTGGTACAGACACAGAAGGTGGCACACACAGGTTAAAATGTCAATTAAAGGTTAATTTCTCAAGTTTGTGGCTTTTTAAATTGCAATTAGTGTCTGTGTATAAATAGTCAATGAGTTTTTTAGCTCTCACATGGATGCACTAAGCAGGCTAGATACCAAGCCACGGGGAGCAGAAAAGAACAGTCAAAAGACCTGCATAACAAGCTAATGAAACTTTAGAAAGATGGAAAAGGATATAAAAAGATATCCAAAGCCTTAAAAATGCCAGTAAGTACTGATCAATCATTTAATAAGAAGTTGAAAATGTAGGGATCTCTTGATACCAAGCCAAGGTCAGATAGATCAAGAAAGATTTCAGCCACAACTGCCACAGGAATTGTTTGGGATACAAAGAAAAACCCACAGGTAACCTCAGAAATACAGGATGCTCTGGAAAAAGATGGCATGGTTGTTTTTAAGGAGCACAATACGATGATACTTGAACAAAAAAGAGCTGAATGGTCAAGTTGCCAGAATGAAGCCTTTACTGCACAAGTTCCACAAAAAAGCCTGGTTACAATATGCCCAACAACACCTTGACATGCCTCATTGGGCTTTTTTGTAGGAATTGGTGCATTAAAGGCTCCCTTCTGGCAGCTCAACCAAGCAGCAATTTTTTGTAGAATTGTTGAATTGTGCTCCTTAAAAACAACCACGCCGTCTTTTTGGAGAGCAGTCTGTATTTCTCCTGAGGTTACCTGTGGGTTTTTCTTTGTATCTTTGTAAGAGCCCCGAATTTTCGACTTCTTAATAAGGGATTAAAAAGTACTGACTGGTATATTTAAGGCTTTGGATATCTTTTTATATCCTTTTCCATCTTTATAAAGTTCCATTACTTTGTTACGCAGGTCTTTTGACTGTTCTTTTCTACCTCCTCATGGCTCAGTGCCTAGCCTGCTTAGGGCATCCAAGTGTAAGCTAACAAACTCATTGACTATTTATACACAGACACTAATTGTGATTTAAAAAGTCACACATGTGAGAAATTAACCTTTAATTGCCATTTTAAACTGTGTGTGCCACCTTCTGTGTCTGTACCAAGGCCAAACATTCCAGGGTATTGTTAAAATAAATATTTTCTGTTAAAAGATTATACTCTGTGATCTTGATGAATGATGTGAGACAAAACGTTTGTGATCCAGCTCAAATAAATGTTTTATTGTACACACAAAAATAATATAAGCACAGAATACATTAAATCAAAGCTTCAAATAAGTTCCAAAATAGAAACAAAAATAGCTTCTAATGCCCTGTACACACAATCGTTTTTTCCGATGAAAAAAGTCAGCTGGACTTTTTTCATCTGAAAAAACGATCGTGTGTGGGCCCCATCTGACTTTTTTCCATCGGTGTAAAAAAAATAGAACATGTTTTAAATTTTTCCGATGGAAAAAAAAAACTATAGGAAATTCGGATTGTCTGTGTGGAACTCCAACGGAGAAAAAACCCACGTATGCTCAGAATCAAGTCGACGCATGCTCAGAAGCATTGAACTTAATTTTTCTTGGCTCGTCGGAGTGTTTTACGTCACCGCGTTTTGGACAGTCGGAATTTTGTCTGATGGTGTGTATGCAAGACTGATGGAAGTCAGCTTCATCGGAATTCCGACGGAAAATTCCATCGGATTTTATTCCATCGGAAATCCGATCGTGTGTACAGGGCATAAGAAAAGTTCAATACATGTGCTCTTCTGGAATCCAAAATGGCCGATTAACCCTATGTATGCTGAAGAAAAGTCTGTGTGCTGAGATAGGTGTGATGAGAATAGCAGGCAGGAAGCAAAGAGACAGGACTGACTCCCAGCTCAAGCTTATATCAGCCTTGTTAGAATTTGAGCTCAAACCAAAACCACTCCCACATTACTTCTAATATTACCTCCCCTTCCCTCCCCACAAGAGTGGGAGGGAAAAGAGTGGAAACATGAAATGTAAGGAATATGAGACCAAACATCTGGCTTCACTTTTCCAAGTTGCATAGGAAATGGCTACACAGGATATAAGTGAAATTCCATTCTACACAGGAAATGGGTGAGGGCGACCAGTCTCAGCACACACAAACCATGTCCAAATATCAATTGGATAGCCAAATATCAATTACATAGAAATACCTTTTGAAAAACATATATAATATTTACAACATCCATCAAAAACCTGACAGCTTCTAGAAATTGAGAACTCGGTTCAAATGTCACATCTGGAGGTTACTAACTCAAAGCCCAACATCCATACAATTATAATAGGAATTCGTATTTTCAATAATATTTTAAAGCCAAATCAAATTTTAGATATTAAGAATAAAATAACAACAGGTATGTAAACTTTTTATCAGGGTCATTTGGATAATTTCTGTTATCATTATGATTTAAAAAGGATCCAAAAAACTATGTGATAATAAATGGCTTCATGTGATCAATCACTATCCTTAAATAAAAGACAGTTTTTTGGCATGATATTTTCAATATTAATGCCAACATTTCACAATTTCTGCCAAGGTATGCAATTTTTTTAGCAAAACTTACATTTTTGTAAATATTTTATTATACCTTTTCATGTGACAACACTGAAAAAATTACACTTTGGTACAATGTAAAGTAGTGAGTGTACAGCTTGTATAACAGTGTAAATTTACTGTACCCTCAAAATAACTCAACACACAGCCATTAATGTCTAAACCACTGGCAACAAAAGTGAGTACACCCCTAAGTGAAAATGTCCAAATTGGGTCCAATTAGCCATTTACCTCCCCGATATCATGCGACTCATTAGTGTTACAAAGTCTCTGGTGTGAATGGGGAGCAGGTGTGTTAAATTTGGTGTAATCGCTCTCACTCTCATATACTGGTCACTGAAAGTTCAACATGGCACCTCATGGCAAAGAACTCTCTGAGGATCTAAAAAAAAACTATTGTTGCTCTACATAAAGATGGCCCAGGCTATAAGAAGATTGCAAAGACCCTAAAAACTGAGCTGCAGCACGGTAGCCAAGACCATACAGCAGTTTAATAGGACAGGTTCCACTCAGAACAGGCCTCGCCATGGTCGACCAAAGAAGTTAAGTGCACATGCTCAGTGTCATATCCAGAGGTTGTCTTCGGGAAATAGACGTATGAGTGCTGCCAGCATTGCTGCAAAGGGGTGGGGGGTCAGCTTGTCAGTGCTCAGACCATATGTCACACACTGCATCAAATTGGTCTGCATGGCTGTCGTCCCAGAAGGAAGCCTCTTATAAAGATGATGCACAAGAAAGCCTGCAACAGTTTGCTAAAGACAAGCAGACTAAGGACATGGATTACTGGAACCATGTCCTGTGGTCTGATGAGACCAAGAAAAACTTATTTGGTTCAGGTGGTGTCAAGGGTGTGTCGTGGCAACCAGGCGAGGAGTACAAAGACAAGTGTGTCTTGCCTACAGTCAATCATGGTGGTGGGAGTGTCATGGTCTGGGGCTGCATGAGTGCTGCCGGCACTGAGGAGCTACAGTATATTGAGGGAATCATGAATGCCAACATGTAGTGTGACATACTGAAGCAGAGCATGATCCCCTTCCTTTGGAGACTGGGCCAAAGGGCAGTATTCCAACATGATAACAACCCCAAACACACTCCAAGACGACCACTGCCTTGCTAAAGAAGCTGAGGGTAAAGGTGATGGACCGGTCAAGCATGTCTCTAGACCTAAACCCTATTGAGCATCTGTGTGGCATCCTCAAACAAAAGGTGGAGGAGCGTAAGGTCTCTAACATCCACCAGCTCCGTGATGTCATCATGGAGGAGTGGAAAAGGACAGTGGCAACCTTTGAAGCTCTGGTGAACTCCATGCCCAAGAGGGTTAAGGCAGTGCTGGAAAATAATTGTGGCCACACAAAATATTGACACTTTGGGCTCAATTTTTTAAATTTTCACTTAGGGGTGTACTCACTCTTGTTGCCAGCAGTTTAGACATTAATTGTGTTGAGTCATTTTAATAGGACAGCAAATTTATACAAGCTGTACACTCACTACTTTACATTGTAGCATTTCTTCAGTGTTGTCACATAAAAAGATATAATAAAATATTTACAAAAATGTGAGAGGTGTACTCACTTTTGTGAGATACGGTATACATATTTTTTTTTGTACTGTGTATATACAGGCATGCACCATTGTGCATGTCCCTTGCACGATCAGTAACCTTGGCTGATAATCTGACATACGAGTGAACTGTAGTGATGGAGACATGTTGGAAAAGCAAGGTATGAAATTGTTTTATTTGTTGGAACAGAGAATAATGATGTTAGACTGCTGCCTATACAGCTAGAGGGATGCCGACAGCTGCAGCATGAGTGCTGCACACATTTACAACTATTATCCTCATACTGTGTAAAGATGCTGAATTATAAAAAAAGTTAGAGTTATTTTTAATCTATTGATTAGTTAGTTCATCTTTTTAGGGCACATTTTATCTCTGTAAAGAACAGCATGTAATCCTCTAGAAAACACTTGTTTGGTTAAATTAAAGGTCAGCCACAGATGCATTAAATTGTATTCGTCCATCATAAACCATGGAAGGAGGCTAGATCGGTATTTCAGAAAATCAATTTACTAGGAGCTAGTGGCACTACTGTAGCACAAGGCATATATGGCTCTTATTTAATAAGGGGTTCTTATTCCTAAATGCTTTTTCTTAACCACTTGCCGACCCCTTCACGGAGATACACGTCGGCAGAATGGCACGTACAGGCACAATCACTTTAACTGCTGACGTCGGGGTCACGCGCGCGCCGCCGGTGGCGCGCTCGCGACCCCCCTGCCTTCCCCGTGAGTGGGACCGCGGGTCCCGCGGACTCGATCGCCGCGGGGATCCCCGCAATCGTCTCACGGAGGCTCAGAGCGGGGAGATGTGTGTGTAAACATATCATCTCCCTGCTCCTCTACTGACAATGTCAGTGATCAGAGCGGAGATCGGTGACGTGTCAGTCGTAGCCATGCCCCCCCTCAGTTAGTAACACGCCCCTAGGCACACTTAACCCCTCCAGCGCCCCTAGTGGTTAACCCCTTCACTGCCAGTGTCATTTTCATAGTAACCAGTGCATTTTTATTGCACTGATCGCTGTGAAAATGACAATGGTCCCAAAAATGTGTCAAAAGTGTCCGATGTGTCCGCCATAATGTTGCAGTCACGAAAAAAAACGCTGATCGCCTTAACTAGTAAAAAAAAATAAAAAAAAATAAAAATGCCTTAAAACTATCCCTTATTTTGTAAACGCTATAATTTTTGCGCAAACCAATCAATAAACGCTGATTGCGATTTTTTTTACCAAAAATATGTAGAAGAATATGTATCGGCCGAAACTGAGGAAAAAAAATGTTTTTTTATATATTTTTTGGGGATATTTATTATAGCAAAAAGTAAAAAATATGTAATTTTTTTCAAAATTTTCGCTCTATTTTTGTTTATAGCGCAAAAAATAAAAACCGCAGAGGTGATCAAATACCACCAAAAGAAAGCTCTATTTGTGGGAAAAAAAGGACGCCAATTTTGTTTGGGAGCCACGTCGCACGACCGCGCAATTGTCAGTTAAAGCGACGCAGTGCCGAATCGCAAAAAGGGGCCTGGCCATAATGGCCCGTATTGATCCGGGGCTTAAGTGGTTAAAGCTAAACACCAGGCAGATACATAATGCACTAATTATTGAAGTTATGTGTTCATTGACAAATTATTAAATGTGTATTTAAATGCAGCTAGAGTAAGAACTTAAATTATCTGGTTGTCAGACTACTCTAATGCCCCGTACACACGATCGTTTTTCATGCCGTTAAAACTGCCATTTTAAAAAATGGCCCTGAAAAATGACCGTGTGTATGCTCCAGAGCATTTTTAACGACGTGAAAAACGGCCATTAAAAATTCCGGACATGCTCTCTTTTTTCACGTCGTTTTTCATGTCGTTTTTTTTAACGACGTGAAAAAGGATAGTGTGTATGCTTTAACGACGTGAAAAAAAACGCGCATGCTCAGAATCAAGTATGAGACGGGAGCGCTCGTTCTGGTAAAACTAGCGTTCGTAATGGAGATAGCACATTCATTACACAGTAACGGACTGAAAAGCGCGAATCGTCGCTCAACAAACTTTACTAACATGAAGGGTGGCGCCATTCGAACGGAACTTCCCCTTTATAGTGCCGTCGTACGTGTTGAACGTCACTGCGCTTTGCTTGATCGTTTTTTTTAATGATGGTGTGTACGCAAGGCAGGCTTGAGAGGAAACATGAAAAAAAACGAGGAGAAAAACGTTGGTTTAAAAAATGACATTAAAAACGATCGTGTGTACGGGGCATAATGCCCTGCTTTGGAGAGGGAATACCTCACAATTAGTAGACAAATATGTCTTCTTACAGTGCACATGTGCTAAAAAGGGAGCATGCTTAGAGGAGGAGAGAGCAGACGGTGCTGCTGCATCCTAATTATCGAGTAATTTTGTGGCATTATAAACTACTAAATTTCATACTTACTTAAAATAGTCAGGACCCCCACTGTGTTAACAGAGATAAACTTCCTGGTTCCACACTTCACTATTAGCCTATTTGTGTAGTCTTACAGCTTTGCTAACCAAAACTAAGGTGCAGAAGATACCTTCTACTGACCAACAGTCAAAGGAGCCAGTAACTCGGAAGGTTAAAATCCAATCTTCTTATTTGAAAATTATGTTAGGGTAAAATACCAGGAGCAAAACAGTTGACGTGTTTCAGCCTATGCAAGCCTTAGTCATATAGATATAGTTATGACTAAGGCCTGCATAGGCTGAAACTCATCAACTGTTTTGTTCCTGGTATTTTACCCCAACATTGTTTTTAATAAAGACGATTGTATTGGACCCTTCCGAGTTGCCGGCTCCTTTCACTGTTTTATACTTATGGCTTACAGGAGCTTTGAGCATGACACTGGTAAAGTATTTACCCTCTTTTGAAAAGGATCACAGGGTGGTAGTGCTGTCAGTTCCTGTTACTGTTCCTTCTACTGACCAGCCCCCTGTTCACTTCCTTCAGAGGTAGTGATCTGGAGACTGGTAAGTAAACCAAAGTGTTCCCAGTCTTGAAAGTTGGAAACACAATCCTAGAACCCTTGGGTACTTTGAAGACAGAAAAGGTGCAATGCACTTGGTGTGCTGCGGCTAATGGTACATGTAGCCACTTCAAGCTGAATGGTGTGTATGACATAAAGGGGTATAGTTACACAGAAAGTGGACCTACTTGTTGAATACACTGTGCCCCTTACTTTAGTTATTTGTGAAGAGCTGCCCCCTTAATTTAGTGGTCAGAGGTGAGATTTCCATTGATGTTGGCAGTTGTAGGTGAAGTGCCTCCTTACACTGAATGTCAGTTGCTCCCTTACATTGGTAGTCAGTGGTGAAATTACCTCTTATATTGTCGGTCAGTGATGCTTTGCCCTCTTAGATTAGCAATCACTTTGGTATACTGACCAGCCTCCTGGTCACTACCTTTATAGGTAGTGACCAGGAGGCTGGTCAGTATAACAAAGTGCTCCCAGTCTTGAAAGGCGGTAACTGATCCTAGAACCCTTGGATACATTGAAGACAGAAAAGGTGCAATGCACTTGGTGTGCTGTGGCTAATGGTACATGTAGCCACATCAAGCTGAATGGTGGGTATGACTTAAAGGCGTATGGTTACTCAGAAAGTGAACCTATTTTGCTAAATACATTGTACCCCCTATACATTACTGGTCCGTGGAGAGGTGTCCCCCTACTTTATAGGTCAGAGGTGATGTTTCCATTTATGTTGATGGTTGAAGGTGAATGCCTCCTTACTGATGTAAATATATAGGTGATGACTAATAATTATTATTGTAATTATTAGTACTACTATGGAAACAGGAGTGTATACTATGCAAACTCCTCTCCAGTGTAAATTAACTTCTGCAGCAACTCGGTTCTGCAGAGAGATTAGAATTAACTGGATCCCAAAACAGAACAGATGTACAGATGGTATTTTATATCTAATACATACATTTTATACTTACACTTACACTGAAGGCCAGTTGCTCCCTTACATTGGTAGTCAATGGTGAAAAAAACCCTTATGTTGTTGGCCGGTGGTGGTGTACCCTCCTAGATTAGTGATCATTATTTGGCACTCTTACTTTGGTGGTCAGTGGTGTAGTGCTGAGTTATGTTGATGGTTACTGGTGTAGTACACCCAATGTTGTTGGTCTGTGCCAAAGTGCCCACTTATGTGGATTGTCAGTGGATGCTAAAAAGATTATAGGCGTCACTGGTTTCTTACTGGAGAGACTATGCTGCCCCATTTGGTTCCACTGAGCAATGATAGCACAAAACCTGTGCAGTCACAGTCAGATGGGAGGTCACTCTGTCCAGCACTGACTATTAGTCCAAAAATGTAGCTTTAAAACATATCCAAAGCCAAAATGTATTTTTAGTTTTGAAGAGGGAATGGTTAAGACACCTGTCAGTTAAAAGCTTTTTCTCTTACCGTCCATGGACTGACACAGCCTCTTCATACTTGACAAGTGGGTTTATGTCCCTGCTCATAGGAGAAGACTAGGCAGAATGTTAAATGTTACAACATACATTCCAATACCAGAACTGAACAGCCCCACCCAGGGGGCGGTCCCTCCAGACATAACCCTCCTACCTGCAGCCAGCAGCCTCAGTTTTTTTCTGCCTAGCAGAGGAGAGGACGTGGCTCTCTTCGGAGCCAGTCTCCTGAAGATATTTTTTATTCCTTTTGGAATTTTATTATTTTATTTTTGAGATCTTCTATCAACTGTCGGCTGGGCAACAGGTTGGGTACAAGATATCCTTGTAGTCTTCCCTGTCCGACCATCGAGCGTGCTGATCCTCGCTTTGCGTGAGACTCAGTTCACAACATGCCCCATGACTCCAGGGGTGGCCGGTGCTTTTATGCTCCGCGGTCCGCACAAGATTGAGCAGTTCTGCTGTATCTTTCGCGGTGGACTGGGCCGACAGCTACTCAGTACCGCACTGTGATAGGTCTGTCAGGAACACACCAGTGGGTCCTTCTAGGACGGGTAAGTAGTCTCTCCTGCCTCCGCAGGTGAGTACATGCTGTGTTTTCCTCTGTTATGGGGGATTTTCCCTGTCTCCCCCTTGTTGTTTGTTGCTCTCTGTCACCTTACTCTGGCGCTGTGCTGTCTGGGGGTGCCTGGGGGTCACTCTGTTCCGGGGGGGCCTGATGGTGTCTGCATTGAGCTGGGGAATGTTTTCAGTATTTTGGGGCCTGGTGCGCCATTCGGCGCCATGTTTTTTTCTCATACTGTATGTTTTTATATTTTTCTTGCAGTGGATCGCTATGGCGCAGTTACATTGGGGCGACCATTTTCTTGGAGCCGCGCGCGCTTTTTGTGCTGTTTGGCCTC
This sequence comes from Rana muscosa, assembly GCA_029206835.1. NCBI lineage: Eukaryota > Metazoa > Chordata > Amphibia > Anura > Ranidae > Rana > Rana muscosa. The sequence continues at coordinate 97,196,279 of CM055120.1, read as the reverse complement.
TATCGCTGCTGACACGGCGCGATTCACCTCACACTCTCCTCACTGCTCACTCGCGCTGTAAGCACAGCGCAGGCTGCGGAGCCTAGCGGTCCTATCCGGGTTGGTGAGTCCCCTGGGTAACCCCCCACAGCCAGCACAGCCAGAGGGTGGGCTTTTCTTTTGCTATTGACAAAAGTCTAAGAGAGTGGCGAATTATGGAGTCTGGTTCACATGCTTCCCCATACATGTCAGAGGCAACAGGCAGTGCTCCTGCACCTGCGGTCCCCATAGACCAGTTGTCGGCAGTCCTGGAATAATTTCTTGCCAGGATGGAAGTGGCGTGCGAGGGCAGGGGAGCTATTAAGCGCCCTCTCCCCACACAATCTCCACAAGGGGAGTGCTCTGATTCAGATATGGGCCTAGCTGCTGCTCAGGACCCTAGCTCTAAATTTTTTGATGTTTTTTCAGTACACAACAGGGCGCTTGTAAGTGAACTCATTGATGCTGTGAGGGACACTCCCAAGCTGGATGCTGCGGCTGAGGAACCTCAGGTGGAGGCTGTCTCCTTTGGTTCTTTTAAAGCCAAGCCTTCTAAAAAAGTTTTTCCTTACATGCCTTTCTTTGACAGGTTCATAGATCAGGTTTGGGAAAAGCCGCAGAAGACTTTTGCGCTCCCGCTGCATCTGTCTAAAATGGGCCTCTCCTCCAGTAGTCGACCCCCCGGTCGCCGTTTGAATAAAGCCACAACTCTCCCAATGGAGGGGACTCCTGCCTTTAAGGACCCCACTGACAGGAGGTCGGAAGTGGTGAGCAGAGCCATGTTCGCCTTGCTGGGATCCGCCTTACGTCCTATCGTAGCGGCGACCCTAGTGTCTCAGACACTCACGGAATGGGCAAAGATTTTCACCAGACTGTGCAGGAGCATAATCTTCCTCCAGAAACCATTGCACTGGCCCACCAACTGGTGTGCAGGGCTTAGTGTATGTGTGCGATGTCACTTTGGACGCTGCACCCTTAATTTCTAGGGTCTCGGTGTCTGCGGTGGTGTTGCGTCGTCTTATCTGGTTGAAATGCTGGTCTGCTGACCTGGCCTCTAAGAAGCTCCTGACTGATTTGCCCTTTAAGGGCGGTAGGCTGTTTGGTGCTGCCCTGGATGACATTATTAAGGATGTCACGGGGGGTAAGAGCACCCTCCTTCCTCAGACTACTAAAGGTAAGGAGCCCCGCCGTAAGCCGGGCCCCTCCTTTCCAGCACATAAAAGGTTTTTTCGTCAGTCAGAGTCCACGGGTAAGCCCTCCCAAACTGACAAGAGTGCGGCTGGTGGACAGAAGCGTCCCTAGGTGCGTAAGCCGAACAAGTCGGCTACCAAGTCCGCCACCGCATGAAGTCTTGTCCCTGCCCGACTCCGGGGTGGGGGGACGACTTTGCAGGTTCACGGATCAATGGACCTCCCGGATCTCCGACTGGTGGGTGTGCGAGGTGGTCACCTCGGGGTACAGGATAGAGTTCCGTTCCTGGCCTCCAAACAGATTCTTTCCCTCAAATCTCCCTCTCCTTCCAGCGTGTCGGGCGACCCTCTTGGGGGCAATGCAGGATTTGCTTAGGTACGGAGTAATTGTGCCGGTACCGTCACAGGAGAGGTTTCATGGATTTTATTCAAATCTGTTTGTGGTCCCAAAGAAGGACGGAGTATGTCCAATCCTGGACCTCAAGGCCTTAAATGCCTTTGTGAAGGATCAAAAGTTCTGCATGGAATCCATTCGCACAGTGATTGCTGCGCTCCATCCTTGGGACTTTCTGGCGTCCTTGGACATCAAAGACGCCTACTTGAATGTTCCAATCTGTGCGAGTCACCAGAAGTTTCTGCACTTTGCAATTGGCGAGGTCCACTATCAATTTGTGGCCCTTCCCTTCGGCTTAGCGTCGGCACCGTGGGTTTTCACCAAGGTGCTTGCCCAGATTCTGGCTTTGCTGAGACAGTGAGGCATTGCTATCGTGGGCTATCTGGACGATCTTCTTCTGAGAGCAGACTCTGGCTCAGAATTAGAAGAAAATGTGACGATAGTCAGTCAGACTCTCCGGGACTTCGGTTGGCTACTGAACACTAGACATGTGCACACTGAAATATTTCGTTTCGGAATTTCGTTTTCGTCCGAAAAATAAATTTATTTAGTTACTCCCGAAATTCGTTTTTATTTATTTCGTTTTTCGTTAGAAATTGCATTCGTCCGAAAATCTGAATTAATTAAGGTCGAATCTGTCATTGAAAGCTTATGGTGTCTGTCGAATGTTCAAAGAAGATTCGACGGAGCAGTGAAACTGTACGACGCTGCAATCATACATTTCCGGTCGAATGTTCCGCCCACAAGCTATAGAAGAATTCTAATGTTGTATGACTAGTAATAATTATATTTATTCATTACTATTACTAGTCAACCAACATTAGAATTCTTCTATAGCCTATGGGCGGATGCATTTGACCGGAAATGTACGATTGCAGCGTCGTACAGTTTTGCTGCACCGTCGAATCTTCTAACTTTCGATGCTTTGTCGAATCTTCGTCATTCTAGCTATTTTACTGCTCCTCCTCTTTGGTTACAATCAGCCAATAACATTCATCATCAACTTTATTTTTATTTTACCTCCCCCACCCAATTCCAGCAGTGATCTTTTCTCTCTATGTCGAATCTTTTCTCTCTATAATAACAAATCTTTTCTCTCCTATGTCGAATCTTTTCTCTCCTATGTCGAATCTTTTCTCTCTATAATGTCGAATCTTTTCTCTCCTATGTCGAATCTTTTCTCTCCTATGTCGAATCTTTTCTCTCCTATGTTGAATCTTTTCTCTCCTATGTCGAATCTTTTCTCTCCTATGTCGAATCTTTTCTCTCCTATGTCGAATCTTTTCTCTCCTATGTCGAATCTTTCTCTCCTATGTCGAATCTTTTCTCTCTATAATGTCGAATCTTTTCTCTCCTATGTAGAATAATCTTGGACTAATAGAGTTAAGGTTAGGCACATTCGACCACAGGTTCGATAGACACAGATTGTTATTGTCAGCGTCACGTCGAATCTCCTATCTATATCGAACTGTTGTAGCAACGAAAACGAAAATAAAGCATTTGTTTATGTCGGATCTTTCGGTTTTCGGATTCTGTGCTTTCGTTTTCGTTTGTTAAAACGATAACGAAAATAGCTGAAATTCGGACGAAAATGCATTTGGACGAAAACGAATGCACATGTCTACTGAACACTCAGAAGTCGGTCCTGGTTCCGACTCAGCGTCTGGAGTATCTAGGTTTGATCCTGGACTCCTCGGAAGTGAAGGTGTTCCTTCCCTTGAAGAAGTTACAGACTCTTCAATCCGCAGTTTGGGTTCTGACGTCCCGAAAATGGTCGTCGATCCGTTTCTGCATGAGGGTCCTGGGACTCATGGTGGCCTCCTTCGAGGCCGTTCCCGTATGCCCAATCACATACTCAGGCCTTGCAGAGGAAGATTCTGTCCACTTGGGACAAGTCTTCATTCTTGTTGGATCGTCAGATCCAGGTGAGTCACCTGGTCAGGGCATCCCTGACGTGGTGGTTGAGATCCCTGGCCCTTCGATCCGGGAAGTCGTTCCTTCCTATACAGTGGACGGTGATCACGATGGACGCCAGCCTTATGGGCTGGGATGGAGTTTGGGGAGTCCTATCAGCCCAAGGGCTTTGGACTCCGGACGAATCCCGTCTCCCGATCAATGTCTTGGAACTCCGGCAATCAAACTGTGCCTCTCCTCGTGGTCGGAGAGGCTACAGGGAACCTCGGTCAGAATCCAGTCGGACAACGTCACAGCGGTGGCTTATGTCAACCATCAGGGGGAACTCGGAGCTCAGCTGCGGCGTCCGAGGTCGCTCACATCCTAAGGTGGGTGGAAAAAAGCGTGCCGGCTCTGTCGGCCATTTATATTCCAGGAATAGACAACTGGCAGGCGGACTATCTGAGCCGCCAGACGTTGGACCAGGGGGGTGGTCCTTGCATCCGAAGGTGTTTCAACTCCTTTGCCGGTGGTGGGGCACGCCGGATGTGGACCTGTTGGCCTCTCGACTCAATCGCAAGGTGTCGAGATTCGTGGCCAGGTCCAGGGATCCCTGGGCAGACGCCTCCGACGCGTTGGTTGCCCCGTTGGGTCAGTATCGCCTGATGTATGCCTACCCTCTGCTACAGTTGCTTCCTCGCCTGCTTCGCAGGGTGAAGGCCGAGGGCATTCCGGTGATTCTCATTGCTCCGGTCTGGCCACGGCATCATTGGTTTCGGCCGATCTTGTGCGCCTCGTCGCGGATGTTCCCTGGCATCTGCCATTGAGGGGCGGGCGCCTCCCTTTCCGATTTCGGCGCATTCAACCAGGGCAATTGGTGCTTGCTTGGCTTTCCGACATCAAGCGCCGGTTGCACAAGTGTGCAAGGCGGCCACCTGGTCGTCCGCACATATCTTTTCAAAGTTTTACAAGGTTGATGTGGCTGCATCTTATGATGCTTCCTTCGGCCGCAAGGTTTTGCAGGCGGCTGTTTAAAGTTGCAACTCCTCTGTTGAGGAGCTCTGCTTGTTTGGAGTGAAGGTTTTTTTTTTTCGTTAAAACTGCTCCCACCCCTTTTCTTTGACACATGCTTTGGGACGTCCCACTTGTCAAGTATGAAGAGGCTGTGTCAGACGGTAAGAGAAAATGGGATTTTTGTACTCACCGTAAAATCAGTTTCTCTGACGTCCATGGACTGACACAGCACCCACCCTTCCTTTTAAGGTTTTTACTGCTTTGTTACGAACTGAGGCTGCTGGCTGCAGGTAGGAGGGCTATGTCTGGAGGGACCGCCCCCTGGGCGGGGCTGTTCAGCTCTGGTATTGGAATTATGTTGTAACGTTTAACATTCTGCCTAGTCTTCTCCTATGAGCAGGGACATAAACCCACTTGTCAAGTACGAAGAGGCTGTGTCAGTCCATGGACGTCAGAGAAACAGATTTTACGATGAGTACAAAAATCCAATTTTTGCACTTTGAGACCCAAAAATAGAACAGCAAATTATAGAAAAGGGGAGAGGACATTCCCTCTAAGACCGCTGTCTCCGGCATAGGTTCCTCCACTGGAAGATTTTCTCTAAATCTTTGTTCCTGTGAGAACTCTAAACCTTTGGATTTCCCACTTTCTGTACAAGAGACCTGGGTTACCAAGATAAATAAAGATGATAAATCTCGGGGCGTGACCAACTTCCGGTATGTGAGGACGCTTCTCTCCAGAGCTCAGACCGCATCCTAACGGACCCCAGGCTTGACCCTGTGCCTTGTTACTGACTGGAATGGATTGGGGAACGCGCCGGGAACCCGATGATGGTAAAATACGGCCCCAGTGTGGAGCCCACGCCTGCGGAGAAGCTGGCCAAATTTGCACATGAGGCCTCCCAAAATGGCGCCCGCTCGGCGCAGCGAGCCTCATCCGTTCCTCTGGATCGCAAGTGTATCGGAGGGATGATGATTGGCCAGATCCGACTGATCCACTGGCGTCTCCCCTTCCCTCTCCCCAGTCTGATGTGGGGGAGGGAGGCTCCGGTACACGAGCGGGTGAGCCGACGCTGCTGCAGATTATGGACACTATCAAAAGCTGCCATGCTGCCTTAACCACTGTGACAGCAGGAAGGTAAAGTCACCTGGTTGCATCCAGGGGGGTAGATATATTTCGCCCAGATTCAGGCTTTACGCCGACTTATACAACTAGGTGGAGAGTTGTATAAGGCTAGTGGGCTCATGGATGACTCATACCTCTAGGGAGAGTGCTGGGCGTCGTGAGACAGGGAGTTGATGAGACCAGCTGAAGCTTGTCAGCTCATTTAGGCCTCTATAAGAACTCCCAGCTTCATTAGATGTTAGCTCATGCCTGGAACCAGACCTGTGTGGACTGTCTAGGGAGAGTGAACCCCTGTGCGGTGAGAAAAAGCCTGTGTGGCTATTTGCTTGGACATTTAAAACCAGGGACTTAGGGACTAGGACAGCACTAGGCTGATCCCAGTTGTTAGTTAGGAAACCTGTATGTTTAGTCAGAGGTCAACTTGACCAGGATTTATTTTGGTTATGTTTCTTTTGCTTTGCTGTGTTTTGTCACTGTAAATAGAAAATAAACCGCACCTTTTTTTGATTTTGAAAACCACAACCTCCGTTTGCTGGGCCTGTTTTGTGTGGGGAGCCCATCCCGGGGGTCACACACACCCGCTGCCGAGCTAACCCCCTCACAGTTGGTGGAGAACCAGTGGCAGTTTTTTTTAAGCCAGCATGGAGGAGATACTGAAGCAGCTGGCTCTAGCAAATGCCAATCAACAGCAGACAAATGCAGGTTTGCAAAGGAGCCTTGCAGCCCAGCAGCAGACAAACGCAACTTTGCAACAGAGTCTGGAGGCTCAGCAACGAGCCCAGCAGCAATCTGAGGCCCGCTTCATAGACCTGTTGCAGAAGCAAGAGCAGAGACTACAACAACAGATGGAAGCAGTAATGCAGCAACGTCCGCAGACCAGTGAGGAAAGCCGTCCCACTAATACCGCGTCCTTTGGGGTGAGTCGTTTATTGACAAAAATGACTGGAGAGGATGATCCAGAGGTATTTTTGACCACATTTGAAAGGACCGCTGAAAGAGAAAAGTGGCCTGAGGAGCAGTGGGCTGGACTGGTGGCTCCTCTGTTAACTGGTGAATCGCAGAAAGCTTACTATGACCTAGAGCCTAACCAAGCAAAAGACTATGTGATGCTAAAAGCTGAAATATTGGCAAGGCTGGGTGTCACCCAGGCTGTCCGGGCTCAGCGTGTGCATAACTGGACTTTCCAGCTTGGAAAACCCCCCAGGTCTCAAATGTATGATCTCATTCACCTGAGCAGAAAGTGGCTACAGCCAGAGACTTTGTCCGCACCAAAGATTGTGGAACGTGTTGTAATGGATCGGTTTTTGAGAGCTCTTCCTACTGCCATCCAAAAGTGGGTAAGCCATGGAGACCCAGAGACGGCCGATGGTCTTGTGGATCGTGTGGAGAAATACTTGGCTACAGAGAACCTGACGGCCTCTTCCAGAGACACTCGGACTTTCCACCCTAAGACCAGACCATCCCCAGGGGCGGATAAGAGGATTCCAAGGGGTGAGGGTGGAGAGAGTGAGAGGGTGGGAGCTCTACCCCAAGTTTGGCGAGAACAGCCTGGGAAATCAGCGGCTCAAGAGGCGGCAAGAAGGATCGTTTGCTACCGCTGCCGGCAAGCGGGACATATTGCAGCCAATTGCCCGGTTGTGGAGGAACCCATGCAGTGTGACTTTCTGACGGGCAGACGTCAGTCGCTGTGTGCGACAGTCGCATGCACTGCCATTCGAGGAACTGAGAACCATTTATGCAAAATGTGTGTTAATGGTAGAAATGTTGTGGTATTGCTGGATTCAGGTAGCCTTGTGACCCTGATAAAGGCTGAGTTAGTTAAAACAGAGGTCTCTGGGAATAGCAAGGTAGCTGTTATTTGTGTGCATGGGGACACCCGAGAGTATCCAGTGACTACAGTGTGTTTCGAGACCCCCAAAGGTACCCTCTCTCATCCAGTGGGCTTAGTATCTCAGTTACCGCATTACGCCATTGTGGGAAGGGATTTTCCGAAGTTCTGGGAACTGTGGGATGATCCTGAGCCCCTCACTGGTGCCCCTATGTACCAGGAATGTGATAGCCAGAACTCCTCTGAGAGTGGTGAGGACTCTCCGGAATTTCCCTTATCAGTATTGGCAGGGGAGACTCAAGAAACTGGAGAGGAGCCCACCTCCTCAGACGAAAACCTACCGTCTGTGGAGTTTTCTGATCTTGAGGTTCACAGGGAAAACTTTGCCACAGAACAGTTGAAAGACCCCGCCCTAATAAAGGCACGGGAAAACGTAGTGAAAATAGATGGCGAGTTAGTGAACCCAGATAATACCTGCACTTACCCATACTTCAGCGTAGAGAAGGACCTACTGTATCGGGTGGCAAAAAGGGCAGAAGAAACCGTTGAGCAGCTTGTGGTGCCCAAACCTTACAGGAAGTTGGTGTTGGAGTTGGCCCATGGGCACATTCTTGGAGGTCATCTGGGGACAGAGAAAACCCGAGAGAGGGTATTACAGAGATTCTATTGGCCGGGGGTGATGAAGGACGTAGAAAATTATTGTTCCTCCTGCCCTGTGTGTCAGAGGTTGGCCCCGATGCCACATTTCCGTAGCCCGCTGGTCCCTCTACCCATCATTGAGGTCCCGTTTGAGAGGATCGCCATGGATTTGGTAGGTCCTATAATCAAGTCCGCTAGGGGGCACCAGTACATATTAGTTATAATGGACTATGCCACCCGTTATCCAGAAGCGATCCCTCTCCGAAATACCTCGGCCAAAACCATAGCCAAAGAGCTATCTCTTGTTTTTAGCCGGGTGGGTATTTGTAAAGAACTGCTTACGGACCAAGGTACACCCTTTATGTCCCGGGTTATGAAAGAGCTGTGTAAATTGTTCAAAGTGACGCAATTGCGTACGTCTGTGTATCACCCCCAAACCGATGGGCTGGTTGAAAGATTCAACAAAACCCTAAAACAAATGTTGAAGAAAGTGGTGGATAGAGATGGAAAGGATTGGGACTGTTTACTTCCTTATTTGATGTTTGCTATTAGGGAGGTGCCCCAATCCTCTACGGGATTCTCCCCCTTTGAGTTACTGTATGGGAGACACCCAAGAGGGCTGTTGGATATTGCCAAGGAAACTTGGGAAAATGAGAGTTCTCCCCACAGGAGTGTGATTGAGCATGTCGCCCTGATGCAAGATCGAATTGCACAGGTAATGCCCATCGTGAAGGAACATTTGGCCCAAGCGCAGTTGGCACAGCAGAGAGTGTACAACTGTGGAGCCAAGACCCGTACCTTTTCCCCGGGGGATAGGATATTGGTACTTGTCCCTACGGTTGAAAGTAAATTCCTTGCCAAATGGCAAGGCCCCTACGAGATAATGGAAAAAGTGAGCGAAGTGAATTACAAGGTCAGACAACCAGGAAGGCGAAAGCCCGAACAGATCTATCACGTTAATCTGTTGAAAGCCTGGAGGGATAGAGAGTCCCTAGTCGCAGACACTTGGTCACCAGCTCAAACTGGTTGCGTGATTCCTGAGGTTGGAATAGCAGCCACCTTGTCACAACCCCAACAACAGGAGGTTAAGGAGTTTGTGCTTCGCAACAAGGAGGTATTCTCTGAGCTGCCGGGACAAACATCTGGGGTAGAGCATGACATCATTACCCCGCCCGGTAAAAGGGTGAAGTTAAAACCCTATCGGATCCCAGAGGCTCGACGGGAGGCAATACGGGAGGAAGTACAGAAAATGCTGAACTTAGGGGTGATAGAGGAGTCCCAAAGTGATTGGTCTAGTCCCATCGTGTTGGTGCCTAAACCGGATGGGAGCTGGCGATTTTGTAACGATTTTCGTCAGTTGAACAAAGTTACAAAATTTGACACCTACCCCATGCCACGTATAGATGAGTTGATCGACCGGCTGGGAACAGCCCGATACATGACGACTCTTGACCTCACAAAAGGGTATTGGCAAATCCCCCTGGCCAAGTCGGCCAAAGAGAAAACCGCATTTGTAACCCCAGACGGGGCGTTCCAATATAAAAGAATGCCGTTCGGGTTACAGAATGCGCCGGCCACATTCCAGCGGAAAATGGACCAGATGCTGAGGCCCCATCGGAAGTATGCTGCGGCTTACCTGGATGACGTAATTGTCCATAGCACAGATTGGGCCTCACATCTGCCAAAAGTGCAAGCAGTCCTGGACTCTGTTCGGGAAGCGGGGTTTACGGCTAACCCCAAGAAGTGTACCATTGGGCAGGAGGAGGCCAAATATCTTGGGTACACCATTGGGAGGGGAGTAATAAAACCCCAACTCAACAAAGTCGAGGCCATCCAGAGTTGGCCACGTCCCAACAGCAAGAAGCAGGTACGAGCCTTTCTGGGAATCGCTGGGTATTATCGGCGATTCATTCCCCACTTTGCTTCTAAGGCTGTGCCCCTAACCAACCTGACGAAGGGGAAAGGGTCGGTCATGATTAAATGGACCCCCGAGGCTGAGGCAGCATTCCAATTCTTGAAACAAGCCTTATGTAGCCAGCCAGTGTTGTACTCACCCGACTTCTCTAAAGACTTTGTCGTACAAAGTGATGCGTCAGATGTGGGGTTAGGAGCAGTATTGTCCCAGGTCTGGAACGGGGAAGAGCACCCAGTCATTTACCTCAGCAGGAAGTTGAAGTCCCATGAGGTAAATTACGCCACCGTTGAAAAGGAGTGTTTAGCGGTGAAGTGGGCTCTAGATTCCCTTCGGTACTACCTGCTAGGTAGGCACTTTGACATGGTTACGGATCACGCTCCGTTAAAGTGGATGGCTCAAAACAAGGAAACAAATAGAAGAGTGAATAGGTGGTTCCTGGCCCTCCAGGAATTCAACTTCACAGTAAAGCATCGCCCTGGCGTTCAAATGGGGAATGTGGATGCTTTGTCTCGAGTACATGAATGCCTGATTGCTGGTGTTCCAACCCCGAGGTTAAAACAAGAGGGGGGGGTATGTGACAGCAGGAAGGTAAAGTCACCTGGTTGCATCCAGGGGGTAGATATATTTTGCCCAGATTCAGGCTTTACGCCGACTTATACAACTAGGTGGAGAGTTGTATAAGGCTAGTGGGCTCATGGATGACTCATACCTCTAGGGAGAGTGCTGGGCGTCGTGAGACAGGGAGTTGATGAGACCAGCTGAAGCTTGTCAGCTCATTTAGGCCTCTATAAGAACTCCCAGCTTCATTAGATGTTAGCTCATGCCTGGAACCAGACCTGTGTGGACTGTCTAGGGAGAGTGAACCCCTGTGCGGTGAGAAAAAGCCTGTGTGGCTATTTGCTTGGACATTTAAAACCAGGGACTTAGGGACTAGGACAGCACTAGGCTGATCCCAGTTGTTAGTTAGGAAACATGTATGTTTAGTCAGAGGTCAACTTGACCAGGATTTATTTTGGTTATGTTTCTTTTGCTTTGCTGTGTTTTGTCACTGTAAATAGAAAATAAACCGCACCTTTTTTTGATTTTGAAAACCACAACCTCCGTTTGCTGGGCCTGTTTTGTGTGGGGAGCCCATCCCGGGGGTCACACACACCCGCTGCCGAGCTAACCCCCTCACACCACACAGATTGAAACCATCAGAGTGGACTTTGCCATCCTCAAGGATGATGTCCAGAAGGTGAGGCAGAGAGTAACGCAGACTAAACAGCGTATCAGCACAATAGAGGATGATCTTAACCCCCTGATGGTACAGGTGAGAGATATGGCGGCGGACCACAAGTCCCAAGAGGCCAAGTTGGGGGACATCGAAGACAGGCTTCGAAAGAACAATCTAAGGTTCTTTGGATTCCCTGAGGGGTCAGAGGGGAAAACCCCAGAGGAATTCCTACTGACCTGGCTCAAGTAAACCTTTGGAGATGACAGTTTCTCCCATCTATTTGCCATTGAGAGGGCGCACAAGGGTCCCTTTGAGGGCACCCCCACCGGGTAGATTCCCTAGACCCATGCTGGCTCGCTTTCTCTATTTTAGAGATAAAGAAACCATTCTCCGCAAGGCCTGCACTATGTCTGATCTGCTTTATAACAACAACCGCATCTCCATCTTTCCGGATTTCTTGGCGGCCACACAGAAGCAGAGAGCAGCTTTCCAGAGTGTGAAGCAACGCCTGAGAGAACACAGCCTGCCATACAGCATGCTTTATCCTGCTAAGCTCCGTGTTGTACACAAAGGCCAGACACAGTTCTTCATGTCACCCAGAGAAGCTAATCGCTGGTTGGAATCGCTGGGACATGGGTAAGATCTCTGTATACTTTACTGCTGGGCATGCCCCCTGAAGAACCTGGGGGGGACCCCCCAGGGGGGGTGCCATGTTGCCTCTCTGTTATCTCTGCATATACTTGCTTTACCATGGTTTGCCATATATAACTTTCCCCAGTCTGAGAGATCCTACCCACCATCAACCCTGAAGGAACACCGCTGAAGGTCCTATGTTTATTGCGGTCTGGATTAAGCTCTACGTGGACTCAAGTATTTACCCCCTAAATTTTCCTGCCCGGCTGGTGCAGGAAACATACCCCCCTTTAGGGAGACTTTTGTTGTTAATGTTTGGGGAGGAAGCCTGTGGGGTGTTCAGGGCTTCAGGCAGGGTGGGGGGATCCGCAATTTTGAATCCGGGACAGTTCCTGTTTTTTTCAATTTTTTTTCTGCTTTACTTTTAATCTCCTTCAGTATTTAGCTATTTCTCGAAGGTCTAGGGGCTTTGGCCCTCGACTGTATTCACTTTTTGACCAACTGCATACCTGTGTGAACCTTGCATTTGCCTATTCGGATGTCATGATATATTTGCCAATGCTAATGATATTGATTTGTACACTTTGCTCCCACCTGGGGGGCCCTCCGCTGTCGCCTCGTCCCAAATCGAGGGTTATTATAGGTAGATATATTCATAGACGCTATGATGCAGACCCTTAATTTGCTGTCCTTGAACGTGAGGGGGCTTAATTCAAAGATTAAAAGAGCTCTGGTGTTTAAATATATACTGAAGCGCAGACCACATATTATATTCCTCCAGGAAATGCACCTGGGTGGGTTCCAGGATGCTGGTGCTCCATAGGGACTTTGTGGGAAGAGCATTCCACTCCACATATTCTACCTATGCCAGGGGGTCTCGATCCTAGTATGCAAGTCCCTATTGTTTACAACTAAGTCTGTGAAACTAGACCCCATGGGTAGGTTTGTAGCTCTGGTGTTGTTAATTAATAACCAACCATATACCTTTGTTGCAGTATACATGCCACCCCCATTTACGGTGGGGGCGTGGGATGGGATGATGGCGGAGGTGGTTCAAGTGGCAGAAGGTCCTGTTATATTGGCTGGGGACATGAATGCAGTGTTGTCTCCTAACAAGGACACGTTTGGGATGGCGGCTGTGAGTGGGTCCCCGTTGGGGACCTGTGTGACACAATATGATTTGGAAGAGGCATGGAGATGGAAACACCCGGATACCAGGGCATATTCCTGCTTCTCCTCCACATTTAATACCCTATCCAGGTTGGATATGTGTTTCGTATCCAGGGCACTTCTCCCGAGGTTGGTAGGAGTCCAATATCTGCCGAGGGCCGTTTCGGACCACTCCCCCTTGTTTATCACCATTGATATGGAGAAGCCCCAAGGTTGTGCTTTGTGGAGGTTGAGCCCCTTCTGGCTTAAGGAAGAGTGCTTTGAGAGATCCACCGCCAGGTCCATTAACACCCTCTGCCCTTATAGTGCTGATCCCTAAGCCGCACAAGGATCACGATCTTTGCGAATCTTATAGACCGATATCCCTCATTAATGTGGATGCAAAAATCCTAGCTAAATTATTGACCAAATGTTTGAATAAAGTAATTGCTTCAGTTATTCATCAGGATCAGACAGGTTTTACACCTGAAAGGTCAACAGCTATAAACTTGCGCCGGCTGTTTACTATCCTACAGTCTGAGGGACCCACGCCGGATACTCGGGTGGTGCTCTCCTTGGATACGCACAAAGCATTAGATTCTATTGAATAGCCATATCTGGTGGCGGTCCTTGGGCGGCTGGGGTTCGGTCCTAGATTTATAAGATGGATCCAGATACTGTACGCTGAACCATGGGCTAAGCTTAGGGTCAACAATACCATTACGGACTCGTTCACCATAGCGAGGGGCACACGGCAGGGGTGCCCATTGTCGCCCCTGTTGTTTGCCCTGGCTATAGAGCCGTTGGCGGCTCTCTTGAGAGCGGTTGTTGGAGTCAGAGGTTGTGCAGTCAATGAGCTGGAGGAAAAAACATCCCTCTACGCTGATGACATGCTTCTGTATTTGGCTGAGGCAGAGGGCTCATTGACCACTGCTCTAGACAAAATATCGGAATTTGGACGGTTCTCGGGTTTCAAGGTGAATTGGAACAAATCCATTATCTTCCCCTTTGATCCTGACTATATTCCAGGATTGCCCCCAGAGGCCCCCCTAAAGGTAGTTTCTAAATTTTGGTATCTGGGAGTGGACGTGCAATTGCCAATTAGTACTTATGTGGTTAATAATTTAGCGCCCATGAAAACACGGTTGAGGGACAGTCTGCAAACTTGGGCTAAACTGCCGCTTGGTCTCCTTGGACGAATCAACATGTTTAAAATGATCTACTTGCCCAGATTTTTGTACCTGTTTTGGCATGCACTGGTTTATATCCCTAAGAAATGGTTTGTGAGCGTTAATAAAAATGCTCTCGGCATTTCTCTGGGGCCCTAAACCCGCTATAGTATCTTTGGACACGCTTTATTTACCTAAAAGGGAGGGTGGACTGGCCCTACCGAATCTGCAGTGCTACTACCTGGCAGCCCAACTGACACATGTGCACTGGTGGGGTTTCCCAGACCTGAACATTGCATCCGTGGCAACCCAGGCAGCCCAGGTCCACTCGTATGAGGGACTGATTAATTTCCCTTATAGGAACGGACCTTATCCGGATCGGGGGGCGGGATTACTGAAACTGTCGTACAGGATATTCCATATCTGCAATGCCAGGGTGGGTGGGACTAGTCTTGCTGCCTCCCCTAATGCTCCTCTGTGGCATAACCCCCAACTCAGTGAAATAGCCAAAGTACCGGATAGATCATGCTGGGCGGCTTATGGAGTTAAATACGCCCATCAACTGTTTAGGGATGGGGGGTTTAGGTCCTTTCTGGACTTGAGGACTGAATACGGGATCCCCAATACGTTTTTTTTTTGCTCTCCCCCTTCAGTATGGAAAAAGTGTTAACAATTGATTTCTAAATACTACTTCAAGATCCTGAAGATCTCCCAGAATGAGGAAGGTGTCTGCACAGTGGCTCACGGAGGAGACTTGGTCGGAGGCTTTGGATACATTGGTGCCCTTGATGATCTCGGTTAGAGACAAATTGACTCAGTTTAACTATCTCCATAGAATATATTATACCCCCAAGCGACTACATAAAATGGGTAGAAGGGAATCTTCAGAATGTCCTCGCTGCCATGCAGCGGAGGGAGATTTCTTTCATATGGTGTGGCAGTGTCCCCGGGTGGAGAACTTCTGGAGGGAGATACTAACATTTCTGGAAGGTACTCCGGAGCTCCCTAATATTTACTCCCCAGCCAGATGTCTCTTAGGAGACCTGGAGGAGGAGGAAATATCAACCTTGCAGAAAACCCTGCTTAGGATTCTGTTTTGCTATGCTAAGAAGGCGGTGGCCCTCAAATGGCGGAGCCCTTCGCCCCCTTCTCTGCAGGGATGGGTGAATTTGGTGAACAAGGCCCTACCAATGTACAAACTAACTTACATAGCTAGAGGGTGTCCCAAAAAGTTTGAGAAAGTGTGGGCGGGATGGATGAATAAAGTCTCAGGAGAAGTGGAGGTGTAATAAATTCTAATAAACGTGTTGTGGTTAGAGATAAGTGGGGAGGTATCTAGGTTCACCAGGCGATAAGTCGATAGACTGTCATGGACACTGGAGGAGACATGGGAGTGGAGCAGAAGTCCTAATACTGATATTGTCTAATACTGAATGACACATTTTTTACTTTTGTTTTGGTTGTTTTGTTTTCATATCTGTTCTCTAAAAACTTTCTGCAAGTGTAAGATGTTGAGTTTGACGATGTAAGCAAATTATAATGTACGAAAATGTGTACTGTAATATGCCAATGTAAGATACTGATGATATGTACAAAAAAATTTACCCTTTAAAAAAAAAAAAGATGATAAATCTCCCCAATGGAGACGCGGGCAGCAATAAAAACCAGACAGGTTACATATTCCTCACTCAAAACTAAAACATTTTACACTTTAAAGTGACACTATAGCATATCTTTATTTTTAATTAAAATAAAAAAGAGGTTTATACTTAAAAGTGTAACTAAACCCACAACCGTAAAATCAGTCTGTGTATGCAGTAAGTAAAGCATGCTTGTTATACTCACTGTGGAACCTAAGGGGTTAATCCTGCTCATTGTGTAAAAAGGCTGATCCTCCCCTTCTTCACTGTCCCCAATCATTTTCCTGATAAGACCCAGCCTTTGGAGGCACTGTGCACATACTTAGTTTGGTGTGTATTGCTAAAGAGTTTTTCTTTATTCTTGGGAGGGTGTATGTGATCAGCACAGGGTTAATCAGCACTGTCCAGGCAGAGGGTCAGGGGTCCTGCAGCCTCATAGGACAGTCAGAGGAGAATGAAAACTTCTCCAACAAGCTTTAACCAGACACTGATATATTTCACAAGACTGCTTTATACTGCTGAAGAAAAAAAGTGTTTAGCATTTTATATTTACTAAAATAATTGCATTTCCATGTTCCTGTGTACTGTGGGAGACCAGATATAGTGAATGCAGGCTCCTGGGTTTAGTAACACTTTAACTTCTCTGTGCAATGATATTGCATAGAGCAGTCCCTTACTTATTCTTTAGCAGTCCCCCTCTGTACAAGCCTTCTTCCTGCAGGTGCACCTGTGTGGGCACATTGCCAGGCCCCCCGCTCCCTCCTCACAGGATTTGACTGAGAGCTCTTATAAGACAAAGAGGTAAAGGGAGAGGACCTGCAACCGGGGACAGCACTGGTTTGATCAGAGTAGACAGGTAAGTGGTGGGGGAGGGGAGGTTAAAAAACAGTAAACATTTTTTATCTTAATGCAGGAAATTCATTAAAGTAGAAGTCCACCCTAAGGCCACTTTCACACTGAGGCGCTTGAAAAACTGCCAGTAAAACACTGAGCGCTTTTGAGGCGCTTTTGAAGTGCTTTCAATTCATTTCAATGGAGAGGGGCGTTTTTTCAGCACACTGCCCCAGTGTGAAAGCATTCATTGATTTTAATAGAAATACGTTTTCAGGTGCTTTTTTTAGCGTGAAAGCGCCTCAGTGTGAAAGTGGTCTAACACTAAAATCTCGAAATCTATAGGCTTCTACAATCTAAGACTAACCTATCTAGCCCTGTAAAGAAGAAATCGCTTTATATACTTTTTTTTAAGCTGCTCTAGTTCTGTCTCCAGTAGCGAAAACTCTACAGAAGAGACAGCCGACAACAGCTGGGAAATGCCTGGGAAGTGACGTCACCCATAGATTTAAGCCTCGTACACACGGCCGGTTTTCTCGGAAAGAAAACTGCTGGCAGAGCTTTTTGCAGAGAAAACCGGTCGTGTGTATGTTTTTCTCGTCGAGAAAACTGCCGGGAATCTCGACGAGAAAAATAGAGAACCTGCTCTCTATTTTCTCATCGGGATTCTCGTCGGCCTGTTTCCCGATGATAAAACTGTGTGTGTGTATGCGGCTACAAGCTTACCTGTCCTCCAGTAAGCCCGCTCATGCTCGATGAGACTTTGACGCATGTGCGGTAGCTTACAAGGGTAGTGTAGGGTGAAGCAAGATGGCGGCGACGGCATCGAATGTGACGAGCGCATGCTCATCGTAGTCAATGACGTCACCGCGTTCTTGCCATTCAAAGGAACGGCGGTTCTTTTGAATGGCTGTCTGTATGCACGGCTTGGCAAGAAAAGCTTGCCAGGAATCTCGTCAGGAAAAACAACGTTTTTTTCCTGACGGGATTCTCGGCCGTGTGTACAGGGCTTTACTATGGGGCTTTTTTTTTATTATCGGCTGTCTCTCCTGTACCTGCTGTCTCTCCTGTACCTGCCTACACAGCAAAGTCGTCGATGACAGCTCAAAGTGGGACCTGATCGGCTTCAAAATAGGTATGTATAGTGATTTCTTCTTTTTTAGGGCTAGATAGGTTAGTCTGAGAACGTGGATGCCTGTAGATTTAGAGATTTTAGTGTTAGGATGGACATCTACTTTAAAATAAGAAATGTTTAGAGCAGGGGTCACTAAACTTTCTAAACAAAGAGCCAGTTTACTGTCCTTCAGGCATTAGGGGCGGCATTAGAAGTAGAAAATGTCGTAATGTGGGAGCAAACAATATCTCATCATTGGTGTCAGTGGGAGGAAAAGTACCCCACCGGGTGTCAGTTGCAGAAATGATGCCCCAATGTTGGTGTCAGTGGTAGTTCTTTGTATTGTTGGTGTCAGTGGCGGTAATTATGACCAACTGTTGGTGTCAGTGGGAGGAAAAGTACCCCACCGGGTGTCAGTTGCAGAAATGATGCCCCAATGTTGGTGTCAGTGGTAGTTCTTTGTATTGTTGGTGTCAGTGGCGGTAATTATGACCAAATGTTGGTGTCAGTGGGAGGAACAGTTCCTCATATAAGTTGGAGAAATAGTGCCCCAAGGGCCGGATAATGACAATCAAAGGACCACATCTGGCCCCCAGGCGGCAGTTTGGAGACCACTGGTTTAGACTTTAGAACCACTTTAAACAACTAGTAGAACCCTCTTCTGTACCTTTTAGAAACGTGTTCTGGTGTATATACAGCACTGGTTGAGATCCTATGGTTATCCTATTAAAAATTATGTCTGAAGCTGAAATGCAAATTAGCTCACCTTTTAAACCAGACGCTAAAGCCCTGTACACACGATCGGTTTTACAGATGAAAACAGTCCGATGGACTTTTTTCATCGGACAAACCGATCGTGTATGGGCCCCATCGGTCTTTTTTCCATCGGTGTTAAAAAATAGAACATGTTTTAAATTTATCCGATGGAAAAAAAAACGATAGCAAATTACTATCGTCTGTGGGGAACTCCATCGGATAAAAAACCCACGCATGCTCAGAATCAAGTCGACGCATGCTCAGAAGCATAGAACTTAATTTTTCTTGGCTCGTCGGAGTGTTTTACGTCACGGCATTTGGGACGATCGTTTTTTTTTGACTGATGGTGTGTAGGCAAGACTGATGGAAGTCAGCTTCATCGGATTTCCGATGGAAAAATCCATCGGTTTAAAATCCATAGGAAATCCGATCGTGTGTACAGGGCTTTAGAATAATTTGCCCTTAGTACTTGCTCTGCCGACAGATCATTGGGAATCAGTGAGAACTAAGCTGTGCCCAGCCTCCATACACTTTTTTAGTACAAGTTTCTTTTAAGGAACCATAAAGCATGTAAATCACTAACAACGATAGAAAAGGCTCAATATATATATATATATATATATATATATATATATATATATATATATATATATACTTTAGCAATGCTGCTATCTCTGTTTATTTCATGATGCTTTGGATTTTGCAGACTTTTCTTTAATAATACACGCCTATTCCAACTAATAGGAAGACAACTTCAGAAAAAATGCTGCCCTCTCCTTCTTGCCTTTTCTTGACCTGATCCTGTCTTTCCAGGCAGGAATATGATGAAAGATACGGGTTTTATGAAGCTGTACATAGAGAAAACTATGGCAACAGAAGCTACCGTTATAATCCTACGGCTACTGTCTCTGCAGAAACAGGTACATTCTTCCTACTGTTTGGTTCGATCTATAGTGGCAGCTGAAGACTGGTATAACTATTTTAATTAGTTTCAAGCATTTAGTAAGTTATTTTTCCCCCCTGTACGTCAATGTGATTTAATTATGAAAAAAGGCTATACGCATCTCCTTTGCAGGTTTTATCCACTTATGTAATTATCACCCATCAAAACCAGCTACTGGTTGGTTAATGTGATGGGAAGGCTTATTAATAGCATAGCTCCCAGCCGTGCCTGCAGCAGGTACATGTCCTTTCCCTACATACTGTCTGGCAAAAAGTGTCCCTTGTTATCATTTCAGAAAGTTGGAAGGTAAACAATAGAGCAGGGGTTTTCAAATTTTCTAAACAAAGTTTACTGTCCTTAAGACTTTGGGAGGTCCGAACTGTGGCCAGTGAGTGTAGAAAATGCCCCGGCGTCAGTGGCTTGGTGCTCACTGGGAGTAAGTAAACGTCATAGCGCCTATTGCCAGTAGGAGGAAGCATGCCCTATCTTTGGTGTTAGTGGGAGGAATTGTGCCCCATAGTTGGTGTCAGTGGGAGGAATCATGCTCCATCGTTGGTGTCAGTGGGAGGAATCATACTCCATCGTTGGTGTCACTGGGAGGAATCATACTCCATTGTTTGGAAAGGGATGGTCGGTAATCACGAATATTTCTCTTTCATCCATGGACAGACACAGCTCCTTTAGTCTTGACAAGTGGGTTATGTTCCGTCTATTAGGAGAGGACTAGGCAGACATGTTAGATATACAAAAACATCTAATTATACCAAAGCTGAACAGCCCCGGTCCCTCTGGTCATAACCCCTCACCCTGCACTCAGCAGTTCAGTTTTTTCTACCTAGTGTAGGAGAAGGACCTGGCTCCCTAGGGGCCCATTGGTCCCGGAGAACTTTTTTATTTTGTTATTTTGGATCCTGAGATCTACTATCAACTGCCGGCTGGGTGACAGGCTGGATAATATAGATCCTTGTAGTCTCCCCAGTCCAGCCATCGAGCGTGAGCAGGCCTTTAGCTACGCGCTGGGTCGGCCACGACATACCCCGTTTGCTCCAGGGTTGGCCGGTGAGCTATATGCTCCGGGGCCCACATATGACCGGGCTACTGCTGTCCAGTCACAGTGGGCCATGGCTGACAGCCACTCTGTACTACTCGGTGATGGGTCTGTCAGGAATGCGTCCAGCAGTCCTCGCAGGGACGGGTAAGTAAGGTTCCTCCTGTCTTGGCAGGATTGAACAGCTGGGCATTCCTGGGGTGGTCGATTAGGGGGTCTCTAGTCCTCCCTTTCCTCTCTCCCCATCCATCCCTCCTCCCCATGCTTTGCTGGGCCTGCTGTGTACCTCACCGGGGGCTCCCCGAGGGGGGCTCCGGGTCCTGGCTGGGGGCTGCGCGGTGTGGTCCGGGTCCGCTCTAGTGTGGGTGGTCTGCCTTGTGGGGGGCCTCCGCTCGGAGGCCCAGTGTTTTCACTGCCTTTTATTTTAATTTTTACCTCAGAAAGCCGTGCTGTTCCTAATGCTAATACAGCTGGCGGCCATTTTCTTGTAGCCGCGCTGTTTTTATAGCTAATACAGCGGTCGTCCATTTTCATGTAGCTCGCGCTCTTTTTTCCTGAGGTAACCAGCGGCCATCTTTGTAGGGATTTTTACATTGGCTGGACCTCTAGCGCTGGTTTGTCATTCTGAATGGCGTGAACAGCAGATCACCTCAGAGACACCTCAGGCACACACTGTGCAGGATTTTAGAGCGGACGGCAGCGCTGAAGCAGTGCCTGGGTCAGGGCGGTGAGTCCTCTGGGAATACCCCTCGGTCTGGGCAGCTAGGAGGGTGGGCCTTTTCTTGTACCTTGACTTGTTCCCTGAGTGGCTGTCAAGTGTGTGGGTCAGCATGCCGTCAGAAGCTGGCGTTTCTTCCCCAAACATTCCGATGGTAGCAACCGGTGCCCCTGCACCTGCGGTACCTGTGGACGCTTTGTCAGCGGTCCTGGAATCATTTGTTGCCATGGTGGAGGCGGTGTGCGGGTGCAAGGGGGTAAAAAACGCGCCCTACCCCCACCATCTTCTGGGGAAAGCTCTGACTCAGACTCGGGTCTGGCTGTGAAACAGGACCCCTGTTCTGAAGGGTCAGAGTATGCAGACGAGGACAAGGTGCTTGTTGGAGCACTTATAACCGCAGTGCGGGAAACCCTCAAACTGGAGGATGCGGCTGGGACATCTGCTGAGGTTTCGGTCCCTTTTGGGTCCCACAAGCCGACCCACACTACTAAGGTGTTTTCTTATGTAACTTATTTTGATAAGTTTATAGACAAGGAATGGGAACGACCGCAGAGGACCTTTTCGGTCCCAAAACGCATGGTGGTCCGTTACCCTTTTGAGGAGAGCCTTCTGAAAAAATGGGCATCTCCCCCGGTTGTGGACCCCCCGGTATCCCGGTTAAACAAAGTAACCACTATTCCGGTTGAGGGGACACCTGCATTTAAGGACCCTGCGGATAGGAGGTCCGAGGCGGTGGCCCGGTCCATGTTTACAATGCTGGGATCTGCATTACAGCCAGTTTTGGCTGCGGCTCTGGTGTCACAGACACTTACAGAATGGGCTAAAATTTTGCACCAGGAGTTGGAAAGACAACAAGTTTCCCCGGTCTGCATAGAAATGGCTGACCAATTGGTGCATGGCCTCAAATATATCTGCGATGCAGTCCTGGACACAGCTCCCCTGCATTCTAGAGCCTCAGTATCTGCTGTGGTACTGCGTCGCCTGATTTGGCTAAAATGCTGGTCCACGGACCAGACTTCCAAGAAGGCTCTGGCTGATTTGCCTTTCCGGGGTGGAAGGCAATTTGGAGCCTCGCTGGATGACATTATTAAGGATGTCACTGGGGGTAAGAGCACACTGCTCCCACAATCCAGAAAAGGTAAGGAGCCACGCCGCAGGCCTGGGCCCTCCCTTTCTGCTCAGAAGCGTTTTTTTTGTCAGTCCGGGCCCACAGGTAAGTGTTCCCAGGCCGACAAGGGGCCAGCTGAGGGACAAAAGCGCCCCTGGGTTCGCAAGCCAAACAAGCCTGCGAACAAATCTGCTACTGCATGAAGGTTTGCCCCCGCCCAACTCTCGGGTGGGGGGTCACCTTCACGAGTTTGCAGCTCGGTGGACCTCCCTGCTTTCCGACCAGTGGGTTTGCGAAGTGGTTTCTTCAGTGTACAAGATAGAATTTCTTTCTTGTCCACCAAACAGATTTTTTCCCTCCAACCTTCATCTTCCTTCAGCTCGTCGGAACGCCCTGTTTGGGGCAGTGCAGGACCTGCTGAACCGCGGGGTGATAGTACCTGTGCCGCTGACGGAAGGGTTTCAGGGATTTTACTCCAATCTGTTTGTAGTCCCAAAGAGGGACGGGGCCCGTCCAATCCTGGATCTCAAGGCCCTCAACACCTTTGTAAAGGTGCAAAGGTTTAGGATGGAACGCATACGCATACTTGCATGTCCCCATATGCATCAGGCTTCAGGGATTTCTGCGTTTTGCAGTCGGGGACGATCACTACCAATTTGTGGCTCTCCCTTTTGGCCTGGCATCGGCACCAAGGGTTTTCGCCAAGGTGCTCGCCCCGATTCTGGCCTTGCTGAGACAGCAAGGTATCGCTATCGTGGGCTACCTGGACGACCTCCTTCTGAGAGCTGCTTCAGACTCAGAATTAGAGGAGGATGTAGTGATTGCCAGTCAGACCCTTCAAGAATTTGGTTGGGTACTGAACCTCCAGAAGTTGATGTTGGTGCCGACTCTGCACCTGGAATACCTGGGCTTGATCCTGGACTCCTCGGAGGCAAAGGTTTTTCTCCCTTTAGAAAAATTGCAGCCTCTTCAGGTGGCGGTGAAGCTGTTGGCATCCTGCAGGTGGTCGTCGCTGCGCTTTTGCATGCGAGTCCTGGGTCTCATGGTGGCCCCCTTCGAGGCGGTACCATATGCTCAATTCCACACTCGAGTCTTGCAGAAGGAGATCCTGTCCAAATGGGACAAGTCTCCGTTGTCCCTGGATTGTCAAATCCGGGTGAGCCAATTAGTCAGGACTTCCCTGGTCTGGTGGCTGAGATCTCCGGCCCGTCAGTCCGGAAAGTCGTTCCTTCCCTTCCACTGGACGGTGATCACAGCGGACGCCAGCCTGACCGGTTGGGGGGTGTTTGGGGTGTCCAGTCGACACAAGGTCGCTGGACACGGGAAGAATCCCGCCTAACGATCAATGTACTGGTACTTTGGGCGATCAGGCAGTGCCTCTCCACATGGTCACAGAGGCTACAGAGGCATCCAGTCAGGATCCAGTCGGACAATGCCACGGCGGTGGCGTATGTCAACCATCAAGGAGGAACAAGGAGCTCGGCTGCAGCATCGGAGGTCACTCACATCCTGCGGTGGGCAGAAAGGAGCGTGTCGGCTCTATCGGCCGTATCTATTCCAGGAGTAGAAAACTGGCAGGCGGACTACCTAAGTCACCAGATGCTGGACCAAGGAGAATGGTCGCTACACGCGGACGTGTTTCAACTCCTTTGCCTAAAATGGGGCACGCCAGACGTGGATCTCCTGGCTTTTCGACTCAATTGGAAGGTATTGAGGTTTGTGGCCAGGTCAAAAGATCCCTGGGCGGACGCAACGGGCGCGTTGGTGGCCCCGTGGGGACAGTATCGGCTGATCTATGCTTTTTCCCTACTGAAACGTCTTCCTCATCTGCTCAGCAGAGTGGAGACTGAGGGTATTCCGGTAATCCTAATTGCCCCAGATTGGCCTCGGCGTCCCTGGTACGCCGACCTTGTGCGCCTGGTGGCGGATACCCCTTGGCGACTGCCGATGCGGGAGGACCGTCTGTCACAAGGTCCCATACTTCATCCTCCACAGTCGCTGGCTTTAACGGCATGGCTATTGAAAGCCAGGTACTAAGGGACCGAGGCCTGTCGGATTCAGTAATTTCCACCATGCTGAGGGCACGGAAGTCATCTTCTCAGAAGATATACCATCGTACGTGGAAGGCATACATCTCTATGTGTGAGGAGATGGGGTGGCGTCCACGGGCATATTTGGTTTCCAGGATCTTGCTGTTTCTACAGCATGGAGTGGATCAGAAACTTGCCTTAAGTACCATTAAGGGGAAGATTTCAGACTTGGCTGTTTTCTTTCAACGACCCCTGGTGGCTCATTCACTGGTGAGTATGTTTGTGCAAGGGATCCGACATGTGGCTCCTCCGGTTTGACCACCACTACCTCCGTGGGATTTGAATCTGGTGCTCTCTGTACTTCAGAAACCTCCCTTTTGAGAACATCAGAGAGATTCCTCTTTTGACACTCTCTCAGAAAGTTGCCTTTCTGGTGGCCATTACATCTGTCAGGAGGGTTTCTGAGTTGGCGGCCTTGTCTTGCAAGTCCCCCTACTTGATCCTCCATAAGGATAAAGCGGTGCTACGCTCGCAGCCCTCGTTTCTTCCGAAGGTGGTTTCGGCTTTTCATTTAAATGAGGACATTGTACTTCCATCCTTGTGTCCTCGGCCGTCGCATCCCAAAGATGTTGCGTTACACCCGCAGAGCACGTACCACGTCTAAGGAATGTATCTGTTTGCTATGGCTCAGTTTCGGAGGTCAGACTCACTGTTTGTGTCGGTGACTGGTCCAAAGAAAGGCCTGGCGGTCTCGTCGGCCACCATTTCTTGGTGGATCAGACAGATTGTGATTCAGGCTTATGCCCTTAAAAGGCGGGCGCCTCCCTTTCCTGTCTTGGGCACATTCGACCAGGGCGATTGGTGCCTCCTGGGCTTTTCGACATCAAGCGTCTGTCTCACAGGTGTGTAAGGCGGTTACCTGGTCGTCCGTTCACACCTTCACTAAATTTTACAAGGTTGACGTGCATTTGCGGATGCTTGCTTCTGCCGCAAGATTTTGCAGGCGGCTGTTTAAGGTTGCAACTCCTCCCGTTGAGGAGCTCTGTTTGTTTGGGGTGAAGTTTGTTTGCTTGCTGTTCCCACCCCTCGTTTTTTTTAAACACTACTTGGGGATGTCCCACTTGTCAAGACTAAAGGAGCTGTGTCCGTCCATGGACAAAAGAGAAAATAGGATTTTTGTACTCACCGTCCATGAAGTCCATGGACGGACACAGCGCCCACCCCTCCTGTTTGAGTTTGTACTGCTTTTTGACGAACTGAGCTGCTGAGTGCAGGGTGAGGGGTTATGACCAGAGGGACCGCCGCCTGGGCGGGGCTGTTCAGCTTTGGTATAATTACATGGTTTTGTATATCTAACATGTCTGCCTAGTCCTCTCCTAATAGACAGTACATAACCCACTTGTCAAGACTAAAGGAGCTGTGTCCGTCCATGGATTTCAGAGAAAAGGATTTTACTGTGAGTACAAAAATCCTATTTTCTTTATTAAGTAAACATGTACAATGCTGTAAAAACAGCCTACGCATTTCAGATGTTAGTCCTTAGTCATGGCTGAGTACCGACCATCCTTTTCCAAACTCTGGTACGTTGGAGGTGTCAGCAGCCTTGAGGTCTGAGCATCGGGTGAAGCTGTTATGTGGAAAGGTTGTAGTGCCTGTACACCTGTTTTCCCCCAATCACGCTCCATTGTTGGTGTCAGTGGAAAGAATCATGCCTCATCGTTGGTGTCATTGAAAGGAATCCTTTTCCATCATTGTCAGTGGGAGGAATCGTGCCCCATGATTGGTGTTAGTGAAAGGAATTGTGCCCCATCATTGGTATCAGTTGGAGGAATCATGCCCCATCATTGGTGTCAGTGGGAGGAATCGTGCTCCATCGTTGGTGTCAGTGGGAGGAATCATGCTCCATTGTTAATGTCAGTGGAAGGAATTGCGCCTCATTGTTGGTGTCAGTGGGGGGTGTTGTGCCCCATTGTTGGTGTCAGTGGGAGGCTTTGTGCCCCATTGTTGGTGTCAGTGGGAGGCGTTGTGCCCCATTGTTGGTGTCAGTGGGAAGAATTGTGTCCCATCATTATTGTCAGTGGGAGGAATAGTGCCCCATCATTGGTGTCAGTCAAAGGAATAGAGTCTCATTGTTCGTGTCAGTAGAAAGAATGGTGCCTCATATCTGTGGGAGTGTTCCAAGGGCCAGATAAGGACAAGCAAAGGGCCACATCCAGCCCACTGGCCCACACTGCAAACTATAGGAGGTGGTGCAGGAGGTGGCAGGAAGAAAGGGGTATGCCAAAGCACAGACTTCCTAGCTGAAGAAGGTTGTTGCATACTAGTGCAGCCTGGTTTTCTGGGGATCCAGTGTAATCTTGAAGATATATAAAAGTACCAGTAAAGTCAGAAGTCATTTACTAGCTCAGGAACAAATGCAGGTTTGCTTCAAAGGAATCCTATCCCAAGAGAAATACTGGACATAGCCTACTATTTCTATTTTATTCTTAACCACTTCAGGAACATCATGTTAAACCTCTTCCTCTCCAGGCTATTTTTCAGTTTTCAATGCTCTTATAGTTTGACAATTACTCGGTCATGCAACACTGTAACCAAATTAACTTTAAATATTTTTGGGGGACAGACAGAACTTTTTTTTTGGTGGTATTTAACCACTTAAGCCCCAGACCATTTGGCTGGCCAAAGACCAGAGCACTTTTTGCGATTCGCCACTGCGTCGCTTTAACTGACAATTGCGCGGCCGTGCAACGTGGCTCCCAAACAAAATTGACGTCCTTTTTTTCCCACAGATAGAGCTTTCTTTTGGTGGTATTTGATTACCTCTGCAGTTAGAATAGAGCGACAATTTTGAAAAAAAAGCAATATTTTGTACTTTTTGCTATAATAAATATCCCCATTTTTTTTTAAAAAAGCTATTTTTTTCTCAGTTTAGGCCGATATGTATTCTTCTACATATTTTTGGTAAAAAAAAATCGCAATAAGCGTATATTGATTGGTTTAAAAAAGTTATAGCGTCTACAAAATAGGGAATAGTTTTATGGCATGTTTATTATTATTTTTTTTACTAGTAATAGCGGCGATCTGTGATTTTTATCGTGACTGCGACTATATGGCGGACACATCGGACACTTTTGACACATTTTTGGGACCATTGTCATTTTTACAGCGATCAGTGCTCTAAAAATGCACTGATCACTGTGGAAATGACACTGGCAGTGAAGGGGTTAACCACTAGGTGGCGCTGAAGGGGTTAAGTGTCCTAGGGAGTGATTCTAACTGTTAGGAGGAGGAGCTACCAGTGACACGTCACTGATCACTGTTCCCCATCACAGGGAACAGTAGATCACTGACGTGTCACTAGGCAGAACAGGGGAATGCCTTGTTTTCAAAGGCATCCCCCTTTTCTGCCTTTGCCGACCGCAATCGCGGGCCGCCCCGGGAACATTAAGTTCCCGGGACTCGCGGGCGCACTCACGGCGGGCGCGCGCACGCCCACTGGGCGGCAAATTTAAAGGGATGTACAGGTACGCCCATTTGCCTGCCCGTGCCATTGTGTAGTCGTACATTTTCGTGTGGCGGTCGGCAAGTAGTTAATAACCATTGGGAGTTTGTTTTTTATTATATAAAGAAAAAAGACCAAACTATTTTATGAAAAGATAACCCCCAATTTTTTTCCTTTACCTACTGTTGTAAAAGATAGCAAATACAAATGCCATGACATACAGAGACCACAAAATAACTCATTTTTGGAAAGTAGACACCGCAGAATGATCTGATCTTTCTTTTTTCCCACAATTTTGGCAAATGAACAAACATACCAGTGTTAAAGTGGATGTTATTTATTTTTATTTTTTAATTAAGGCCTTTTAGAGTATGACCCCTTTCACACTGGAACGGTTTGCAGGCGCTATTGCGCTAAAAATAGCACCTGCAAACCGACCCTAAACAGCTGCTTCTGTGTCTCCAGTGTGAAAGCCCGAGGGCTTTCACACTGGAGCGGTGCGCTAGCAGGACGGTAAAAAAAGTCCTGTTAGCCGCATCTTTGGAGGTGTGTATACCGCTCCTCCACCACTCCTGCCCATTGAAATCAATGAGACACCGCGGCTATACCGCCAGCAATGCGCCTCTGCAGTTTTTTGCGTGTTTTTTGCGTGGCTTTGCGTGGTTTTTAACCCATTCTCGGCCGCTAGCGGGGGGTAAAAAACCCCCACTAGCGGCCGAATAGCGCCGCAAAATTGTAGCGTCTGCAAACTATGTGAAAGATTTATGGCATTTTTATTATTTTTATATTTTTTACTAGTGATCTGCGATTTTTTACGGTATTGCGATGACAGATCAAAGATTTTTTACCCTTTTTTGGGACCGTTGGCATTTATACAGCGATCAGTGCTATAAAAATGCATTGATTACTGTGTAAATGTCACTGGCAGGGAAGGGGTTAACACTAGGGGGCAATCAAGAGGTCAAATGTGTGTTCTTACTGTGTGGGGATTTGAGTGACTAGGAGAGGAGCCATATTGTTTTTCCTACTTTGTAGGAAGACACAATATGGCTCCTCTCCTCTGACAAACACAAATCCCTGTGCTGGCGCTAGTGCACGCGAGCGCTAGGCACACCAATGTATTCAATCTTTATTATATAAATAAACATTTATTAAATAGTTGTTCATTCATGACACCTATTGCAAATGTGGAAGCCCAGCACTGCCTGTATATTTTTGTCAGCCTGTGTTTGATTGACTAAATCAGACCGTCGTCTCTGCTGGAAAAGGAGTGGGTGTGCACCTTATTTCAATCATTTAGAGGTCTGTATAATCTGATCTCTGCTGCTGTTCAGTCTGATTTCACAACAGTGATAGGTTCTTTGAAAGTTCTGTAGAAAGTTCATCACCTGCTGAAATAGTGCTGCTTCACAACAGAATTGCACAGGACTGTGCTCCGCATTCCTGTGCAATTCAGTATGATGCAAATTTATTTGAATGGGCTGAAATAGCACTGGAATGTACTAAAAGTAGTGCATGCACTACTTTGAAAATTGCACTGTATCAGATCGCCTGGTAGTGCTGTACCAGGCGATCTATTGCAGGCACCCACACTGCATTTGAGATCTGAATTTGTTGTGACATTAGAATTACATTGATGCCTACAGCGCATCGTACACCCAGTGCGTTTTAAACACGGTACGGGAAACGCGCACAGAACGTGGGTTTCTTGCACAGCGTTCTGGTGTGAACAGGCCCTTAAAGTGTGAAATGTTCATATGTTAGGCATTGCCTCATAATTACCTGATTAAAAAAAAATAAAAACATGAGTACGGAACAAAATAAATAAGTACATAAATAGTGTTCTCCTGTTGACCTCAGCTGATGTGCTTTTTTTCTTTCATGTAGACTGGAGGAGAGAAACACATAACCAGCACATGGAACACTGGATGCAAAATCCACCTAATGTATACAATGTGGATCAGAACGTGGTTAACCAGCAACAGATAATAGTTCAAGACCGGTAAACAAATTACAATATGTACTTTAAATTGTCTATTGACAGTTTTAGTCTGCTTCCTTTTCTTGTGTTATGTACTGGCCTGGTTCACACCACAATTTCTGCATTGTGCGTTCCGGTGTGTTTTTTATGCATTTTGCCACGTTCCATACAGAAAAAATGCAACGCGTCCTACTTTTGTTGACTGCACTGAAACACAATGCACTGGTATGAACTAAATCCATTGGCAGTGGCGGAACTACCAGGGTTGCAAAGGTCATACTTGGGACCAGGCCCTGGCGTTCCACAACTGTGGGGGGGCCCCAAGATAGCTAGTTGCAGAAAATGTTCTTCCAGTGCAACCATGTGTTTTTGTCCCGGGGATGGAACCATGCAAGTTCCAGCAGGACGCGGGTGCTTTGCTCTCAGACAGTGCTTCCAGGCAGTGAGGATTCCTGTGCCGGCGCAGTGCTTGCCTGCCTGCCTCCCTTCTCCCCTCTACTCCCCCACCTCTCCCCCTGCTCCGCTCCAAACTCCGGCTCCCACACTTGACTTCCTGGCTTGCAGCGGCTCCCAGTCTGCTGGTAAGGCAATCTAATGGGGTTTTTTAGGGTCTAGGGGGCATGCATGCATGTATTGAGGGGCTCTAAAGGGGGGCGCTGATATAATAGGACTCTAAACTAATGGGGGGTGACAAACCATTAAATCAGCAGCTAACACCCCCCTTAGATCAGAGTCCTCTTATATCAGCACTTCCCCTCCCCATTAGAGGCTTCCCATTATATCCTAGTCATCTAATAGCACCCCCCCCCAACTTACAGACCCCAGTTCGATCTTTAGCACCCCCCTTAGAGACTCCCCCATTAGATTAAAGTCCCCTTATCAGTATCAGCGACCTCCCTTAGAGACCTAGAGTCGCTAATATGAGGGGACACTGCTAGATAAAAAAAATATAAGAAAAACTTGTTAAATAAATTGCTGCTAGCACTGATATGTGTTTCCACACCTCAAAAAATGAAATAATAATTGTTTATGATGGTAGGAACCCCCATGGGTAATCCAAGTATTAATACTCGACCAAATTTAATTCAAACATATTTACTGTGCAATCTTGATACACATAATGTGGCGGAGTGCCCCTTTATCTACAGTCAGGTGCAGGTCCCTTTAATTCAAACTCCCACAATCCTATGGTCTGCTCCCAGCATCCCCTGAGCTCTTGGACCAGCCCCAGTCACTGGAGAGGACTTTGCTACAGTCCGTGTGGAGAGGCTGTACATGCAGTGGGGGGGGGGCCCTATCTTCAGCCACCAGAACCTCCTGACCGAAGACAGCAGCAGTGCCAATGTGAAGCCTGTGCCAGTCGCAGATGCACAAAGCCATGAGCTTTCCAGAACCTTCCTTCAAGAGGTGGACATGTGGGAAACCTTGTATTCTTTCCTTGTTCAGAAGCCGAACTGAACACACACACAAACTCTACAGCCATCTAGTGGCCATTTGTAGTACAGGTATTGTTCTAATTTATTCAGTTCCTGTTTAAAGCGGAGTTCCACCCAAAAAATGGAACTTCCGCTTTTCTGATTCCTCCCTTCCTCCGGTGTCACATTTGGCACTTTTCAGGGGCAGGAGGAGCAGATACCCGTCTAATACAGGTATTTTGCTCCCACTTCTGGGCATAGATACCCGAGTCACCCGTGGGTATCTATGCCACTTCTGGCGCCTTTTCCGTCCCCCCTGTCTTCTGGGAGATACACAGGTCCCAGAAGACAGCAGGGACCAGTGGGATCACGCAGCGCGAGTCGCGTGTGCGTAGTAGGGAACCAGGAAGTGAAGCTGCAAGGCTTCACTTCCTGATTCCCTTACCGAAGATGGCGGCGGCAGCACTCGAGAGCCGAGGGAAAGATCGGTTTCGGGTGCCGACATTGCAGGCACCCTGGATAGGTACTGTAACTTTCCTTATTTTAAAAGTCAGCAGCTGCAGTATTTGTAGCTGCTGACTTAAAAAAAATAAAAAAAAATCGGCGGAACTCCGCTTTAATACTAATGTTCTATACTGTACTTCTCTGTTCATATGATATTCCCTATGCAATGTTATGTTGACCTGTTTAGTAAAGTAGAAATTGCAGATCAACACTGGTCTGGTCATTTGCCTGATACCATTACAGAACAATAATACTCTATGAATAGTGGTGGAAACCTGCAATCCATTCCAAAATGTGTTGTGCCAATATCCAACTTATAAAGTCTTTATGATTTTAGCACAACACATTTTGGAATGGATTGCAGGTTCCCACCACTATTCATATAGTATTATATGTATCAAGATTGCACAGTAAATATGTTTGAATAAAATTGGAGTGTATTAATACTTGGATTGCCCTTGGGGTTTCCATCATCATTCACAATTATTTTTTCACATATGGATCCATATAATTATAAGGGAAGGTTGCACTGCATTTTTTCAATTGCAATAAAAAAAATTAAAACCCCAGGAGGTGATCAAATCGCACCAAATAAAGCTCTATTTGTTGGAACAAAATGATAAAAGTTTTGTTTGGGTACAGCGTAGCATGACCACGCAATTGTCATTTAAAAAGTGACAGTGCTGAAAGCTGAAAATTGGCTTGGTCAGGAAGGGGGGAAAGAGCCCAATATTGAAGTGGTTAAGCATCGGGTTCCACCCTTTCCTGTTAAAGCTCACTATAAAACCCCTTTCACACTGAGGCGTTTTGCAGGCGCTATAACGCTAAAAATAGCGCCTGCAAAACGCCCTGAAAGAGCCGCTCCTCTCACTCCAGTGTGAAAGCCCGAGGGCTTTCACACTGGAATGGTGCGCTGTCAGTACGCTAAAAAAAGTCCTGCTAGCAGCATCTTTGAGGCATCTTTGAGGTGCTGTAGGAGCGGTGTATACATCGCTCCTAAAGCGCCCCTGCCCATTGCAATAAATGGGCAGCACCGCGGAACCTCAGTCAAAATGGCTAGCGGCCGAATAGCGCAGCGAAAATTAAGTTGAAGAGCCGCTAAAAATAGCGGCGCTTTACCGCCGACGCACCTACCTCCCCAGTGTGAAAGGGGCCTTATAAACCTGTGAGTGCCTCTTTGGATTTTCAGCATCAGGCAACTGTTCCCCTGATTTGCAAGGCTGCCACCTGATCTTTTGTTCATACTTTCTCTAAATATTAACAGGTGGATGGTCAGGCTTCATCTAATACCAGCTTCAGGCGTAAGGTGATTGAGACCCCTAGATTAGACTGTTTCTGGAAGCTTATTATGGCATACTGAGTGTTAGAGGGATTATACCTGGCTGGCCAACTGATTTTTTTGTTTGCCAGTGTCCAATTTTTTTTTGTAGGTTGCAATATACCCCAATTTTCTCTGAATAACTAAATCCTGTGTCCCTTAATAAATCCAAAGAAATGGATTTTACAGTAGGTACAAAAAAACGTTTTCATAAGCAACAGAGGGAAAACAGGAGGGTCTACTTTTATGTAATTGAATCCAGTTAGAAAAACATGTGAATCCTGGGAAAAGTTGTGAAAATCTTTGGGTGAAAATATTTATAAATATACTCTTACTGTTTTACATGATGGCTCTAACATTACCTAAGATTCAGAAAAGTGAAAACATGCAGTCTATGTGGTTTACTACCTTCAACTGCATCTCACAGTAGGCAGAGCTCCAAGTCTTACACAAGTCTTACAAAAGTAGGTGAAAGTAGCTGGTAAACGGAATCTCATGTAACTCCTTTCTTATATCTCCCCAGAGAGCAACCAGTACTAATAAACCAACAACTGTTAATTTGCTTGCAGAGTTTTAATAAGGGACAGATTTCCATATTAGAGGCTTGGATCTCAGCACAAATCCTTTTTGCTGCCATTTCTTTGCATATATTTGCAGTATCTTCATTATTGGTAGAATTTGCTAATCCTTTTGAAAACAAAACTCTGAAAATTAGATAAATCTACCCTAAATGCTTACCCTAGATCTTGTTCCAGTGCTATTCCCTTCTGCCCAAAGCTTCACAGTATAGGCAGTTCTTCAGCACCATCACATGCAGTGGAGGACTATTACCCCTTCATTGTACATTAAGAGGAGAGCATATGGCTGAGGCCTAAAGCATCTTAGGTGGCTGCGCTGGTCTGGTCACACAGCTGGACTGCAAATAACCTAAGTATTTATATACCCCCTAAATTAAATGAAAATTTAGCCCTTGCAGTTCACATAGGCCCGACTGCAAAGGTATATTTTGCCTAATTCCTCAAGTTCAGCTTGAAAATGTATGTCCTGCCAAAAACATTTTTCTTAGTTTGGGATTAAGTATGAAAGGTTTAGAACCTCATCAGACTTTTACTGTTTTCAGGGACTTCGTTAGATAGATTGTCTTCGTCTTCCACTTTTGCTCATAGTGTTTTACCAGACATGAAGTGAGGGGACTTCTCCAGCAGCAACACAGACAGAACACAGTCTCCACATTGAGCACCTCAATGTCTGTTGATGGGTTCCAGTATATTTGAACTGTGAGACCTTGCATCAAAATGAGGTAGTTAAATCCCTCCCCTGTGGAAAATGTAAACAGAAAAGGAACACACACTTTAGGAGAGAACGCATAAGCAAGTTTGACATCATGAGCCTTCCACCATGACACTGGGCACGCTATGGATCCCAAATCTCAGAAGAACACACTCCATGACAATTCTGTAGCATCTTCATGGGAGATTTCAATTCCTGTCAGGAATGTCTAGTGCTCCTGCTCTTCATTCCAGCATCCTGGTTTTGGCTATAGCATTCTCCTTGTCTGTCTGTCCACCTGCAGGGTGATTAATGTGACCAGTCTCTGGGTGGAGACCAAATGCGATTTAACCACTTCTCTACTGTGCACGAAAACCCCCTTCCTGCCCAAGCCATTTTTCAGCTTTCAGCGCTGTCACATTTTGAATGACAATTGCGCGGTCGTGCGACGTGGCTCCCAAACGAAATTTGCGTCCTTTTTTTCCCACAAATAGAGCTTTCTTTTGGTGGTATTTGATCACCTCTGCGGTTTTTATTTTTTTGCGCTATAAACAAAAGAAGAGCGTCCAGTTTGAAAAAAAAACACTATTTTTTACTTTTTGCTATAATAAATACCCATTTTTTTTTTTTAATAAAATTTTCCTCAGTTTAGGCAGATACGTATTCTTCTACATATTTTTGGTAAAAAAAAAATCGCAATAAGCGCGTATTGATTGGTTTGCGCAAAAGTTATAGCGTCTACAAAATAGGGGATAGATTTATAGCATTTTTTTTTATTATTTTTTTTTATTAGTAATGGCGGCGATCTGCGATTTTTTATTGTGACTGCAATATTGCGGCGGACACATCGGACACTTTTGACACATTTTTGGGACCATTCACATTTATACAGCGATCCCTGCTATAAAAATGCATTGATTACTGTATAAATGTGATTGGCAGGGAAGGGGTTAACCACTAGGGGGCGGGAAGGGGTTAAATATGTTCCCTCAAAGTGTTCTTACTGTGGGGGGAGGGGACTGACTGGGGGAGGTGACCGATGGTTGTCCCTATGTACAAGGGACACACCATCGGTCCCCTCTCCCTCACAGGACGTGGATCTCTGTGTTTACACACAGAGATCCACTTTCCTGCTCGTTTCCCGGGCAATCGCGGGTGCCCGGCGGCAATCGCGGCCGCCGGGCACACGCACCGGGGCCTTGTGAACGCGGCGGGCGCGCGCGCGCCTCCTAGCTCGTTTTAAAGGGAGGACGTCATATGACGTCCTCCCAGAACGAGAGTATCCTCCGCCCGCCATCTATTGACAGTGGGCGGGGGACAAGTGGTTAAGCCAGCTAACACTGCAGTGTCATGCTTGTAATAGCGTGTGTAATACCTGATCAAGCTACCTATTTGTCTGCACTGCTTGGATTGGATTACCCCATTCACGGCCTTGGATCGGATATCAAAT
Source organism: Rana muscosa (assembly GCA_029206835.1). NCBI lineage: Eukaryota > Metazoa > Chordata > Amphibia > Anura > Ranidae > Rana > Rana muscosa. The sequence goes on along the minus strand of CM055120.1, from coordinate 97,160,469 downwards.
ATTCTCTGAACTCTACCTGCTTTTTGACTTCGGATTTTGGCCCTGATTTTAATGGAACCTTGCCCCTGTCTGTCAACCAAAAGTACCTGTTTGCTTTTTCCAGTTTGCGCATGCCCTGGCAGGGTGGCCAGGCACTATAGCATTGTGAATAATCCTAAAGGCAACCGAGTACAGGTAGACCTGCTTGCCTTATGGGAAAGGGGGCTGCTATAGGTGAAGAACACAGATGCCAGCTATAGTGTCTGACCATTTGCGTTAGGGGGTAAGCATGACATTCCAAGGTGGAACCATAAGGAGGTCTGTAACTTAATGCTCAACTAGACGTTGTGGGCGGAAAATGGTATATCAAGTAAGTATTTTTGGGTTTTCTCTTAAAGTGTTTTTTTTGTTTTGAGGGCAAGGGTCTAATGTATTGTTGTAAAGATGCTGTATTAGCAGTAATCACTAGCAATCTTATGTAAAGTGTCTCCAGTCTATGACTGCCTCCAGTAGCATACCCCCAGTCTCCAGCAACTTCAATATGTCTGCAGTCTCTGATCATCTCTTGTTGAATGACCATAGTCTCTGGCCATCTTCTGTAGCATGTCTGGCATGCTACAGAACAGTTGAAAACTACTGGTTTAACTAAAAAGCATACTTTGTATTTTGACAGTCTGCTTTAATATAAGTAGATCCATCCTGGTCAAATTCTTTCCAAGGCTCTTTGATTATTCTTTACACTCTATGCTGTCCCCATAAAAAGCTTCTGATTTTGAACAACATACTATATACTTCTAGAATGTTTCTAAAATGGATATGCTGCTTAGTTCATCTCACAAAGTATCTGACACCACCGTAGGTAAATAGAAAGTGTTTTACTTCATAGAATAAAATAATTCACTATTTATGGTAAGGGTATCCTTTAGGAATTTTGAAACAAAGTAGATGGATATGTTCAGGATTGATTAAAAGTGGCAGTTCACTTTCAGTACTGTATATTTACAACTTCATGTTGCCATGAAAAAATCTAAGAGATTTTCCATTATTTGCAGTGACTAAAATTTTCAGGAAATGCACTTCCGACACTAAGCCCTGGTTCACACTGGTGCGATTTGACATGTCAAATCGCATGTCAAATTGGCAAAATTTGTCGCAAATTGCGGGCAATGGCACCGTCCTAATCGGTGCGACGCCGCATCTGCGGCGCTGCACCGATTACAAAAAGTTGTTTCTGTACTACTTTTTGCGATTTCAGCCGCGATTTACATTGACATCTGTTTCAGATGTCTTTGAAATCACGGCTGAGATCGGGACTGCCAGCAGGAGTGAAATCGTGCGAGTTCAGCTGAACTCACAGGCTTCACTCCCGCAGCCCCAGTGTGAACGTGGGCTAGCCCTGGTTCACACTGGTGCGATTTCAGGTGCGACATGCGATTTCAAAATCGTACCTGAAGTCACACCCCATGGATTTCAATGGAAATGTGCAAATTGGTGCGACACAAGACACTAGCGATTTCCAAAAGGTTTTTGTATTACTTTTTTGCGATTTCAGGTCGATTTAACATCCATAGAGTGCTATGTAAATCGACCTGAAATCGCAGTACTGTTTATATCAGTGCGATTTGGAGCAGTCTTTTTTTTTTTTTGGTGATGTCATTGCAGCTTCAGCTGATCTGTCCCCTCCCCTAGCAGGTGTTTTCGTGAGGATTTTGGAGCAGGACTTTTTTTTAACACTGCCAGCGCTGCTATGTGTATGAAAACAGCTGACCTGTCCCCTCCCCTAGAATGTGTTACAGTGAGGAGTTTGGAGTAAGAAGTTTTTTTTTTTTCACAGCCAGCGCTGCTATCTTTATTAAGTCACAAATCAGCTTGCTTTTCATTGGAATAAGTACAAATCATACTATCTGCAAATCGCAAGTAGGCTCCATAAATCGCAAACAAATACAAAAGAAATCGGAACAAAATCAGAAGTGACTGGGAAAGAAATCGGAGTGCCAAATCGCACTCAAAACATGAGATTTGTAAATCGCACCAGTGTGAACCAGGGCTAATAGACTAATATAAATCACAGAAAAAATTATCAGTTTGATGTCAGTGAGTAGAAATCCATATGAATTAAGCTCCTTAGTTTTCAGTGACACGATTCGATTAGAATTTAGCACTGAACACACTTGAGTTAGGAACAGATTTCTTGTCTGATCAGGTGGGACAGTGCTGTTTTAGAAAAAATCAATATTTTTCTTTTAAAAGGCATGTATCGAAAAAAAAATTAAATGTCATATTTTATTTCATGTAGTAACATCAAAGGCTGCTAAGATCCCATAGCCCTACAAGTTAAAGCTGGACTCCCATTACACAGTTGCTTATAATACTTGATGGCTGGAGCCCAACTATTGACATACACGGAAGCCAATAGGGAGTCTATGTATTTTATGGTTGTATACTTGGGATCTACTGGGGAATAAAACAAGTAAAATCAATCAGGCAATGATAAATGACATTCAGTAAACTAGAAAAATAGTTGTATGCAATCCACTAAAGGCAGATTCATCAAGATTTTGAACAATAATTCCTAAGAAACTTGGTACAAAAATTCTCAGAACATTTGTTTCTCATTCAAAACATTTTGCTTTCTAAATGGTAGTAAAGTCTTTGTTGACACTTGTACCTGCAAGTAAGTCTACAATAAAAAAATAAAAAAAAAGCAAGGATTTCTACACATCCTAAATAGTTAAAGTGGAGTTCCACCCTGAAAAAAAAAATTACACCAAAATGCAGCAAAAAAATTGAAAAAAACTAAAAAAAATGTACTCACCCGAAATAGCGGTTGCTATGCGGAAGTCCCTAATCTGCCTCTTCCTTATCCGCGGTGGGTCTCCTTCCGCATCCTCTTCTAGTGAATGAGGCGCACTGCCTTCTGGGAACCGTGTGTAATCCTAGAGAGCAGCCACCCATTCACAAATCGGCGCGAGACTCGTGCATGAGCAGTAGGAAACGGGCAGTGAAGCCGTAAGGCTTCACTGCCTGTTTCCCTTAGTGAGGATGGCGGCGTGGGACCTGCAGTGATCGAGGGATCGACATCGGGGGGGCCATAATCGTGGGAGAGTAGGACAGGTAAGTGTCCTTATTAAAAGTCAGCAGCTACAGTGTTTGTAGCTGCTGACTCTTAAAAAAAATAATTGCGGGTGGAATCCTGCTTTAACTACAAAAATTATTTTATTAATATAACATATACAATAAATTACTAGTACTTTACATAGGTCCTCCTATATACCAATATAGAACTCCCTATAGTAAAGGGGGTTCTATATAAAATAATTCCCTCCCCAACAAAATTCCTCTAAAAGAACCAAGCACACTGTGTAGGGCAAAGGTGTACCCCTAGTATACATAATGGGCAAGAAGCACAATAATCCCCACAGTCAGCAAACCCACCCTCCCCAATATAAACACCCCCCTAAATACCTATTTAATGACTCTAAGCCAGCTATTACAGGACCCCTGCAGTTCGTTCCTAGAACGGGTCAGTGTATGCCTATATAGACATTTCCATTACGGATAGTGTGAGATATGTCATTTATGTCTATATAGGCATACACTTATATATAGGCATACATTTATGTCTATATAGGCATATAGGAACGAACTTCAGGGGTCCTGTAACAGCTGGCTTAGAGTCATTAAATAGGTATTTAAGGGGGTGTTTATATTGGGGAGGGTGGGTTTGCTGACTGTGGGGATTGTGCTTCTTGCCCCTTAGGTATACTAGGGGTACACCTTTGCCCTACACAGTGTGTTTGGTTCTTTTAGAGGAATTTTGTTGGGGAGGGAATTATTTTATATAGAACCCCCTTTACTATAGGGAGTTCTGTATTGGTATATAGGGGGATCTATGTAAAGTACAAGTACTGTATTTTTCGCTGTATAAGACGCACCTGACCATAAGACGCACCTAGGTGTTAGAGGAGGAAAACAAGAAAGAAAAAATATTCTGAACCAATTGGTCTACTAAAATATTTACCAGTGCCCATGAAATGCAGCCTGACCAGTGCCAAATAAATGCAGCCTGACCAGTGCCAAATAAATGCAGCCTGACCATTGCCAATAATGCAGCCTGACCATTGCCAATAATGCAGCCTGACCATTTCCATTATTGCAGCCCGACCTGTGCCAACAATGCGGCCTGACCTGTGGCACTACAAGTCCCAGCAGAGCAGGTTGGCATATTTCAGCCCCCCACAGAGGCACTACAAGTCCCAGCAGAGCAGGTTGCCATATTTCAGCCCCCCCACAGAGGCACTACAAGTCCCAGCAGAGCAGGTTGCCATATTTCAGCCCCCCCCACAGAGGCACTACAAGTCCCAGCAGAGCAGGTTGCCATATTTCAGCCCCCCCACAGAGGCACTACAAGTCCCAGCAGAGCGGGCTGACACCTCTCCTCCAAACACAGCATTAGGAGACTGCACAGCCTTCCATCCACTCCTCCCCACTCTCCCCTTACAATAGTTTCCTACCTGAGTCTGGGCAGCATGTTATGTTCCGTCTATTAGGAGAGGACTAAGCAGACATATTAGATATTTAAAAACATGTAATTATACCAAAGCTGAACAGCCCTGCCCAGGGGGCGGTCCCTCTGGTCATAACCCCTCACTCTGCACTCAGCAGCTCAGTTTTTTTCTGCCTAGTGTAGGAGGAGGACCTGGCTCCCTAGGGGCCAATTGGTCCTGGAGAACTTTTTACTTTTATTTTTATTTTTATTTCGACTTTTTGATCCTGAGATCTACTATCAACTGCCGGCAGGGTGACAGGCTGGATAATATAGATTCTTGTAGTCTCCCCAGTCCGGCCATCGAGCGCGAGCAGGCCTTTAGCTACGCGCTGGGTCGGCCACGACATACCCCGTTTGCTCCAGGGGTGGCCGGTGAGCTATATGCTCCGGGGCCCACATATGACCAGGCTACTGCTGTCCAGTCACAGTGGGCCGTGGCTGACAGCCACTCCGTACTGCTCAGTGATGGGTCTGTCAGGAACGCATCCAGCAGTCCTCGCAGGGACGGGTAAGTAAAGTTCCTCCTGTCTTGGCAGGAGGGAACAGCTGGGCATTCCCTCCTGCCTAGTCCTCCCTTTCCTCTCTCCCCATCTATCCCTCCTCCCCATGCTTTTCTGGGTCTGCTGTGTACCTCACCGGGGGGTCCCTGAGGGGGGCTCCGGGTCCTGGCTAGGGGCTGCGTGGGGTGTCCTGGTCCACTCTAGTGTGGGTGGTCTGCCTTTTGGGGGGCCTCTGTTCAGGTACCCAGTGTTTTCGTGGCCTTTATTTTACCTCAGAAACTAATCAGCGCCATTTTGGATGCGCTGGCGCCATTTTCCTGTAGTCGCGCTGTTCCTATTGCTAATACAGCGGGGGCCATTTTCTTGTAGCCGCGCTGTTTCTATGGCTAATACAGCGGTCGGCCATTTTCTTGTAGCTTGTGCTCTTTTTTTCCTCAGGCAGCCGGCGGCCATCTTTTTGGGGCTTTTAACATTGGTTTTAGCCTCTAGCGATAGTTTGTCATTCTGAACGGCGCGAACGGCAGATCACCTCAGAGACACCTCAGGCACACACTGTGCAGGAGTTAGAGGGGACAGCAGCACTGGTCAGTGCCTGGGACAGGGCGGTGAGTCCTCTGGGAATACCCCTCGGTCTGGGCAGCTAGGAGGGTGGGCCTTTTTTGTACCTTGACTTAGTCCCTGAGTGGCTGTCAGGTGAGCGGGTCAGCATGGCGTCAGAAGCTGGCATTTTTTCCCCAGACATTCCGGTGGTAGCAACCGGTGCCCCTGCACCTGCGGTACCTGTGGACGCTTTGTCGGCGGTCCTGGAATCATTTGTTGCCGGGGTGGAGGCGGCGTGTGGGCGAAAGGGGGGTAAAAACCGCCCCCTCCCCCCACCATCTTCTGGGAAAAGCTCTGACTCAGACTCGGGCCTGGCTGTGACACAGGACCCCTGTTCTGAAGTGTCAGAGTATGCGGACCAGGACCATTCGGACAGTGAGGAAGACTCTGTGTCCCGGTCAGCGCAGGAGAAGGCGCTTGTTGGAGCACTTATCACCGCAGTGCGGGCAACCCTCAAGCTGGAGGATGCGGCTGGGGCATCTTCTGAGGTGTCGGTCCCTTTTGGGTCCCACAAGCCGACCCGCACTACTAAGGTGTTTCCTTATGTAACTTATTTTGATAAGTTTATAGACAAAGAATGGGAACGACCGCAGAGGACCTTTTCGGTCCCAAAACGCATGGCGGTCCGTTACCCTTTTGAGGAGAGCCTTCTGAAAAAATGGGCATCTCCCCCGGTTGTGGACCCCCCGGTATCCAGGTTAAACAAGGTAACCACGATTCCAGTTGAGGGGACCCCTGCATTTAAGGATCCTGCAGATAGGAGGTCTGAGGCGGTGGCCCTGTCCATGTTCACCATACTGGGGTCAGCATTACGGGCAGTTTTGGCTGCGGCCCTGGTGTCACAGACACTTACTGAATGGGCAAAATTGTTGCACCGGGAGTTGCAGAAGCAACAGGTTTCCCCGATCTGCGTAGATCTGGCTGACCAGTTGGTGCATGGCCTCAAATATGTCTGCGATGCAGCCCTGGACACAGCTCCCCTGATTTCCAGAGCCTCAGTATCTGCTGTGGTACTGCGTCGCCTGATTTGGCTAAAATGCTGGTCCGCGGACCAGACTTCCAAGAAGGCTCTGGCTGATTTACCCTTCCAGGGTGAGAGGCTATTTGGAGCCTCGCTGGATGACATTATTAAGAATGTCACTGGGGGTAAGAGCACGCCGCTCCCACAATCCAGAGAAGGTAAGGAGCCACGCCGTAAGCCAGGGCCCTCCTTTTCCACTCAGAAGCGTTTTTTTCGTCAGTCCGGGCCCGCAGGTAAGAGTTCCCAGGCCGACAAGGGGCCAGCTGAGGGACAAAAGCGTCCCTGGGTTTGCAAGCCAAACAAGCCTGCGAACAAATCTGCGACTGCATGAAGGTTTGCCCCCGCCCGCCTCTCGGGTGGGGGGTCGCCTTCGCGAGTTTGCAGCTCGGTGGGCCTCCCTGCTTTCCGACCAGTGGTTTTGCGGAGTGATTTCATCAGGGTACAAGATAGAAATTCTTTCTTGTCCACCTAGCAGATTTTTTCCCTCCAACCTTCATTTTCCTCCGGCTTGTTGGAACGCCCTATTTATTATTGAAATAGCACACACTTGGGGGTTGATTTACTAAAGGAAAATCCACTTTGCACTTGAAAGTGCACTGAAAGTGCACATGGAAGTGCAGATGCTGTATATCTGAGGGGGACATGCAAGGAAAATAAAAAACAGCATTTTAGCTTGCACATGATTGGATGATAAAATCAGCAGAGCTTCCCCTAATTTCAGAGCTTCCCCTCAGATTTACAGCGATCTACAGCGACTGCACTTCCATGTGCACTTTCAAGTGCAAAGTGGATTTTCCTTTAGTAAATCAACCCCTTGGTGTTGTTACGTCTTCCTTACTACATAGCATTTTTCCATTGAGGATTACTTTATGTGTCAGGATTACGCTATGTTTTTTTCTTTTCTTTGTTAAAACATTTTGGACACTATACCTACCCATATTCTGGAGTCATCCTTCCATTGCTGTAGTTCACCATCCTCGAGGAAATTAGCACTGGTGTGTTCATCAAAGGCCTAGGCTGGGTCATAGCCATCTGCCTGTTTGGCTTACTATCTGGTAAGCATACATCCACATAAGTTCATTAGGATTTACGTGTGTTCTCTTGGCATTTGTCTACTCCAGCATTTCCAATTGGAATTTTTTGGACTTTGAAAATTATACAATAAAATTTTTTCCTCTATTCTGCACTCATTAGCACAATTTTTTTTCCCTTTTATCTGTTTGGTGCATGTCCCACTATTATTGCTGCTTAGGAGAGTTCAGTATTCCTTTACCAAACTAGCGCAGTTTTTTTCCCTTTATATTTGGGGCAGTGCAGGACCTGCATACTTGCATGTCCCCATATATGTCTGGCATCAGAGATTTATGCGTTTTACAGTCGGGACAATCACTACCAATTTTTGGCTCTCCCTTTTGGCCTGGCATCGGCACCAAGGGTTTTCAACGGGGAATCGCTATCGTGGGCTACCTGGACGACCTCCTCCTGAGAGCAGCTTCAGACTCAGAATTAGAGCAGGATGTGGCGATTGCTAGCCAGACCCTTCAAGAATTTGGTTGGGTACTGAACCTCCAGAAGTCGGTGTTGGTGCCGACTCAGCGCCTGGAATACCTGGGCTTGATTCTGGACTCTTCAGAGGCGAGAGTTTTTCTCCCTTTGGACAAGTTACAGACTCTTCAGGCTGCGGTGAAGCTATTGGCGTCCCGCAGGTGGTCGTTGCTGCGCTTTTGCATGCGAGTCCTGGGTCTCATGGTAGCCTCCTTCGAGGCGGTACCGTATGCTCAATTCCACACTCGAGTCTTGCAGAAGGAGATCCTGTCCAAGTGGGACAAGTCTCCATTGTCCCTGGATTGTTAAATCCGGGTGAGCCAACTAGTCAGGACTTCCCTGGTCTGGTGGCTGAGATCTCCGGCCCTTCAGTCCGGAAAGTCGTTCCTTCCCTTTCACTGGACGGTAATCATGACGGACGCCAGCCTGACTGGTTGGGGGGGAGTTTGGGGTGTTCAGTCGACACAAGGTCGCTGGACACCGGAAGAATCCCGCCTGTCGATCAATGTAGTGGAACTTCGGGCGATCAGGCAGTGCCTCTCCACATGGTCACAGAGGCTACAGGGGCATCCAGTCAGGATCCAGTCGGACAACGCCACGGCGGTGGCGTATGTCAACCATCAAGGAGGAACAAGAAGCTCGCCTGCAGCATCAGAGGTTGCTCACATCCTGCGGTGGGCAGAACGAAGCGTGCCGGCTCTATCGGCCGTATACATTCCGGGTATAGAAAACTGGCAAGTGGACTGCCTAAGTCGCCAGATGCTGGACCAAGGAGAATTGTCGCTACACCCGGATGTGTTTTGACTCCTTTGCCTGAAATGGGGCATGCCAGACATGGATCTCCTGGCTTCTCGACTCAATCGGAAGGTATTGAGGTTTGTGGCCAGGTCAAAGGATCCCTGGGCGGACGCGACAGACGCGTTGGTGGCCCCGTGGGGATAGTATCGGCTAATTTATGCCTTTCCCACACTGAAACTTCTTCCTCGTCTGCTCTGCAGAGTGGAGACCGAGGGGATTCCGGTGATTCTAATTGCCCCAGATTGGCCTCAGCGTCCCTGGTATGCCGACCTAGTGTGCCTGTTGGCAGATGCCCCTTGGCGACTGCCAATGCGAGAGGACCTTCTGCCGCAAGGTCCTATACTTCATCCTGCTTTACAGTCGCTGGCTTTAACGGTAGGGGTGCAACGGATCAAAAAACTCACGGATTGGATCGTTCCTCGGATCAGAGTCACGGATCGGATCATTTTTCGGATCGGCAAAAAAAAAAGACAAATCTTGTTACACCCACCGGAGTTTTAGATTTCACAGTTATTTTCAACGCAAAAGGGAGCTTATATGCTTAAATACAGTATATGTAAATCTGACGGACTCTTTCCATGTTCAATTTTAAAAGCAGCAGCAAACCTGCTGACCTTACATGGTTGCTAATGTGACAGAACACCTCTGATTTTCACATTTAACTAAATGTTAAATGTGAAAATCAGAGGTGTTCTGTCACATTAGTAGCAAGCATGTAAGGTTTGCTGCTGGTTTTACAATTTAACATGTAAATAGTCCGTTGGATTTCCAAATAATGTATTTAAGCTCATAAGCTCAGTTTTGTGTTGAAAATAACTGTGAAATCTAAAACTCTGTTGGGTGTAACAAGATGTCCGCTTGGCCCCTTCTCACTATCATTACTGTGCAGGAGTGTGGGGTGGAGCAAGATGGCGGCGATGAAACGTCACTACAGCGGCCGCCGCCGGGTGTACCAAGATGGCCTCCACTCCGGAGCTAGGCCGATACCGCAGCCTTTCCTATGGCCGAGGCTCCGGAGCGCTCTGCAGATTGTGTGGTGTGCCAATCCGAACAGGGTGACCCGTTCGGATCACGGATCGGTGACGATCCGTTGCACCACTATTTAACGGCATGGCTGTTAAAAGTTAGGTTCTGAGGGACCGAGGCCTGTCGGATTCAGTAATTTCCACCATGCTGAGGACACGGAAGTCATCTTCTCGGAAGATCTATCATCGTTAGTGGAAGGCCTACATCTCTGTGTGAGGAGATGGGGTGGAGTCCACGGGCATATTTGGTTTCCAGGATCCTGCTGTTTTTACAGGTGGAGTGGATCAGAAACTTGCCTTAAGCACCATTAAGGGGCAGATTCCAGCCTTGGCTGTTTTCTTTCAACGACCCTTGGCGGCTCATTCACTGGTGAGTACGTTTGTGCAAGGGGTCCGACATGTGGCTCCTCCGGTTCGACCACCACTACCTCCGTGGGATTTGAATCTGGTGCTCTCGGCACTTCAGAAACCTCCATTGAGAACATCAGGGAGATTCCTCTCTTGACGCTCTCTCAGAAAGTTGCCTTCCTAGTAGCCATCACATCGGTCAGGAGGGTTTCTAAATTGGCGTCCTTGTCTTGCAAGTCCCCATACTTGGTCCTCCATAAGGATAAAGCGGTGCTACGCCCGCAGCCTTCGTTTATTCATAAGGTGGTTTCGGTTTTTCATCTAAATGAGGACATTGTATTTCCATCCTTGTGTCCTCGGCCATCACATCCCAAAGAGGTTGCGTTACATTCCTTAGACATGGTACGTGCTCTGCGGGTGTATCTGTCTGCTACGGCTCTGTTTCGGAGGTCAGACTCACTGTTTGTGTCGGTTATTGGTCCAAAGAAAGGCCTGGCAGTCTTGTCGGCCACCATTTCTCGGTGGATCAGACAGATTGTGATTCAGGCTTATGCCCTTAAAAGGCGGGCGCCTCCCTTTCCTGTCTCGGCGCATTCGGCCAAGGCAATTGGTGCCTCCTGGGCTTTCCGACATCAAGCGTCTGTCTCACAGGTGTGTAAGGTGGCGACCTGGTCGTCCTTTGACACTTTCATCAAGTTTTACAAGGTTGACGTGCATGCGTCTGCGGATGCTTGCTTCGGCCGCAAGGTTTTGCAGGCGGCTGTTTAAGGTTACAACTCCCCCGTTGAGGAGCTCTGTTTGTTTGGGGTGAAGTTTGTTTGATTGCTGTTCCCACCCCTTTTTGACACTGCTTGGGGACGTCCCTAATGTCAAGACTTAAGGAAGCTGTGTCCGTCCATGGACGAAAGAGAAAGAGAAAATAGGATTTTTGTACTCACCGTAAAATCCTTTTCTCTGAAGTCCATGGACGGACACAGCACCCACCCCTCCTTTTTATGTTTGTACTGCTTTTTGACGAACTGAGCTGCAGAGTGCAGGGTGAGGGGTTATGACCAGAGGGACCGCCCCCTGGGCGGGGCTGTTCAGCTTTGGTATAATTACATGTTTTTAAATATCTAATATGTCTGCCTAGTCCTCTCCTAATAGACGGAACATAACCCTAATGTCAAGACTTAAAGAAGCTGTGTCCGTCCATGGACTTCAGAGAAAAGGATTTTACGGTGAGTACAAAATTCCTATTATTTCTATCCCGCACCTTAAATTTTTCCCCTCACTGCGGTCGAAAACAACGTTGATTTGGCCCACTAATGATTGGAACAACGAACAAACTTTCTTAGAATTTTCTTAAGAATGTTCATTACAAATTGTGCCCATGTATAGTCAGCCTAAGGGATAACACAGGTGCTCAGAGCTTAATTACACTTTTTGGTGGCTAATTGTTTGAGGCTGTTCTTAAGATGAGGGCAAGTAAAGGGACTTGGCTAGTGGGAATGCAGAAGTCAGAGGATAGATGCCATGAAAATTAGAGACATTCATCGGTGGTGCATCAGTTTATAAACAATCTTGAAATATATCACGTTCCTGGGTTATGGGAAGAAATTGGAGCATGCTCATGCAATCAAAGGGATATAATACAAATTATTTCTAGATGTATCCTTCTTTGTGAATGAAGGACCACTGCACTGCATGCCATCATGTAGTTTGTATGTCTTTCTAAGTTAGATATATTATTTTTTTTGTAGGATTCAGAGATATGACAACAGCAATGCTTGGCACTCCAGTCATACACGCTGCACCTCTGCAACAGAAAAAATTGAGGTAAGATCTTCCTGGTACACATATGAACATATAATTGCTACATATACCACATAGAAATCATGCCTGTGTGCTCAGGTCTATTCATTATGTCATTATTTTCCTTTTTCTAGGCTTGGTACATGTAGACCTGCCTTTCTCACTCTTTTTTAACCTGTTGGAACCCATAAAATAACTTTCAGGTTTCAGTGAACCTTTGCATAAAATGATTCTATCTACAGCTCACAGTACATTCATGTAATATTTATCTGTTAAGTGTACTTTGCATGGTTTTCCTCTCCCTACCACCTTTAGCCTGGACATTTTTTAACTTAATGCATTCCCTGCATTAAATAAAAAAATGTCCCCACCCATCCCATTATGAGTGGTTACCACTGGAGGGGCATGACCGGACGTTGATGGAGGGGATGGGAGTGTGTGAGGAGCAGGGAGTAAGGATGATTGTGTGACCACCGCCCTTGTTCTACCCCCCCTCCCCCCGCCCGGACAACTGCAATGTGAAGGAGGCTGGCGCTGGATGCATTACCGTGGGATACAGGCACAGACAACTTTTCTCCCCCTACCTTTGTTGTCGGGGATGAGCCGGGCAGTGTGAGTGGGAATCCAGAGATGTGCTCTGTGCACTAGTGTTACCTTCCGTGATTTTCCTTCGTAATCCCGCGATACCTTGTGAGATCCTGCGAGATTGGGAATCACGTGGCCGGAGCTGCGAGTCGAGGAGGAGAGGAGAGGAGATAAACACACCAGGAACAGCGGCGGGGATCCCGAGAACCACCTCACACTGGTATGTGCAGCCTGCTTAGATGTATGCAGAAAGACTGTGACTGAAAGTACGGCAGTGGCAGTAGCCACACTAGCAAAAATTGTTTGAAGATTGTAGGGGGGGAGCGGTGGTGGAGGTTACTATACATACCAATGTACCTGGACAGTTAATACGTTTTCAGGATCTGGATGGTCTGTGTAGCAGGGCAGTAGGCTGCACACTATGAACTGTGCATTTTTGTGCATTCTGAATAATGAACTGAACTGAGCTGGTAAAAGCAGACCTAGAAACCGGTCCCCCTGCCATTAACTGGTACTAGAGTGATCGATAACAGTTGAGGACTGTACTGCAGTACACTGAAATACATTGAATTGAACTGTGATCCGACAGCAAGTTAAAACTTATCCTACCCCTACTTACTCTCAGCTAGGACCTCCATCTCTCTGTTACCTAAATTGCCTAATTAAACAGTGGTCACTAGTAGTTGGCCAGAGCATAGAGTATAGGATGTCATCAAAAAAAGATCAGCCTAATCTAGAGAGTGGGGGCTCTCAAACAACGCGCGCAGCAAAAGAAAAAGAAAAAGAGAGAGCAATGCAAGCGGTGGGGGCAGCTACTGCAGCTAAATTGGAGAGATTTGCCCATACCTCGGCAACCTTACCAGGTAAAGGGACTCAACATCAACAAATACAGGGGGGAAAAAATCAAACAGTCACTGCGGCAGATAGAAAAAGCTTAGGCCATGGTACAACAGGCCCGAAAACAGGGAGTAAAAAGGGCTCTGTGGGAGAGACTCTAGGGGCTGCGGCTGTACCTGCAATAAACCAAACGGTAAACTCTATAATAGGCCCGGATGCTGATTTACCTGGGGAGGAAGAGCCAACGCTAAAAGAGGTACTAAGGGCCGTGAATGCATGCAGAGGGTCATTGGATAGCGTATCTGAACAGATAAAAGGGATAAAGGAGCAACTAGCGACTATGGGCCAAGAACTGCAGAGGACGGTGTTAAGGACAACAGCTGTAGAGGAGAGAATGAGCCAAGTGGAAGATGAGGTGCACCCATTGAAACAGGAGATTAAGGCAATGAAAGAACAAATGGGGTGGCAGGCATCAAAACTTGATGAAATTGAAAATAGGCTACGCAGAAACAACATACGGGTGGTGGGTCTCCCGGAACGAAGTGAGGGCACCCACCCCATCAGCTTTTTAGAGAATTGGCTCAGAGATACGTTTGGGGAGAACGTCTTTTCACCACTCTTTGTGATAGAAAGAGCTCATAGAGTTCCATTTAGGGCCCAGCTAAAAGATGGATATCCTAGACCCCTATTAGTGAAATTCCTTAACTACACTGATAAGACAATCGCATTGCAAAAAGCAAGAGAAAAGAGGGACATCTTCTATGAAGGGTCAAGAATATCATTATATCCAGATTTCTCGCCGGAATTAAGCAAACGTAGAGCCGAGTTTACACCAATTAAGCGTAACCTTTTAAAAAATAAAATCACATACGCATTACTGTACCCAGCGCGCTTAAGAATAATGACTTTGGAGGGCCCTCAATTCTTTGACTCACCGGAAAAAGCAGCACAGTGGCTGGAAGAAAATAAAACTAAATTATAGACATTATACCTATGGGAAAGTTTAGACAAGGTCTTAAATTTTGTGAGGATTAGAGTATGTTTATGATGTTGTTCCTTTTTGATTGGCGGTTTCTTTGAAGCTTTTTGATGCACAAATACCTTTTTTTTTGGGGGGGGGGGGGGGAGCGGTGGGAGGGGATGGGGAAGGTCACAAGTGGAAATGAATTTGAAGGGGTATGAAAGGGAAGGATGGCAGGTAGTGGTCACAAGTACAGCCCCTAGGGTATGCCTAGATAGGCTGGGGGAGGGGGGAGGGAGGGTAGGTGGGGGGTGGCTTAAGAGACAAAAGGGGGGGATAAAAGGGCACAAATTTACAAAGATCACATTTCAAGTACAGAAGAAAGGGAAACGGGAGATAAAGGTAACCCTGGGAAATTCACACTTTAGGAAGAACACATTTACATTTTTTTTCTTTTTCTCTCTTTTCTTTCCTTGCTTTTGCACTACTGATAGAGATTTTCTTTTATTTTTTTATGACAGGAAGTAAAGCTTCTCTGCTTGATGCACAAAAACACGACGCTATGATATCACAGTTTAAATTAAAAGTTGGGATCTTTTGTTTTTTTACATTTAAAAAAAGCAATTTAGTAACAGTTCAAGGACAAAGATGGAGCAGTAGAGTAATTGTTTTTTCTTGTATTTGTTTATTTTTTTTCCTTTTGATCTTGTGTATTAAAGTGGTTGTAAACCCACTTTTTAAACAAAGACCTACAGGTAAGCCTAGATTAAGGCTTACCTGTAGGTGCATGAAATATCTCCTTAACCTACATGGTTAAGGAGATATTTGTATGTAAATGCGGCGACGCTGACGTCACCCCATTCACAAATTCGGCTAGGTCGCAACATTCGACGACGTAGCCGAATTCGGCAGCTCACGCGCGCATGCGCGGAGTCACATCTTCGCCGCTCCAGCCAATCACAGCGCCGGAGCGGCGCTGTGATTGGCTGCAGCGGCGATACCCGGAAGTAACATTCCGGCTATCGCCGCAGCGATGGATGCGGCTAGAGGAGGGACACGGACGACTTCGGGGGCCCCGATCGAAGGTAAGTGGTACATAATGAGCTAGTATGCTAGTCATACTAGCTCATTATAGCTTTGTCTTGCAGGTTAGTAAAAAAAAAAAAAAAAAGATAAAAGGGGTTTACAACCACTTTAAGGAATTTTTTCGTAGGTTATGTGTGTTTAGTATCTTTTGCCCAAGGCTGAATATCTTGGCGCCCAGATGGGTCTCTTGTTTCTATATGCTTTTTTTTGCTACTATGCTGTTGTATAGATATGCGGCCTAAAATATTTAATATAGGCTCCTGGAATGTTTGGGGGTTGGGTGACCCTATAAAAAGGGCTGCAGTATTTTCCACGTTTGAACGGTATAGGGTGGAATTAATTTGCATTCAAGAGACCCATTTAACAAAAGAAACAAAGGGAAAACTGTCCAATAGGAAATATCAGTGCCAGTATCACTCAGTCCATTCTTCTTACTCCAGGGGGGTGAGTATATTGGTGAAAAGGGGGTTGTCGTTCGTTTGTAAAGAGGTTAGGATAGACGAACTGGGTCGTTTTATCTTTTTGTATTGTTTGATAGAAAATGAACCATATGTACTAGCAAATATTTATGTTCCACCACCCTTTAATATGGAGATCCTGTACAAAGTTGTGGAATTTGCATTAAATAAGAAAGAATGTCCCATAATAGTAGTAGGGGACTTTAACGCAGTATTGGACAGGACAATAGATAGATTTCCACCAGGGACACGGACAGATGGGAGGGGAGAGGGACGTTTAACCCAGTTTTTGGAAGAGGTTGGATGGTGTGATATCTGGAGAGTGGGAAATCCAGATGAGAGGCAGTACTCCTGTTTCTCAAGCTCATACTCTACATTATCCAGAATAGATATGGCCCTAGGAAACGAAATGAGCTTGCAGTGGATTGGCAAAATTGTTTATTACCCAAGAGGAGTGTCGGACCACTCACCACTGGTGCTGACCATAAATACAGGTAAAAAGTGCCCTCCAAGTAATTGGAAAGTGAGTCCCTTCTGGTTAGAACTAATGGGAAAGCCAGAAGGGATAAATATAAAATTAAGCGAGATGGTGGGCTTTAATGAAGGGACAGCACCGGTGGGAGTGATATGGGATACCCTAAAGGCCTTCCTTAGGGGAATATTGATCCAACAAATAGCCAAGATTAAAAAAAACTCTAGGGCATGGGAAGAGAAGATTAGGAAAGAGGTGAGAGAGGCAGAAGAACAATTCGTGGAGGATCCAACCCCGGTGAAACAAAGAGAGTGGCTTGAGAAACAACAGGAGTACAAAATGCCAGTTGTGAGGAAAGTAGAGAACAAACGCCTATTTCAAAAACAGAGTACCTTTGCAGAAGGGGAGAATGTAGGCCACACACTGGCCTTATTGGCTAAAACTAACTCAGCCAGTGTCGGCTGGTGCTCAAAATTTTTGGGGGGGTGCAAACAAACTGAAAAAGAAAAAAAAATCAATTGCCGCCACTGTGCCCATTAAACGCAGCCACTGTGCCCAAACGCCACCAGTTTGCCCCCTCAAATACAGCCAGTTTGTTTCCATATACAGCCAGTGTGCCCCCATATATATTGTGACAGCAGGAAGGTAAAGTCACCTGGTTGCATCCAGGGGGGTAGATATATTTCGCCCAGATTCAGGCTTTACGCTGACTTATACAACTAGGTGGAGAGTTGTATAAGCCCAGCTGAGGCTAGTGGGCTCATGGATGACTCATACCTCTAGGGAGAGTGTGGGGCGTCGTGCAGACAGGGAGTTGATGAGACCAGCTGAAGCTTGTCAGCTCATTTAGGCCTCTATAAGAACTCCCAGATTCATTAGGTGTTAGCTCATGCCTGGAACCAGACCTGTGTGGACTGTCTAGGGAGAGTGAACCCCTGTGCGGTGAGACAAAGCCTGTGTGGCTATTTGCTTGGACATTTAAAACCAGGGACTTAGGGACTAGGACAGCACTAGGCTGATCCCAGTTGTTAGTTAGGAAACCTGTATGTTTAGTCAGAGGTCAAGTTGACCAGGATTTATTTTATTTATGTTTCTTTTGCTTTGCTGTGTTTTGTCACTGTAAATAGAAAATAAACCGCACCTTTTTGATTTTGAAAACCACAACCTCCGTTTGCTGGGCCTGTTTTTGTGTGGGGATCCCATCCCGGGGGTCACACACACCCGCTGCCGAGCTAACCCCCTCACAGTTGGTGGAGAATGCAGGCAGTTTTTTGTTAAGCCAGCATGGAGGAGATACTGAAGCAGCTGGCTCTAGCAAATGCCAATCAACAGCAGACAAATGCAGGTTTGCAAAAGAGCCTTGCAGCTCAACAACAGAGCTTTGCAGCCCAGCAGCAAGCTCATCAACAGAGCCTTGCAGCCCAGCAGCAAGCTCACCAACAGAGTCTGGAAGCTCAGCAACAAGCCCAGCAGCAATCTGAGGCCCGCTTCATAGACCTGTTACAGAAGCAAGAGCAGAGACTACAACAAATGGAAGCAGTAATGCAGCAACGTCCGCAGACCAGTGAGGAAAGCCGTCCCACTAATACCGTGTCCTTTGGGGTGAGTCGTTTATTGACAAAAATGACTGGAGAGGATGATCCAGAGGTATTTTTGACCACATTTGAAAGGACTGCTGAAAGAGAAAAGTGGCCTGAGGAGCAGTGGGCTGGACTGGTGGCTCCTCTGTTAACTGGTGAATCGCAGAAGGCTTACTATGACCTAGAGCCTGACCAAGCAAAAGACTATGTGATGCTAAAAGCTGAAATATTGGCAAGGCTGGGTGTCACCCTGGCTGTCCGGGCTCAGCGTGTGCATAACTGGACTTTCCAGCTTGGAAAACCCCCCAGGTCTCAAATGTATGATCTCATTCACCTGAGCAGAAAGTGGCTACAGCCAGAGACTTTGTCCGCACCAAAGATTGTGGAACGTGTTGTAATGGATCGGTTTTTGAGAGCTCTTCCTACTGCCATCCAAAAGTGGGTAAGCCATGGAGACCCAGAGACGGCCGATGGTCTTGTGGATCGTGTGGAGAAATACTTGGCTACAGAGAACCTGACGGCCTCTTCCAGAGACACTCGGACTTTCCACCCTAAGACCAGACCATCCCCAGGGGCGGATAAGAGGATTCCAAGGGGTGAGGGTGGAGAGAGTGAGAGGGTGGGAGCTCTACCCCAAGTTTGGCGAGAACAGCCTGGGAAATCAGCGGCTCAAGAGGCGGCAAGAAGGATCGTTTGCTACCGCTGCCGGCAAGCGGGACATATTGCAGCCAATTGCCCGGTTGTGGAGGAACCCATGCAGTGTGACTTTCTGACGGGCAGACGTCAGTCGCTGTGTGCGACAGTCGCATGCACTGCCATTCGAGGAACTGAGAAACATTTATGCAAAATGTGTGTTAATGGTAGAAATGTTGTGGTATTGCTGGATTCAGGTAGCCTTGTGACCCTGATAAAGGCTGAGTTAGTTAAAACAGAGGTCTTTGGGAATAGCAAGGTAGCTGTTATTTGTGTGCATGGGGACACCCGAGAGTATCCAGTGACTACAGTGTGTTTCGAGACCCCCAAAGGTACCCTCTCTCATCCAGTGGGCTTAGTATCTCAGTTACCGCATGACGCCATTGTGGGAAGGGATTTTCCGAAGTTCTGGGAACTGTGGGATGATCCTGAGCCCCCCACTGGTGCCCCTATGTACCAGGAATGTGATAGCCAGAACTCCCCTGAGAGTGGTGAGGACTCTCCGGAATTTCCCTTATCAGTATTGGCAGGGGAGACTCAAGAAACTGGAGAGGAGCCCACCTCCTCAGACGAAAACCTACCGTCTGTGGAGTTTTCTGATCTTGAGGTTCACAGGGAAAACTTTGCCACAGAACAGTTGAAAGACCCCGCCCTAATAAAGGCACGGGAAAACGTAGTGAAAATAGATGGCGAGTTAGTGAACCCAGATAATACCTGCACTTACCCATACTTCAGCGTAGAGAAGGACCTACTGTATCGGGTGGCAAAAAGGGCAGAAGAAACCGTTGAGCAGCTTGTGGTGCCCAAACCTTACAGGAAGTTGGTGTTGGAGTTGGCCCATGGGCACATTCTTGGAGGTCATCTGGGGACAGAGAAAACCCGAGAGAGGATATTACAGAGATTCTATTGGCCGGGGGTGATGAAGGACATAGAAAATTATTGTTCCTCCTGCCCTGTGTGTCAGAGGTCGGCCCCGATGCCACATTTCCGTAGCCCGCTGGTCCCTCTACCCATCATTGAGGTCCCGTTTGAGAGGATCGCCATGGATTTGGTAGGGCCTATAATCAAGTCCGCTAGGGGGCACCAGTACATATTAGTTATAATGGACTATGCCACCCGTTATCCAGAAGCGATCCCTCTCCGAAATACCTCGGCCAAAACCATAGCCAAAGAGCTATCTCTTGTGTTTAGCCGGGTGGGTATTTGTAAAGAACTGCTTACGGACCAAGGTACACCCTTTATGTCCCGGGTTATGAAGGAGCTGTGTAAATTGTTCAAAGTGACGCAATTACGTACATCTGTGTATCACCCCCAAACCGATGGGCTGGTTGAAAGATTCAACAAAACCCTAAAACAAATGTTGAAGAAAGTGGTGGATAGAGATGGAAAGGATTGGGACTGTCTACTTCCTTATCTGATGTTTGCTATTAGGGAGGTGCCCCAATCCTCTACGGGATTCTCCCCCTTTGAGTTACTGTATGGGAGACACCCAAGAGGGCTGTTGGATATTGCCAAGGAAACTTGGGAAAGTGAGAGTTCTCCCCACAGGAGTGTGATTGAGCATGTCGCCCTGATGCAAGACCGAATTGCACAGGTAATGCCCATCGTGAAGGAACATTTGGCCCAAGCGCAGTTAGCACAGCAGAGAGTGTACAACCATGGAGCCAAGACCCGTACCTTTTCCCCGGGGGATAGGATACTGGTACTTGTCCCTACGGTTGAAAGTAAATTCCTTGCCAAATGGCAAGGCCCCTATGAGATAATGGAAAAAGTGAGCGAAGTGAATTACAAGGTCAGACAACCAGGAAGGCGAAAGCCCGAACAGATCTATCACGTTAATCTGTTGAAAGCCTGGAGGGATAGAGAGTCCCTAGTCGCAGACACTTGGTCACCAGCTCAAACTGGTTGTGTGATTCCTGAGGTTGGAATAGCAGCCACCTTGTCACAACCCCAACAACAGGAGGTTAAGGAGTTTGTGCTTCGCAACAAGGAGGTATTCTCTGAGCTGCCGGGACAAACATCTGGGGTAGAGCATGACATCATTACCCCGCCCGGTGAAAGGGTGAAGTTAAAACCCTATCGGATCCCAGAGGCCCGACGGGAGGCAATACGGGAGGAAGTACAGAAAATGCTGAACTTAGGGGTGATAGAGGAGTCCCAAAGTGATTGGTCTAGTCCCATTGTGTTGGTGCCTAAACCGGATGGGAGCTGGCGATTTTGTAACGATTTTCGTCAGTTGAACAAAGTTACAAAATTTGACACCTACCCCATGCCACGTATAGATGAGTTGATCGACCGGCTGGGAACAGCCCGATACATGACGACTCTTGACCTCACAAAAGGGTATTGGCAAATCCCCCTGGCCAAGTCGGCCAAAGAGAAAACCGCATTTGTAACCCCAGACGGGGCGTTCCAATATAAAAGAATGCCGTTCGGGTTACAGAATGCGCCGGCCACATTCCAGCGGAAAATGGACCAGATGCTGAGGCCCCATCGGAAGTATGCTGCGGCTTACCTGGATGACGTAATTGTCCATAGCACAGATTGGGCCTCACATCTGCCAAAAGTGCAAGCAGTCCTGGACTCTGTTCGGGAAGCGGGGTTTACGGCTAACCCCAAGAAGTGTACCATTGGGCAGGAGGAGGCCAAATATCTTGGGTACACCATTGGGAGGGGAGTAATAAAACCCCAACTCAACAAAGTCGAGGCCATCCAGAGTTGGCCACGTCCCAACAGCAAGAAGCAGGTACGAGCCTTTCTGGGAATCGCTGGGTATTATCGGCGATTCATTCCCCACTTTGCTTCTAAGGCTGTGCCCCTAACCAACCTGACGAAGGGGAAAGGGTCGGTCATGATTAAATGGACCCCCGAGGCTGAGGCAGCATTCCAATTCTTGAAACAAGCCTTATGTAGCCAGCCAGTGTTGTACTCACCCGACTTCTCTAAAGACTTTGTCGTACAAAGTGATGCGTCAGATGTGGGGTTAGGAGCAGTATTGTCCCAGGTCTGGAACGGGGAAGAGCACCCAGTCATTTACCTCAGCAGGAAGTTGAAGTCCCATGAGGTAAATTACGCCACCGTTGAAAAGGAGTGTTTAGCGGTGAAGTGGGCTCTAGATTCCCTTCGATACTACCTGCTAGGTAGGCACTTTGACATGGTTACGGATCACGCTCCGTTAAAGTGGATGGCTCAAAACAAGGAAACAAATAGAAGAGTGAATAGGTGGTTCCTGGCCCTCCAGGAATTCAACTTCACAGTAAAGCATCGCCCTGGCGTTCAAATGGGGAATGTGGATGCTTTGTCTCGAGTACATGAATGCCTGATTGCTGGTGTTCCAACCCCAAGGTTAAAACAAGAGGGGGGGGTATGTGACAGCAGGAAGGTAAAGTCACCTGGTTGCATCCAGGGGGGTAGATATATTTCGCCCAGATTCAGGCTTTACGCTGACTTATACAACTAGGTGGAGAGTTGTATAAGCCCAGCTGAGGCTAGTGGGCTCATGGATGACTCATACCTCTAGGGAGAGTGTGGGGCGTCGTGCAGACAGGGAGTTGATGAGACCAGCTGAAGCTTGTCAGCTCATTTAGGCCTCTATAAGAACTCCCAGATTCATTAGGTGTTAGCTCATGCCTGGAACCAGACCTGTGTGGACTGTCTAGGGAGAGTGAACCCCTGTGCGGTGAGACAAAGCCTGTGTGGCTATTTGCTTGGACATTTAAAACCAGGGACTTAGGGACTAGGACAGCACTAGGCTGATCCCAGTTGTTAGTTAGGAAACCTGTATGTTTAGTCAGAGGTCAAGTTGACCAGGATTTATTTTATTTATGTTTCTTTTGCTTTGCTGTGTTTTGTCACTGTAAATAGAAAATAAACCGCACCTTTTTGATTTTGAAAACCACAACCTCCATTTGCTGGGCCTGTTTTTGTGTGGGGAGCCCATCCCGGGGGTCACACACACCCGCTGCCGAGCTAACCCCCTCACAATATATATATATATATACAGCCAGTGTGCCCCCATATACAGCCAGTGTGCCCCCATATACAGCCAGTGTGCCCCCATATACAGCCAGTGTGCCCCCATATATATATATATATAGCCAGTGTGCCCCCATATACAGCCAGTGTGCCCCCATATATATATATAGCCAGTGTGCCCCCATATACAGCCAGTTTGTCCCCATATATATAGCCAGTGTGCCCCCATATACAGCCAGTGTGTCCCCATATATATAGCCAGTGTGCCCCCATATACAGCCAGTTTGTCCCCATATACAGCCAGTTCCCCCCAAATGCAGCCAGTTCCCCCCCCCATATACAGCCAGTTCCCCCCAAATGCAGCCAGTTTGTCCCCCATATACAGCCAGTTCCCCCAAATGCAGCCAGTTTGTCCCCCATATACAGCCAGTTCCCCCCAAATGCAGCCAGCGTGTCCCCCATATACAGCCAGTTCCCCCAAATGCAGCCAGTTTGTCCCCCATATACAGCCAGTTCCCCCCAAATGCAGCCAGTGTGTCCCCATATACAGCCAGTTCCCCCCATATTCAGCCAGTTTGTCCCCCATATACAGCCAGTTCCCCCCATATTCAGCCAGTTTGTCCCCCATATTCAGCCAGTTCCCCCCATATTCAGCCAGTTTGTCCCCCATATTCAGCCAGTTTGTGCCCCATATTCAGTCAGTTTGTCCCCCAAATGCCGCCTGTCCCCCCCCAGCCCTGCACTTACCTTCCTCGGTCCGCGCCGTCCTCGATGTGTTCTCCCGCCCTCGATGTCGCTTCAGCCAATCAGGTTACCGGTAACCAGATCCGGTGAACCTGATTGGCTGAAACCTCCACACAGTCTTCTTCCAGGAACGCACCCCCGTGCGTACCTGGGAGGAGTTTTTGGAAGCCGAATGCAGCGTGAGAGCTGTATTCGGAAAGCCTATCAGAGCCGCTGGCTCTGATAGGCACTTCCAAGTTACACCCACCGCCGGCCGCCGCTCTAATTCATATGGCCGGCGCTCACCAGGAGGCCGGCCATATGTATAGTGGGCAGTGCGGCAGCGGTGACAATACACAGATTCATGCAATGCATGAATCTGTGTATTGTCTTTCAGTGGCGGTGCGGGAGCGAGAGGGGGCGGCGCTCCAGCGCCCTCTATGGACGCACCGCCACTGAACTCAGCCCCATCTAGTATCCCCACAATAAGGAAGATGGGGGGAGAGATATCCTCTCAGTCATCTGAAATACTGAAGACGTTTGAGACCTATTTTCAGGACTTATATAAGTCAAAGAGGGAAGACGAGACGTTTCAAATGGAGGAATTTCTGGGGGGGATAGAGATACCGGCTTTATCTGTGGAGGATAGAAGAGCTATAGAGTCACCGATAACCCTAGAGGAAATCCAATTAGCAGTAGCGGAAATGGCGAATCAGAAGTCCCCTGGGCCAGATGGCCTACCGGTGGAAATCTACAAACAATATGGGGAAGTGCTTCTCCCGGAATTGTTAAGGGTGCTAAATTGGGCGGTAGAAGAGGGGAAATTGCCGGCCTCGATGTTACAGGCTACCATAATAGTACTTCATACGGAGGGGAAAGATCAATTAGACACATCATCTTATAGACCAATTTCACTGCTGTGCTCAGATGTTAAGATATTGGCTAAAGTGCTGGCAGCCAGGATGAATAGATACATTCAGAAATTAATACATCCGGATCAATCCGGATTCATCCCTAATAGAGCTGCCAGCATCAATGTCAGAAGACTGTATCTGAATTTACAGACGCCAACTGAGAACAGCAGTGGCAGAGCTATCCTATCCCTGGACGCCACCAAGGCTTTTGATAGCCTAGAGTGGAATTACCTCTGGCATGTGTTGGAGAAATTTGGATTTGGTTCCGTCTTTATTAAATGGGTAAAAACGCTTTATAACTCCCCAAGTGCAAAAATAAAAATTAATAATGAATATTCAAAGAGTTTTAGGTTGGAGAGGGGGACAAGGCAGGGTTGCCCTCTGTCCCACCTCCTTTTTGCATTAGCAATAGAGCCATTGGCGATAGCAATTAGATCCAATAAGACGATACAGGGATTTCAGAGGAAAGTGGGGGAGGAGAAAATTGCACTTTACGCAGATGACATCTTGCTCTTTTTGGGGGATTCCTCAACGTCATTAAAAAAGGCGATGCAGACGGTGGAAATATTTGGCTGTTTTTCGGGCCTCGCGATAAATTGGGAGAAGTCTGCACTCTTGCCAGTGGACCCTGTAGATAATGCCCTCTGTGAAGGTATCCCTTTACTAAAAGTAGTGGAAAAAATGAATTATTTGGGGATAGTGGTGACACGAGACCCAGAACAATACATTGATAATAATTTAAGACCACTCTTAGCTAAGTTTAAGAAAAAGGCCGATATCTGGGAACGTCTTCCCCTATCAGTAGCCGGACAAAGTAATCTTATTAAGATGATTTGGATGCCACAACTACTTTATGTGCTCCACAATGCCCCAGTATGGATTGGGAAAGCCTGGTTTAAAAAAATAGAGACCCTTTTCAGAGAATTAATCTGGAAGAAGGGTAAGGCAAGAATCAGTCTCCAAAAATTACAGTTATCAACAAATGAGGGAGGGCTGGCCATTACACACCCCTATAGCTATTTTATAGCGACCCAGCTACAGCACCTGAAGGGATGTACAACAGAGGGAGGAGGAGGGGCCAGTGGGAAAATGATGCTAATGGGGGCCCCACATAACACCATAATAGAAAATTTGGAGGCTGATTCCTTCCCTGTTAAGAACCCAACATTGAGAGCGGTCATAAGAACATGGCGGGAAGGTAAACAGGCTATGGGATATAAAGGGTTAACGGAATATTCCCCTCTCTGGGAAAATAAAAATCTACCAGAAATTCAAGCTATGGGGAAGTTAAAGGACTGGGAACAGTGTGGCATAACTAGATTGAAGCAGTTGTATGAAGGCAACATATTGAAGACATTTTCAGAACTAAGTAGAGAGTACGCTATCCCAAATTCATTATTTTATACTTATCTGCAGATAAGACACGCACTTCAAATCCAATTTAAAATACACCCGGTGTGCTGGCAAAAAATTCCCCACCTTCAATGGCTAATTAAGACAGGAACATCAAAAGGCCTTATTTCAGAATTATATTCACAGATTAAAGGGGGTTTTATAACTGAGAAGAGGTTGGGTAAAAATAAAGCAAAATGGGAGGAGGATATAGGACCCATAACAACTGCACAATGGGAACGGATACTGGAACAGGGAACAGTGGTGTCACTCTCCCCATCACAGAGAGTGTCACAATTGTTCTTAGTGCAGAGAGTTTATTACACCCCAAAGAGGTTACACATGTTTGGAAGGAGAACAGATGACAAATGCCCTAGATGTCAAGATACAGGGGACCTCATGCACATGATGTGGAAATGCCCGAAACTACATAGGTATTGGGTTGGGGTACTGAACATCATAAACACGACTTTTGGGACAACTCTGGAGCCGGAGGCCAGGGTATGCCTATTGGGTATAGAGGAGGGAAATAGATTAAAAGATAATGTGGAAGTAGTGCTGAGGTGCCTGTTTCAGGCCAGGAAGGTAATAGCACAAAACTGGCAAGCACAGAGAGCACCGACATTAGCAGAGTGGGTTAATGTAATAAATGTAACAATGTGGAAGGAAAAAGTAGTCCTGACTAGACGGGGTAATTATAAAAAATTCAAAACATTGTGGGGTCCCTGGCTGAGGAAAACGGGGTGTCCACCATAATTGGTGTGGGAGTGTGAAGAGTAGAAGAATGGACCTAAAAGTAGAAACTGGACTGTGGAGATAGGAGGGGTGGATAGAGGATAGACAGATAGAGAAGTTATGGGCTCAAGATAAAGAAGTTAAACATGCTGGAAGATCAAGAGGAGAGAAGGGTAAGGGGAATGGAATTAGAGGGAAAGAAAGGACTAAATGAGGTAAAGAATAAAATAGTTTTTAGCAGTAGAGAATGGTAGAGTGTACTTTTTGGTTCTTCTTCTTGTTTTTGGAGTGTCCAAAGGGACTAGGGAGGGAAGGGGAGGTAGGGGGGAAGTGGTTAATTGAAGAAAATAATACTAAAACATTCTATGTGAAATAAGGATAAAATAAATGTATGTAATTTTATAAAATGTTATGTAACAGGGAAAAATAATAAAGAATATAAAGGTTAAAAAAAATAAAAAAATGTCCCAGTGTTTGTATTGCTCCCTCTCCCCCTTTTATACCAACCTGAGTCCTCACTTGCTCCAGTGCTGTGCCCGTTTGCAGTGGTTTTCTCCTCTCTCTCCACTCACAGACGCAGAAGCAGGGGCAATTGCAAAGGACAGATTTGAACTTCTGACATGATCAACAGACAGTGGCATACCTGGGAAAAGGGGGTGGTGGTCCACCCTCGGTACAGCCATCGGGGTGTTTTAGGACACACCCTCCTAATATACGTATATTGCTGCATATGGTGGCCTTCTGCGACTTTAGACCAAGCTCCTCTTGGCTTTGATCTGTCACAGAACATGACTGAGGGGAAGCTGAGAAGGACTTTCCTTACTGTATGTTTGTAATGTTTCAGTGGAAATTTCTGGGGAAAGGAAGGTTGGAGGGGTTGCTGATGAAGGGTTTGATGGAAGGGGGATTACTGGAGAGAAAGGGATTTTGCTGGTGCGGAGGTTGCTCTGCATATTGCCACAATTGCCCATTTTTGTTCACAATTGTCTGTTTGTTGTCCACATATTGTCCCAATTTCCAGTTTGTTGTCCACATATAGCCACAAATGCTTATACAGTATGTTGCATCCATATAGTCAGAACTGTCCATTTGTTGCCTGCCTATTGTGACGTCTGTGCCTTTACTATTCGTATATTGTCACGATTAGACCCCTTTCACACTGGGGCGCTTTGCAGGCGCTATAACGCTAAAAATAGCACCTGCAAAGCACCCTGAAACAGCCGCTGCTGTCTCTCCAGTGTGAAAGCCCCGAGGGCTGAAGCGGTGCGCTAGCAGGATGGTAAAAAAAGTCCTGCTAGCAGCATCTTTTAGCGGGGAAGAAGCGTTCCTCCACCGCTTCTGCCCATTGAAATCAATGGGCACCACGGCTATACCACGGCAAAGCACCTCTGCAGAGGCTCTTTGCAGTGGTTTTAACCCTTTCTCGGCCGCTAGCAGGTAAAAGCGTCCCGCTAGCACCCCGCTAGCGACCGAATAGCGCAGCGAAATTGACGGTAAAGCGCCGCTAAAAATAGCGGCGTATTACCGCTGACGCACCCACCACCCCAGTGTGAAAGGGACCTTAGCTGTTACATAGAATCATTAAAAAAAAGTAACAAAAGTGGTCCATTGGGTCTGCTCCATTTTTTTATTATTTATTTTTTTGTACATGTTTTTGTATTTTTTATTTTTGCTTGTTTTTTTGTTGACTTTTGTTTGTATGAAAGTATTTGTGTCTGGGGAAAGAGTGTGAAATAGTTAAAACCTTTAGCAGGTACCATCCCTTAAAGAGCAAATATAAAAATACGACACAATTTGGGACTTTTCGTATACCTTCTAGGGTTAAATGACCACTTGACCAATTGATTATAAGAAAATTTGTCACAAGACTTTATTTAAAACAGAAGGGGTTTGTTTAAAAGCAATTTAACAAACTGGTTGTTGTCCAGGGTGATGTTATCCTGGGTATGAGATCCAATTTGTTTGGCCAACCCGTTTCGCAGGCTAACCCGTTTCGCCAGGGCCTCAGATCTTGTTATATACTGTATAGTATTGTATCAAGTCTGGTGACATCCAGCCTGGGGAGCCCGTGGAAAGTATCTCTAAACCCCGAATAATAGAGATGTCCACATCCAAGCATGGACGGTACTAACAAACTGGATGTTGAAAATATGTACTGTGATATACCTGTGAACGCTAAGAATCTAAATTGATTTAAACAAATGTCCAAGAGAGGGTAGAGGGCGCACAATGAAAAGCCCTGGTTGATGTTTAGATTTAGGAACTCCATTAGAGTTTCTGTTTTAGATACAATGGCGTACGTCCATTATAGTGTGTGTCCCCATGCTGCTGGCATTATTAACTAATAATTTGTATGATGTTTCAAAGAGGAATTAAACCCTGATGGGTTTTACTTCCTCTTTGTTTCCCTGCAAAGGTAAAGCATAATGGCATAGTAGCCCATTATGTGACACTTACCTGCAGGAGAAGCCCAAAATGTCCCCGTCTTCCTCGCTGGCAGTGAGCGTCCATTCTTCACCCCTCTTCCTTCCGTGGCCACGAACTCCGGCTCTGTGACTGGCCGGAGTCGCGTGACGTCACTCCCGCGAATGCGCGCGGGAGCTGCCTGTCTCGGCATGACCCCAGCTTGAAACGGCACAGCGTGACCTTTTAAGTCGGCGCATGCGCAGAAGAGACATTCGTTTAGGGACATTGCAAATATCTCCTAAACCGTGGAGGTTTAGAAATAATTCAAGCACCTACAGGTAAGCCTTAATCTAGGCTTACCTGTAGGCGAAAGTTGTCCCTGAGGGTTTACAACCACTTTAAATAAAGTCTTGTGACAAATTTTCTTATAATCATTTGGTCAAGTGGTCATTTAGCCCTAGAAGGTACATGAAAAATCCCAAATTGTTTCGTATTTTCATATATTTTTGTATAAGTATATTATTATTATTATTATTATTATTATTATTATTATTCAGCATTTATGTAGCACCAACAGTTTACGCAGCAGTTTACAATGTAGAGGGGGACAGTACAATTACAATACAGTTCAATACAGAAGGAATAGGGGGGCCCTTCTCATGGAGCTTACAATCTAAAGGCAGGGGCAGGTGGTATAATGGGTAATAGCTGTGGGGAATGATCTGATCGAGGTGACTCGGGTACAGTTCTTAAATTGAGTATAGATCTTTGTTTTCCCAAGCATATTTGAATCCACTTACTGTTGACTGACTCACTACCTATGCTGGAAGTCTATTCCAAGCATCAACTACTCTTTCAATAAAATAATACATTCTAGGATTAGTTTGAAGTCACGTCCCGTGTTCTTGATTTTGGCTTAATCATGATTGTTTTCTGTCTGTGTGTTATAATGATTGCCTATTTGTTGCCTGCATATTGTAACTATTGTTGAATGGCAGGATAGCCAACAATAGCCGACTGCCTACATATTGTGTAGTTACAGCTGTTAAGAGGATCATAGAACTGTAATTTAGTCCGCTGTAGGTCTGTCACGCAATAAAGCATGCCACGATTATCCTTTTTTCGCCATGGTACACTATGTGTGCCAATATTAAACCCATACATTTTATTTTTAGCACACTCTTATTATCTCCGTATATCATCGCGGAACACTTCAATTTTACTATTTTATTTACCAACATGATTTTAGATAACTTCTTTTGTAGTATTCGTTTAATTTCCTGATTACTATTAAAATCGAAAGTGTTATTAAACCCAAAATCAAAAATGTAATATATCGCAGTTTAGCATTTATTAGATGTGCTGGCGGTTTGTTTTTTTCTTAGTTTTCTTTTCCTCTGCCATTCCCTGGTGATCTGACCAGTAACATATCTCCTGTAATATACAGACACCACTCTGTATGAATGAGCACAGGGGGCACATTTAGACAGCAGCATTGTGACTCTGGGAGGAGGGGAGTGTTAAAAGTACTAGCAGATTTAAATTCACTAATAAATTGACACTGAACTCCATCTAATACTTGATAATCAGTTACAGCAAACAGTTTTGGGATAAACGTTTTACATAAAAAAAAAATAAAAAATTTAAGCTAATCAATTTAAGCACCCCTGCCAGTGTTAAATGGTTTGTCTCCTCCCTGCAACTGCAAGAGTGTTTCTGTTGAACAACAATAGACTTGCTGGCTGGATCACCCAATTAAAAATGAAACTAAAACAAGCATCACATCTAAGAATTGGTAAGCTGCATAAATGTTTACTTTGGGGTTTAATATTACTTCAAGTTCAAGACAAGTACAGCTGCATTGAATTACAGAGGACTCATATTAAGGTAAATTGAGTGAATTACTTGATTTAGCACAGATGCAGGATTTCACTCATTGATTGGTTTCAAATGCCACCTGGAATAGCTCTGTTAAATACTATAAGGAATATATATATATATATACACACATTCACCGGCCACTTTATTAGGTACACCTGTTCAATTGTTTGGTAACACAAATTGCTAATCAGCCAATCACATGGCAGCAACTCAATGCATTTAGGCTTCTAGATGTGGTGAAGACAACATGCTGAAGTTCAAACAGAGCTTTGGAATGAGGGGAAAAGGAGATTTAAGTGACTTTAAACGTGGCATGGTTGTTGGTGCGAGACAGGCTGGTCTGAGTATTTCAAAAACTGCTGATCTACTGGGATTTTCACGCACAATCATCTCTAGGGTTTACATAGTATGGTCCGAAAAAGAGAAAATATTCAGTGAGTGGAAATTGTGTCGATGAAAATGCCATGTCGATGTCAGAGGTCAGAGGAGAATTGGCAGACTGGTTTGAGATGATAGAAAGTTACAACCAAGGTATGCAGAATACCATCTTTGAATGCACAACACATTGAACCTTGAAGCAGATGGGCTACAGCAGCAGAAGGCTACACTGGATGCTTCTGTCAGCTAAGAACAGGAACTTGAGGCTACAATTCACACTGACTCACCAAAATTGGAAAATAGAAGATTGGAAAAATGTTGCCTGGCCTGATGAGTCTCGATTTCAGCTGCAACATTCAGATGTTAGGGTCAGAATTTGGTGTAAACAACATGAAACTTGGATACATCCTGCCTTGTATCAATGGTTTAGGCTGGTGGTGGTGGTGTAATGATGTGTAGGTGATATTTTCTTGCCACACTTTATGCCCATTAGTACCAATTGAGCACTGATTTAACGCCACAGCCTACCTGAGTATTGTTGCTGACCATGTCCATCCCTTTATGACTACAGTGTACCCATCCAGCAGGATAATGCACCATTTCACAAAGCTCAAATCATCTCATCACTGGTTTCCTGAACATGACAATGAGGTCACTGTACTCCAATGGCCTCCACAGTCACCAGATCTCAATCCAATAAAGCACCTTTGGGATGTGGTAAAATGGGAGATTCCCATCATCGATGTGCAGCCGACAAATCTGCATCAAACTGCATGATGCTATCATGTCAATATGGACCAAAATCTCTGAGGAATATTTCCAACACCTTGCTGAATCTATACAAAGAATTAGGGCAGTTCTGAAGGATAAAGGGGTTCCAACCCGGTACTAGCAAGGTGTCCCTAATAAAGTGGCCAGTGAGTGTGTGTGTGTATATGTGTATACGTGTGTACACATATATATATATATATATATTGCAAAGTCTCTTTTTTATCAGAAATGATATGTCTATAAATATCTGAATGTTAAATATCTGATATAACGTGCAAATATTTCCAAAGTGACAATGCAATATTAAAATGACAATGCAATATTAATGATTCAATAATGCAAAAGATAATAATTCCAAAAACGTGATCCAGAAATGTAAAAAAAATCAAAAGACAAAAACAAAAAAAGTTCATAATGTATGTGCAAAAAAAAATCAAAAATGTGAATTCAGTGTAGAAGTTCAGTTCACATAGTGCTAGTGTTTCCACCATCCATAGTACACCAATGATGTGCCCCAGCCTCTCACCTCAGTTTAAGACCCCTACAGGTCTAGTAGCGCTTCTGTTATAAATATCTCAGATATCCAAAACAACAGACTCTTTTCCTTGGAACATCCAGCCAGATCGAATATACTTCAGTGTTGCAAAGGAAACTCCACTGCACGTGTTATTCTCCTTAATATCCTCCACTTTCCTCCAATACAAGCTCACATGCAATATAAAGAGATCTCCATAGTGCAGTATTCCAGTAAAAATATTTTTTTGAACAGCAGCAAACTTACATTTAAAACCAAAGTAATCAGCTTCACATAAATCAAGGACTTCCGGTCTTGGCCGCGACCTGAACTGACTCCCGGCTCCTTCCGATGCGTTGCATCACAGATCACGTGACTGTATCAAGGGTTTGGCCTAGAATACACTAGAAAATCTAAAAGAGCACTGTGTATTTTGAAGGTGCTGAAGGACGGACAGGCTAAAATCACTTTAGTTTACAATACATGTAAATAATGTGGCGACTCATTATATAAAGTGCAAATATTTCCAAAGTGACAATGCAATATTAAAGTGACGCATTGCATCACAGATCACGTGACTTTATCAAGGGTCAAACTGCAGGAGCGGAGCTCATACATGTCACGAGCCAGACTGACGGCTAGTGGGGATACAGGAGGTGGATTCTCTGTACCAGAGAGGGGATGGCACGGGTCGTACTGAGGGACCGGTTCTAAGCAGCTACCGGTTTTCACCAGAGCCCGCCGCAAAGCGGGATGGACTTGCTGCGGCGGTAGCAACCAGGTCGTGTCCTCCAATAGCGACTCCACCTCTCTGGTGGCTGAGATAGGCGCGGTATAGAAGGACTAGGCAGAGGCAAGGTCAGACGTAGCAGACGGTCAGGGCAGGCGGCAATGGTTCGTAGTCTGAGACAATGGTAGCAGGTCAGATACACAGGCAAGGCAACTCACAAAACGCTTCCACAGGGTACTAAGACAACAAGATCCGGCAAGGACAGGAAGGGGAAGTGGGTTTATATCAGATTAGGGTGTGCACACAGTAATTGGGCCAGGCACCAATCAATGGTGCGCTGGCCCTTTAAATCTCAGAAGGCCGGCGCGCGCGCGCCCTAGAGCGCAGCGGGGCCGCGCGCGCCGGGAAGGAGCAGAAGGGGGATGGTGAGTAGGATGGGATGCGATCTGCGGACGGAGATGTGCCGCCGCGTGGATCGCATCCCCGCCGGTAACAGAGCAGCGCCCACGGCCAGGAAGGATGGGACACCCGGAGCGCTCGGCGTTACAGTACCCCCCCCCTTAGGTCTCCCCCTTTTCTTGGAACCCAAGAATCTACGGATGAGCTCCTTGTCTAAAATGTTGGTCTCAGGCTCCCAGGATCTCTCTTCAGGACCACAGTTCTCCCAATCAATTAAAAAAAATATTTTACCTCGGATGACCTTGGAGGCGAGGATTTCTTTCACCAAGAAGACATCGGAAGAACCAGAGACAGGAGCAGGAGTAGTGACCTTGGGGGAAAATCGGTTAAGAATGAGGGGTTTGAGAAGAGACACATGAAAAGAATTGGGGATACGAAGAGAAGGAGGAAGATGGAGTTTGTAAGAGACAGAATTGATTTGGTTTTTGATTTTAAAAGGTCCGAGGTAACGAGTGCCCAGCTTGTAGCTAGGTACCCGAAACCGAACATATTTGGAGGAGAGCCACACTTTGTCACCAGGGACATAGACAGGAGGAATTCTTCTTTTTTTATCTGCATGTCTCTTCATGCGGGCAGAGGCCAGTGATAGCGACTTTTGAGTCTCCAGATAGAGGTGAAGTCTTGAGTTAATTCATCCACGGCAGGAACTCCAGAAGAAGTGGGGATGGGGAGGGGGGGCAATGGGTGACGGCCGTAGACCACAAAGAAAGGTGATTTGGAGGACGATTCAGAGTTCTTGAAATTGTATGAGAATTCTGCCCAGGGCAATAGGTCGACCCAATCGTCTTGACGGGCGGAGACAAAATGTCGTAAGTAGTCACCAAGGACCTGGTTAACTCTCTCCACCTGTCCATTGGATTGCGGGTGATAAGCGGAAGAAAAATTCAACTTAATCTTTAGTTGAGTACAGAGAGCTCTCCAAAATTTTGAGATGAATTGAACGCCTCTATCAGAGACGATATGTGAGGGTAGCCCATGGAGACGGAAAATTTGAAGAAAAAAATGCTTCGCCAACTGAGGTGCAGTAGGCAGACCAGGAAGAGGGACAAAATGAGCCATTTTCGAAAAGCGGTCAACGACCACCCAGATTACAGTGTTACTATGAGACAAAGGAAGGTCCGTGATGAAATCCATGGCAATGTGGGACCATGGTTGTTCAGGCACAGGTAGAGGAAGGAGAAGACCTGCAGGCTTCTGGCGTGGAGACTTGTCACGTGCACAGATAGTGCAGGCCCGTACAAAGTCAGTCATATCTTTTTCCTGGGTAGGCCACCAATAGTGTCTGGCCATCAATTGTATGGATTTTTTGATCCCAGCGTGACCGGCTAGATGGGAGGAATGGCCCCACCTGAGTATCTGGAGACGAAGGCATGGAGGAACGAAAGGCCAGGCCAAGGCCTTCCCAGACAACAGACAGACCACGAATGCCACCTTAGACCGTTCTGTGGAAAACTGGTCTGACATCATCTCAAGATGCAGGGAACATTGGGACAAGAATCCCTGGCACAACCTAGGATCCCCGTCAAATTTCTCCGGAAGAGACAAGCGGATCTTCGAGGTAGTAGCGGCAGCTCGGAGAGGGGAAGATGCTGGAGCTTGTGGCGGCAGACGCTGCTGGATCATGGCGGTCAACTGCGACAGCTGCTGTCCTTGTTGGGCAATCAATTGCGACTGCTGGGCAACCACGGTAGTGAGATCAGCGAGACTAGGCAGCGGCACGTCAGTGGGATCCAGGGCCGGATCTACTGTCACAAGCCGGACTGACGGCTAGTGGGGATACAGGAGGTGGATCCTCTGTACCAGAGAGGGGATGGCACGGGTCGTACTGAGGGACCGGTTCTAAGCAGCTACCGGTTTTCACCAGAGCCCGCCGCAAAGCGGGATGGACTTGCTGCGGCGGTAGCAACCAGGTCATGTCCTCCAGTAGCGACTCCACCTCTCTGGCGGCTGAGATAGGCGCGGTACAGAAGGACTAGGCAGAGGCAAGGTCAGATGTAGCAGACGGTCAGGGCAGGCGGCAATGGTTCGTAGTCTGAGACAATGGTAGCAGGTCAGATACACAGGCAAGGCAACTCACAAAACGCTTCCACAGGGTACTAAGACAACAAGATCCGGCAAGGACAGGAAGGGGAAATGGGTTTATATCAGATTAGGGTGTGCACACAGTAATTGGGCCAGGCACCAATCAATGGTGCGCTGGCCCTTTAAATCTCAGAAGGCCGGCGCGCGCGCGCCCTAGAGCGCAGCGGGCCGCGCGCACCGGGAAGGAGCAGGAGGGGGATGGTGAGTAGGATGGGATGCGATCTGCGGACGGAGATGTGCCGCCGCGTGGATCGCATCCCCGCCGGTAACAGAGCAGCGCCCACGGCCAGGGGGGCTGACCGGAGCGCTGCAGGGGGACCGACGCCGCGAGCGCTCCGGGAAGGATGGGACACCCGGAGCGCTCGGCATTACAATACAGGTACAATTGGGAAGATTTTTTACAGAACACAGGCACAGGGACAATTATTATAATGGTGCAGAGAAGATGGGAGCATGTAATAGAAGTGGGTTAACAACCACTTTAATTTCATTAAAAGTCAGCAGCTACAAATAGTGTAGCTGCTGACTTTTAAGAAACAGATACTCACCTGTCTCACAATATAAGTAATGAACCACATAGAGGAAGGAGATGAAAGAAAATCTCTCCTCAGGTGTTGCCACCGTCCCTGATAGTGGGAATAAACCCAAAAGGGCGTAAGTACCCCCCAGTACATTGGGACTTTTAAGGGCAAACAAAGAGAACAATTTTTATAAAAATATATATCATTTATTGGAAAAAGTTTTTCTTAGGTAAAAATATGCAAATATCAAATGTGTGTTTAGCACATTGATAAGGTTACACAACATACATAGATTACAAAAAATAGGGAACATTCAGACATTTGTATACATTTTCCGAACAAGAAAATCAACTCCCTTAGCCTAACATGTTTCTGGAATACCAATCCTTTCTTCGGAGGCTCTTGGTAGGAGAAAATACAACTGTGTTCTGAGAATGAAATAGAGAGACAAAGCTCAGAAATAATTCCAAAGATTAACACTGTAACAAGCACAAACACATCCAATATACATACCACGCACAAAAATAGCATCTATAAATGTCAGAATGTTCCATATGGATAGAGTATAAAGGACAAATAGAGTCCTAAAAACAGAGAAGCAAAAAAAAAAAAGCAAAAAAGCAGAACCGCTGTTGCCATTCAAAGGGGGGGAAAGATCCCTCATCCAAGCCCGGGTCGGCTCAAGCAGGGGTCCCAAACAGCACTCTCAGAGAACCAAAACCATATGTAGTCCCAGAATACACTACTATGTGCCTAAAAAAGAGAGAGAGAAGGGTAATATAATACCCGCATAGTATAGCAGCATACATAAAATGAAAAAAATGAAAAAAAAACAGATATCACTGTAAAATACTCAAAGATTTTTGAAAAAAACAATTGCATGATGGTGCTAGCAAATTTATCTATATTCAACAAAGAAAAATATTTGACTATATAGACTAGAAGTAAGGAAATGCAAAAGTATTCATGAATACACAATGATAACACTGTGCATATATTGAACTCTTTGACAGTGATGCAGACAGTGGCGGTGCGTCCATAGAGGGCGCCGGAGCGCCACCCCCTCTCGCTCCCGCACCGCCACTGAAAGACAATACACAGATTCATGCATTGCATGAATCTGTGTGTTGACACCGCTGCCGCGCTGCCCACTATACATATGGCCGGCCTCCTGGTGAGCGCCGGCCATATGAATTAGAGCGGCGGCCGGCGGTGGGTGTAACTTGGAAGTGCCTATCAGAGCCAGCGGCTCTGATAGGCTTTCCGAATACAGCTCTCACGCTGTATTCGGCTTCCAAAAACTCCTCCCAGGTACGCACGGGGTGCGTTCCTGGGAGAAGACTGTGTGGAGGTTTCAGCCAATTAGGTTCACCGGATCTGGTTACCGGTAACCTGATTTGCTGAAGCGACATCGAGGGTGGGAGAACACATCGAGGACGGCGCGGGCCGAGGAAGGTAAGTGCAGGGCTGGGGGGGGGGGGGACAGGCTGCATTTGGGGGACAAACTGGCTGAATATGGGGGACAAACTGGCTGAATATGGGGCACAAACTGGCTGCATTTGGTGGGAACTGGCTGTATATGGGGGACAAACTGGCTGAATATGGGGGGAACTGGCTGAATATGGGGGACAAACTGTCTGAATATGGGTGGAACTGGCTGAATATGGGGGACAAACTGTCTGAATATGGGGGGAACTGGCTGAATATGGGGGACAAACTGGCTGAATATGGGGGGAACTGGCTGTATATGGGGGACAAACTGGCTGAATATGGGGGACAAACTGGCTGAATACGGGGGACAAACTGGCTGAATATGGGGGGAACTGGCTGAATATGGGGGACAAACTGGCTGAATATGGGGGGAACTGGCTGTATATGGGGGACAAACTGGCTGAATATGGGGGGAACTGGCTGTATATGGGGGACAAACTGGCTGCATTTGGGGGGAACTGGCTGTATATGGGGGACAAACTGGCTGCATTTGGGGGGAACTGGCTGTATATGGGGACAAACTGGCTGTATATGGGGGCACACTGGCTATATATATGGGGACACACTGGCTGTATATGGGGGCACACTGGCTGTATATATGGGGACAAACTGGCTGTATATGGGGGCACACTGGCTATATATATATGGGGGCACACTGGCTGTATATGGGGGCACACTGGCTGTATATATGGGGGCACACTGGTTATATATATATGGGGGCACACTGGCTGTATATGGAAACAAACTGGCTGTATTTGAGGGGGCAAACTGGTGGCGTTTGGGCACAGTGGCTGCGTTTAATGGGCACAGTGGCGGCAATTGATTTTTTTTATTTTTTCAGTTTGTTTGCGCCCCCCAAAAATTTTGAGCACCAGCCGCCACTGGATGCAGAGTATGCATAGATATCTGGTAAACATAGTATATGTAGTGAAACAAAAACAAAGCATGAATCAGTTTTTCCTGCATAAATGCACAAAGAGAGCACTGTGCATATATTGAACAAGGCTTTTTGTCAAAGATGCAGTATAAAAAGAAATACCTAGTAATTGCAGTGCATATAGTAGGCAAGCTTGAGTCAGGTTTCTACTGGGGAGAAAATTAGAGAAGAGAAAGAAAAAACTCATTTAATTATATTCAACCTGGTTGGCCCGCATATAAGAGGATTGGTAGATCAAAAGGGGGGCCTCCTTACCTGCCAGTTGTAATGTCAGGGGTGCACTGAGAGTGTTGAATGCAGCAGCAGCAGCGTCTGTAACCCAAATGGCGCCAGACGCGGTTTTAAAAACTTCCGCGCATGCGCACTGACATAGATCAGACGTCTGTGCATGCGCACTGACATAGATCAGTAAATGACGTCAGAGGGCTGCGCCGGAACTCAGCGGCGCATAAACAAGAGACTGAAACACATAGGGAAAAGGCTGAAAGCAAAACAGAACACCAGGCGATAGAAAGGAACACAGGGCAGAGGAAAAAAGGAAAAATCCATCTCACAGCAACCACGCTGAGGCATAAACAGCAACCCCAGTAAGGAAATAAAGCACAATAAAAATAAAAAAGAGAATAAACTACATGGGAAAGGGACATCTGTGATCTTGAAGCTAGCGCCCTCTGCTGGTGGATATATGAACACACTTTTTTGATTTTTGATTTATTGTATAATGGTGCAGATGTTTGAATACTGGCACACCGGATAGTCATGCCAAATAGGCATCATCATATTAAATGCACAGACTTGCATCGTAATAATGAGATCTAGAGCTAGGAAATATCAGGGCATAAACCAAAATTGCATAAAAAAGCAGATAAAAAAGAAAGCAAAGAAAGGGGGGGGGAATAAAAAAAATATTAAAAAAATAAAATAAAAAATAAAATAAAAGGAAGATGAACATAAAAGAAAAAGAAAAAGGGGATATGGAAAAGGCACAAAAGAGGAAATGGAAAACAGATAGCAAAGAGAGGGGCCACCAGGGCAAAGCCTGCACGGTCCCCCCCCCCCCCATTTAAAATGGGAGAACATCATGCAGAAAATGACCACCGACGCAGAAAATGCGACAAAGTCCAAAGATGCCAATACCCAATGGGGCTGGCATCGAGGCATGCCGCATATGACAGGATGCCCATCCCCATGGGTAATGGTGGACAGGCTCCCGTGCGCCGGGCAAAGACGAACTGGGCAAGAAAAAATGTGAAGGCAACGGCAGTAATTTTGTATCAAAAATGAAGAAAAATATATATACAGGGACCATGGTCATAAAAAAACAGCATTCCCTGACCGACCTATACGGGTAAGGTCAGAACATTGATGCATGTGGTAAATGGATGTGTATGTGAAAGTCAGAGAGATCACGGAAGGAGAAAACAAGATGGTTCATATGGCTGGACAAAGAGGAGTCTACAGATGGCAAAGATTTCATAGGCACACATCAGAAAGACAGCATCATAAATTCATTCCACAGCATAAGGCTCCATGTACACAGAAGCTCAAAAACGGTCGTTTTTAAAGCAGCAGAAAAAGCTAGCTTTTATCAGCGTTTTTTTACTAGCTTTTATTAGTGTTTTTTAGTGTAGCTTTTTTGTTTTTTCAATGGACCAAAAAACGCTAAAAAACACTCGCGGCCAGCGTTTTTGAGCATTTATGAGCGTTTATGAGCGTTTTTTCGGCGTTTTGCGTTTTTTTGCGTTTTTTTCTGCCGAAAAACGGCACTTTGAACGCGAATTTCTTGCGTTCAGAAAAAAGCCCATTAACTCCACTGCTCATTAAAGCTAAAAAAACGTTATGTGTACATGAACACATAGGCTAACATAGAGTGCAGTTAATGGGCTTTTTAAAAAAACGCCAAAACGCCAATAAACTGCAGTTTATCAGCTTCTGTGTACATGGAGCCTAAGACCAGGGGTAAGACCTCTGGCACAGAATACATCTATAAACACTTCTTAGGTTCTAAATCTACAGCATAGATCATGAGTAGAGTTGAGCGGGTAGCTGGATATTCGGGTTCGGCCGAACTTCGGAAAAAAGTTCGGATTCGGGACCGAACTTTAACCCGAACCCGGACCCGGACCCGGACCCCATTGAAGTCAATGGGGACCCGGACTTCTGACGACTAAAAAGGCTTTAAAAAAGTAATGGAAAGGGCTAGAGGGCTGCAAATGGCAGCAAAATGTTGTTAAGAACATGGCAAGTGCTCTGCAAACAAATGTGGATAGGAAATAACTTAAAAGAACATAAAAAAAAATTAAAAAATAAAAAAATATGCTGGAGGCCCGATTTTCAGCAGAAGAGGTACAGGAAGTCATTAAGAACCTCAGAAACTCAACGGCACGATGCGACACATATGGTGGGAATGCCCCAGAATACGCCCTTTCTGGAATAAATTATTTAATTTAATGGATAAGCTAGTGGGAAAATAAAATACTTTGAAATAAAAATGTAGCGGGGTGCTAAATTTAAGGAAAGTGTTTGAGTGGTAAATAGGCTCAAATACCCTAATTCTGTAGGATTCATGGACCATTTTGTCCTCGGGGGACAGTATTGGTGTGCAGTTCCCTGCGGCCTACAGGTGGCGCCTTTTGGGTCCCCTCTTGGCAGTAGTACAGCGGGGCGGGGAACCTGCTGTGCATGCCAGGAGAGCATATAAAAGGGGCAGACCTTTGGCCTGGGGGCTGATGTCCAGTGGGGTCCGCGCCCAGGTGCCTTCGGCCTGGGTGCATGTGTTCCTGTTCCATCTCGGGCACCTTT
Source organism: Rana muscosa (assembly GCA_029206835.1). Classification (NCBI taxonomy): domain Eukaryota; kingdom Metazoa; phylum Chordata; class Amphibia; order Anura; family Ranidae; genus Rana; species Rana muscosa. The sequence continues at coordinate 97,118,927 of CM055120.1, read as the reverse complement.
AGCCCGGGGTGAGGTACTATCCTGGAGTTCTTGCTGCCCTGGGTATGGAGGCCTAGGGGCGGGAGTAAAGCCTGGAGTCCAGAGCCACCTCGTGTAGGGGACCCTGTTCCAGGGAAGGGAGGATCATTCTGATGGACCGATGCGGGAGTCACGGTGAAGGAATGGTCTGTTGACTCCCTGGAGAGATGTCTTCCCCTTGATATGGGCTAGGTTCGTAGAAGGAGAAGCTCAAGGTCACCTTGACTGTATCAGAGGCCTTATTCAACCGGCCCGTGGCAGGGGCCTTATACACCCTGGTCTGTGGCTGAGACCAAAGTTCTCCAGGCCCGTGGCAGGGGCCTTATACACCCTAGTCTGTGGCAGAGACCAAAGTTCTCCAGGTCTGTGGCAGGGGCCTTGTACACCCGGTCTGTGGCAGAGACCAACCTCAATGTCTGTGGCAGAGACCGTGCGCCAAAAACTGTTTGAGAAACCTGAGCAGTGAAGTGAATGTGCTACGTTTGTGCCTGGACCTCCTCCACACCTTAAGCTGTCCTGTTTCTTTGCTCTAACCTTTTCTATCTGAGTACAGTTTATTTTGCCATGAGAGAATAAGAGTTGGAGTTTCAGCTGGTGTGGACATTGACTTTACTGGCAATTAAAGGACTTGCCTCTACCTACAGTAGAGGTGAGAATCATCCTCTGGAGGAGTTTTGACTCCGGCTGTGGACACGGCCCGTCAAGTACACCGCTCAACCTCTTTATATAGGAGGATACGGGCTGGTAGTGTGGTGTGCCTTTCTCCCTCCTGCGAAGAGCCAACAACATAAAGGCAGGTAAGGGGAAAGGATCTGTGCGCTACAAAAAAATAAAATAAAAATTTTAATCTTGGCCTAGCAGGACGAGGTCCATATGGAGTAGGAGGTTGAGGTGGCGGTGGATGTGGCTGTGTAGGTGGAAGCGGCGGTGGAGGAGGACGAGGTAGCCAACACTGGTTCAAAAATACAACAATGGCTGGGTAAGGCCGGTGATGTGTCGAATTCTGTCCCCTGTCGAATAGTGTCCGCCCTGTACTGCGCTTGCTGAGTATGTAGGACAAGGGGATTTCAAAAATCTCCCAAGACTAACGGCGCCTGCGTGTTGAGTTCAGGTGAAGGCCACACCATCCGTGGTTCAAGCCGAGCCAAGCAAGGCCGCGATCGAAGCGAGCCAGTGAGGGGCCCTGTTACTATGTGCTACCGTATGTCCTCTTGGATGGTGGGGCTTGAACCTGCACTCACAGCGCAGGCGCCGTTCATCTTCGGAGATTTTGTGAATCTCCTTGTCCTCTGTACTGCGCAAGCGCTGCGCCTGCGCAGTACGGGCCGGGCACAATCCGATGGCCGGACAGTTTGTCACAACACCGGTATACATGTCTATTCTGCACAAGGTACGGACAAGTCCTGTGGGATCCATGCCTGGTTCATTTTAATGAACGTGAGCTTGTCCACATTGGCTCTGGACAGGCGGCTGCGCTTGTCTGTGATAACGCCCCCTGCCGTGCTAAATACACGTTCAGATAATACACTGGCTGCAGGGCAGGCCAGCACCTCCAAGGCATAAACGGCAAGCTCAGGCCATGTGCCCAATTTGGAGACCCAGAAGTTAAAGGGGGCAGACCCTTCATCCAGTACGTGTAGGCCTGTGGACACATACTGCTCAACCATGTTGGTGAAATGCTGCCTCCTGCTAAGACGTTCCATCTCAGCTGGTGGTGCTGGTTGTTGTGGCGTGCTGACAAAGCTTTTCCACATTTCGGCCATGCTAACCCTGCCTTCTGAGGTGCTGCCGGTGCCCCGGCTGCGTTGGCGACCTCTTCCTCCTCCTCTGCCTTCGCCTTGTGCTTCCACCGTACGCCCGCTGTCAGGTGGGAATGCCACCAGCAGCGCGTCTACCAGCGTGCGCTTGTACTCGCGCATCTTACGATCCCGCTCCAGTGAGGGAATTAAGGACGGTACGTTGTCCTTGTAACGGGGATCCAGCAGGGTGGCCACCCAGTAATCAGCACCAGTTAAAATGTGGGCAACTCGGCTGTCGTTGCGGAAACACTGCAGCATGTAATCGCTCATGTGTGCCAGGCTGCCCAGAGGCAAAGAAAAGCTGTCCTCTGTGGGAGGTGTATCGTCTGTGTCCTCTGTATCCCCCCAGCCACGCACCAGTAATGGCCACGAGCTGGTCTGAGTGCCACCCTGCTGTGAACATGGCTCCTCCTCCTCCTCCTCCTCCTCCATCTCCTCCTCCACCTCGTCATCCTCCAGAACTGTGCCCTTTCTGCCGGACAATTGTGTACCTGGCGTTTGTTGGTGCAGGAACCCACCCTCGTAGCCACTTGTGAAAGACTGCCCCGAAAGCCTTTGAAATGATCCCGCTTCCTCCTCCTCCTCCTCATCCTCCTGTGCCACATCCTCTTCCATCATCGCACGAAGCGTTTTTTCAAGGAGGCATAGAACTGGGATAGTAACGCTGAGAACGGCGTCATTGGCACTGGCCATGTTGGTGGAGTACTCGAAACAGCGCAACAAGGCACACAGGTCTCGCATGGAGGCCCAGTTATTGGTGGTGAAGTGGTGCTGTTCCGCAGAGCGACTCACGCGTGATTGCTGCAGCTGAAACTCCACTATTGCCTGCTGCTGCTCGCACAGTCTGGCCAGCATGTGCAAGGTGGAGTTCCACCTTGTGGGCACGTCACATATGAGGCGGTGAGCGGGAAGGCCGAAGTTACGCTGCAGCGCTGACAGGCGAGCAGCAGCAGGGTGAGAACGCCGAAAGTGCGCACAGACAGCCCGCACTTTCTGCAGCAGCTCTGGCATATTGGGGTAATTTTTAAGGAACCTCTGGACCACCAAGTTCAGCACATGCGCCAGGCAAGGGATGTGCGTCAAACCGGCTAGACCCAGAGCTGCTACGAGATTTCGCCCATTATCGCACACCACCAGGCCGGGCTTGAGGCTCACTGACAGCAACCACTCTTCGGTCTGTTGTTCCATGTCCCTCCACAACTCCTGCGCGGTGTGGGGATTTTCCCCCAAACAGGAAAGTTTTAAAACTGCCTGCTGTCGTTTACCCCTGGCTGTGCTGAAGTTGGTGGTGAAGGTGTTACGCTGAATGGATGAGGAGGCGGTAGAGGATGAGGAAGCGGAGAAGGAGGAGTTAGCAACAGGAGGCAAACTGAAGCGCCCTGCAATCCTCGGTGGTGGAAGGACATGCGCCAAACCGCTATCTGCCTCAGGCATAGCCGCCACTGCATTTACCCAGTGTGCTGTTAGAGAGATATAACGTCCCTGACCGTGCTTACTGGTCCACGCATCCGTAGTTAGGTGGACCTTGCCACAGATGGCGTTGCGCAGTGCACACCTGATTTTGTCCCCCACCTGGTTGTGCAGGGAAGGGATGGCTCGCCTGGAAAAGTAGTGGCGGCTGGGCACGACGTACTGCGGGACAGCCAATGCCATCAGGCTTTTAAAACTCTGCGTCTCCACCAGACGGAATGACAGCATTTCAAAGGCCAGGAATTTTGAAATGCTGGCATTCAGGGCCAGGGATCGCGGGTGGCTAGGGGGGTACTTCCTCTTCCGCTCCAATGTTTGGGAGATAGAGAGCTGAACGCTTCCATGGGACATTGTGGAGATTGTTGGTGACCCAGGTGGTAGTGTTGCTGGCAGATCCTCTGTTTGCGGGGTGGCAGGTGCCACTGTCACTACAGAGGTGGATGAAGAGGCCGAGACTGCAGCAGAAGAGGAAGCAGGAGGAGCCAGAGACCTTTCTTGGTTTTTGAGGTGTCTACTCCACTGCAGCTCGTGCTTTGCACTTAGATGCCTGGTCATGCAGCTTGTGCTCAGGTTGAGAACGTTTATGCCTCGCTTCAGGCTCTGATTGCACAGCGTGCAAACCACTTGTGTCTTGTCATCAACACACTGTGTGAAGAACTGCCACGCTAGGGAAGTCCTTGGACCTGGCTTTGGTGTGCTCGGTCCCTTGCTGCGTTGGGCAGTAGCAGATGTACTGTCTAGGGGACGAATGCTCCGTTTTTGCACCCTGCTCCCTCTTCTGCTGTGCTGGTGGCTCTGTGCGACCACCGCCTCTTCCTCCGAACTACACTGGTCACCTGCATAACGTTGATTCCATGTGGGGTCGAGGACCTCATCGTCCTCCACATCATCTTCCACCCAGTCTTCACCCCTGCCCTCCATGTCTGTCTGCACAATTGCGAAAGCAGCAGCAGTTGGCACCTGTGTTTCATCATCATCCGAGACGTGCTGCGATGGTCCTCCCATGTACCCATCATGAAACATAAGTGGTTGGGCATCGGTGCACTCAATCTCTTCCACTTCTGGGGCAGGGCTAGGTGGATGGCCCTGGGAAACCCTGCTAACAGAGTCATCGAAAAGCAGAAGAGACTGCTGCATGATTTGGGGCTCAGACTGCTTGGCTGATTTGCAAGGGGGTGAGGTGAAAGACTGATGGACATGGGCTTCAGGTGCCAACTCTGATCTTTCATCAGAAGAGTGGGTGGGAGACAATGTGAAGGAACCCGAGGCACTGTCAGCAACCCAATCTACTATCGCCTGTACTTGTCCTGGCCTAAACATTGGTACAGCCTCATTAGGCGCGACAAAATACCGCCGCAGGCTCGGTCGCCTACTCGCACCTGAGGAAGGTGTTTCACTTGTGCGTGTAGCTGGCACAGATCCACCACGTCCTCTCCCTGCAACAGGAGCTCCACCAGCAGCACCACGACCGGGGCCACCACGTCCCTTTGACCTTCCCCTCATATTTTCCAAATTTAGGATCTTGCCCTAAATGGCGTTTTTTGGAAGACCACAACACACCCACAGTATTTAACCGCTGAAACGCACAGCTACAGAACTGCAGAAAATGCTATTAAAAAAAAAAGGTTGTTTTTTTTAGTATAGCACAGTACAAGGAAAATATATAGAAATTGTTTATTTCACACACCTCCAGATGTGTATTTCACACTGCAAAATATTTTCTGTGGCCCTAAATGGCGTTTTTTGCCAGACCACAACACACCCACAGCACGTAACCGCTGAATCGCACAGCTACAGAAAATGCTATTCAAAAAAAAAGGTTGTTTTTTTTAGTATAGCACTGTACAAGAAGAATATATAGAAATTGTATATTTTACACACCTCCAAGATGTGTATTTCACACTGCAAAATATTTTCTGTGGCCCTAAATGGCGTTTTTTGGAAGAGCACAACACAACCACAGTATTTAACCACTGAATCGCACAGCTATAGAAGTGCAGAGAATGCTATTCAAAAAAAATGTTGTTTTTTTTAGTATAGCACTGTACAATATATAGAAATTGTTTATTTTACACACCTCCACATGTGTATTTCACACTGCAATTTATTTTCTGTGGCCCTAAATGGCGTTTTTTGGAAGAGCACAACACAACCACAGTATTTAACCACTGAATCGCACAGCTATAGAAGTGCAGAGAATGCTATTCAAAAAACATGTTGTTTTTTTTAGTATAGCACTGTACAATATATAGAAATTGTTTATTTCACACACCTCCAGATGTGTATTTCACACTGCAAAATATTTTCTGTGGCCCTAAATGGCGTTTTTTGCAAGAGCACAACAACCCCAACAGTATATAACCGCTGAACCGCACAGCTGCAGAGGCCAGAGAATGCTTTTTAAAAATAATGTTGTTTTTTCACACACCTCCAGATGTGTATTTCACACTGCAAAATATTTTCTGTGGCCCTAAATGGCGTTTTTTGGAAGAGCACAACACAACCACAGTATTTAACCACTGAATCGCACAGCTATAGAAGTGCAGAGAATGCTATTCAAAAAAAATTTTGTTTTTTTTAGTATAGCACTGTATAATATATAGAAATTGTTTATTTTACACACCTCCACATGTGTATTTCACACTGCAATTTATTTTCTGTGGCCCTAAATGGCGTTTTTTGGAAGAGCACAACACAACCACAGTATTTAACCACTGAATCGCACAGCTATAGAAGTGCAGAGAATGCTATTCAAAAAAAATGTTGTTTTTTTTTAGTATAGCACTGTACAATATATAGAAATTGTTTATTTCACACACCTCCAGATGTGTATTTCACACTGCAAAATATTTTCTGTGGCCCTAAATGGCGTTTTTTGCAAGAGCACAACAACCCCAACAGTATATAACCGCTGAATCGCACAGCTGAAGAGGCCAGAGAATGCTTTTTAAAAATAATGTTGTTTTTTCACACACCTCCACATGTGTATTTCACACTGCAAAATATTTTCTGTGGCCCTAAATGGCGTTTTTTGGAAGAGCACAACACAACCACAGTATTTAACCACTGAATCGCACAGCTATAGAAGTGCAGAGAATGCTATTAAAAAAAAATGTTGTTTTTTTTAGTATAGCACTGTACAATATATAGAAATTGTTTATTTTACACACCTCCACATGTGTATTTCACACTGCAATTTATTTTCTGTGGCCCTAAATGGCATTTTTTGGAAGAGCACAACAACCCCAACAGTATATAACCGCTGAATCGCACAGCTGCAGAGGCCAGAGAATGCTATTCAAAAATAATGTTGTTTTTTCACACACCTCCAGATGTGTATTTCACACTGCAAAATATTTTCTGTGGCCCTAAATGGCGTTTTTTGGAAGAGCACAACACACCCACAGTATATAACCGCTGAATCGCACAGCTGCAGAGAATGCTATTCAAAAAAAAGTTTTTTTGTTTTTTTTAGTGTAGCATAGTACAAGAAAAATATATAGAAATTGGTTATTTCACACAACTAGAGATATACACTGCAAAATATTTTTTTTGCCCAAAAATAGGTCTTTTTTGCGCACAACAAAGTGCCTTTTTTTTTTTTGCAACAGCACAATAAAGTGCCTTTTTTTTTTTTTTTTGGGGCCCAAAAATGGGTCTTTTTAGCAAAAGCACAATAAAGTGCCTTTTTTTTTTTTTTTCCTGCCCGAAATGGGTCATTTAGCAAGAGCACAATACAGCCACTAAATGGAATAGGTGTATCACTCAACGTAATGCAGTGCTGGTGCACTGAGCTTGCAACACAAACAGATAAACCTATGCAGATCGCTGAGCTATTATAGCTCTCAATCTGGACTCCTATCTAAATCTCTCTCCCTGAAAGCACAAACAGGATCCTGCCCCTACACTACACTACACTACACTGTCTCTCTATCTTTTCTATCAGTAGATTGCAGAATCAGGACTAACTCCTATCATATAATTCTCTCCCTCACAGCAACAGCAGCCAGGATCCTTTCCCTACACTGTCTAAAAGCAGAGTGACGATCTGTGCTGTGTGCCTCTTGCTTATATAGAAGCTGGTCACATGCTGGGTCACATGTTGCACTGACCAATCACAGCCATGCCATTAGTAGGCATGGCTATGATGGCTTCTAAGGGCACACCAGCTAATCAAATGGTGATTGGCTGGCCCCTGAAGCATTTCTAACTGCGCCATTAAATTCCCGAATCCGGACCCGAACCCGGACTTTAGCGCAAAATCCGGGTCCGGGTCCGGGGTCGGGAAAAAGCCAAAATTCGGTACGGACCCGAACTTTACAGTTCGGGTCCGCTCAACACTAATCATGAGACAAAGAATAAACAACAAAAAACAACAAATAAGGCTTCTTTCACACGGGACGGATCAGTCATGATCCGCCCCGTGAACCTCCGCTTGCTCAGCGGGGATCGCTCCGTTGATCCCCGCTGAGCCGGCTGAAGACTGGGCGGTCCCCGCACACTGTGCAGGGACCGCCCTGTCAGATCTCCGCTCTCCCCTATGGGGGATCGGATGAACACGGACCGTCTGTCTGTGTTCATCCGATCCGCTCTGCAGACGGATAGAAAAATAGAAATTTTTCTATCCTGAAAAACGGAGCGTAGCGGACACGGGTGAGATCGGGTGTCAGCGGATGTTCATCCGCTGACATCCGCTGTCCCATAGGGATACATGTATGTCCGTTTTTCATCCGAAAACGGATGGGTGAAAAACGGACATACGGTCCGCCCGTGTGAAAGGGGCCTAACAGAAAACAAAAAACAAAAAAGCAAACAGCATAAGTAAAAACAGACTTTCACGTAAGATACATCTCCAGGCCTATTAAGGTTATTTCTCACAACCGCCTGAGTTAAAACCATCCAAAAATGGACGGAAACTCAGTTGGGCGTTGAGGCCTAGGAAAGATGTAGCATTGAGGTCGGCGATCCAGCGGACCTCTTTTTGAAGATGGTAAATAGAAAGCGGGGAGGGATGCCTGCATGGTTGTCACGTACATGCCGCCCCAGGGGGAGATCTGGGTTGGCAGTTTTGATACTGGTAATATGGCGGGCCGCCCTTTGATGGAATGGTAATTTTGTTTTGCCAATGTAGAAGCACTGACACTGACATGTCAGTAAGTAGATGACACCAGGTGTCTTGCAGTTGGGAGTTGATTTTCTTGTTCGGAAAATGTATACAAATGTCTGAATGTTCCCTATTTTTTGTAATCTATGTATGTTGTGTAACCTTATCAATGTGCTAAACACACATTTGATATTTGAATATTTTTACCTAAGAAAAACTTTTTCCAATAAATGATATATATTTTTATAAAAATTGTTCTCTTTGTTTGCCCTTAAAAGTCCCACTGTACCGGGGGGTACTTACGCCCTTTTGGGTTTATTCCCCCTCACCTGTCTCACGGTCCAGCGATGCGGCCGTCCGAACCCTCGCTCCTCTCCCCCTCTTCTCCGCGGCGCCGGCATTGCAAATGTGGGCACCCGGCTGTGACAGCTTGCGGCCGGGCAATCTTCTGGGATCTGTGACGTGTCCCGGAAAATTGCAGGGAGGGAGGGGAAGAGGAGGAGTCGCCTAGGCAGCGAGAGCAGAAGTGGGAGCTGGGTACCTGTGAAAACGAAGTACCCCCCCCCCCAAAAAAAATGACATGCCAAATGTGGCATGTAAGGGGGCGAGGAATGCTTAAAACGGAAGTTCCACTCTTTTGTGGAACTCCGCTTTAAGCTGGCCATATACTGATCGAAACTTCACCTGGTTCAGCAAAGACCAGCTGAATTTCGATCAGTGTGTGGCCATCCCGCTTAAAAGAAGTTGATCATTTGATTGACTTCTGAGGAAGGGACATGCTGAAAGTTTTTCTTGATCAGTGGCTGCAGCCAGTCAGCTGTGGCCACTGATCAGTGTATTCTGACAATAACAGGTGCTGCTGTCAGAATACAATGTCCCTCCATTCACCTTGTTTGTGTGGATGGAGAAACCTGTTATTTTTTGATTTTTTTTCAGCCTTCTGTCTGAATGAAAAAAAATAACAGTGCAGAGCATCATGGGAAATGTAGTTCCAAAACATCTGAAGTGCCACAGTTCGCCGTCACTGCCCTAGGGCAAACAACCATTCTTCCACCACCCTCCTGAACCCCCTTTTACATTATTTGGAAATTGATATACATTTTAAGTGAATTTAACCACTTCCTGCCCAGTCAATAGGAGATTGACGTCCGGGAAGTGGTTGTGTTATCCACACTGGAAGTCTATTGACGTCCTGCAGGATAACAGTCGCCGCGCGCCCGGGGGGGGCGCGCATCGCGGCGATCGGTGGAGCAGTGTGTCAGTCTGACCCACCGCTCCACTGATCTTGGTAAAGAGCCTCCGGCGGAGTCTTTTTACCACGTGATCAGCCGTGTCCAATCACGGCTGATCACAATGTAAACAGGAAGAGCCGTTGATCGGCTCTTCCTCACTCGCGTCTGACAGATGCGAGTAGAGGAGAGCCGATCGGTGGCTCTCCTGACAGGGGGGGTTTGCGCTGATTGTTTATCAGCGCAGCCCCCCCTCGGATACCCACACTAGACCACCAGGATGCCGCCCAGGACCACCAGGGAAGCCCCAAGCATGTGGATGGCCAGGTAAGTCCCCCATGGCCATCCACATGTAAAAATACATAAACAACATATGCCAATCAGTGCCCACAAATGGGCACTGACTGGCACCATCATGGCACGACCACAATGTGTGATGCCCAGCAATGCCAGCCACCAGTGTCATCAGTGCCACCTACCAGTGTCCATCAGTGCCACCTATCAGTGCCCATCCGCACCCATAAGTGCCCCCCTATCAGTGCCACCCACAAGTGCCCATCAGTGCCGCCTATGAGTGCCCATCAGTGCCGCATACCAGTGCCACATATCAGTGCCGCCTTTCAGTGCCCATCAGTGCCGCCTATCAGTGCCCATCATCAGTGCCCATCAGTGCCACCTCATCAGTGCCACCTCATCGGTGCCCATCAGTGTCGCCTTATCAGTGCCGCCTTATCAGTGCCCGTCATTGAAGTAGAAAAGGTACTTATTTACAAAAACAATTAACAGAAACAAAGAAAAACTTATTTTTTTCAAAATTTTCGCTCTTTTTTTATTTGTTGTGCAAAAAAAAAAAAAAATCGCAGAGGCAATCAAATACCATCGAAAGAAAGCTCTATTTGTGGGAACAAAATGATAAAAAATTTGTTTGGGTACAGTGTAGCATGACCGCGCAATTGTCATTCAAATTGCGACAGCGCTGAAAGCTCAAAATTGGCTTGGGCAGAAAGGTGTATAAGTGCCTGGTATTGAAGGGGTTAAAGTGAACCTTTGTTGACTTTTGTACAAGTTATTTTAGTTTGTTGATGAATCAATAAAAACACCATGTTAAAGTGCTCTAAGCTAAATGCAGATATGGAAAAACAGACATCTGCACATCACATGCATTGTAGCGCTCTCCAGGATTGATAAAGCCCATGGAATGCTAATATGTAAATAACCAATTGCAAAACTCCAGAGGTGGGAGAAGGCGGAGTCAACTCAATCTCAGCATACAAATTTTCCCCTGGTTTTAGGTCAGTGATTAAACATGCAGGTACTTTTAGGTGCCTGCTTTAACATATCTGCCTGCAGTTCAAAATCTTTTTTTTATTGTTATCTCATTATTGATTTTTCAAAAGCAAACTTAATAACACATTTAGATGCCTGCTTTACATATCTGCCTGCAGCTCAGAACATTTTTTTAGTATTATTTTATTATTGATTTCTCAGTAAGAAACTGAATACCAACTTTATCCATCTGCTCACATATCTGGATACCTTAATGTGGATGTAAACCCGAATTTATTTTTTATTTTTTTTGCTGTCACAATGTACAGTATAAGATTTCCTTTCATTTGTGCCAGGTCTTGCCACAAAGAGTTAATCCAGCTCTGAGCAATCCTCTTTTATTCAGTGAGATAAAACAGACAAACAGAGAAAAACCTTTGTCTGTTCCGCCCCCTTGCTTTGAGTGACAGGTTATTTACATATCTTGTGCACTAGCTTTAGACAGACATTATTTTTTAATTCCCACCCCCACTCCTTTTCTGAAGTCATGTGGTTACTTTTCTGGATTTTGACTGGATGTTAGTGATCATAGCAGAAGGAATACACAGGAGAAAATGCATGTTGACAAGGGGAGTGTAGAGGTGGGCGGGGAGTCTACTGACATCACGACTCCACCCACCGAGCTCCAGACAACAGATCCACCCACAGAATCTGCAGTTTTTCCTAATCGGTGCAAAGCTGCATTTGCGGCGCTACACCAATTTCAAAAAGTAGTTTCTGTACTACTTTTTGTGATTTCGGGCTGCAATTTACATTGACATCTATGCAGAAACCTGCACAGAGGTCCCTGAAATCACGGCCGAAATTGGGACTGACATGCCGGAGTGAAATCGTGCAAGTTCAGCTGAACTCGCAAGGTTTCACTCCCGCAGCTCAGTGTGAACCTGGGCTTAAATTTTATTTCATACTTCAAGTTCCATACTATTTTCCTGTCATTCCATTTTATTATGCATAACTTAATTTCTGAAATTATTTGTTTTGCTTTCTTTGTATGCATGGATTGCATGGGTTGTTACCGATGTGTGATGAAAATTTCATGCCAATAGCACCTTTAGAAATATATTTTCCTAGTAGAATGGTGACGTGTTTAATGCTTATTTTACCCGATGTATATATACACCCCTCACATTTTTGTAAATATTTTATTATATCTTTTCATGTGAAAACACTAAAGAAATGGCACTTTGCTACAATGTAAAGTAGTGAGTGTACAGCTTGTATAACAGTGTAAATTGTCTGTCCCCTCAAAATAACTCAACACACAGCCAGTTATGTCTAAACCACTGGCAACAAAAGTGAGTACACCCCTAAGTGAAAATGTCCAAATTGGGCCCAAAGTGACAATATTTTGTGTGGCCACCATTATTTTCCATCACTGTCTTAACCCTCTTGGGCATGGAGTTCACCAGAGCTTCACAGGTTGCCACTGAATTCCTCTTCCACTCCTCCATGACGACATCACAGAGCTGGTGGATGTTAGAGACCTCGCGCTCCTCTACCTTCCGTTTGAGGATGCCCCACAGATGCTCAATAGGGTTTAGGTCTGGAGACATGCTTGGCCAGTCCATCACCTTTACCCTTAGCATCTCTAGCAAGGCAGAAGTTGTCTTGAAGGTGTGTTTGGGGTTGTTATCATGTTGGAATACTTCCCTTCTCCGAAATAAGGCGATCATGCTCTGCTTCAGTATGTCACAGTACATGTTGGCATTCATGGTTCCCTCAATGAACTGTAGCTCCCCAGTGCCGGCAGCACTCATGCAGCCCCAGAGCATGACACTCCCATCACCATGCTTGACTGTAGACAAGACACACTTGTCTTTGTACCCCTCACCTGGTTGATGCCACACACGCCTGACACCATCTGAACCAAATAAGTTTATCTTGGTCTCATCAGACCACAGGACATGGTTCCAGTAATCCATGTCCTTAGTCTGCTTGTCTTCAGCAAACTGTTTGCAGACTTTCTTGTGCATCATCTTTAGAAGAGGCTTCCTTCTGGGACGACAGCCATGCAGACCAATTTGATGCAGTGCGGCATATGGTCTGAGCACTGATAGGCTGACCCCCCACTCCTTCAACCTCTGCAGCAATCCTGGCAGCACTCATACATCTATTTCCCAAAGACAACCTCTGGATATGACGCTGAGCATGTGCACTCAACTTCTTTGGTCGACCATGTTGAGGCCTGTTCTGAGTGGAAACTGTCCTGTTAAACCGCTGTATGGTCTTGGCCACCATGCTGCAGCTCAGTTGCAGGGTCTTGGCAATCTTCTTATAGCCTAGGCCATCTTTATGTAGAGCAACAATTCTTTTATTTGCCATGAGGTGCCATGTTGAACTTCCAGTGACCAGTATGAGAGAGTGATACACCAAATTTAACACACCTGCTCCCCATTCGCACCTGAGACCTTGTAACACTAACGAGTCACATGACAGCGGGTAGGGAAAATGGCTAATTGGGCCCAATTTGGACATTTTCACTTATGGGGTGTACTCACTTTTGTTGCCAGCGGTTTAGACATTAATGGCTGTGTGTTGAGTTATTTTGAGGGGACAGCAAATTTACACTGTTATGCCCCATACACACGATCGTTTTTCATGCCGTTAAAAATGCCATTTTTAAAAATGGGCATTAAATCCGATCGTGTGTATGCTCCAGAGCATTTTTAACAACGTGAAAAACAGCCATTAAAAATTTCAAACATGCTCTATTTTTTCACGTCGTTTTTCATGACGTTTTTTTTAACGACGTGAAAAACGATAGTGTGTATGCTTTAACGACGTGAAAAAAAACCGTGCATGCTCAGAATCAAGTATGAGACGGGAGCGCTCGTTCTGGTAAAACTAGCGTTCGTAATGGAGATAGCACATTCATGACACCGTAACGGACTGAAAAGCACGAGGCTGAAAAGCACGAATCGTCGCTCAACAAACTTTACTAACATGAAGGGTGGCGCCATTCGAACGGAACTTCCCCTTTATAGTGCCGTCGTACGTGCTGTACGTCACTGCGCTTTGCTCGAGCGTTTTTTTTAATGATCGTGTGTACGCAAGACAGGCTTGAGAGGAAACATGAAAAAAACGACAAGAAAAACGTCGGTTTAAAAAATGCCATGAAAAATGATTGTGTGTATGGGGCATTAGACAAGCTGTACACTCACTACTTTACATTGTAGCAAAGTGTAATTTCTTCAGTGTTTGAATAGTGTGTCTCCAGCGCTTACCTAGTGTATATGGTGAATGAGTGAGATAAATGCAGTGAAATAAATAAGAAAGTAAAAAAATGAAATCGCTGCTCAATTTATAAAGTGTACATGTGCACTAAAAATTGAATGGGAAAACAAATGATAAGCTCAACTTCTGTGATCACTGAGTGTATACAAAGTGAATTGCATAAAATTCATGAATACATAGAACGTGATGAAAGTCCAAATAATTCCAATAAAGTGAATCCAAAGGTGAAACCAAACTGAAAATAAGTCCTAATTGTGGATTTCTTGCAAATAAAGTGTAAAACAGTGCTTCTTATTATGTTCCTCCTTATGTTGAATGCTCACAGAGCGCTTACCTCACCGGTAGATAAAATGGGCCTTATAGATCTCCCAAACTTCTGATTGGAATAGAGATGGCCGTTCAGCTAGCTCTCCGTGGTGTCTGCAGCTCCGGTGATGTCCTGTGGTGTCCGTATCGATATCCACGGTATCTGGTAAACACTGAAGTTGCACTTATCATTTATTTTCCCATTTCTTCAGTGTTGACACATATAATAAAATATTTACAAAAATGTTAGGCGTGTACTCACTTTTGTGAGATACTGTGTGTGTGTGTATATATATATATATATATATATGAAAAAGAGGTAAACAATAAACAAAGTAGTAAGCTTGGTTATTAAAATTACACCAAACAGCGCTAAAATATTAAAATACTCAAATAAGACTCGTGGTCAGAAACCACTAGTAAAGTCCAAGACGTAGATTTGTGGCAAAGTCAGTCCAGAAAAAAATAGTGAGTAACAGCAATTGTCCATGTGAACACCTTCCTCCACCAGAGACATGTATTGCAATCCACCACGTGATGTAACTTTCCCCTTAGGGGTTCACACTCACCAGAAACACATAATAAATATGCCTTGTATGTAAAGTGGATACATCCGTTAATCTGTTATGGCTTGTCACTTCTTATCAAGGGTCACCAGAATGAAAATAGGCTCCACAGCAGGTCATAAAATAACAGAGAAATAACAGCAAATAGCGTAATCCTGTTTAATTAAAAGAACTGATTCCCATACATTTAGGAGACCCCTTTAACTAGCTACGTACAATAATGCAGAATAAAACAAGCATTGAGTGGCCCCAGAGGGCGCTATCACCGTATATGGCCGTCACTCGGAGCGTGTGTGTATCCGGCAGACACTTCCGATTCAGGAGATGGGCGGTGGAGCGCAACGATGGAGCGCACTCGTCACTTCCGGGTCGCGTGTTGTCGTAGTTACGCCCTGACGCGTTTCGTCATCTGACTTCGACAGAGGGCGTAACGTAACGACACACACGGGATCCTTAAATTACCATGCTCATAGAGTAACCGCCAATCAGCGTACCTGGCAACAGATGACAGGTGCTAGATGCTGTTGCCTCATAGGACGCTGACGGCGCCCTCATACAGTTTGAAGCACGGATGTAAACATTACAATATAATTCAATGGTAATGATAAATTAAAGATAAAAACAGGTATATAATTGCTATGAATTGATAAACCACATAAAAGGGATATAATGATAAAGAATATGTGCAATTAATCGATAAATTATTATGGCCATGCAGCACAACCATACACATTATAGGGGATCATAACATAATCTCCCCCACAGAGAGAACTTGAAGGTGAACAATAATGTGGTGCATACTTTATCCCTTGTGGACAAACAGTACATTATATTTGTGAATATATCATATTTTTTGTATGTTGTATGGCCAACAATGCAAATGATATGGACTGGAAAACACACATCTGAACAGTCCTATCACCAACATGTAGCTCATAGACTATTTGTAACCAATAGTGTTTGGTCATAATCTATATACTGATTATATAAAGTGCATAACAGCATAGTAATAATAATAAAACCAATATCATAAGAACAATATCAAAGCTAAATAAATTAATAAATTCATATATTAAAAGATAAATTCATCTATGAGAGAAAAATATCTTAAAAAATATCTAATAAAAAATATATATATATAAAGAGTCTAAAAAAAATATATATATATATATATATATATATATATATATATATATATAGATAGAGTACAAACACCTCAGATAAAACCCACATACCTAAAATTCATGTATATAAAATACAAGAATTAAAAGTGTATATGTATATAGAAGACTGCCATCTGAGCATTTAGAATATACGATGCTAAAAACTTTATGTTAATAAAATCTGGAGACACCTCTACGTGTATATAACACAGTGTATGTGTATATCTGTGTATGTGTGTTTTGAACTGCGTATTTTGACAAAACATTAAAATTGCTATATAGTAAAAATATGGATCAGTAATCACTTATAAAACAATTAATATCTAGGTCAACATTCAACCCTTTCGGTGCCAGTGTGTCTATCAGGAAAATCCATTGGGTTTCACGTTTGGAGAGTTCTCATACAAGATTTGATCCTCTCCAAAAAGGTTTGAGATGATCAATCCCCCAAAATTTTAGTCCTATAGGGTCCTGGTTATGATGGAGTTTAAAATGTAATGACACATTATGGTCTTTAAAACCTAGCTTTATGTTGGCTATATGCTCAGCAATCCGAATTCTCAAAAGTCTTTTAGTACGGCCTATATATATTAAGCCGCATGGACATTGAAGAGCATATACTACATATGTCGTATTACACGTAATAAATTCTTTTATCCTGAATTCCTTTTGATTTGAGGTGGATGTGAATCTATTTAATGCTCTTATTGGTGTTCTGACCTCTCTGCATGCCCGACACTTTCTACATGAATAAAATCCATCCTGATCCCAGAAGGAGGGGGGTTTAGCCGGGGGGTCAATCACTTTTTTTACAATTTTATCAGCATAATTGAGTGATCTTCTATAGATGAAACCAGGGGTGTTTGGTAATGAAAGATGCAATATTCTGTCCATTAATAAAACATGCCAATGATTGGTGAAGATAGCTTCCACTTCCTTATATTGGGCATGGAAGCCAGACACAAAGCTCCATTCCTGGTTATTGGTGTTGAGAGTCTGTGTTGTTTCTACCAAGAGGTCTGTTCTGGGAACTTGGGCAACTTCTTCAATAATTTGATCAAGAATGTGTTCATGATATCCTTTCTCCTCGAATTTTTTCTTAATGATCAGGGACTGTGATTTATAATCAGAGATCTCAGTGCAATTCCTTCTTATTCTAGTCAGTTGGCCCTTGGGAATGTTTTTTAACCATAGGGGATGGTGGCCACTCTGCATGGGGAGGTAACTATTAGAATCTGTGGGTTTAGTTTTGCGAGATCTGGAAAGCTTGGTCCCCAAAAAAGATGTGAACCCACGCCATATACAGCAGGGGATCGAAATGCTTGAGAAACGGAAAGATTTGGTGATACGACCAGCGGATAAAGGAGGAGGAATTGTTTTAATGACAAAAGCTTTTTATCACCAACAATTATTGGAAATGTTGACTGAAGATGACACGTATAAAAAATTGGAGAGGGATCCTACTGCACAATATGAGTTAGATCTAAAAATTCTTATTGAATCTGGATACTCCAAGTGGGTACTCACAGATAAAGAAAGGAGATATTTGATCCCTAGCAGCAGTAGGATACCCACGATCTACACTCTCCCGAAAATCCATAAGGACGTTCATTCACCCCCAGGGAGACCGATAGTGAATGGAATAGGTTCTGTGTCGGCACGAGTTGGACAGTATCTAGACGTGTTTCTCCAGAAAAGTGTCATCATGACCGAGGCCTATCTAAGAGATACAAAAAATTTATAAATCACAGTCCCTGATCATTAAGAAAAAATTCGAGGAGAAAGGATATCATGAACACATTCTTGATCAAATTATTGAAGAAGTTGCCCAAGTTCCCAGAACAGACCTCTTGGTAGAAACAACACAGACTCTCAACACCAATAACCAGGAATGGAGCTTTGTGTCTGGCTTCCATGCCCAATATAAGGAAGTGGAAGCTATCTTCACCAATCATTGGCATGTTTTATTAATGGACAGAATATTGCATCTTTCATTACCAAACACCCCTGGTTTCATCTATAGAAGATCACTCAATTATGCTGATAAAATTGTAAAAAAAGTGATTGACCCCCCGGCTAAACCCCCCTCCTTCTGGGATCAGGATGGATTTTATTCATGTAGAAAGTGTAGGGCATGCAGAGAGGTCAGAACACCAATAAGAGCATTAAATAGATTCACATCCACCTCAAATCAAAAGGAATTCAGGATAAAAGAATTTATTACGTGTAATACGACATATGTAGTATATGCTCTTCAATGTCCATGCGGCTTAATATATATAGGCCGTACTAAAAGACTTTTGAGAATTCGGATTGCTGAGCATATAGCCAACATAAAGCTAGGTTTTAAAGACCATAATGTGTCATTACATTTTAAACTCCATCATAACCAGGACCCTATAGGACTAAAATTTTGGGGGATTGATCATCTCAAACCTTTTTGGAGAGGATCAAATCTTGTACGAGAACTCTCCAAACGTGAAACCCAATGGATTTTCCTGATAGACACACTGGCACCGAAAGGGTTGAATGTTGACCTAGATATTAATTGTTTTATAAGTGATTACTGATCCATATTTTTACTATATAGCAATTTTAATGTTTTGTCAAAATACGCAGTTCAAAACACACATACACAGATATACACATACACTGTGTTATATACACGTAGAGGTGTCTCCAGATTTTATTAACATAAAGTTTTTAGCATCGTATATTCTAAATGCTCAGATGGCAGTCTTCTATATACATATACACTTTTAATTCTTGTATTTTATATACATGAATTTTAGGTATGTGGGTTTTATCTGAGGTGTTTGTACTCTATCTATATATATATATATATATATATATTTTTTAGACTCTTTATATATATATATTTTTTATTAGATATTTTTTAAGATATTTTTCTCTCATAGATGAATTTATCTTTTAATATATGAATTTATTAATTTATTTAGCTTTGATATTGTTCTTATGATATTGGTTTTATTATTATTACTATGCTGTTATGCACTTTATATAATCAGTATATAGATTATGACCAAACACTATTGGTTACAAATAGTCTATGAGCTACATGTTGGTGATAGGACTGTTCAGATGTGCGTTTTCCAGTCCATATCATTTGCATTGTTGGCCATACAACATACAAAAAATATGATATATTCACAAATATAATGTACTGTTTGTCCACAAGGGATAAAGTATGCACCACATTATTGTTCACCTTCAAGTTCTCTCTGTGGGGGAGATTATGTTATGATCCCCTATAATGTGTATGGTTGTGCTGCATGGCCATAATAATTTATCGATTAATTGCACATATTCTTTATCATTATATCCCTTTTATGTGGTTTATCAATTCATAGCAATTATATACCTGTTTTTATCTTTAATTTATCATTACCATTGAATTATATTGTAATGTTTACATCCGTGCTTCAAACTGTATGAGGGCGCCGTCAGCGTCCTATGAGGCAACAGCATCTAGCACCTGTCATCTGTTGCCAGGTACGCTGATTGGCGGTTACTCTATGAGCATGGTAATTTAAGGATCCCGTGTGTGTCGTTACGTTACGCCCTCTGTCGAAGTCAGATGACGAAACGCGTCAGGGCGTAACTACGACAACACGCGACCCGGAAGTGACGAGTGCGCTCCATCGTTGCGCTCCACCGCCCATCTCCTGAATCGGAAGTGTCTGCAGGATACACACACGCTCCGAGTGACGGCCATATACGGTGATAGCGCCCTCTGGGGCCACTCAATGCTTGTTTTATTCTGCATTATTGTACGTAGCTAGTTAAAGGGGTCTCCTAAATGTATGGGAATCAGTTCTTTTAATTAAACGGGATTACGCTATTTGCTGTTATTTCTCTGTTATTTTATGACCTGCTGTGGAGCCTATTTTCATTCTGGTGACCCTTGATAAGAAGTGACAAGCCATAACAGATTAACGGATGTATCCACTTTACATACAAGGCATATTTATTATGTGTTTCTGGTGAGTGTGAACCCCTAAGGGGAAAGTTACATCACGTGGTGGATTGCAATACATGTCTCTGGTGGAGGAAGGTGTTCACATGGACAATTGCTGTTACTCACTATTTTTTTCTGGACTGACTTTGCCACAAATCTACGTCTTGGACTTTACTAGTGGTTTCTGACCACGAGTCTTATTTGAGTATTTTAATATTTTAGCGCTGTTTGGTGTAATTTTAATAACCAAGCTTACTACTTTGTTTATTGTTTACCTCTTTTTCATTTATTCTTTCTATTTTAAACAGCAGCTTAGTATTTTAGAATATTTTGAGAAAAATATTTTATTATTTTCAATTTTATGTGCTACTGCTGTATACTGCTGGTTTGAACTGGCGCTAAGTGTGTGTTACATTAGGCCTTGTTTAACACACCTCTTATCCAATATATATATATATATATATATACTGTGAGGGGGTTAACTCGGTAGCGGGTGTGTGTGACCCCCTGGTTGGGCTCCCCACACAAAAACAGGGCCAGCAGACGGAGGTTGTGGTTTTCAAAATCAAAAGGTGCGGTTTATTTCTCTATGTACAGTGACAAAAACACAGCAAAGCCAAAAAGAAACAAACAAAATAAATCCTGGTCAGTTTGACCTCTGACTAAACATGCAGGTTTCCTAAACTAACAACTGGGATCAGCCTGGTGCTGTCCTAGTCCCTAAGTCCCTGGTTTAGTAAAAGTCCAAACAAATAGCCACACAGGCTTTGCCTCACCGCACAGGGGTTCACTCTCCCTAGACAGTCCACACAGGTCTGGTTCCAGGCATGAGCTAACATCTAATGAATCTGGGAGTTTTTTATAGAGGCCTAAATGAGCTGACAAGCTTCAGCTGGCCTCATCAACTCTGTCTGCACGACGCCCCACACTCTCCCTAGAGGTAAGAGTCATCCATGAGCCTACTAGCCTCAGCTGGGCTTATACAACTCTCCACCCTAGTTGTATAAGTCAGCATAAAGCCTGAATCTGGGAGAAATATATCTACCCCCCTGGATGCAACCAGGTGACTTTACCTTCCTGCTGTCACATACCCCCCCCTCTTGTTTTAACCTTGGGGTTGGAACACCAGCAATCAGGCATTCATGTACTCGAGACAAAGCATCCACATTCCCCATTTGAACGCCAGGGCGATGCTTTACTGTGAAGTTGAATTCCTGTAGGGCCAGGAACCACCTATTCACTCTTCTATTTGTCTCCTTGTTTTGAGCCATCCACTTTAACGGAGCGTGATCCGTAACCATGTCAAAGTGCCTACCTAGCAGATAGTACCGAAGGGAATCTAGAGCCCACTTCACCGCTAAACACTCCTTTTCAACCGTGGCGTAATTTACCTCATGGGACTTCAACTTCCTGCTGAGGTAAATGACTGGGTGCTCTTCCCCGTTCCAGACCTGGGACAATACTGCTCCTAACCCCACATCTGACGCATCACTTTGTACGACAAAGTCTTTAGAGAAGTCGGGTGAGTACAACACTGGCTGGCTACATAAGGCTTGTTTCAAGAATTGGAATGCTGCCTCAGCCTCGGGGGTCCATTTAATCATGACCGACCCTTTCCCTTTCGTCAGGTTGGTTAGGGGCACAGCCTTAGAAGCAAAGTGGGGAATGAAGCGCCGATAATAACCCGCGATTCCCAGAAAGGCCCGTACCTGCTTCTTGCTGTTGGGACGTGGCCAACTCTGGATGGCCTCGACTTTGTTGAGTTGGGGTTTTATCACTCCCCTGCCAATGGTGTACCCAAGATATTTGGCCTCCTCCTGCCCAATGGTACACTTCTTGGGGTTAGCCGTAAACCCCGCTTCCCGGATAGAGTCTAGGACTGCTCGCACTTTTGGCAGATGTGAGGCCCAATCTGTGCTATGGACAATTACGTCATCCAGGTAAGCCGCAGCATACTTCCGATGGGGCCTCAGTATCTGGTCCATTTTCCGCTGGAATGTGGCCGGCGCATTCTGTAACCCGAACGGCATTCTCTTATATTGGAACGCCCCGTCTGGGGTTACAAATGCGGTTTTCTCTTTGGCCGACTTGGCCAGGGGAATTTGCCAATACCCTTTTGTGAGGTCAAGAGTCGTCATGTATCGGGCTGTTCCCAGCCGGTCGATCAACTCATCTATACGTGGCATGGGGTAGGTGTCAAATTTTGTAACTTTGTTCAACTGACGAAAATCGTTACAAAATCGCCAGCTCCCATCCGGTTTAGGCACCAACACAATGGGACTAGACCAATCACTTTGGGACTCCTCTATCACCCCTAAGTTCAGCATTTTCTGTACTTCCTCCCGTATTGCCTCCCGTCGGGCCTCTGGGATCCGATAGGGTTTTAACTTCACCCTTTCACCGGGCGGGGTAATAATATCATGCTCTACCCCAGATGTTTGTCCCGGCAGCTCAGAGAACACCTCCTTGTTGCGAAGCACAAACTCCTTAACCTCCTGTTGTTGGGGTTGTGACAAGGTGGCTGCTATTCCAACCTCCGGAATCACGCAACCAGTTTGAGCTGGTGACCAAGTTTCTGCGACTAGGGACTCTCTATCCCTCCAGGCTTTCAACAGATTAACGTGATATATCTGTTCGGGCTTTCGCCTTCCTGGTTGTCTGACCTTGTAATTCACTTCGCTCACTTTTTCCATTATCTCGTAGGGGCCTTGCCATTTGGCAAGGAATTTACTTTCAACCGTAGGGACAAGTACCAATATCCTATCCCCCGGGGAAAAGGTACGGGTCTTTGCTCCACGGTTGTACACTCTCTGCTGTGCCAACTGCGCTTGGGCCAAATGTTCCTTCACGATGGGCATTACCTGTGCAATTCGATCTTGCATCAGGGCGACATGCTCAATCACACTCCTGTGGGGAGAACTCTCACTTTCCCAAGTTTCCTTGGCAATATCCAACAGCCCTCTTGGGTGTCTCCCATACAGTAACTCAAAGGGGGAGAATCCCGTAGAGGATTGGGGCACCTCCCTAATAGCAAACATCAAATAAGGAAGTAGACAGTCCCAATCCTTTCCATCTCTATCCACCACTTTCTTCAACATTTGTTTTAGGGTTTTGTTGAATCTTTCAACCAGCCCATCGGTTTGGGGGTGATACACAGATGTACGCAATTGCGTCACTTTGAACAATTTACACAGCTCTTTCATAACCCGGGACATAAAGGGTGTACCTTGGTCCGTAAGCAGTTCTTTACAAATACCCACCCGGCTAAAAACAAGAGATAGCTCTTTGGCTATGGTTTTGGCCGAGGTATTTCTGAGAGGGATCGCTTCTGGATAACGGGTGGCATAGTCCATTATAACCAATATGTACTGGTGCCCCCTAGCGGACTTGATTATAGGACCTACCAAATCCATTGCGATTCTCTCAAACGGGACCTCAATGATGGGTAGAGGGACCAGCGGGCTACGGAAATGTGGCATCGGGGCCGACCTCTGACACACAGGGCAGGAGGAACAATAATTTTCTATGTCCTTCATCACCCCAGGCCAATAGAATCTCTGTAATACCCTCTCTCGGGTTTTCTCTGTCCCCAGATGACCTCCAAGAATGTGCCCATGGGCCAACTCCAACACCAACTTCCTGTAAGGTTTGGGCACCACCAGCTGCTCAACGGTTTCTTCTGCCCTTTTTGCCACCCGATACAGTAGGTCCTTCTCTACGCTGAAGTATGGGTAAGTGCAGGTAATATCTGGGTTCACTAACTCGCCATCTATTTCCACTACGTTTTCCCGTGCCTTTATTAGGGCGGGGTCTTTTAACTGTTCTGTGGCAAAATTTTCCCTGTGAACCTCCAGATCAGAAAACTCCACAGACGGTAGGTTTTCGTCTGAGGAGGTGGGCTCCTCTCCAGTTTCTTGAGTCTCCCCTGCCAATACTGACAAGGGAAATTCTGGAGAGTCCTCCCCACTCTCAGAGGAGTTCTGGCTATCACATTCCTGGTACATAGGGGCACCAGTGGGGGGCTCAGGATCATCCCACAGTTCCCAGAACTTCGGAAAATCCCTTCCCACAATGGCATCATGCGGTAATTGAGATACTAACCCCACTGGATGAGAGAGGGTACCTTTGGGGGTCTCGAAACACACTGTAGTCACTGGATACTCTCGGGTGTCCCCATGCACACAAATAACAGCTACCTTGCTATTCCCAGAGACCTCTGTTTTAACTAATTCAGCCTTTATCAGGGTCACAAGGCTACCTGAATCCAGCAATACCACAACATTTCTACCATTAATACACATTTTGCATAAATGTTTCTCAGTTCCCCGAATGGCAGTGCATGCGACTGTCGCACACAGCGACTGACGTCTGTCCATCAGAAAGTCACATTGCATGGGTTCCTCCACAACCGGGCAATTTGCTGCAATATGTCCCGCTTGCCGGCAGCGGTAGCAAACGATCCTTCTTGCGGCCTCTTGAGCCGCTGATTTCCCAGGCTGTTCTCGCCAAACTTGGGGTAGAGCTCCCACCCTCTCACTCTCTCCACCCTCACCCCTTGGAATCCTCTTATCCGCCCCTGGGGATGGTCTGGTCTTAGGGTGGAAAGTCCGAGAGTCTCTGGAAGAGGCTGTCAGGTTCTCTGTAGCCAAGTATCTCTCTACACGATCCACAAGTTTACCGGCCGTTTCTGGGTCTCCATGGCTTACCCACTTTTGAATGGCGGTAGGAAGAGCTCTCAAGAAACGATCCATCACAACACGTTCCACAATCTCCGGTGCGGACAAAGTCTCTGGCTGTAGCCACTTCCTGCTCAGGTGAATGAGATCATACATTTGAGACCTGGGGGGTTTTCCAAGCTGGAAAGTCCAGTTATGCACACGCTGAGCCCGGACAGCCAGGGTGACACCCAGCCTTGCCAATATTTCAGCTTTTAGCATCACATAGTCTTTTGCTTGGTCAGGCTCTAGGTCATAGTAAGCCTTCTGCGATTCACCAGTTAACAGAGGAGCCACCAGTCCAGCCCACTGCTCCTCAGGCCACTTTTCTCTTTCAGCAGTCCTTTCAAATGTGGTCAAAAATACCTCTGGATCATCCTCTCCAGTCATTTTTGTCAATAAACGACTCACCCCAAAGGACGCGGTATTAGTGGGACGGCTTTCCTCACTGGTCTGCGGACGTTGCTGCATTACTGCTTCCATTTGTTGTAGTCTCTGCTCTTGCTTCTGTAACAGGTCTATGAAGCGGGCCTCAGATTGCTGCTGGGCTTGTTGATGAGCTTGCTGCTGGGCTGCAAGGCTCCTTTGCAAACCTGCATTTGTCTGCTGTTGATTGGCATTTGCTAGAGCCAGCTGTTTCAGTATCTCCTCCATGCTGGCTTAAAAAAAACTGCCACTGGTTCTCCACCAACTGTGAGGGGGTTAACTCGGTAGCGGGTGTGTGTGACCCCCTGGTTGGGCTCCCCACACAAAAACAGGGCCAGCAGACGGAGGTTGTGGTTTTCAAAATCAAAAGGTGCGGTTTATTTCTCTATGTACAGTGACAAAAACACAGCAAAGCCAAAAAGAAACAAACAAAATAAATCCTGGTCAGTTTGACCTCTGACTAAACATGCAGGTTTCCTAAACTAACAACTGGGATCAGCCTGGTGCTGTCCTAGTCCCTAAGTCCCTGGTTTAGTAAAAGTCCAAACAAATAGCCACACAGGCTTTGCCTCACCGCACAGGGGTTCACTCTCCCTAGACAGTCCACACAGGTCTGGTTCCAGGCATGAGCTAACATCTAATGAATCTGGGAGTTTTTTATAGAGGCCTAAATGAGCTGACAAGCTTCAGCTGGCCTCATCAACTCTGTCTGCACGACGCCCCACACTCTCCCTAGAGGTAAGAGTCATCCATGAGCCTACTAGCCTCAGCTGGGCTTATACAACTCTCCACCCTAGTTGTATAAGTCAGCATAAAGCCTGAATCTGGGAGAAATATATCTACCCCCCTGGATGCAACCAGGTGACTTTACCTTCCTGCTGTCACAATATATATATATATATATATATATTATGGCCAATGTTATTTATGGTGAAGGGTCAGAAGGATCTTACCAACCATTAGATGTGGTGGCTGCAGGAGAGGGGAATGTTCAAATGACACAATTGTTTTTGTGCATTACAGCTGCACCTCAAATACATGCAGAGGCCGAGAGTGTAATGAGATTTGTACTATCTGGCATTAATAAAAATAAAAATATCCAAAGTTAGAGCAGTGAGCTAGCCATAGGATTTAACGCAGGAGAGGTAACTATGGTCTACAAAATATATATATACTGTACCATAGGTGTGCACAGCCTATTGCATAAGGGTGTGCACCCCAAAGCTCAAACTCATTTAGGTCTGTATATATATATATATATATATATTGTGACAGCAGGAAGGTAAAGTCACCTGGTTGCATCCAGGGGGGTAGATATATTTCGCCCAGATTCAGGCTTTACGCCGATTTATACAGCTAGGTGGAGAGTTGTATAAGCCCAGCTGAGACTAGTGGGCTCATTGATGACTCATACCTCTAGGGAGAGGGCTGGGCGTCGTGCAGACAGGGAGTTGATGAGGCCAGCTGAAGCTTGTCAGCTCATTTAGGCCTCTATAAAAAACTCCCAGATTCATTAGATGTTAGCTCATGCCTGGAAGCAGACCTGTGTGGACTGTCTAGGGAGAGTGAACCCCTGTGCGGTGAGAGAAAGCCTGTGTGGCTATATTTTGCTTGGACATTTAAAACCAGGGACTAGGACAGCACTAGGCTGATCCCAGTTGTTAGTTAGGAAACCTGTATGTTTAGTCAGAGGTCAAGTTGACCAGGATTTATTTTGTTTGTTTTTTTTGCTTTGCTGTGTTTTTGTCACTGTAAATAGAAAATAAACGGCACCTTTTTGATTTTGAAAACCACAACCTCCGTCTGCTGGGCCTGTTTTTGTGTGGGGAGCCCATCCCGGGGGTCACACACACCCGCTGCCGAGCTAACCCCCTCACAGTTGGTGGAGAACCAGTGGCAGTTTTTTTTTAAGCCAGCATGGAGGAGATACTGAAACAGCTGGCTCTAGCAAATGCCAATCAACAGCAGACAAATGCAGGTTTGCAAAAGAGCCTTGCAGCTCAACAACAGAACTTCGCAGCCCAGCAGCAAGCTCATCAACAGAGCCTTGCAGCCCAGCAGCAAGCTCACCAACAGAGTCTGGAAGCTCAGCAACAAGCCCAGCAACGATCTGAGGCCCGCTTCATAGACCTATTACAGAAGCAAGAGCAGAGACTACAACAAATGGAAGCAGTAATGCAGCAACGTCCGCAGACCAGTGAGGAAAGCCGTCCCACTAATACCGCGTCCTTTGGGGTGAGTCGTTTATTGACAAAAATGACTGGAGAGGATGATCCAGAGGTATTTTTGACCACGTTTGAAAGGACTGCTGAAAGAGAAAAGTGGCCTGAGGAGCAGTGGGCTGGACTGGTGGCTCCTCTGTTAACGGGTGAATCGCAGAAAGCTTACTATGACCTAGAGCCTGACCAAGCAAAAGACTATGTGATGCTAAAAGCTGAAATATTGGCAAGGCTGGGTGTCACCCTGGCTGTCCGGGCTCAGCGTGTGCATAACTGGACTTTCCAGCTTGGAAAACCCCCCAGGTCTCAAATGTATGATCTCATTCACCTGAGCAGAAAGTGGCTACAGCCAGAGACTTTGTCCGCACCAAAGATTGTGGAACGTGTTGTAATGGATCGGTTTTTGAGAGCTCTTCCTACTGCCATCCAAAAGTGGGTAAGCCATGGAGACCCAGAGACGGCCGATGGTCTTGTGGATCGTGTGGAGAAATACTTGGCTACAGAGAACCTGACGGCCTCTTCCAGAGACACTCGGACTTTCCACCCTAAGACCAGACCATCCCCAGGGGCGGATAAGATGATTCCAAGGGGTAAGGGTGGAGAGAGTGAGAGGGTGGGAGCTCTACCCCAAGTTTGGCGAGAACAGCCTGGGAAATCAGCGGCTCAAGAGGCGGCAAGAAGGATCATTTGCTACCGCTGCCGGCAAGCGGGACATATTGCAGCAAATTGCCCGGTTTTGGAGGAACCCATGCAGTGTGACTTTCTGACGGGCAGACGTCAGTCGCTGTGTGCGACAGTCGCATGCACTGCCATTCGGGGAACTGAGAAACATTTATGCAAAATGTGTATTAATGGTAGAAATGTTGTGGTATTGCTGGATTCAGGTAGCCTTGTGACCCTGATAAAGGCTGAATTAGTTAAAACAGAGGTCTCTGGGAATAGCAAGGTAGCTGTTATTTGTGTGCATGGGGACACCCGAGAGTATCCAGTGACTACAGTGTGTTTCGAGACCCCCAAAGGTACCCTTTCTCATCCAGTGGGCTTAGTGTCTCAGTTACCGCATGACGCCATTGTGGGAAGGGATTTTCCGAAGTTCTGGGAACTGTGGGATGATCCTGAGCCCCCCACTGGTGCCCCTATGTACCAGGAATATGATAGCCAGAACTCCTCTGAGAGTGGTGAGGACTCTCCCGAATTTCCCTTGTCAGTATTGGCAGGGGAGACTCAAGAAACTGGAGAGGAGCCCACCTCCTCAGACGAAAACCTACCGTCTGTGGAGTTTTCTGATCTTGAGGTTCACAGGGAAAACTTTGCCACAGAACAGTTGAAAGACCCCGCCCTAATAAAGGCACGGGAAAACGTAGTGAAAATAGATGGCGAGTTAGTGAACCCAGATAATACCTGCACTTACCCATACTTCAGCGTAGAGAAGGACCTACTGTATCGGGTGGCAAAAAGGGCAGAAGAAACCGTTGAGCAGCTTGTGGTGCCCAAACCTTACAGGAAGTTGGTGTTGGAGTTGGCCCATGGGCACATTCTTGGAGGTCATCTGGGGACAGAGAAAACCCGAGAGAGGGTATTACAGAGATTCTATTGGCCTGGGGTGATGAAGGACATAGAAAATTATTGTTCCTCCTGCCCTGTGTGTCAGAGGTCGGCCCCGATGCCACACTTCCGTAGCCCGCTGGTCCCTCTACCCATCATTGAGGTCCCGTTTGAGAGAATCGCAATGGATTTGGTAGGTCCTATAATCAAGTCCGCTAGGGGGCACCAGTACATATTGGTTATAATGGACTATGCCACCCGTTATCCAGAAGCGATCCCTCTCAGAAATACCTCGGCCAAAACCATAGCCAAAGAGCTATCTCTTGTTTTTAGCCGGGTGGGTATTTGTAAAGAACTGCTTACGGACCAAGGTACACCCTTTATGTCCCGGGTTATGAAGGAGCTGTGTAAATTGTTCAAAGTGACGCAATTACGTACATCTGTGTATCACCCCCAAACCGATGGGCTGGTTGAAAGATTCAACAAAACCCTAAAACAAATGTTGAAGAAAGTGGTGGATAGGGATGGAAAGGATTGGGACTGTCTACTTCCTTATTTGATGTTTGCTATTAGGGAGGTGCCCCAATCCTCTACGGGATTCTCCCCCTTTGAGTTACTGTATGGGAGACACCCAAGAGGGCTGTTGGATATTGCCAAGGAAACTTGGGAAAGTGAGAGTTCTCCCCACAGGAGTGTGATTGAGCATGTCGCCCTGATGCAAGATCGAATTGCACAGGTAATGCCCATCGTGAAGGAACATTTGGCCCAAGCGCAGTTGGCACAGCAGAGAGTGTACAACCGTGGAGCCAAGACCCGTACCTTTTCCCCGGGGGATAGGATATTGGTACTTGTCCCTACGGTTGAAAGTAAATTCCTTGCCAAATGGCAAGGCCCCTACGAGATAATGGAAAAAGTGAGCGAAGTGAATTACAAGGTCAGACAACCAGGAAGGCGAAAGCCCGAACAGATCTATCACGTTAATCTGTTGAAAGCCTGGAGGGATAGAGAGTCCCTAGTCGCAGACACTTGGTCACCAGCTCAAACTGGTTGCGTGATTCCTGAGGTTGGAATCGCAGCCACCTTGTCACAACCCCAACAACAGGAGGTTAAGGAGTTTGTGCTTCGCAACAAGGAGGTATTCTCTGAGCTGCCGGGACAAACATCTGGGGTAGAGCATGACATTATTACCCCGCCCGGTGAAAGGGTGAAGTTAAAACCCTATCGGATCCCAGAGGCCCGACGGGAGGCAATACGGGAGGAAGTACAGAAAATGCTGAACTTAGGGGTGATAGAGGAGTCCCAAAGTGATTGGTCTAGTCCCATTGTGTTGGTGCCTAAACCGGATGGGAGCTGGCGATTTTGTAACGATTTTCGTCAGTTGAACAAAGTTACAAAATTTGACACCTACCCCATGCCACGTATAGATGAGTTGATCGACCGGCTGGGAACAGCCCGATACATGACGACTCTTGACCTCACAAAAGGGTATTGGCAAATCCCCCTGGCCAAGTCAGCCAAAGAGAAAACCGCATTTGTAACCCCAGACGGGGCGTTCCAATATAAAAGAATGCCGTTCGGGTTACAGAATGCGCCGGCCACATTCCAGCGGAAAATGGACCAGATGCTGAGGCCCCATCGGAAGTATGCTGCGGCTTACCTGGATGACGTAATTGTCCATAGCACAGATTGGGCCTCACATCTGCCAAAAGTGCAAGCAGTCCTGGACTCTGTTCGGGAAGCAGGGTTTACGGCTAACCCCAAGAAGTGTACCATTGGGCAGGAGGAGGCCAAATATCTTGGGTACACCATTGGGAGGGGAGTAATAAAACCCCAACTCAACAAAGTCGAGGCCATCCAGAGTTGGCCACGTCCCAACAGCAAGAAGCAGGTACGAGCCTTTCTGGGAATCGCTGGGTATTATCGGCGATTCATTCCCCACTTTGCTTCTAAGGCTGTGCCCCTAACCAACCTGACGAAGGGGAAAGGGTCGGTCATGATTAAATGGACCCCCGAGGCTGAGGCAGCATTCCAATTCTTGAAACAAGCCTTATGTAGCCAGCCAGTGTTGTACTCACCCGACTTCTCTAGAGACTTTGTCGTACAAAGTGATGCGTCAGATGTGGGGTTAGGAGCAGTATTGTCCCAGGTCTGGAACGGGGAAGAGCACCCAGTCATTTACCTCAGCAGGAAGTTGAAGTCCCATGAGGTAAATTACGCCACCGTTGAAAAGGAGTGTTTAGCGGTGAAGTGGGCTCTAGATTCCCTTCGGTACTACCTGCTAGGTAGGCACTTTGACATGGTTACGGATCACGCTCCGTTAAAGTGGATGGCTCAAAACAAGGAAACAAATAGAAGAGTGAATAGGTGGTTCCTGGCCCTCCAGGAATTCAACTTCACAGTAAAGCATCGCCCTGGCGTTCAAATGGGGAATGTGGAGGCTTTGTCTCGAGTACATGAATGCCTGATTGCTGGTGTTCCAACCCCGAGGTTAAAACAAGAGGGGGGGGTATGTGACAGCAGGAAGGTAAAGTCACCTGGTTGCATCCAGGGGGGTAGATATATTTCGCCCAGATTCAGGCTTTACGCCGATTTATACAGCTAGGTGGAGAGTTGTATAAGCCCAGCTGAGACTAGTGGGCTCATTGATGACTCATACCTCTAGGGAGAGGGCTGGGCGTCGTGCAGACAGGGAGTTGATGAGGCCAGCTGAAGCTTGTCAGCTCATTTAGGCCTCTATAAAAAACTCCCAGATTCATTAGATGTTAGCTCATGCCTGGAAGCAGACCTGTGTGGACTGTCTAGGGAGAGTGAACCCCTGTGCGGTGAGAGAAAGCCTGTGTGGCTATATTTTGCTTGGACATTTAAAACCAGGGACTAGGACAGCACTAGGCTGATCCCAGTTGTTAGTTAGGAAACCTGTATGTTTAGTCAGAGGTCAAGTTGACCAGGATTTATTTTGTTTGTTTTTTTTGCTTTGCTGTGTTTTTGTCACTGTAAATAGAAAATAAACGGCACCTTTTTGATTTTGAAAACCACAACCTCCGTCTGCTGGGCCTGTTTTTGTGTGGGGAGCCCATCCCGGGGGTCACACACACCCGCTGCCGAGCTAACCCCCTCACAATATATATATACACAGTGTCAGTAGAGCAGGGGACAATGTCAGTAGGGCAGGGATTGGTGTCAGTAGTTTATTTTAATTATTTGTTTATTTTTACTCTTTTACAATATTTTTTTTTTTTATTATTCTTTATTTATTTATTATTCTTTTTTACAATAATTTATTTGAATTTATTTTTTAGGAGCCCCATTTGGTGAACTATCAGGGATCTAAGCAGACCCCTGATGTCTCACTTTTGACACAGAGAAAGGGACACGAGGACAAAGATTTCCCAGTCTCTTTCTCTGCAGCCAAGCAGCAGGGGGAATCTGCGCAGCACAGGGTGATTAGGGTGTGCCCAGGCACACCTGGCACACCCTGTGCGCACGCCTATGTACTGTACATTATATACTGTATATGCCACAAGTTTCTATTTAAATTAGGAGGTAAATTAGAATATATTTGGCCTCACTTCCATCGTACATCCAAAAAACAAGGGGTTTATTGTTAATTTAAGAATACTGGGCAACAACATGATGCTCATTCTGTTATATTTCATTGGCCATCTGTGCATTGACATCACTTTTATCTACAGTAGAAACTGGATACTAAAATGCAGTATATAAAGCCAGTTAACTTTGCACACAGCTGTTGCAGATTGTTAGACCTCTGCAGTAAAAGGTATGGACTCCTTGGCTTATATAGTGTAGAACTTGGGGAGAGAAAAGTAACATTGTTTAGAGCCTGTTAATCTTTTATACATATATGTAATGTCTACCTATATTTCTCTGTCCCTGCAGTCTTTCAGCTCAAATGAACCCAGCCTGCTATCTCAGTATCGTGATTCGGGTATGTCATCTAGTAGTTATGAGTTGAGTCAGTACATGCATGATCCAGCAGATGTGATTGACTACTGGAATCCATTACAGGATGGTAAGTGAGTGTTTGTTTTTTTTTTTTCTATTAAGATAGTAGTCAAGAAGCTGTAGAATCTGGACCACAGCGCAGAATAGCCAAATAACTGAACTGTAAAATAATCATATATGTTTTGTTATTATAGATCCTTATTATTCTTATAAAAGTGAAATAAGAAATGGTTACTTTACTCACTGGACAGTATTATTATTATTATTATAAATAGTGGTAACAGTTTAAGCAGCGCTTTACAAATTAGAGGGGGGACAGTTCAATTACAATACAGTTTAATACAGAAGGAATAGCAGGGCCCTGCTCATGGAGCTTACAATCTAAAGTATTAATACAGCCCAAAGGGTATAAAGAAAACGGTAGTGAATACAATTTACTAAAGTTTAGAATCAGTCATCTAAAAAATTGGTATTTCAGCTTCTGAATGCTGGAGAGTTAGCAATTTAGTTAATTTCTGTACAATAAAAGAAAGACAATCAGTGCAAACAAATAAAATGAGCACGGGTAATTGCAAGCTGGACACTTATAGGTAATCACAAAGCCTATAATAAATATACAAAACAAATGGTAAGTGCAGCGCAAAAAGGATTGGGTAAAAAGTCCATTCAACAACAAAGAGGGGCTAGGAAAGTCCCAAAGGTGAACGACAAAATCCCTCGTTAAGAAAGATAAGGTATGATCCTCTGATGGTATAAGTGTGACAGGGTCCTCCACCACAAAAACCAGTTGCGCTTACCAAATAAGGTAGACCTCTATGTTACAAAAGGTCATAAACGCGTTTATCCACAAAGGGATGAGGATGGTATCCAATACAGCTGGGATGCCTCCAATCGGGTGGAATGGATATCCAAAACTGATCTCCGGTGTCAGTAATCTGCAGGAGCTGGAAGATTCCCTTCAATACACATCCATACAAAATCATCCATCTGCTTCATATCACAGAGTCTGTGCAAATTGTAGCCTCATATTCCTGTTCTTAGTCAACAGGAGTGGCACCCGGTGTGGTCTTCTGGTGCTGTAGCCCATCTGCTTCAAAGTTCGATGTGTTGTGGTATTCTGTATACCATAGTTGTAACCAGCGGCGGTGCGTCCAGGAGCACCGCCCCCCCTCTCCTGCACCGCTCTAATTACCATAGATAGATTCATGCAATGCATAAATCTATCTATGGTCGCTGCTGACACCTCCTATTCAGGTGTCCGGCCCCTTTTTGGTCACCGGGCACCTGAATTACAGCGGTGGGGGTGTTTTTTTGAAGCACCTGATATTGGCTCTAATAGGTGTCCAAAAATGTTATAAGCGGGCACAACGCTGTGTGTTCTCTTCTCACTCAGCTGTATGTTAGAAAAACAAAGGAATTCGCTTTGCTAACATCGAACCCCCTCTCAGCCAATCAGGTGCGCCGGGTCTATGTTACCTGTCACCTGATTGGCTGAAATGACAAGTGCTGTAATTGGACGCCTATCAGGCATCCAATTATAGCAGAGGAGGAGCGTGCGGGAGAAAACATTGGGTTGGGGAAGAAATGGAGGACACCGGAAACCGCTCGCCGCCTGCCGCCGTCACCCGCTGCCCACCCGAGACAAGGTAAGTGCCGGGGCAGACCGGGGGGGCACAGTGGTGGCAGCATTTTGGGCACAGTGGCAATGTTTAATGGGCAAAGTGGCAGCATTTGGGTCACAGTGGCAGCATTTGGGCACAGTAGCAGAATTTGGGGCACAGTGGCAATGTTTAATGGGCAAAGTGGCAGCATTTGGGGCACAGTGGCAGCGTTTGGGCACAGTGGCAGCATTTGGGGCAATAGTGGCAACGTTTGATGGGCAAAGTGGCTGCGTTTGATGGGCAAAGTGATTGCGTTTAATGGGCAAAGTGACTGCGTTTAATGGGCACAGTGTCTGCGTTTGATAGGCACAGTATACAATATTAATTGGTGGGAAGGGGGGGAGGGGAGGGGGGAAGGGGGGAAGTGGGAATGGAAGAAAGGGGATCAGTCTGTGTAGAGCAGACCGAAAGCGGTTACTATAGGCAACAGATTATAGATCCAGAGGCGGAAATGATTTTAAAATTAATCATTTATTCCTGTTAACATTTCAAATAGATGTAAGAGGAAACATATGAAAGTGCAGCATTATTTTCAAAAGGTGAATGATCATACATTACATGAATTAATTGGAAACATCTAGTAAACAGACAAGACAAACAAATAACTAAAACATATAACAACACACTTGTCCGGACGTATGGTTCAGTCTTATATAAGTATGTGACCCAGTGAAGGATAATATTGTTTTATATATTGATTACCGTCCACCAGGGAATATAGGGTAATCTCGGCCACCTGCTAGTAAGTGGATTTATTAATTAAGGTCAAATGGGTTTAACATTTAATATAAGACTGAACCTGATGGGGTGGGAAAGGGGGACCGGGGGAGGAGGGTATTAGCGCTGAGGGCATGCATTAGGACTGGTTCAAATCGAAGCCGTTTGCCTAAATGCAGTATTTGCATTGGGTATACTCTGGGAATCCACTAATGGAAACGTTCTTTGAAGATTGAAAGGGTTAATTGATGTTAATAAAAGGGCTGTTGTATTGGCACAATGGTAATGAATAAATGTCCTCCAAAAGTTGCTAGCAAAGAAAGTTCATCAATACGGTTATTAGTACAGAAATCTGTGATGCTTTTACAACATAGCTCTGGTTTGCACATATAGGCAGTGTGTAATTAGTCTCTTTATCATTGTCTGCAGCTCAATTTCAACCTACAAGTCAAAGTACTTTACCATAGGTCCCGGGTTACCTGGTATTTGGCAGCTGATTTGAGGGTGTTATTTTGGCCATACCTATTTGTTGTGTTGGCCGTCAACCCGAACGGATATTGTGGTAAAGTCCAGGTCCCCCAAGCGTTACCTGCGCCGGTATCAAAGTGGGATCCAATGTGGCTGCTTTGCAAATGCCTAGTGTCAGTTGCCGCGGTCGTAGCCGCTATCGTGTGTACTGACTATGGCTTACGAGCTCCGTGCCATGTCGATCCGCCCACTCCATTCAGAACAACGTCACGTGACTGTGTGGGATGTGACGTCAACGCGTTTCGCCGTGCTCTGTGGCGTAGCTTCGTCTGGACGTATCACGTCACTGGACAGGACCCATATTTATGCTTCACTGAAACCAGTGACGCGCATCATTAGGGGGTTGGGTTTTGTGAAAGACAACCCTTAGTTGCGTCCTGTCTGGATTTATTCCAATTTCCTATGTGACATTCACCTGTTTGAGGTTAATCTTCATTGCAACGCGCATAGGGGGGTCAGTTGAATTCTCATTTTTTGTTTGTTTGCTGAGAGTCACTGAACGTATTGACAAGAGGGACTTTATACATTTTCAATGTATTTTACAAAGGAGGAAAACAAGGAGATGGACACTTGGTGCATATATAGAGGAGGTCAATGCTGGTAACGGCCCAGATTGAGTACATTTTGGTAAAAGGGGGGGGGGAAGGAAAGGGGGGGATTTAGGTAAAAGAAAAACCACACATAATGATGATCTAATATTAATCATTTTCCTAAGCTTAGTTTGATGTGTTATTAGAAATACTTGAAAGACCCTTATGTATAGGGAATGGCAAGAAAAAAGTAGAAAAAGCAAAAACATAATAATAAATGAACAATGTTTGAATTAATTGATTATATAGTTCAACTATCAAGGAAAGATATTGGTAAGGTAATAGTATTGATGAATATCATCAAGTCACAACATGTAGTGTTAGCAAAGGAAGGGAAAGGGGGGGGGAAAGGAAGGGGGGAAAAAAGAAGGTAGGGGAAGGGGAAGGGGAAGCGAAGGAGAAGAAAGAGGGGGGGGTGGGGGGTTTTTTGAAAAGGAGGAAAAAAAGGGGGGGAAGGGAAAAGAGGGGGGGGGAAGAGGGGTGGAAGGGGAGGGAGGATTTTATTTATGGCCCACCTCTAGGTTGGCAGAAACACCTGCAAATTTAACTCCGTGTTTAGGCCAACAGGAACAAGGGATTTTAGGCGATATACCCACCATTTCTCCTTTTGTAGGAGGATGCGATCGTAGTCGCCTCTTCTGGTGGGAAGCTTAAGGACATATATCCCTTTGACCATCAAGCCCCTAGAGCTACGCCCATGATACTGGGCGAAATGTTTGGCTAGGGGTTTCTCAGGAATTTTTTCTTTGTTATTGATTTCTCTCAAGTGCTCACCGACTCGTATCCTCAGCGATCTCTTGGTCTTGCCCACATAAATCTTAGGGCAAGGACAAGTGATCATGTATATGACACGAGTCGTTGAGCAATTTATAAGATCCCTAATCTGAAAGGATCTAGTACCCAAAGAGTCGGTGAAGGTATTAGTTCGATGGACATAGGGGCAAACCTGGCATCTATTACACGGGAACATCCCTGTTGCCCGTGGGTATTCACTGAGCCAGGTAGTTTGTGGCTCTTTAGTAAACTCTGATTTCACCAGCATGTCTCCAAGATTTTTGGCTCGCCGTGCCACCAAAATAGGTGATTTACCAACAACCCTGGCCAGGTCAGGGGTGTTGGTCAAGATGCCCCAATGCTTTTCCAGTGTTTGTCGTACTGGTTCCCACTGTGACCCAAATGTTGTAATAATCCGTATTGGGTCATTGGTTTGTGGTGTATCCTCATTAGTTACTTGTTTTTTTGGGGGCTAGAAGGTCAGAACGCTCTCTACTTGCTGCTCTCTTCCTTGCCTGTTTGATCTGTCTGTGTGAATAACCTCGTTCACGAAATCTAAGGTATAATTCATGACTTTCTCGTCTATAGTCCTCTACACTGGTACAGTTCCGTTTAATACGTAAGAACTGGCCCAGTGGGATCCCGTTTTTTAACCAATGGGGGTGGTGACTTGTAGAATACAGCAGCGTATTGGCCGCTGTATCTTTGCGATATGTGCAAGTTTTTAGTCTACCCTGTTTGAATGTAATTAGGAGGTCAAGGAAGGGCAATTTCTCATAATCAAATGTGTAGGTTAAGTGTATATTCCGTTGGTTGATATTAAGTTCCAACATAAATTGATGTAACTGTTCTGGCGTTCCTCGCCATAGCATCAAAACATCGTCGATGTACCGCCACCAGGTCATCACATGGGGACGGTACATCGTCGAGGGGTAAACATCCTCCTCCTCCCACTGTCCAAGATGGATACAGGCATAGGCCGGGGCCCAGGCTGCCCCCATAGAGGTGCCCCTTATCTGATGGTAGAATTTGTTCAAAAATTGAAAAAAATTATTGTGCAGAGCAAAATTCAATAATTCGGTTATGAACTCATTTTGGGGTCCCAGTAGGGGGTAATGTAACTCTAAAAAGTTTTCAACAGCCTGGATACCCACCGAATGGGGAATCGAGGTGTACAGGGACTCCACATCAATTCCAACCAGTAACACTTCCTGTGGTTGTTCACAGTAGCCTAAGTCATCGATCTTGGCCAGAACTTGACGTGTATCTTGTACGAAGGATTTTAGATTGGTAACGATGTCTTTAAGGAGTGAGTCTAGGTACTTTCCTACCCTTTCCAAGGGTCCTTGACAGGCCGAAACTATCGGTCTTCCCGGAGGGTTCTGCAAATTTTTATGTACTTTAGGTATAATATAAAATGTTGGTATGTTATACTCATGGACGTAAAGATAGTTATAGTCCTTTACTGTTAATAAACCCTCATCTTTTGCGTATTTTAATTTTTTATTTAACTCATCAGTCAGTAGGGGAAAGGGGTTGTGGTCAAGTTGATGATAGGTTGATTTATCCATTAGTTGTCTGTTGACTTCTAATTCGTATTGCTGTGGGTTCAGTAAGACCACATTGCCCCCCTTATCGCTATTTTTGATAACGATATCCTTCCTACTCTCCAAGTCCAAAAGGGCTTGTCTTTCACCAGCTGTTAAATTATCTGGTGATTTTTTTGTCCAATCAATCCTCTCCAGGTCCATTTGGACCATGTCCAAGAAGGTGTTTAGCCATCTATTTTTTGACAATGGGGGCATCTTTTGGGATCGTATCTTTAAGTTTGCTCGTCTTATTGAGGGAGCTGATTCCTCATCGGGTATGACGTTCTCATCCAGCAGTGAATTTAGGATATCGAGAGCCAGCTGATCCTCTGGATCTGTCGGCTGAACCATCACTGCTCCAGTATCCTCTGTACTGTACAATAATCGAAAGAAGGCCTTTCTTAGAAATAATGTAATATCCTTGAAGACTGTAAATTCGTCCATGTTAGCTACTGGAGAGAAGGTCATACCCTTTTGCAGGAGGTTTAGGTGGTCTGGATTTAAATCGTAATCAGACAAATTGATTACCCTCATATCAGTACTTGCCTGTTGTTTTGTCTTGACTATTATTACTTGTTCTGACTCCTGGTGTGTGTTCGTTCCTGTGTTAGTTTGGGTAATTTTTGGTTCCTGGATTGTGTCCTTATTTTTGGCTTTGGGGGTGGCACCTGGTCGAGTCCTTGGTCCTCCCCCTCTTGCTCTAAAAAAGTTACCGTTTTTAGGGTGTCTTCATCGGTATCACTAAGGGATTTATTGCGACGACGTCGCGATTGTGATCTAATACCACGTCCCTGCGATTTGCTTCGTCCACGACGTATGGTGAGATCGAAGACTTCGTCCTTGTCGAAGTCTGCTAAGTCGCGTCTAAATTTTCCCTGTTTAGTGATTTTAAGATTTAATTGTACTTTTTCTATCTCTTTCTTTAAGAGGTCGTTTTGCCTTACAAATTCTTCCTTATCCTTTAATTCCTCTAACCCTCGTGCACTCTCCTCAATCTGTTGCTGTATACTAATTAGTTGGATTTTTTCCTCTTGTACAATTAGTCCCATGACATTTAACCCATGACTAATGCAGAGTTCCTTCCATTTTGGCAGAAAGGTGTCAGTGTGGAGATGTTCAGCTGGAATTGTCTTGTCCCTTAGACCTCTTGGAACAATTCGATGTTGAATATAGTTCTCCAGTGATGACACATCTCACTTGCGATTCAGGTGTCTGATTAGTAGCTTCTTATGCTCTTTGAATTTATTTTTAATTTCATCATCCTGATCGAAAGTGTGTGGTGTGTCACTCTGGAAAGCTGTTCTGATCTCTTGATCTATATCATCTCCCAACATGAAAGCCATCCCACGCGAGACTTGAATAATAGAAGATTTTAGGATTTTAAATACTGCACTAAAAATTGTTGGAAAACTTGCTAGAAGTGAACATAAAGATCACCATTTAACTGTAAACATATTAGGGTTTGGGGATGGGGAATTGCGCAAGTTCCGCTGGTGAGTGGGTGAAAAGAAATGTCACCCACTGGGGATCGTTTTTACCTGATAAGGTATAGTTGCTGTAACCATATAAGCATACAATATTAATTGGTGGGAAGGGGGGGAGGGGAGGGGGGAAGGGGGGAAGTGGGAATGGAAGAAAGGGGATCAGTCTGTGTAGAGCAGACCGAAAGCGGTTACTATAGGCAACAGATTATAGATCCAGAGGCGGAAATGATTTTAAAATTAATCATTTATTCCTGTTAACATTTCAAATAGATGTAAGAGGAAACATATGAAAGTGCAGCATTATTTTCAAAAGGTGAATGATCATACATTACATGAATTAATTGGAAACATCTAGTAAACAGACAAGACAAACAAATAACTAAATAGGATAGGCACAGTAGCAGCGTTTGATGGCACAGTGGCTGCATTTGATGGCACAGTGGCTGCGTTTGGTTAAGTGGCTGCGTTTGATGGGCACAGTGAGGCTGCAATTGATGGGTGTTTTTTTTTTTTCAGAATTTGTGCCCCCCCAAAAATTTTGAGTGCCAGCCACCACTGATTGTAACGAGTGGTTATTTGAGTTACTGTTGCCTTTCTATTATCTCAATCCAGTCTGACTATTCTCCTCTGCCCTCTGACATCAACAAGGCATTTTCTTCCACACAACAGCCACTCACTGGATATTTTTTCTTTTTTGGACCATTCTCTGTAAACCCTAGAGATGGTTGTGCGTGAAAATCCCAGTATATGAGCAGTTTTTGAAATACTCAGACCAGCCCATCTGGATCCAACAACCATGCCACATCCACAGTCACATAAATCCCCTTTCTTCCCCATTCTGATGCTCAGCTTTAATGTCAGCAAGTCGTCTTCGCCACAGTTGTGTTACCAAAGTTGTGTTACCAAACAATTGAACAGGTGAACCTAATAAAGTGGCCAGTGAGTGTATTCTGGAAATGGATGCCCTTAACTTACAAGTGCCAAAATTGTGTGATCTGTTGTTTTCCACCTTGAAGTTGGAAAGTAAAGATTTTGCATTGCATTGAACTTGCCTCCAGGCTCCATTATTACTTGGGGCCTACCTGGGAATTGGTTTATCGGTTCATTTGGTTAACCACTGGATATGTGCTAAAGAGGTGCACAAAATGTATTCCTTCGGGAGTGAGGCATAGGGCAGCAAGGCCTGTTAGTGGTTCCCATGAATTAAACATATTGCACCACGTAGAGATGACCCTACCCACTTACTGCAATCAACCATTAAGTAATTCAGCCATTAATTCTCCATTCGTAACAGAAATATCACTTTTCAACTATAAGCAATATGATACTCACCTGTCCCTCCGTCAGTGCTGCTGATCTTTACTCTGTTCAAGAGCTATGGTGCCTGGAAAATACTCTTCATCCAAAAGCTCTTACTGAATGCTGAATTCTTGGTCCCCCACCAAGCAATGTGGTTTCTTCTGCCAGCCCCTATGTCACTGCAGGACATAGTATGGACAGGGGGGTCAGAGGAAGGAACCACAACTCTAAGCAGGGGGAAAATAATCTGACACTCTTGATAGTGTGTTTTTAAAAAGTATGATTCTTTAGGAAGTTTAAAGAAATCAAAGATCGTGGCACAGGTGGCAAGATAGATGGGTATACTATTTCATGTTTTGTGACAGCACAACTTTAAATGGAAATGTTCCTTGTAATAATGTGCATTATAAGGGGTTATCTTTATCATTCCTTTATCACTCAATGAATTTCTGACTTGGTATAAACCTGCAGCTCATGAAGTGTCTGGACTTCTGATATGTACACACTTGTTTCAGGTATACAGAATAACTGAACAAGCAGTGAAGGAAGGTTACATATGAGAGACCCAGTGAAAAGCAAATTGGCAATAGCATTTACTGTATTTCTGTCTTGATAAGTTCCTTTCAAATATCATACCTAACCTTTATGATAATAAAATGCCTCAAAGAGTAAAAGCAGCGAGTTAATTAAAGTGGAACAAAACTGCATCTGAGCACCACAAAGTAAAAAAGTATTTTAAATTCATATTAAATATGCAAAGCAAACATACCCATCCACCCATGTCTCCATGCTTTATTTTGCTGACATATCACTTTAAAAAACACTCCACTAGCAATCCTGGCCATGGCCATCTTGAGTAAGGGCAGATGATTAATTTAGCATTTACTTCCTGGAATCCATCTGCCCTTAGCTCAGGCCTGCAGGTGGGTGGATGTGCTTAGCTGAAAAAAAACACTCCTCCCTTTCCTCCTGAAGACTTGTGGGATGTATGACATAATTTGCCTAGGCAAGAAACCAGTATGTAACCTAAGAAACAAAAAAAAGTTTAAAACAATAAAGATATTATACTTTCCTATCTATTTACTAATGCTAGCAGCATAAGGATTAAAAATAGTTTTTGTGTGAGAGATGTTGATTAAGAGAAAGCGAAGCTCCATTTTAAAGGACATTCTTTGGGTAGGAGGAAGAGGAGGGAGATATGTGTACTCTCTAGTCTTCTATGCATAAGCGCGCAAAGGGGGTGTGCTGGACGTGCCTGGACACACCCTAATCACCCTGTGTGCCAGGGCCGATAAGGCAGTACAGTCTGCCCTCTTGTACAAGGTCTGTGTCCTATTAGTTCAAAAGGGGGACCCTTTACAGATACCGATCCTCTTGTTCCTCCCCCTGCAGTGCTACTGGCTTCTCCTTCTCTCTCTCCC
Organism: Rana muscosa; assembly: GCA_029206835.1. Classification (NCBI taxonomy): domain Eukaryota; kingdom Metazoa; phylum Chordata; class Amphibia; order Anura; family Ranidae; genus Rana; species Rana muscosa. The sequence continues at coordinate 97,075,802 of CM055120.1, read as the reverse complement.
TCCGGCTGAGCTGCAGAAAAAACTTCATGGTGCAGTATCTTTTATATAAAAGAAGATACCCTTTATTGAATTTGGGTAAAACAGGAACGCTTCACATGAAGTTTACAGAGGAAAAGCGGCAAATTCAAACATGGATCGTACTTCAGGTGCTGTGATGTACACCAGTCAGCTGTAGCGTAGTGACGGTGACGTCCCGATCAACAACTCCACCCGACGCTGCGTTTCGTCGTACAAGGTGTCCACTGGGAAAGGAGGCCTCCTTTCCCAGTGGACGCCTTGTACGACGAAATGCAGCGTCGGGTGGAGCTGTTGATCGGGACGTCACTACGCTACAGCTGACTGGTGTACATCACAGCAGCTGAAGTACGATCCATGTTTGAATTTGCCGCTTTTCCTCTGTAAACTTCATGTGAAGCGTTCCTGTTTTACCCAAATTCAATAAAGGGTATCTTCTTTTATATAAAAGATACTGCACCATGAAGTTTTTTCTTTTTTCATCCCAACATCGTTTCCCTCCCCATGAGTGAAGGGGACTTTTTGCCTGAATATCCTGCTCTGAAGGTTTTGGAGGATCGGGACATCGGGTAGTTGGTGGCGCTGGCTGACGGTTTATTGGTGAACACCTGTATTCATGAATGAGCCCCTTAAGATCTCCGTCATAGAGATCCACCAGAGTTAGTAAGCCTCCATTACCTTTATTTTCTACCTGAGCAAGTTGGAAAAGTCACCTGTCTCATTATCAAGAAAGATAAAGCGTGTGTTTGCTGAAAAACCGTCAGAAGTGATCAATTTTGTTTTTTCCATGAACTTTCAACATCTGAACTGTTTTTGCAAAAATTAAATCACCTTTAGGGGATTATATATTTACTTTGTATAGTTTATATATACTCTTTGTATTTGTCTCATGCACACTTTTTCCTTTTTTTCACCTTGCATTCATCATGGTATACTAATAGGACAATTTTTATTGTCCCTTTCTGTATGAGTTTTTTCTCATACATATCTTCATTTATATGGTTTAGCACTGTGTTGGCTCATTTAATAGGTTGCGCATTGATAAATATCACTTTTACACATACGTTTTACAGCTGATATTTCAGCTGTTTTTTTGTTTGCAGCACCTGTCACTATTATTTTTATTCAATATCTATTTTAGTTTGTTAATAATTCCAATTGGATAGGTTAGCGCGGATTAATCACCCCTTTTTATTAAATGTAGGACATCAGGGGTCTGTGTAGAACCCTGATATTTCACCAAAACACCCCAAAAGGGCTGTTAAAAAATGTAGGACTTGTTCACATGTGCTTTGGACTCTAATTTGTTGCTGTAATATGTTGCTCTGTGGTTTAGCTTTGGGGTACACACCCTAATGCAATAGATTGCGCACATGTATGCTTCTATAGCTATAGTTGGACCCTTGGTGTTAATAAGTAAATATAATGGCAGGTATGTGGGGTTCTTGGGCACAATGGTACCTGATACACTGACTTGAAAAACTGCCCTTATGGTAGCATACCATTTCTGTAACACAACCCCCTGTACTAGTCTGATGCCTGTGTTACTGGACCCATGTGGAATTATGGAACCCATGAAACCTGGTGTCTGTTAGCAGTGGCCATGTGGGTCATTACCAATGCCTCTTCCTCTGTAGCGTGGGTACTGTGTACTTCTGGCAGTATTGCCTGTGTGGTAACCTAGCATGGTAAACAGCGCCTCTGTAACACGCCTCTGGTTATAGTAGCCTGGCTTTGTTTTTATGACATGCTTATTTGCATAATAGAGGCCTGCTGACTGGTCATGGAGTGGGACTTAAGTAAGGTGACCAGATTTTTAAAATGAAATCCGGGGACATATAATATATTTTTTTTTAATTGTGAAAAGGCACAGGACTACATAATACACAGAGTGCTGGGCACAGGACTACATAATACACAGAGTGCTGGGAACAGGACTGCATAATACACAGAGCGCTGGGCACAGGACTGTATAATACACAGAGCGCTGGGCACAGGACTACACAATACAAAGGGCTGGACACAGGACAGCATAATATACAAAGGGCTGGGCACAGGACTGCATAATACACAGAGTGCTGGGCACAGGACTTCATAATGCACAGAATACTGGGCACAGGACTACAGTGGATCGCCAATCAAGCGAGCGCCGGGGAGGGGGGGATGTAGCGCGAGTGCTGCCCCCCCACAATATTGAGTGCCAGCCGCCACTGAATCCGGCCCTGAATCCAGGGACAGAACTGGGGACGTCTGGTCCCCCTAGACTTAAGGCACCAGAGGTTCTGTGTCTATAGTATTATGTTTTGGCCCTGTAAATGATTGTAGCATTGATAGTGCCACAATAAAACATTGTTTTCTCCTAGGATTTTGATCTGAAAGCAGAACAGAAGTGATTCTGCATTTTTAAAAACAGAAAAGTGGTGTTTTAATAAAAGTTTAAAATGCGATCTAATTCAAAGTGAAAGACATCAAACAACATTTAATTATGGAAATTAAAATCCCAGACTATTGAACAGCATATCACAAAGCTGAGAAAGAAATGCAAGCTTTCCTCTTTAATCATTATAGTTACTCTCAAATTTCTGCAATACCCAAAAGGCCTTTGCTGCGGTGTTATTGAACAAATTAAGCAACATGCCTTCTTTTTAATGAAACAATCACAGGCCTTGCCTTTCATCTCAGCCCAATATCTCGTGTTTTCACAGTAAAAGCCAAGTCTAATCTAGGCAATCCAGTGCAGGACAAAACAATTTCTACTATAGTTTGCATTGCTTGGCCAATGCCATTTAAAGGGACACTACTTGCAATATTGAAAATGTATAACATTTTATATAAAGACAGCACAAAAGTTCCTATATTCAGGGCTTTTTTTCAGCGGGAACGTGGGGGAACGCAGTTCCGGCACCTCCGGCTTTGAATGTATGTAATGGCAAGGGGTGCTGGAGGGTCTGTTGATGCTGTCTGCTGGGGATTCTATCGTTGCTGGAAGAGATCTATCTTATGTTGCTGGGGGACAATTGTTGCTGGGAAAGATCTACTGTTGAGAGAGGGGTCTGTTGTTGTTGGCTGCTGGAGGGTCTATTGATGCTGGCTATTGGGAGTCTATTGTTGCTGTGGGATTCTATTGTTGCTGGCTGCTGAAGGGTCTATTAATGCTGGCTATTGGGAGTCTATTGTTGCAGGAGGCGTTCATTGTTGTTATCTACAGGGGTTCTATTTTAATGCCTTTCTTGTTATCATTAACTCATTCCATTAAAATTACTTAGCACCACAAAATGATACTTGGTTCTGTTATCTATAAAAGGGGCATTACTGGGAGGCGGGTAGGGGGTGGAACTAAGGAACTGTGCTCTGAGGTGGGTAGGGGGCAGAGACAAGAGGTGGCTCGGAAGGAGGGAGTTTCTGTACCTATTCGCTGAGAAAAAAAGCCCTGCCTATACAACTGTACATTTGCAAATCTTTTTCTTTATCGTACACCACGGGACACAGAGCTAGTCATTACATAATGGGTTAAGGGTCACCAGCGGTGATTGGACACTGGCACAACCAATGGAAGACAGTTCCCCTCCATATAACCCCTCCCATCAGGGAAGTACCTCAGTTTTTTCGCCAGTGTCGAAAGGTGTTGGACGCGTTAGGAGGTGCTAAAGGAAAGCTCTACCAAAGAGACCCTCTGGGGGTAAAAGAGCTATGCTTTCGGATCCATCCAAGACGCCTACAAATGAGCTGAATCTGGATGGGATCCGGGCCTCATCCATGAGGCGTCGCCTGTAATGTCTCTCTTCGGAGGACTGGGCTCTAAGATCCAGCACTTTCGCTATTTCGCTATAAAGTCCTGGTAAGAGTCTTGTACAAGGCCCAGGGGAGAGGTATCCTTTAAATAGGAACCCATATCCCTGAAGGTTGGCACACATAGCCCACCGTGAAGGGTGAAGTTTGGTATCTGTCTGAAAACTTTCAGCAGAAAAACCTGCGGCGTGGATAAGGTGAGATTAGAAGGTCCATAACTAGGTTGGGACCTTTTTCAAAGAGTGGATGTCTTCTTTTTTCCACCACTGGGGGGAGTAAAGAGCTGAATATACTCACCTCACTCTGTTCAGTGTCGGCTTCGGCGAAGTACACTGCTCGTCACCTCCGCTGCTGAGCTTGCTTGAGCACCCCGCTCCTCCTTCCGGTGGCCGATACAGACACCTGCAGATGCAGGTAAGTGGGGACAGGGGCTGATGAGAGTCCTCTCTCACTATGGCCACCACCATAGCGCTAAAGGCCGCGCGCGCGCGCGGGAGCGCGCTTTATCGGGGGGGGGGGGCCGAGGCGTGCGCGGGCACGTGGCGCGCGCAGGCACAGAAACGGCGCCAAATTTAAAAGACTGTCAGTGTAAAAAGCACTGCAGCAGCAAGCAAGCTCGTTAGTTCTCTTGTTCCTGGCAGAGAAACACAGCAGCTATACAGGGACGTAAGACTCCATGTGGTTGGATTGGGTACTTCCTAGAAGACATCCATGTTATGCATAGTTATGTGTTAAAAGTTGCATACTTAATGTATTTGCTAAACTGAACACGGTAGTATATGCATTTAGGTACCTTGTATTTTGTCTAAACAGTAAGTCTTCCAGGGGAAGTAATGCGGACAAAAAGAGATAAAAGAGCACCGCCGCCTGAGACAGGGGGCTCTAGCTGTGCTGACTCGGTACCTTCCTCTCCTGTGTTGCCAAAAGCACCTGTACAGGATGAGCCATTACCTCTGTCAGGTATGGCGGCTTCCCCAGTGAAGCCTGGGCCTGCATATGTCACTGAGGACACTTTATCAGCTGCCCTAAATAATCTGGAGGAGAAAATTGCTACTTTAATCGCTAAATCCTCTAAAAAGGACAATAAGCGAAGCAGATCTCCTCCAGTATTGGACCTCCCTTCAGAAGTACCTGAGGAGGAGGAGGATGAGGAGGAGGCTACATCAGCAGAGGATGAGGAGTCAGACGGATCAGGGATATCGGATGAGCCTTTTTCGGTATCCCAGATTTTAAAGTCACAGGTGCAATGCTATGCAGGAGCCGTGCGAGCTGCATTTAGGTTACCCTCTTTGGAGGTAACAGAATCACCTGTCTCCTCCCTAGGATCATTAAGATCCCTGCAAGGTGCATGCTCCTTCCCGGTTCATCCGTTACTAGAGGATCTATTGTACGCAGACTGGCAACATCCAGATAAGCGTTTTTCACCTCCAAAAAAGTTTAACATTCTTTATCCTATGGAGGAAAATTTTTTAAAGAAATGGAGCCTGCCTACGGTAGATGCGGCTATTTCTTGTGTAAATAAAAACCTGACATGTCCAGTGGATAATGTACAAGTGTTTAAAGATCCTTCTGAGAAGAAGTTGGAATCCTTACTGAAATCCTCCTTCCTTTTGGCCGGCTCAATTATCCAACCTGCAGTAGCAGCAGTCGGTATGTGTCAGGTCGTCAGCCAACAGGTAAAGCAGGGGCTGAAGGAGCTGCCTTCAGAGCAGGCTAAAAATTGGGAGAATTTACCTAAAGCCTTATGCTTCACAGTGGATGCCATGAGAGATTCTATCATACAGGCATCACGCCTTACACTCCAGCTGGTACAGATGCGCAGAGTACTTTGGCTTAAGCATTGGTCAGCGGAAGCCCCATGCAAAAAGTTGTTGGCAAGTTTCCCGTTCCATGGCGAACGCCTTTTTGGGGAAGATTTAGAAAGATATATCCAAAAGATATCAAGTGGTAAAACGACACTTTTACCTGAGAGAAAGAAAAACAAGAGACCTTGTTTTAAACACACTCTCTCCCCAGCTCCCGGGAAATCGGACTCCAGCCAGTGGCGACGGCCTTTTCAGCCGCCCAAAAAAGCCAAAGAACAGGCTCAGAAGAACAAGAAGCCGTGGGGTTCAAGAGCTAATAAGCAAGCCCCCAAAACCTCTCATTGAAGGGGCGCCCCCGCTCGGCCGAGTGGGGGGAAGGCTTCGTCAGTTCTCAGCGACTTGGCGGACAGAAACCCAGGACAAATGGGTGGTATCCACAATATCCTCAGGGTACAGACTGGAATTTCGAGAGATCCCATCTTCTCAATTCCGAAGTTCAAGACTCTCCAAGGATCCACAAAAAAGAGGATCCTTCTTCAAAGGTTTGAATCACTTAATAGCTCAAGGTGTGGTTACAGAGGTACCCCAAAAGGAGCAAGGTTCAGGTTTTTACTCAAACCTCTTTGTGATTCCAAAACCGAACGGAGAAGTCAGACCCATCCTGGATCTAAAAAATCTAAACCAGTTTCTGAACGTTCGCCATTTTCGAATGGAAACGATTCGATCCGTGGTCGCTACTTTAAAAGGCGGAGAATTCATTGCGTCCATAGATATCAAAGACGCATATCTACACATACCAATCCTCCCCGCTCACCAAAGATTCCTAAGGTTTGCGGTAGAAGATCGCCACTTTCAATTTGTGGCCCTGCCATTTGGTGTAGCCACCGCGCCCAGAGTATTCACAAAGGTGCTAGCTCCTCTGTTAGCAAACCTAAGAACACGGGGCATTGCGGTAACAGCCTATCTAGACGATCTACTATTAATAGATCAGTCAAAGGAGGGGTTGGATCACGCTGTAGACACTACAGTAGGATACCTGGAGCATTTAGGATGGATTATAAACTTACAAAAATCCTCTCTCCAGGCCCAAAGAAGGATAGTGTACCTGGGCATGATCATAGATACAGCCCAAAACAGGGTATACCTGCCAGAGCCAAAGATACAGTCTCTGAAAGACCTGATCCACAAGGTCAAAGCAAACAAGAGGCCGTCTATTCGCCTTTGCATGAGACTATTGGGAAAGATGGTAGCCTCCTTCGAGGCGGTCCCTTACGCCCAGTTTCATTCGAGACTACTTCAAGGCAATATTTTAGCCTCCTGGAACAGGAAGAGCCAAGCTCTGGATATACCCATGCGCCTGTCCTCACAAGTACGCCACAGCTTCAATTGGTGGCTAGAAGCCAGGAATTTACGGAAGGGAAAGTCCTTCCTCCCAGTGGCCTGGAAGGTGGTATCTACGGATGCCAGCCTATCGGGCTGGGGTGCAGTATTCGAGGAGGCTTCTACCCAGGGAACCTGGGCCAAGACTCAGGGGATCCTGCCCATCAATGTGCTAGAGATCCGGGCGGTATATCTAGCCCTCAAAACCTGGACATACAGGTTACAGGGCTACCCAGTTCGGGTTCAATCCGACAATGCTACGGCAGTAGCTTACATCAATCACCAAGGAGGCACCCACAGTCGGGCAGCCCAAAGAGAGGTGAACCGGATCTTGGCATGGGCAGAAGAGCATGTACCTTGCATCTCTGCAATCTTCATTCCAGGGATAGAAAACTGGCAAGCAGACTACCTGAGTCGTCAGCAGCTGCTACCAGGAGAGTGGTCTCTTCACCCAGAGATCTTTCAGGCCATATGTCTGAGATGGGGAAACCCAGATGTAGACCTGCTAGCTTCCAGGTTCAACAAGAAATTGGACAACTTTGTGTCCAGAACGAGAGATCCTCTAGCCTACGGGACAGACGCTCTAATAACTCCATGGAATCAGTTCTCACTGATCTATGCATTCCCTCCGATCCCTCTTCTACAAAGACTGCTTCGCAGGATCAAGGAGGAGGGAATACCAGTAATCCTAGTGGCCCCAAACTGGCCCAGGAGGCCTTGGTATGCCGAGATCGTAAAAATGGCGATAGGAAGGCCCTGGAAGCTTCCACTTCGACACGACCTGTTGTCACAGGGTCCAGTATTCCACCCTTCCTTACAAAGGCTAAATTTGACGGCCTGGCTGCTGAGACCCACATTTTGAAAAAGAGAGGGGTCTCTGGCCTGGTTCTTTCTACGCTCATTAATGCTAGAAAGCCAGCCTCCAGACTCATCTATCATAGAGTCTGGAAAGCATACGTTTCCTGGTGTGAATCCAGAAGTTGGAATCCTCTGAAATATGAAATAAGTAGGATTCTTGCTTTTTGCCAGTTAGGAGTGGATATGAAATTAGCCCTTAGCACCATCAAGGGGCAAATATCGGCTCTATCAGTCTTCTTTCAGAGACCATTGGCATCTCACTCCCTAGTTCGGACATTCATTCAGGGGGTACTGAGGATAAATCCTCCAGTCAGGTCTCCCTTGTGTCCATGGGATTTGAATTTGGTATTGTCAGTGTTGCAAAAGCAACCTTTTGAACCTATTCGCCATATTCCTTTAATTATATTAAGTAGGAAATTGGCCTTTCTGATTGCTATAGCTTCTGCTAGGAGAGTATCAGAGCTAGCAGCTCTTTCTTGTAAAGAGCCTTATCTAATTTGTCACAAGGACAAGATCGTACTACGACCCCATCCGGCTTTTCTACCTAAGGTGGTGTCGGCTTTTCACTTGAATCAAGACATTGTTCTGCCTTCCTTTTTTCCAAACCCACGGACGGCGGGGGAAAAATTATTACACTCTCTAGATCTAGTGAGAGCGGTAAGGGTGTATCTGCAAGCAACCGCTCAGATACGTAAAACAGATGTTTTGTTTATTTTACCAGATGGTCCCAAGAAGGGCCAAGCGGTATCAAAATCCACCATTTCCAGGTGGATTAGACAAGTAATTGTTCAAGCTTATGGTTTAAAGAACAGGACTCCTCCTTTTCCTGTTAAGGCGCACTCTACCAGGGCGATAAGTGCTTCATGGGCAGTGCACCACCAGGCTTCGATGGCTCAGATCTGTAAGGCTGCAACTTGGTCCTCAGTCCATACATTTTCCAAATTCTATCAAATAGATGTGAAAGGACATGAGGATTCCGCCTTCGGGCGAAGTGTGCTGCAGGCAGCAGTATAGGGCTTCTGGTCCGCAAGCGGTCGGTTTGATCTGTGTCTCCCCCCCTTCATATGAGCATTGCTCTGGGACGTCCCATTATGTAATGACTAGCTCTGTGTCCCGTGGTGTACGATAAAGAAAATAGGATTTTTATAACAGCTTACCTGTAAAATCCTTTTCTTGGAGTACACCACGGGACACAGAGGTCCCACCCTTCTTATGGGAACCTTACTGCTTTGCTACAAAACTGAGGTACTTCCCTGATGGGAGGGGTTATATGGAGGGGAACTGTCTTCCATTGGTTGTGCCAGTGTCCAATCACCGCTGGTGACCCTTAACCCATTATGTAATGACTAGCTCTGTGTCCCGTGGTGTACTCCAAGAAAAGGATTTTACAGGTAAGCTGTTATAAAAATCCTATTTTTATAGTTACTGTTATATGAATCATCTAAATTATTATTTTTTTAACATGCAATACCTGGTTACTTAGCAAACATCATAAATTACATTCCTCTTACTTCGGGACTGCTTTAAATCAAATTAACACCTTAATAACACCACCCTTCTGTTTCCTCAAAACAAAAACAAAAAACATGGTGGAAACCTATTATGCAATATGCATATGAATCAAAAATGCCTAAGCAGAGGTTGCCTTAAAGTGGTTGTAAACCTCAGACATTAAATTAGTTCTAAAGCCTTATGCCGCGTACACACGATCGGAATTTTCGACAACAAATGTTCGATGTGAGCTTTTGGTCGGAAATATCCGACCGTGTGTAGGCTCCATCGGACATTTGCTGTCGGAATTTCGGACAACAAATGTTTGAGAGCTGGTTCTCAATTTTTCTGACAACAAAAGTTGTTGTCGGAAACTCAGATCGTGTGTATCCAGTTCCGACGCACAAAAATTCTATGCATGCTCGGAATCATTGTACTTCATTTTTCTCGGCTCGTCGTAGTGTTGTACGTCACCGCGTTCTTGACGTTCGGAATTTCCGAGCAACATTTGTGTGACCGTGTGTATGCAAGACAAGTTTGAGCCAACATCCGTCGGAAAAAAATCCATGGTTTTATTGTCGGAATGTCCGATCGTGTGTACGCGGCATTAAGGTTTTTTACCTTCATGCAGTGGCGGCTGGTGTTTTTTTGGGGGGAGGGCAAGCAACCACCACAACACAGCCCCCCCCCCCCCGGCACCTCAAATTCCTCCCTTGTGGTCCACCGGCACTTACCCCATGTAGGCTGGCACTTACCCCATGGGGCAGCGGCGGGGATCGGGCATCGGAGGACACATCGGGCAGCGGCGGGGATCAGCCAGCGACGGGCACATCAGGCAGTGACGGGGATTGGCCAGCGGCGGGCACATCAGGCTGCGGCGGGCATAGGGCAGCAGCTCCTATGTCTTCTCATCCTCACTTCTGCTGTGCGTCTCCTGACCTCCTCCTCCTAGGCGTCCAATATGATCGCCTGTCCTTTTAGCCAATTGGGTGACATGTATCAGACCCGCTTTCTGATTGGCTGGTAGGAGGATCAGTGTTGCAACAGCGAATATTCATTTGCTGTTGTACTACCTGGGTGGGCTCATGATGCAAGGCTCTGCGCCACGAGCCCACCATATTTTGAAGCCTATTAGAGCCTCTGGCTCTAATCAGGTGCTTCAAAAAAAACACCTTGCCTCTGTAATTCATGCGCCCACCATACTGAAAGGGGCCGGACGCATGAATAGGGAGTAGTGGCTGTGGATCATAGAGCATTAATTAGGATGTGGCGGCCGTGGATAGAGGGGGCGGCCCCCGGGTGCCCCTAATGGACGAGCCAACACTGCCTTCAGGCATTCTATGCATGAAGGTAAAAAATCTTCTGAGAAGCAGGATCCCCCCAGCTCCCCCCCCCCTTATACTTTCCTAAGCCTGATCCTATTCTAGCTATGTGCACAAGAGCAGCGGCTCTTGCTGCTGTTTCCCTCCTCACTGATTAAATTGATAGCAGTGGAAGCCATTGGCTCCCTCTGCTATCAATCACAGACTGTGACGAGGGAGCAGACGCTGGGGCAGAGCTGTCTGGTCTGTGCCCCCATAGACAGCGGTTTTCTATGGGGATACTCGCCAAAGAGGAGGAGCCTGGAGCACCAGAAAAAAGAGGATCAGGGCTGCTCTCTGCAAAACCATTGCAAAGAGCAGGTTAGTATAACATGTTTATTATTTCGACAAAAAAATTAATAAATGAAGGTTAAATGTGTTTTTGTAATATGAACAAAGCATATTCCTCTATAGTGTGTACTTGTCTCAGTAAAGAGCACTTTGGGGGTTAGTAACGAAAGGCAAATTCACTTTGCACTACAAGGGCAAACTACAAGTGCAAAGTGCACTTGAAATTTGCACTGAAAGTGCACTTGGAAGTGCAGTCGCTGTAGATCCGAGGGGGACATGCAAGGAAAATAAAAAACAGCATTTTAGCTTGCACATGATTGGATGATAAAATCAGCAGAGCTTCCCCTCATTTCAGATCTTCCCCTCAGATTTACAGCGACTGCACTTCCAAGTGCACTGTCAGTGCAATTTCAAGTGCACTTTGCACTTGTAGTTTGCACTTGTAGTGCAAAGTGGATTTGCCTTTCGTAAATAACCCCCTAAGGGTCACTTTTGTCTGCTGCTTCGTTCTTCTACTAGCAGTATGATTTACTTCAGACAAGTTTCCCTAACACCAAGAGAAAAATGGTGACAGGGGAGGGATCTCCAGCTGATTGACAGCCTCAGCTCTGTTCCTACAATTCCCATCAAGCCTAGTCACGTATGTAAATGTCAGTTTTAGGCCTGGTTCACACCTATACATTTTTTTGCGCATTTTCATTCTTGCAGAATCTGTGCATTTTCTGGAAAGGGCCAGGGATTTTTTTCTGGTTTTTGGTTCGATAGACTTCAATGGATAAAAAGCATGTATTGAAAAATGCTAAATGCACCTAGAATATGCAAACTTCAACCTGCATAAGTGTCAATCGGGCCTTAAAATGTCTCATGGGACTTTTAGTTCCGCAAAAGCTGGAGGGCTGTAGTTTGGAGATCCTTGCTCTACAGAGTAACTTTTGTTTTCTGACCTGTTTTTTTTGTGACCACCTAGACAAGCTTTATAATTCAGCACTTTGAACAGATGTAGAGAGGAGAATACTGCAAATAAACAAATAAACCGGTACAACTTATGTAGGAGCATTTGTTTTGTCTCTGTGTATCACCTGAGGCAAGTCACTTCACTGGGTATATATAAGGGTTTACAACAACTTTAAGCGATTAAATGCCATTAGGTCCAAGTACAGTACAGTGTAAATGGACAGCTGAAATTATATATTTTTTAAATGTTTTATTTCGAAGTGAAGTTCACCATAACAAGAAAGGTAAAGCACTTAACAGATATTCTGTATACTTGAAAATATCCAGTCCATCTAAAATGATGTTTTATATTACTTTCACTTAGTTAGAACTTACATATAGTGATTTTAAAAGCTTCAGAATGTCGATTGATATTCCATTTTCCTCTCGTACAAAAGTTCCTCTTAATCATACAAGTAATTTACATCAGAAAGTTGAATATAACTGCAATTTGTAATTTATTTAGAGACTCTGGAATGCACTCCTCAGCCTACCGCGCCAATGAAGTTTTCTCTGCCGCATGTAATGGTGTGTTTTGGTGCTCAGGGGCAGCTGGTTATAGTGTGCCCCAATTTCCCGGATGAAGGCCAGCCTGCACGTGTGGAGATACACAGCATGGAGGTAACTTGGAACCCTAACTGTATATGATCATTTCGAAAAACCTCAAATGTTTGCTTACAGCTTCAGATAGACCCCTTTCACACTGGGGTGTTTTTCAGGCACTTTTAGGCTAAAAATAGCGCCTGTAAAGCGCCTAAAAAACGCCTCCCCTGCAGCCCCAGTGTGAAAGACAGACTGCTTTCACACTGGGACACGGCTCTGGCAGGACGTTTTTAAAAAAGTCCTGCGTGCAGCATCTTTGGAGCAGTGGAGGTGCGGTGTATACACCGCTCCTCCACCACTCCTGCCCATTAAAATGAATGGGAACCGCTGTCAAATCGCCTGCAAATTGAACCCTTTATTCGACCGCTAGCGGGGGTTAAAAGTGCCCCGCTAGCGGCCAAATAGTGCCGGTAAAACGACGGTAAAGCGCCGCTAAAATTAGCGTCTTTTTACTGTCAACGCCCGCCCGCTCCAGTGTGAAAGCAGCCTAAAACCCAGGCAAAGAAAATCAGGTTGTTGTATCAGTTGATAAGCTTTTGTTGTATTATACAATAATCTTGGTGTCTTTTCAGACATAATGAGCATTCCCTACTAGTGTTGAGCGGGTAGCTGGATATTCGGGTCCGGCGGGTTCGGCCGAACTTCGGAAAAAAGTTCGGATTCGGGACCGAACTTTAACCCGAACCCGGACCCGGACCCGGACCCCATTGAAGTCAATGGGGACCCGGACTTCTGACGACTAAAAAGGCTCTAAAAAAGTAATGGAAAGGGCTAGAGGGCTGCAAATGGCAGCAAAATGTTGTTAAGAACATGGCAAGTGCTCTGCAAACAAATGTGGATAGGAAATAACTTAAAAGAACATAAAAAAAATAAAAAAATAAAAAAATATGCTGGAGGCCCCCTTTTCAGCAGAAGAGGTACAGGAAGTCATTAAGAACCTCAGAAACTCAACGGCACAATGCCACACATATGGTGGGAATGCCCCAGAATACGCCCTTTCTGGAATAAATTATTTAATTTAATGGATAAGCTAGTGGGAAAATAAAATACTTTGAAATAAAAATGTAGCGGGGTGCTAAATTTAAGGAAAGTGTTTGAGTGGTAAATAGGCTCAAATACCCTAATTCTGTAGGATTCATGGACCATTTTGTCCTCGGGGGACAGTATTGGTGTGCAGTTCCCTGCGGCCTACAGGTGGCGCCTTTTGTGTCCCCTCTTGGCAGTAGTACAGCGGGGCGGGGAACCTGCTGTGCATGCCAGGAGAGCATATAAAAGGGGCAGACCTTTGGCCTGGGGGCTGATGTCCAGTGGGGTCCGCGCCCAGGTGCCTTCGGCCTGGGTGCATGTGTTCCTGTTCCATCTCGGGCACCTTTAGCCCGGGGTGAGGTACTATCCTGGAGTTCTTGCTGCCCTGGGTATAGAGGCCTAGGGGCGGGAGTAAAGCCTGGAGTCCAGAGCCGCCTCGTGTAGGGGACCCTGTTCCAGGGAAGGGAGGATCATTCTGATGGACCGATGCGGGAGTCACGGTGAAGGAATGGTCTGTTGACTCCCTGGAGAGATGTCTTCCCCTTGATATGGGCTAGGTTCGTAGAAGGAGAAGCTCAAGGTCACCTTGACTGTATCAGAGGCCTTATTCAACCGGCCCGTGGCAGGGGCCTTATACACCCTGGTCTGTGGCTGAGACCAAAGTTCTCCAGGCCCATGGCAGGGGCCTTGTACACCCGGTCTGTGGCAGAGACCAACCTCAATGTCTGTGGCAGAGACCGTGCGCCAAAAACTGTTTGAGAAACCTAAGCAGTGAAGTGAATGTGCTACGTTTGTGCCTGGACCTCCTCCACACCTTAAGCTGTCCTGTTTCTTTGCTCTAACCTTTTCTATCTGAGTACAGTTTATTTTGCCATGAGAGAATAAGAGTTGGAGTTTCAGCTGGTGTGGACATTGACTTTACTGGCAATTAAAGGACTTGCCTCTACCTACAGTAGAGGTGAGAATCATCCTCTGGAGGAGTTTTGACTCCGGCTGTGGACACGGCCCGTCAAGTACACCGCTCAACCTCTTTATATAGGATGATACGGGCTGGTAGTGCGGTGTGCCTTTCTCCCTCCTGCGAAGAGCCAACAACATAAAGGCAGGTAAGGGGGAAAGGATCTGTGCGCTACAAAAAAATAAAATAAAAATTATAATCTTGGCCTAGCAGGACGAGGTCCATATGGAGTAGGAGGTTGAGGTGGCGGTGGATGTGGCTGTGTAGGTGGAAGCGGCGGTGGAGGAGGACGAGGTAGCCAACACTGGTTCAAAAATACAACAATGGCTGGGTAAGGCCGGTGATGTGTCGAATTCTGTCCCCTGTCGAATAGTGTCCGCCCTGTACTGCGCTTGCTGAGTATGTAGGACAAGGGGATTTCAAAAATCTCCCAAGACTAACGGCGCCTGCGTGTTGAGTTCAGGTGAAGGCCACACCATCCGTGGTTCAAGCCGAGCCAAGCAAGGCCGCGATCGAAGCGAGCCCGTGAGGGGCCCTGTTACTATGTGCTACCGTATGTCCTCTTGGATGGTGGGGCTTGAACCTGCACTCACAGCGCAGGCGCCGTTCATCTTCGGAGATTTTGTGAATCTCCTTGTCCTCTGTACTGCGCAAGCGCTGCGCCTGCGCAGTACGGGCCGGGCACAATCCGATGGCCGGACAGTTTTTGTCACAACACCGGTATACATGTCTATTCTGCACAAGGTACGGACAAGTCCTGTGGGATCCATGCCTGGTTCATTTTAATGAACGTGAGCTTGTCCACATTGGCTCTGGACAGGCGGCTGCGCTTGTCTGTGATAACGCCCCCTGCCGTGCTAAATACACGTTCAGATAATACACTGGCTGCAGGGCAGGCCAGCACCTCCAAGGCATAAACGGCAAGCTCAGGCCATGTGCCCAATTTGGAGACCCAGAAGTTAAAGGGGGCAGACCCGTCATCCAGTACGTGTAGGCCTGTGGACACATACTGCTCAACCATGTTGGTGAAATGCTGCCTCCTGCTAAGACGTTCCATCTCAGCTGGTGGTGCTGGTTGTTGTGGCGTGCTGACAAAGCTTTTCCACATTTCGGCCATGCTAACCCTGCCTTCTGAGGTGCTGCCGGTGCCCCGGCTGCGTTGGCGACCTCTTCCTCCTCCTCTGCCTTCGCCTTGTGCTTCCACCGTACGCCCGCTGTCAGGTGTGAATGCCACCAGCAGCGCGTCTACCAGCGTGCGCTTGTACTCGCGCATCTTACGATCCCGCTCCAGTGAGGGAATTAAGGACGGTACATTGTCCTTGTAACGGGGATCCAGCAGGGTGGCCACCCAGTAATCAGCACCAGTTAAAATGTGGGCAACTCGGCTGTCGTTGCGGAAACACTGCAGCATGTAATCGCTCATGTGTGCCAGGCTGCCCAGAGGCAAAGAAAAGCTGTCCTCTGTGGGAGGTGTATCGTCTGTGTCCTCTGTATCCCCCCAGCCACGCACCAGTAATGGCCACGAGCTGGTCTGAGTGCCACCCTGCTGTGAACATGGCTCCTCCTCCTCCTCCTCCACCTCGTCATCCTCCAGAACTGTGCCCTTTCTGCCGGACAATTGTGTACCTGGGGTTTGTTGGTGCAGGAACCCACCCTCGTAGCCACTTGTGAAAGACTGCCCTGAAAGCCTTTGAAATGATCCCGCTTCCTCCTCCTCCTCCTCATCCTCCTGTGCCACATCCTCTTCCATCATCGCACGAAGCGTTTTTTCAAGGAGGCATAGAACTGGGATAGTAACGCTGAGAACGGCGTCATTGGCACTGGCCATGTTGGTGGAGTACTCGAAACAGCGCAACAAGGCACACAGGTCTCGCATGGAGGCCCAGTTATTGGTGGTGAAGTGGTGCTGTTCCGCAGAGCGACTCACGCGTGATTGCTGCAGCTGAAACTCCACTATTGCCTGCTGCTGCTCGCACAGTCTGGCCAGCATGTGCAAGGTGGAGTTCCACCTTGTGGGCACGTCACATATGAGGCGGTGAGCTGGAAGGCCGAAGTTACGCTGCAGCGCTGACAGGCGAGCAGCAGCAGGGTGAGAACGCCGAAAGTGCGCACACACAGCCCGCACTTTCTGCAGCAGCTCTGGCATATTGGGGTAATTTTTAAGGAACCTCTGGACCACCAAGTTCAGCACATGCGCCAGGCAAGGGATGTGCGTCAAACCGGCTAGACCCAGAGCTGCTACGAGATTTCGCCCATTATCGCACACCACCAGGCCGGGCTTGAGGCTCACTGACAGCAACCACTCATCGGTCTGTTGTTCCATGTCCCTCCACAACTCCTGCGCGGTGTGGGGATTTTCCCCCAAACAGGAAAGTTTTAAAACTGCCTGCTGTCGTTTACCCCTGGCTGTGCTGAAGTTGGTGGTGAAGGTGTTACGCTGAATGGATGAGGAGGCGGTAGAGGATGAGGAAGCGGAGAAGGAGGAGTTAGCAACAGGAGGCAAACTGAAGCGCCCTGCAATCCTCGGTGGTGGAAGGACATGCGCCAAACCGCTATCTGCCTCAGGCCCAGCAGCCACTGCATTTACCCAGTGTGCTGTTAGGGAGATATAACGTCCCTGACCGTGCTTACTGGTCCACGCATCCGTAGTTAGGTGGACCTTGCCACAGATGGCGTTGCGCAGTGCACACCTGATTTTGTCCCCCACCTGGTTGTGCAGGGAAGGGATGGCTCGCCTGGAAAAGTAGTGGCGGCTGGGCACGACGTACTGCGGGACAGCCAATGCCATCAGGCTTTTAAAACTCTGCGTCTCCACCAGACGGAATAACAGCATTTCAAAGGCCAGGAATTTTGAAATGCTGGCATTCAGGGCCAGGGATCGCGGGTGGCTAGGGGGGTACTTCCTCTTCCGCTCCAATGTTTGGGAGATAGAGAGCTGAACGCTTCCATGGGACATTGTGGAGATGGTCGGTGACCCAGGTGGTAGTGTTGCTGGCAGATCCTCTGTTTGCGTGGTGACAGGTGCCACTGTCACTACAGAGGTGGATGAAGAGGCCGAGACTGCAGCAGAAGAGGAAGCAGGAGGAGCCAGAGACCTTTCTTGGTTTCTGAGGTGTCTACTCCACTGCAGCTCGTGCTTTGCACTTAGATGCCTGGTCATGCAGCTTGTGCTCAGGTTGAGAACGTTTATGCCTCGCTTCAGGCTCTGATTGCACAGCGTGCAAACCACTCGTGTCTTGTCATCAACACACTGTGTGAAGAACTGCCACGCTAGGGAAGTCCTTGGACCTGGCTTTGGTGTGCTCGGTCCCTTGCTGCGTTGGGCAGTAGCAGATGTACTGTCTAGGGGACGAATGCTCCGTTTTTGCACCCTGCTCCCTCTTCTGCTGTGCTGGTGGCTCTGTGCGACCACCGCCTCTTCGTCCGAACTACACTGGTCACCTGCATAACGTTGATTCCATGTCGGGTCGAGGACCTCATCGTCCTCCACATCATCTTCCACCCAGTCTTCACCCCTGCCCTCCATGTCTGTCTGCACAATTGCGAAAGCAGCAGCAGTTGGCACCTGTGTTCCGTCATCATCCGAGACGTGCTGCGATGGTCCTCCCATGTACCCATCATGAAACATAAGTGGTTGGGCATCGGTGCACTCAATCTCTTCCACTTCTGGGGCAGGGCTAGGTGGATGGCCCTGGGAAACCCTGCTAACAGAGTCATCGAAAAGCAGAAGAGACTGCTGCATGATTTGGGGCTCAGACTGCTTGGCTGATTTGCAAGGGGGTGAGGTGAAAGACTGATGGACATGGGCTTCAGGTGCCAACTCTGATCTTTCAGCAGAAGAGTGGGTGGGAGACAATGTGAAGGAACCCGAGGCACTGTCAGCAACCCAATCTACTATCGCCTGTACTTGTCCTGGCCTAAACATTGGTACAGCCTCATTAGGCATGACAAAATACCGCCGCAGGCTCGGTCGCCTACTCGCACCTGAGGAAGGTGTTTCACTTGTGCGTGTAGCTGGCACAGATCCACCACGTCCTCTCCCTGCAACAGGAGCTCCACCAGCAGCACCACGACCGGGGCCACCACGTCCCTTTGACCTTCCCCTCATATTTTCCAAATTTAGGATCTTGCCCTAAATGGCGTTTTTTGGAAGACCACAACACACCCACAGTACGTAATGGCTGAAACGCACAGCTACAGAACTGCAGAAAATGCTATTCAAAAAAAAAAGGTTGTTTTTTTTAGTATAGCACAGTACAAGGAAAATATATATAAATTGTTTTTTTACACACACCTCCAGATGTGTATTTCACACTGCAAAATATTTTCTGTGGCCCTAAATGGCGTTTTTTGCCAGACCACAACACACCCACAGCACGTAACCGCTGAATCGCACAGCTACAGAAAATGCTATTCAAAAAAAAAGGTTGTTTTTTTTAGTATAGCACAGTACAAGGAAAATATATAGAAATTGTTTATTTTACACACCTCCACATGTGTATTTCACACTGCAATTTATTTTCTGTGGCCCTAAATGGCGTTTTTTCCAAGAGCACAACACAACCACAGTATTTAACCACTGAATCGCACAGCTATAGAAGTGCAGAGAATGCTATTCAAAAAAAATGTTGTTTTTTTTAGTATAGCACTGTACAATATATAGAAATTGTTTATTTTACACACCTCCACATGTGTATTTCACACTGCAAAATATTTTCTGTGGCCCTAAATGGCGTTTTTTGAAAGAGCACAACACAACCACAGTATTTAACCACTGAATCGCACAGCTATAGAAGTGCAGAGAATGCTATTCAAAAAAAATGTTGTTTTTTTTAGTATAGCACTGTACAATATATAGAAATTGTTTATTTTACACACCTCCACATGTGTATTTCACACTGCAAAATATTTTCTGTGGCCCTAAATGGCGTTTTTTGAAAGAGCACAACACAACCACAGTATTTAACCACTGAATCGCACAGCTATAGAAGTGCAGAGAATGCTATTCAAAAAAAATGTTGTTTTTTTTAGTATAGCACTGTACAATATATAGAAATTGTTTATTTTACACACCTCCACATGTGTATTTCACACTGCAAAATATTTTCTGTGGCCCTAAATGGCGTTTTTTGAAAGAGCACAACACAACCACAGTATTTAACCACTGAATCGCACAGCTATAGAAGTGCAGAGAATGCTATTCAAAAAAAATGTTGTTTTTTTTAGTATAGCACTGTACAATATATAGAAATTGTTTATTTTACACACCTCCACATGTGTATTTCACACTGCAAAATATTTTCTGTGGCCCTAAATGGCGTTTTTTGAAAGAGCACAACACAACCACAGTATTTAACCACTGAATCGCACAGCTATAGAAGTGCAGAGAATGCTATTCAAAAAAAATGTTGTTTTTTTTAGTATAGCACTGTACAATATATAGAAATTGTTTATTTTACACACCTCCACATGTGTATTTCACACTGCAAAATATTTTCTGTGGCCCTAAATGGCGTTTTTTGAAAGAGCACAACACAACCACAGTATTTAACCACTGAATCACACAGCTATAGAAGTGCAGAGAATGCTATTCAAAAAAAATGTTGTTTTTTTTAGTATAGCACTGTACAATATATAGAAATTGTTTATTTTACACACCTCCACATGTGTATTTCACACTGCAAAATATTTTCTGTGGCCCTAAATGGCGTTTTTTGAAAGAGCACAACACAACCACAGTATTTAACCACTGAATCGCACAGCTATAGAAGTGCAGAGAATGCTATTCAAAAAAAATGTTGTTTTTTTTAGTATAGCACTGTACAATATATAGAAATTGTTTATTTTACACACCTCCACATGTGTATTTCACACTGCAAAATATTTTCTGTGGCCCTAAATGGCGTTTTTTGAAAGAGCACAACACAACCACAGTATTTAACCACTGAATCGCACAGCTATAGAAGTGCAGAGAATGCTATTCAAAAAAAATGTTGTTTTTTTTAGTATAGCACTGTACAATATATAGAAATTGTTTATTTTACACACCTCCACATGTGTATTTCACACTGCAAAATATTTTCTGTGGCCCTAAATGGCGTTTTTTGAAAGAGCACAACACAACCACAGTATTTAACCACTGAATCGCACAGCTATAGAAGTGCAGAGAATGCTATTCAAAAAAAATGTTGTTTTTTTTAGTATAGCACTGTACAATATATAGAAATTGTTTATTTTACACACCTCCACATGTGTATTTCACACTGCAAAATATTTTCTGTGGCCCTAAATGGCGTTTTTTGAAAGAGCACAACACAACCACAGTATTTAACCACTGAATCGCACAGCTATAGAAGTGCAGAGAATGCTATTCAAAAAAAATGTTGTTTTTTTTAGTATAGCACTGTACAATATATAGAAATTGTTTATTTTACACACCTCCACATGTGTATTTCACACTGCAAAATATTTTCTGTGGCCCTAAATGGCGTTTTTTGAAAGAGCACAACACAACCACAGTATTTAACCACTGAATCGCACAGCTATAGAAGTGCAGAGAATGCTATTCAAAAAAAATGTTGTTTTTTTTAGTATAGCACTGTACAATATATAGAAATTGTTTATTTTACACACCTCCACATGTGTATTTCACACTGCAAAATATTTTCTGTGGCCCTAAATGGCGTTTTTTGAAAGAGCACAACACAACCACAGTATTTAACCACTGAATCGCACAGCTATAGAAGTGCAGAGAATGCTATTCAAAAAAAATGTTTTTTTTTTAGTATAGCACTGTACAATATATAGAAATTGTTTATTTTACACACCTCCACATGTGTATTTCACACTGCAAAATATTTTCTGTGGCCCTAAATGGCGTTTTTTGAAAGAGCACAACACAACCACAGTATTTAACCACTGAATCGCACAGCTATAGAAGTGCAGAGAATGCTATTCAAAAAAAATGTTGTTTTTTTTAGTATAGCACTGTACAATATATAGAAATTGTTTATTTTACACACCTCCACATGTGTATTTCACACTGCAAAATATTTTCTGTGGCCCTAAATGGCGTTTTTTGAAAGAGCACAACACAACCACAGTATTTAACCACTGAATCGCACAGCTATAGAAGTGCAGAGAATGCTATTCAAAAAAAATGTTTTTTTTTTTAGTATAGCACTGTACAATATATAGAAATTGTTTATTTTACACACCTCCACATGTGTATTTCACACTGCAAAATATTTTCTGTGGCCCTAAATGGCGTTTTTTGAAAGAGCACAACACAACCACAGTATTTAACCACTGAATCGCACAGCTATAGAAGTGCAGAGAATGCTATTCAAAAAAAATGTTGTTTTTTTTAGTATAGCACTGTACAATATATAGAAATTGTTTATTTTACACACCTCCACATGTGTATTTCACACTGCAAAATATTTTCTGTGGCCCTAAATGGCGTTTTTTGAAAGAGCACAACACAACCACAGTATTTAACCACTGAATCGCACAGCTATAGAAGTGCAGAGAATGCTATTCAAAAAAAATGTTTTTTTTTTTAGTGTAGCACTGTACAATATATAGAAATTGTTTATTTTACACACCTCCACATGTGTATTTCACACTGCAAAATATTTTCTGTGGCCCTAAATGGCGTTTTTTGAAAGAGCACAACACAACCACAGTATTTAACCACTGAATCGTACAGCTATAGAAGTGCAGAGAATGCTATTCAAAAAAAATGTTGTTTTTTTTAGTATAGCACTGTACAATATATAGAAATTGTTTATTTTACACACCTCCACATGCGTATTTCACACTGCAAAATATTTTCTGTGGCCCTAAATGGCGTTTTTTGAAAGAGCACAACACAACCACAGTATTTAACCACTGAATCGCACAGCTATAGAAGTGCAGAGAATGCTATTCAAAAAAAATGTTGTTTTTTTTTTAGTATAGCACTGTACAATATATAGAAATTGTTTATTTTACACACCTCCACATGTGTATTTCACACTGCAAAATATTTTCTGTGGCCCTAAATGGCGTTTTTTGAAAGAGCACAACACAACCACAGTATTTAACCACTGAATCGCACAGCTATAGAAGTGCAGAGAATGCTATTCAAAAAAAATGTTGTTTTTTTTAGTATAGCACTGTACAATATATAGAAATTGTTTATTTTACACACCTCCACATGTGTATTTCACACTGCAAAATATTTTCTGTGGCCCTAAATGGCGTTTTTTGAAAGAGCACAACACAACCACAGTATTTAACCACTGAATCGCACAGCTATAGAAGTGCAGAGAATGCTATTCAAAAAAAATGTTGTTTTTTTTAGTATAGCACTGTACAATATATAGAAATTGTTTATTTTACACACCTCCACATGTGTATTTCACACTGCAAAATATTTTCTGTGGCCCTAAATGGCGTTTTTTGAAAGAGCACAACACAACCACAGTATTTAACCACTGAATCGCACAGCTATAGAAGTGCAGAGAATGCTATTCAAAAAAAATGTTGTTTTTTTTAGTATAGCACTGTACAATATATAGAAATTGTTTATTTTACACACCTCCACATGTGTATTTCACACTGCAAAATATTTTCTGTGGCCCTAAATGGCGTTTTTTGAAAGAGCACAACACAACCACAGTATTTAACCACTGAATCGCACAGCTATAGAAGTGCAGAGAATGCTATTCAAAAAAAATGTTGTTTTTTTTAGTATAGCACTGTACAATATATAGAAATTGTTTATTTTACACACCTCCACATGTGTATTTCACACTGCAAAATATTTTCTGTGGCCCTAAATGGCGTTTTTTGAAAGAGCACAACACAACCACAGTATTTAACCACTGAATCGCACAGCTATAGAAGTGCAGAGAATGCTATTCAAAAAAAATTTTGTTTTTTTTAGTATAGCACTGTACAATATATAGAAATTGTTTATTTTACACACCTCCACATGTGTATTTCACACTGCAAAATATTTTCTGTGGCCCTAAATGGCGTTTTTTGAAAGAGCACAACACAACCACAGTATTTAACCACTGAATCGCACAGCTATAGAAGTGCAGAGAATGCTATTCAAAAAAAATGTTGTTTTTTTTAGTATAGCACTGTACAATATATAGAAATTGTTTATTTTACACACCTCCACATGTGTATTTCACACTGCAAAATATTTTCTGTGGCCCTAAATGGCGTTTTTTGAAAGAGCACAACACAACCACAGTATTTAACCACTGAATCGCACAGCTATAGAAGTGCAGAGAATGCTATTCAAAAAAAATGTTTTTTTTTTTTAGTATAGCACTGTACAATATATAGAAATTGTTTATTTTACACACCTCCACATGTGTATTTCACACTGCAAAATATTTTCTGTGGCCCTAAATGGCGTTTTTTGAAAGAGCACAACACAACCACAGTATTTAACCACTGAATCGCACAGCTATAGAAGTGCAGAGAATGCTATTCAAAAAAAATGTTGTTTTTTTTAGTATAGCACTGTACAATATATAGAAATTGTTTATTTTACACACCTCCACATGTGTATTTCACACTGCAAAATATTTTCTGTGGCCCTAAATGGCGTTTTTTGAAAGAGCACAACACAACCACAGTATATAACCGCTGAATCGCACAGCTGCAGAGAATGCTATTCAAAAAAAAGTTTTTTGTTTTTTTTTAGTATAGCATAGTACAAGAAAAATATATAGAAATTGGTTATTTCACACAACTAGAGATATACACTGCAAAATATTTTTTTTGCCCAAAAATAGGTCTTTTTTGTGCACAACAAAGTGCCGTTTTTTTTTTTGCAACAGCACAATAAAGTGCCTTTTTTTTTTTTGGGGGCCCAAAAATGGGTCTTTTTAGCAAAAGCACAATAAAGTGCCTTTTTTTTTTTTTTTGACCAAAATAGGTCTTTTAGCAAGAGCACAATACAGCCACAGTATGGAATAGGTGTATCACTCAACGTAATGCAGTGCTGGTGCACTGAGCTTGCAACACAAACAGATAAACCTATGCAGATCGCTGAGCTATTATATCTCTCAATCTGGACTCCTATCTAAATCTCTCTCCCTGAAAGCACAAACAGGATCCTGCCCCTACACTACACTACACTACACTGTCTCTCTATCTTTTCTATCAGTAGATTGCAGAATCAGGACTAACTCCTATCATATAATTCTCTCCCTCACAGCAACAGCAGCCAGGATCCTTTCCCTACACTGTCTAAAAGCAGAGTGACGATCTGTGCTGTGTGCCTCTTGCTTATATAGAAGCTGGTCACATGCTGGGTCACATGTTGCACTGACCAATTACAGCCATGCCATTAGTAGGCATGGCTATGATGGCTTCTAAGGGCACACCAGCTAATCAAATGGTGATTGGCTGGCCCCTGAAGCATTTCTAACTGCGCCATTAAATTCCCGAATCCGAACCCGAACCCGGACTTTAGCGCAAAATCCGGGTCCGGGTCCGGGATCGGGAAAAAGCCAAAATTCGGTACGGACCCGAACTTTACAGTTCGGGTCCGCTCAACACTATTCCCTACTATTTTATTTCTGCTTTTTCACTCAACTGTAGTTGCTTGGGAAAGAAGATGTAATATTTTTTTGGACATATGATTTCATTTTCCATGGCTGGAATCTATGAGCTGCCTTTGGCCTCATGCAGACTGTGCATTTTTGAAGATGCTTCTAGGGGTGGCAGGCATTTTTTTTTCAGCCTCAAAACCTGAAAGGGTAACTAAACCTTTGTTTAAAAAAAAAAATTAAAAATAACAAACATGTCATACTTACCTCCTCTGTGCAGTTGGTTTTGCACTGAGTGGCCCCGATCCTCCTCTTCTGGGGTCCCTCAGCGGTGCTCTTGGCTCCTCCTCTTCTCGAGTGCCCCGTTGGAGAAATTCTCTACCTCGGGGCACTCGTGCGGGTGCACTCCCGGGTCCTGCTGCTGCGTCTATTGACACAGACAGCAGGACTCAGCCCCGCCCCCAGCTCCCGCATCATTGGATTTGATTGACAGCAACGGGAGTCAATGGCTGCGCTGCTATCAATCTATCCAATCAGGACCTGAGACACCAGCTGGAGCTGGTGTGCTTGTTCTCTGCACTGGGAAGACTGGGCTCAGGTGAGTAAAAGGGGGGGGGGGGGGTCTGGGGGGGTGCTGCACTATAGAAGGTTTTTCACCTTAATGCATGGAATGAATTAAGGTGGATAACCACAAGGGTTTACAACCCCTTTTAATAAATTAGAGAGGATCTGCAAAGAGGAGTGGGGCACAATACCTCCTGAGATGTGTGCAAACCTGGTGGCCAACTACAAGAAATGTCTGACCTCTGTGATTGCCAACAAGGGTTTTGCCATCAAGTACTAAGTCATGTTTTGCAAAGAGGTCAAATACTTATTTCACTAATTAAAATTGAAATCAATTTATAACTTTTTTGAAATGCATTTTCTGGATATTTTTTTTGTTATTCTGTCTCTCACTGTTAAAATGAACCTACCATTAAAATTATAGACTGATCATTTCTTTGTCAGTGGGCATCATAAGCAGTTTCTACAGCTGCATGTATTTATCCCAGCTATCATTTTGACAGCCTGGAACTGCTGGCAGCGGGGTATGGGAGTGAGGGTTTGCAGTGTATGTACTACACACTTCCTGTAATTAAGTTTTTGTGTGACGTGTTTACAACACCCAAAGTTTAAAAAAATATTTAAGGCTAGACATGTGCAATTTGTTTAGTTCCGAATTCATTTTTTAACGAATTTTGACAAATTAGTTAATTCCAAAACGTTTAAATTTTCGGGTTTCCGAAAGTTCGAATTTCGGAATTTTCTAAATTCCGAAGTTTCGAATTTCCGGAATTTCGGAAATTTCGGAAATTCGAACTTTCAGAAATTCGAAAAATCGAACCTCGGAAAGTCAAAAAATCAAATTTCGGAAATTCTAAAATTTCGGAAATTCTAAAATTTCGAACATTCGAAAATCGGAAATTCGAAAATCGGAAATTCGAAAATTTTTAAATTTGTTTTTTCTAATTTTCAAATTTTCGAAAGTTTGAATTTCGGAATTTTCAAAATTCCGAAGTTTAGAATTTCCGGAATTTCTGAAATTCAAAATTTCTGAAATTCGGAATTTCGGAAGTTCGAAAAATCGAATCTCGGGAATTTGAAAAATCTAATTTCGGAAATTCAAAATTTCGGAAAATCTAAAATTTCGAACATTCGAAAATCTGAAATTCGGAAATTCGAAAATTCAGAATTTGAAAATTTGAAAATTTGTTTTTTCAAATTTCGGAAATTCCGTATTCCGAATTTTCAAATTTCCGAATTCTGAATTTTCAAATTTTTCCAAAAAAAGGAAAAAAACAAATGAAACAAACAAATTCTTCGGCAGTGCACATGTCTATTTAACCACTTAACGACCGCCCACTGTAATTATACGTCGGCAGAATGGCACCGACAGGCAGAATCACGTAGATCTACGTGATTGCCTTTGTATAGTTGGGGGGTCCGATCGGACCCCCCTTCTTTACAGTGAGCGGCCGTTATTCGTTTGGGAGCAATCAGGGATGAGGGGACGGCCGTTCGATTCCGGCCACCCCCTCGCGATCGCTCCCGACGAATGAGAGAGCTTCCCCTGCCTGTGTGCTTGTTTACACAGGCTGGAGGAAGTGATGTCATCTCTCCTCGTGTCGGTCTTTTCGAAGACATCACATAGTAAGTGCACCAACAGCCCACTGACACCAGTACACGTGGGCACACTTACACCCGCCAGTCACCCCCAGATCACCCCCCAGATCACCCCCAGTACCCCCAGTCACAGTGTCACCGTTTGCAGTGGTCATTTTTTTACTGATCACTGCAATCAGTGTCATTTGTGACAGTAAAAAGTTGCAGGGCAGTTAGGTTTAGGCCCCTTTAGGTCCAGGGTAGCCCCCTAACCCCCCCTAATAAAGGTTTAACTCCTTGATCACCCCCCAGGTAACCCTTTCACCCCCTAACGCCAGCGTCACTAAGCGATCGTATTTCCGATCGCTGTATTTAGTGCCGGTGGTGCCCTAGATAGCCAGTTATTTATTTTTAGTTTCGTCGCAGATTTTTATAGCGTCAGGTACCCCCATATATTATTTTAACCCCCTGATTGCCCCTAGAGTTAACTCTTTCACCAGTGATCACCGTATAAGTTTTACTGGTGACCCTGGTTAGCCAGTTAGTTATTTAGTTATTTAGGTTACCCGTCAGGTTTTTATATAGCGTCAGGTACCCCCATATATAACCTAATAAAGGTTTTAACCCCCTGATTGCCCCTAGTTAACCCTTTCACCAGTGATCACCATATACGTTTTACGGGTGACGCTGGTTGGTTAGTTTGCTCTTTATAGCATCAGGGCACCCGCCGTATATAACCCAATAAAGGTTTAACCCCCTGATCGCCCGGCGGCTGATATCAATTCGGTTTTAGCGCCAGAGAGGGTCTGCGTTGCCCCAGGCAGCGTCAGGTTAGTGCCAGTAACGCTAACACCCACGCGCAAAGCATACACCTCCCTTAGTGGTATAGTATCTGATCAGATCTATATCTATACTAGCGTCCCCAGCGGTTTAGGGTTCCCAAAACCGCAGTGTTAGCGGGATCAGCCCAGATACCTGCTAGCGCCTGCGTTTAGCCCCTCCGCCCAGCCCAGCCCAGCCCACCCAAGTGCAGTATCGATCAATCACTGTCACTTACCAAACACAACACACATAACTGCAGCGTTCGCAGAGACAGTCCTGATCCCTGCGATCGCTAACAGTTTTTTTGGTAGCGTTTGATACATTTGCTGACAGTCAGGTGCTTTTTTTACCTGTGAATCTTACTAGTGTACCCCTAAATTTAGAGCCCAAAATGGCAAGACGAAGGTACACTAGTAAAGAGGCCTACGAGATTCTGAGCATGACAGATAGTGAAGAGGAGGTCATGCATCTGTCAGATTCAGACTCAGAATATCTTCCCGTAGAAGACAGTGACGTCAGCGGCCCCACGTCAGATAGCTCTGACGACGAAGTTGAGGTCCCTGCTAAGGTCAGGCGTACCCGATCCCGATCTTCTGAGGTTGTTGAGAAGCAAGAACCGCAGGTCTCTCGTATCATGGAGCAGAGTAGTACTAGCGCCGCTATTCCTTCTGGTGAATTGGCAAGCACCAGCGGCCTAGTACAGCCTGGGCGTACATCCAGCACTGCAGTATCACGTGGTGACGTGGCGAGTCCCATAAGTGCAGTTCAAGCTGGCGAGGTGGCAAGCACAAGTAGTGTCCCGCTGCCACCAAGAAGACAAAGGCAGGCCCGTCGTGCCCATAGTGCCCTTCCTGCAGAATTCGCCTATCCTGATTGGGTCCCCACCACTTCTGCAGAACCCGTACTTCCCCCATTCACTGCCCAACCCGGTATTCAGGTGGAAACAGCTGATTTTATGCCATTTGATTTTTATTCGCTGTTTTTCACGGAAGATCTCTATAGATCTATTGTGGACCAGAGTAATTTATATGCTGGTCAATTCCTCGCCGCTAACCCCCAGTTGCCTAAAATTGCCAAAGATTGGAAACCAATTACGGTTTCCGAATTTAAGACCTTTCTGGGCCTTTCCCTCAACATGGGCACACATAAATTTCTCGTCATTGCGTGCTTATTGGTCTACGCACCCAATTGACCACATGCCCGTGTTCTCTGCCTCCATGGCCAGGACACGATACGAGCAGATTTTGCGGTTCATGCACTTCAACGACAATGAACTTTGTCGTCCACGTGGAGACCCTGAATACGACCGGCTCTATAAAATTCGGCCCCTCATAAACCACTTCAACGAACGTTTTGCAGCCTTGTTTATTCCCGATCAAGTTGTCTGCGTTGATGAGTCCCTGATTACATTTTCTGGCCGCTTGTCTTTCAAGCAGTACCTTCCCAGCAAGCGTGCCAGATACGGGGTCAAGCTCTATAAGTTCTGTGACAGGGCAACAGGCTATGTATTGAGCTTTACGGTTTATGAGGGAAAAGACAGTCAGGTTGAGCCGGTCAACTGCCCGGATTACATAGGGAGTGCTGGCAAGATAGTGTGGAACTTGGTGTCACCCTTATTCGTAAAGGGGTACCACTTGTATGTGGACAATTATTACACGAGCGTGTCACTGTTTAGTCACTTGTTTGATCATCAGATTGGAGCATGTGGCACCGTGCGACCTAATCGCCGGGGCTTTCCCCAGCGGCTTGTAGATGCCCATCTTAGGCTGGGGGAGAGAGCCTGCTTGAATTGTAATAACTTGCTCGCTATGAAGTGGAGGGACAATAAGAATGTTTTCCTTCTTACCTTCCTTCATGCAGACACGACAGTCCAAATTCGTACGGCGACTGGTGTTGTGGAGAAACCCCTCTGTGTCCACGAATATAACCAAAATATGGCAGGGGTGGACCTCAACGACCAGTTGTTGGCGCCGTATCTAACGAACCGTAAGGCGAGACGCTGGTACAAAAAAGTGTCTCTATCCTTATTCCAATTGGCTTTGCTGAACGCTCATGTGCTATACAGAGCTTCAGGCGGGACGTTATCTCTTCTAAAATTCCAGAATGAGATAGTCACAGAACTCCTGTATCCAGGCGGTTCTGCACCTCACCATCCCCAACCAAATGCAGTAAGCCGGCTGCATGAGAGGCATTATCCGTATGTCCTCGAGAGTACCCCTACCCAACGAGCCCCCCAAAAAAGATGTCGTGTCTGTAGCAAGCGCGGATTTAGGCGTGACACCCGTGTTTTTTGTCCACTCTGTCCTGACAAACCTGGTCTTTGCCTTGGTGAATGTTTTGAACGCTACCACTCAAAAGTGAAGTTTTAGCGTAGGGTACAGCATTTCACAGACTAGGACACACTTACACAGGGTCTCCCAAGATGCCATTACATTTTGAGAGATCCGAACCATTACAGTTGTTAAAGTTACAAAAAAAAGTGTAAAAAAGAAAAAGAAACCGTAAAAAACAAAACACAAAAAAAAATATAAAATAAAAAAAACAAAAATAGTTGTCGTTTTATTGTTCTCTCTCTCTCTCTCTCTATTTTCTCTCTATTGTTCTGCTCTTTTTTTTACTGTATTCTATTCTGCAATGTTTTATCACGCTTGCTTTTCAGGTATGTAATTTTTTATTTTCAGGTGCGCCATTCAGGTGCGCCATTCAGCTGCAGCGCGGAATTATTTATCTTGACAGCAACAGCGTTTGCTCCCACGATACATAAAGCCGTGACTGCAGTGCTATAGGAGGTGATTTCACCACCACAGTTAAAAAAAAAAGAGCATATATGCCGAAGCATGGGGGCAGCAGGGGCGGAGGAGCGATTTTGCTCCTAATGCCGCGTATATACGGTCGAAATTCCGACGGAGGCTTGCCCGTGGAAAAGTCCGACCGTGTGTACACGGCATAACCTTTTATGCCGCGTACATACGGTCGAAATTTTGACGAAGGCTTGCCCGTGGAAAAGTCCGACCGTGTGTACGCGGCATAACTTTTTTGCGGGAGGATGCCCCCATGCTTCGGCATATATATATTTTAGGCACAGGTTGCGTTAAAAAAAATTTTTTTCTTACTAGGTTTTGTTTTGGTATTTGCTTTGCAGGTATGGTATGGTAAGGTCTTACTGTTGTACTGTAATATTACTTTGTTTTAATGTTAACCACCATTTGCTTAGCAGGTACGCCATTCAGTTGCAGCGCAGATCTATTTATCTTGACAGCAACAGCGTTTGTTCCCGCGATACATAAAGCCGTGACTCCAACACTGTAGGAGGTGATTTCACCACCACAGTTAAAAAAAAGAGCATATATGCCGAAGCATGGGGGCAGCAGGGGCGGAGGAGCGATTTTGCTCCTAATGCCGCGTATATACGGTCGAAATTCCGACAGAGGCTTGCCCGTGGAAAAGTCCGACCGTGTGTACGCGGCATAACCTTTTATGCCGCGTACATACGGTCGAAATTTCGACGAAGGCTTGCCCGTGGAAAAGTCCGACCGTGTGTACGCGGCATAACTTTTTTGCGGGAGGATGCCCCCATGCTTCGGCATATATAAAAGGTGCATGTATGCCCATCATTAGAAGTGGGTGGATGAAGGGAGGTATTCTAATGGTGGGCATACCCACCAATCAATCTCTTTTTTTCGTTCAGCCAACATGCTGCATGAAAAAAAAGATTACAATACATGTCCAACAAGGACCAGCAACGTACTGGTATGTTGCTGGACTTTGAATGTTTATACCAGAATGATGCCTGCAGCTTTAGGTATCATCTTGGTATCATTCTTTTCAGCCAGCAGCCGGCTTTCATGTAAAAGCAATTCTAGCAGATAATTAGCCTCTAGACTGCTTTTACAAGCAGTGGGAGGGAATGCCCCCCCCCCCGGATATAAACAGCGCCATTGGGAAATTTGGAAAGCATTTTATCACATCGATCTTGGTGTAGTCAGATGCTTTGAGGGCAGAGGAAAGACCTAGGGTCTAACCCCCCATTTTTTTTCAAAAAAAGAGTACCTGTCACTACTTATTGCTATCATAGGGGATATTTATATTCCCTGAGATAACAATAAAAATGGTAAAAATAAATAAATATGGAAGGAACAGTTTAAAAATAAAATAAAAAAGCAAAATAAATAATAATAAAAAAAATAATAAAAAGCACCGCTGTCCCCCCCTGCTCTTGCGCAAAGGCGAACGCAAGCGTCGGTCTAGCGTCATATGTAAACAGCAATTGCATCATGCATGTGAGGTATCACCGCGAAGGTCAGATCGAGGGCAGTCATTTTAGCAGTAGACCTCCTCTGTAAATCTAACGTGGTAACATGTAAAGGCTTTTAAATGCTTTTAAAAATGAATGTAGTTTGTCGCCGCTGTGCGTTTGTGCGCAATTTTAAAGCATGTCGTGTTTGGGATCCATGTACTCGGCCAATGATCATCTTTTTTATTTCATCAAACATTTGAGCAATATAGTGTTTTTTAGTGCATTAAAATTAAAAAAAGTGTGTTTTTCCCCCAAAAAATGCGTTTGAAAAATCGCTGCGCAAATACTGTGTGTAAAAAAAAAATGCAACACCCACTATTTTAATCTGTAGGGCCTTTGCTTTAAAAAAATATATAATGTTTGGGGGTTCAACATAATTTTCTTGCAAAAAATTATTTTTTTTCATGTAAACAAAAAGTGTCAGAAAGGGCTTTGTCTTCAAGTGGTTAGAAGAGTGGATGATGTGTGACATAAGCTTCCTAATGTTGTGCATAAAATGCCAGGACAGTTCAAAACCCCCCCCCCCCAAATTACCCCATTTTGGAAAGTAGACACCTCAAGCTATTTGCTGAGAGGCATGTTGAGCCCATTGAATATTTTTTTTTTCTTTGTCCCAAGTGATTGAATAATGACAAAAAGAAAAAAAAAATGTACAAAAAGTTGTCACTAAATTATATATTGCTCAAACATGCCATGGTTATATGTGGAATTGCACCCCAAAATACATTGTTTCTTCTCCTGAGTACGGGGATACCACATGTGTGAGACATTTTAGGAGCCTAGCCGCGTACAGGACCCTGAAATCCAAGCACCGCCTTCAAGATTTCTACGGGTGTAAATTTTTGATTTCACTCCTCACTGCCTATCACAGTTTCGGAGGCCATGGAAGGCCCAGATGGCACAACCCCCCCCCCCCCAAATGACCCCATTTTGGAAAGTAGACACCCCAAGCTATTTGCTGAGAGGTATGTTGAGTATTTTGCAGATCTCGCTTTTTGTCACAAAGTTTTGAAAATTTAAAAAAGAAAAAAAAAAATGTCTTTCTTCATTTTCAAAAACAAATGAGAGCTGTAAAATACTTACCATGCCTCTCAGCAAATAGCTTGGGGTGTCTACTTTCCAAAATGGGGTCATTTGTGGGGGTTTTGGGCTATCTTGGCATTTTATGGCCTTCAAAACTGTGATAGGTAGTGAGGAGTGAAATCAAAAATTTATGCCCTTAGAAACCTTGAAGGCGGTGCTTGGTTTTTGGGGTCCCGTACGCAGCTAGGCTCCCAAAAAGTCCCACACATGTGGTATCCCCGCACTCAGGAGAAGCAGCAGAATGTATTTTGGGGTGTAATTCCACATATGCCCATGGCATGTGTGAGCAATATATCATTTAGTGACAACTTTGTGCAAAAAAAAAAAAGTTTGTCATATTCCCGCAACTTGTGGCAAAATATAAAATATTCCATGAACCCAACATGCCTCTCAGTAAATAGCTTGGGGTGTCTACTTTCCAAAATGGGGTCATTTGGGGGAGTTTTGTGCTATTTTGGCATTTTATGGCCTTCAAAACTGTGATAGGTAGTGAGGAGTGAAATCAAAAATTTACGCCCTTATGCCCCATACACACGATCATTTTTAATGTCATTTTTAAAACTGACGTTTTTCTCGTCATTTTTTTTCTTGTTTCCTCTCAAGCCTGTCTTGCGTACACACCATCATTTTAAAAAATGTTCAAGAAAAGCGCAGTGACGTACACCACGTACGACGGCACTATAAAGGGGAAGTTCCGTTCGAATGGCGCCACCCTTCATGTTAGTAAAGTTTGTTGAGAGACGATTCGCTCTTCTCAGTCTAGTGCTTTTCAGTCCGTTACAGCATGACAAATGTGCTATCTCCATTACGAACGCTAGTTTTACCAGAACGAGCGCTCCCGTCTCATACTTGATTCTGAGCATGCGCATTTTTTTTCACGTCGTTAAAGCATACACACTATCGTTTTTCACGTCGTTAAAAAAAACAACATGAAAAACGACGTGAAAAAAGAGAGCATGTTCGAAATTTTTAATGCCCGTTTTTCACGTCGTTAAAAATGCTCTGGAGCATACACACGATCATTTTTAATGGCCATTTTTTTTAATGGCATTTTTAATGGCATGAAAAATGATCGTGTGTATGGGGCATTAGAAATCCTGAAGGCGGTGCTTGGTTTTTGGGGTCCCGTACGCGGCTAGGCTCCCAAAAAGTCCCACACATGTGGTATCCCCGTACTCAGGAGAAGCAGCAGAATGTATTTTGGGGTGTAATTTCACATATGCCCATGGCATGTGTGAGCAATATATCATTTAGTGACAACTTTGTGCAAAAAAAAAAAGTTTGTCATATTCCCGCAACTTGTGGCAAAATATAAAATATTCCATGGACTAATCATGCCTCTCAGTAAATAGCTTGGGGTGTCTACTTTCCAAAATGGGGTAATTTGGGGGGGTTTTGTGCTATTTTGGCATTTTATGGCCTTCGAAACTGTGATAGGTAGTGAGGAGTGAAATCAAAAATTTGCGCCCTTAGAAATCCTGAAGGCGGTGCTTGGTTTCCGGGGTCCCGTACGTGGCTAGGCTCCTAAAAAGTCCCACATATGTGGTATCCCCGTACTCAGGAGAAGCAGCAGAATGTATTTTGGGGTGCAATTCCACATATAACCATGGCATGTGTGAGCAATATATCATTTAGTGACAACTTTTTGTAATTTTTTATTTTTTTTGTCATTATTCAATCACTTGGGACAAAAAATAAAAAATATTCAATGGGCTCAACATGCCTCTCAGCAATTTCCTTGGGGTGTCTACTTTCCAAAATGGGGTCATTTGGGGGGGTCTTGTACTGCCCTGCCATTTTAGCACCTCAAGAAATGAGATAGGCAGTCATACATTTAAAGCTGTGTAAATTCCAGAAAATGTACCCTAGTTTGTAAACGCTATAACTTTTGCGAAAACCAATAAATATACGCTTATTGACATTTTTTTACTAAAGACATGTGGCTGAATACATTTTAGCCTAAATGTATGACTAAAATTTTGTTTATTCGATTTTTCTTATAACAAAAAGTAGAAAATATCATTTTTTTAAAAAAATTTCGGTCTTTTTCCGTTTATATCGCAAAAAATAAAAATCGCAGAGGCAATCAAATACCATTAAAAGAAAGCTCTATTTGTGGGAAGAAAAGGACGCAAATTTCGTTTGGGTACAACATTGCATGTCCGCACAATTTACAGTTAATTCAGCGCAGTCCAAAATTCTGAAATCACCTCTGGTCCTTTAGCTACCAAATGGTCCGGGGCTTAAGTGGTTAAGGCTGCATTTACATATCTTTAAATGTGAATTTTAAAGTTAGCGATAGAAGAAATGTCAGCTAGCAGCAAAGGTAAACATACAAAATCTTAAAATAATGGCCAAAAAAATGTGCAGGAACGCTCTGGAACTGACTGCAGTGGTGTAAACTATACCATTGGAAGCCATATAACCTACTGTATTTTTGATGCAGAAAAAATAAATTCACTGGACTGCTGTGGTGTGAAGTGGCCCTTAGGCTCCGTTTCCACTAGTGCGGCTTGTCATGCGACTTTGGACACATAAAGTCAAATGACAAGTCACCCGTTCCGATCTATGCAACTTAAAGTTGCAGCAACTTTGAAAAGGTTCCTGCACTACTTTGATGGGACTTTTGATGCAACTT
Organism: Rana muscosa; assembly: GCA_029206835.1. Taxonomy (NCBI): domain Eukaryota; kingdom Metazoa; phylum Chordata; class Amphibia; order Anura; family Ranidae; genus Rana; species Rana muscosa. Next base: position 97,039,691 of record CM055120.1, on the reverse strand, counting down.
CGATCCACTGTAAAGTTGGATCAAAGCTGCACGCAAAATTGCATCAAAGTCGCACTCTTAATCGTGCGACTTTGGGTTCACAATAGTGGAAACATAGCCTTTATCAAGTGTATCAATATTGTTATTAAATGTATTGTAAGTTTCTTCTGATATACTAAGCGCATGAACATAGTTTTGAATCGTTTGGTCATATACTTTTTCTTCTTCTGGCTCTGCACATTTTTTTGGCCATTTATATATCTATGTTTTGTGCAATGAATATATTTAAATTAGCTAAACATATTCCAGGTGCATTTAAACAAAAGGTGTACACGCTGATTTAAACTAAATGTACTTTCCATATTTTCCTAAGCCTGTATATAATGCACGTCTTTCAACAATACCACATAAAAAAAATGCAGGGATGAAAATTTAGCCCTAAATGCATAGTTCACCATTACCAAAAAAACTGCCTATGCAGATAAGGGACATAAAGGTAGACCATTAACATACCTCATGGAGCCTGACTGGAAAACTCCAAGGACTTTGCTATAAAAAGCCAGCTGATACCGTTCACCATCACAGGAGTGAGCTCTTTCTCTGAGTCAAACCCCCTCACATGCGCTTTCTCTCCCCTGATGCAGTAGCTCTGAGATCAGCATTTGAGAACTCACTCCTGTGATGACGAAGGTGAACAGTAACAGCTAGGCATCTCTTAGTAACATCCTTAGCACCATCCTAGGAATTTTCCATCAAGGCTTCATGAGGTACGTAAATGGCCTACACCTATAGCAAGGGCATTATTTAACTTTGGACAAAGATGCACCTCATCTGCAAAGGCAGCTTTTTGGTAAAGTTGAGCTAATACAGTTAAATACAGTATGACCAATAAAAGTAGTTAATTCTCTAACCTGTGCCTTGCCTTCTTGTGTAGGTTCTACTCAGTGACACTGCAGAACAAGAGGAGATGAGGAACTTTCCAGGACCTGTACAGAGGTCAGTGGTATTTGCCAATGCTATTGTCTCCACCGACAGTGTTTGGGGCTGGGTTCCCCGCATCCAATTCGCAATAGCAGGGGATTTTGACCGCATCTCTATGGAGTTGGTTCACACATCTCCGCTGCAGCTCCGGTGCAAATTTGCACAGGTGTCCTTGTGTCTTTTGGTCAGTTTCAGGTCCAAATTCAGCCAAAAACCAGACCTGAAACGGTGAACGGGGACGCACAGGTTCCCTGCTGGGAGCCGCATGCGGCGATGGGGCGAACCCAGCCTTAGTGATCTTTTTCTAGTTGTATACAAATGTTTCAAGTGGTTAATAGTATCCTGAATAAGAGTAATTACAAATACCCTACTACTTTGTGTACCAGGTAAGGGATTTATGGCAACAATGAAATTCTGTTCGGGGATACGACTGATGTATAATGAAAAGTAACAGGGCTCTGATGTAAAACATGAACATGGAAACCTTTGTTCCTCTTGGCTCGTTAAAGCGGAGGTCCACTCAAATTTTTTTTTTTAAGAGCCAGCAGCTACAAATACTGTAGCTGCTGACTTTTAATAAATGGACACTTACCTGTCCAGCGCGCCCGCGATGTCGGCAGCCGAGGCCGAGCAATCGCTCGTCTCTTGGCTGCCCCCTGCCGCCATCCTCGGTGAGGGAATCAGGAAGTGAAGCGTTGTGGCTTCACTGCCTGGTTCCCTACTGCGCATGCGCGAGCCACGCGGCACACCCTCACTGGTCCCCGCTGTCTCCTGGAAACTGTGTGTTTCCCAGAAGACAGCGGGGGGGGGGGGGGAGTGAAGTGGGAGCAAATATCTATTATAAAGGTATCTGCACCCCCCCACTTACACACCCTTCCTGCCCAGGCCAATTTTCAGCTTTTAGTGCTGTCGCACTTTGAATGACATTTACTCAGTCATGCAACACTGCATTTTAGGAAATTTTTAGCATTATTTTCACACAAATAGAGCTTTCTTGTCGTGGTATTTTTCTTTTGTTTCTTTTTGTGCTACAAATGAAAAAAGACAGAAAATTTAGAAAAAATAAATAAAAATCTTAGTTTTCTTTTGCAAAAAAGAAATTTTTCTTCATAAATGTTAACCAAAATGTATACTGCTGTATTTCTTTGGTAAAAATTACTCTAATCAGTGTAAATTATGTGGTCTGTGTGAAAGTCATAAGGCCCGTACACACGATCAGATAATCCGTCAATAATTGTCCGATGAACATCTTCTGTTGGATAATCCGACCGTGTGTATGCTCCATCGGACAAATGTTGGCGAATTTAACGACAACAAATGTTGGCTGGTCATGCTCACCAACTATCCGACAATAAATGTGTTACGTCGGATTATCAAATCGTGTGTACACAAATCCGTCTGACAAAAATCCGAAGTACAAACATGCATGCTCCGAACCAATGCTAACCATAAGACAACATTAGCAGAAGTTGCCCAAAGGGTGGCGCTAAAGAGCAGAAAAACCACGTAGTTTCGTGAATGTTGGCTAAAAAAGTTCTGCCGCCTTTATGCAGAACAAGTTCACGGCTAACGCCCTTCAGACAAAAATCCACAAAGTCCAATCATGTGTACGAGGCTATAGAGTCCACAAGCTATGGTGCTAATCATTGAAAATTTATCACACCTGATGTACTGACAGCCTATCTAATTTCTTGGGGCCCTAAGCAATTTGGCATGCGATTTGATATGTGAAATCGCATTCCAAATCGGCGCCAATTGCCAGGAATGGCAGGGTCGGGATCGGTGCAGCGCCGCACCGATTCCCAAAAGTAGTTTCTGTACTACTTTTGGTGATTTCGCCAGTGGCGGCTGGTGCTCAAAATTTTTGGGGGGGGCGCAAGCAAACTGAAAAAAAAAATGATCAATTGCCACCACTGTGCCCATTAAACGCAGCCACTGTGCCCAAACGCCACCAGTTTTCCCCCCTCAAATGCAGCCAGTTTGTCCCCAAATGCAGCCAGTTTGTCCCCAAATGCAGCCAGTTTGTCCCCAAATGCAGCCAGTTTCCCCATCAAATACAGCCAGTTTCCCCCAGCCCTGCACTTACCTTCCTCGGGTCAGCGCCATCCTTCTTCCATCCTCAATGTCTTCTTCCGCCCTCAATGTCGCTTCAGCCAATCAGGTTACCGGTAACCAGACCCGGTGAACCCGATTGGCTGAGACGTGTGTCAGTGTTAACCAAGGAATGCACAGCCCGTGCGTCCCCTGGTTAACTATTTGGAAGCCGATTACAGCCCACAGGCTGTAATCAGGAAGCCTATCAGAGCCGTTGGCTCTGATGGGCACTTCCAGAATCCAACCAGCCGCTGTTATTCAGATGGCTGGCGCTCGCCAGGGGGCCAGCCATCTGAATAGAGGGCGGCGCCGGCGACAATACATAGGTTCATGCAATGCATGAATGTATGTATTGTTGACGTGAGTGACGGGCGCAGGAAAGAGAGGGGGCTGCGCTCCTGTGCCCACTATGGACGCACCACCACTGGATTTCGCAGTGCGTTTTCCATTGACATCTATGCAGAAACCTGCACAGATGTTTCTGAAATCGCCCCCGAAGTCGGGACTGACATGTGGGAATGAAATTGTGCGAGTTCAGCTGAACTCGCACAATTCCATTCCCGCAGTCAGTGTGAACCTAGGCTAAGGGTTCTTTCACATGGGCAGTCCACCCGGCGGACTCCGCTTTGCTCAGCAGGGGGTCGGGTCTGCTGATCCCCGCTGAGTAGCCCCGCTCTCCTCTATAGGGAGATCGGATGAAAATAGACTGCTTGTCTTTTTTCATCCTATCCCTTCCGATCCGATCCTCCTGACAGATGGAAAATAGGGTCTCCATCCGTTTGGATTTCATGGACAGGATTGAATCGGACAGCAGTGGGTGTCAGAAGACATGTCACCACTGACATCCGTTGCTCCACAGAGGATAAGGGAGTGTCTGATCAGGTCCGCCTGAAAAACTGACAGGCGGACCTGATCGGAAAGCCTGTGTGAAAGGGGCCTAACATGCCAAGACAGTACAAATACCACCCAAATGACTCCTTTTTGGAAAGTAGACCATCCAAGTTATTTCTCACAATCGGCACAGGCATACTTGGAACTACACCCCAAAACTCATCCTGCTACTCGTCCTGAGTATGGTGATATTACATGTGTGAGACTTTTTCACAGCCTAGCCACATAGAGAGGTCCAACATGCAAGGAGCACCTTCATCTACTTTAAGACCAGGCCTTCTTCTGACGAACTAAAAATCTGTATTTTTTGCTAGAAAATTACTTAGAAGCCCCAAACATTATATATTTTTGTAGCAGAGGCCCTAGAGACTAAAATTTGTTTTGCTAATTTTTATGTTCCACAGTGTTTGCGCAGCAGTATTTCGAACGCAATTTTACACACTAATGCCGCGTACACACGGTCGGAATTTCCGACAACAAATGTTCGATGGGAGCTTTTTGTTGGAAATTCCATCGGACATTTGCTGTCGGAATTTCCGACAACAAAAATTTAAAAGCTGGTTCTCAAATTTTCCAACAACAAAATCCGTTCTCGTAAATTCCGATCATGTGTGGACAATTCCGACGCACAAAATTCCATGCATGCTCTGAATCAAGTACGAGATGGAAGCGCCCGGTCTGGTAAAACTAGCGTTCGTAATGGAGATAGCACATTCGTCGCGCTGAAACGGACTGAAAAGCACAAGTCTGAAAAGCGCGAATCGTCTCTCACCAAACTTCTACTAACACGACTGGTATTGAACTTCCCTTTAATAGTGCCATCGTACGTCTTGTACGTCACCGCGTTCTTAGCGTTCGGAATTTCCGTGTGTATGCAAGACAAGTTTGAGCCAACATCCGTCGGAAAAAAAATCCACAGTTTTGTTGTCGGAATTTCCGATCGTCTGCACGCGGCAACACATAAATACATTTTAATACATTTCAATGCACACAGAGACAATATAATACCCACGTTTTTGGTAAAATATTAAATATGGTGTTGAGCCGGGTAAATAGATACCAAACATGCGCCAAACTTTGGTATTTAAAAATCTCCATAGGTGATGCTTTATAAGCATGGCTACAAGTTTAGAGTTACACAGGAGGTCTGGTGCTAGAATTATTGCTCTCACTCTGACGTTCTCTGCGATACCTCACATACCACATACACTGTGACAGATGTTTTGTGCACTGGTACACATGTTCATGGATACACTGGGACAGGGACAGTGGTGACAGCGGTGCTTAGTGTACTGTGTGGGGATGGCTGCAGTCTGTAATCTGTGACAGCTCTCTGTGTAAAATCATTACTTACACAGAACTGAGCTTAGTGGGGGTTGCCGAGAGAGAGACACATGTCTCTCTGTTTACATTGTGGAGGCTGTGATTGGATACAGATATTACATGATCAGGAGGGCCAATCACAGCGCCAATATCCAAAACTGTTTGGCTGTATTGGAAGATCACAGCCATCACAGGATCGCACCGCTGCATAGTCTTGGGCACCCATTCTGACGTGCAGGTATGTGCAGGTACGTCCACTGCAATGCATTCCTGTGCAATTGACATGCGATTCTGCGTGGTGTTATTTCAGCCCATTTTGAATGGGCTGAATCGCACTACATCGCACCAAAGAAGTGCAGGCACCTTTTTTTGAAAACCAACCATGCGATCTGGTTCAGACAAACACTGTGTTTGCGACCTACTTTTGGGAGTTGTTAACTTTGAATTGACACCTGCAGCACATCAAAAACACAGTATGTGCCATGTGCGGCTGCAGAGCAGGGACATCATGCATTTCATTTTGGCCCTGGGAGGGTTTGAACACCCCTGACCCCCCCCATCTACGCCCCTGTCTTACCATGCTCTGCACATGCTTAGTTGCACTCTATTTTTAGGCACTGTCAAATTTGTAGAGGCAGATCTGCTGACAGACTAAAGATTTACTGCTGTTCAGGGGCTCTGGGCTTCAGCAAGATGTCAGCCTCCAGCATGAAACAGGAACAGTGCTGGAGGCAATTTAAAGTACATACAAACTTTGGTAGTATAATTATTTATGTGGAATGGATGTTCCTTGCTAAAGATAATTATTTTTTATCAAGTTGTTATGGGTAAAGTTCAACTTTAAATAGGACATAGTTTTTATTTTTCAAGTAAAAAAAACTAATGGTAAAATGTTTCAAAAATGTAATGTAATACCTATCACATTCATGTTTAATTATCTTTACATAATGTGACCTTCTATAACAGGCTGAATGTGCTCAAGGTTTAGAAAAACTTTGTTGTAGTTTGTAAATATATGTATGAGGCTTCCAACTGCCTATTTTTTGGACAGTCTGTGCTTTCTGTTTAATAGATCCAAGGAGTGATTGTTATTCATTTGTTCTCTCTTTCAATGCAAGTTTATCGCTGTACTCAATCAGGGTATTTGATCTCAGCTGTTATCCAGAAGAGATGCTGACTGCATGTTTTGATATGCATAGCTATTAGAGGCAAAATCTAGAGCTGTGTATATAAAATGTCCTAATCCATTTGTCAAACAGCAAGTGTGCAAAAATGTAAATGCCCCATAAAAAATAATTTCACATACTCTTTTTCTCTTTGGTGTCTGCCATTAGAGTACACCTCCTTCTAGCCCGCCGTGCAGAAACATTCAGTGCTGGTTGTTTTGTCCAGTGCTGCAAGTCCACAGTGAACGGAGTTGGTTGGAAACACCCATAGCATACACACGCTCGGACTTTTCTGCAAACTTTCTTAAAACTTCTTACAACATCACGTGGTTTTTCTGCTCTTTTCTGATCTTTACTGCCACCCTTTGGTCAACTTCTGCTATTGTTGGTTGATTTTAACATTAGTTGTTTTGTCCATCGGACAAAAGTCCAATGGTTTTCTGTACACACGGTCGGACTTTGCTCCATCTGACTTTTGTTGGGCAAAAGTTTGTCCGTTTGCAGACCCAACTTTTGTCCGATGAAATCCAAAACCAAACGAAAAAAGTTTGTCCGATGGAGCGTACACACGGTCGGATTGTTGGTCCAACTTGCTCAAAACGAAGTTTGTAGGGCAAAAGTCCGACCGTGTGTACGGGGCTTTAGTGTGGTGGAGTGCTGGTCTCCAAACTTGGTAGGTGTTCTGAAAAAAAATCAATCCCTGGGACAGTCAGCTTGTGAGGATTAAAAAGCACTTGCCGACCGCATAACGCCATTTAACCACTTAAGGACCAGAAGGATTTACCCACTTCCTAACCAGGCCATTTTTTGCAATACGGCACTGCGTCGCTTTAACTCACAATTGCGCGGTCGTGCAACGTTATACCCAAACAAAATATATGTCCTTTTTTTCCCACAAATAGAGATTTCTTTTGGTGGTATTTGATCACCTCTGTGGTTTTTATTATTTTTTGCGCTATAAATAAAAAAAAGACTGACAATTTTGAAAAAAATTAACAATATTTTTTACTTTTTGCTATAAATATCCCCCAAAAAATGTAAAAAAACATTTCTTCATCAGTTTAGGCCAATATGTATTCTTCTATATATTTTCGGTAAAATAAATCGCAATAAGCGTATATTGATTGGTTTGCGCAAAAGTTATAGCGTCTACAAAATAGGGAATAGATTTATGGCATTTTTATTTTTTTATTAGTAATGGCGGGGATCAGTGATTTTTAACGGGACTGCGACATTGCGGCAGACAGATTATACACCTAACTGAGATTTTTGACACTTTCTTGTGAACCAGTGACATTATTACAGTAATCTGTGCTAAAAATTTGCACTGTTATTGTACTTTTGACACTGGCAGGGAAGGGGTTAACATCAGGGGCAATCAAGGGGTTAAATGTGTTCCCTCACTGTGTGTTCTAACTGTATAGGGGACTGTGTTACTGGGGAAGCACACAGATCCGTCTTCCTGCTTAGCACAAAGACAAGATCTGTGTGATCTCCCCTAACAGAATGGAGATTTGCCTTGTTTACACAGGCAGATCCCCGTTCTGTCACTGTGGGGAATGATCGCGGGTGGCCGGTGGACATTGTGTCCACTGGACCCGCTGACTGGCTCCTCTGCTGGCCACCTACAGTGATTTGCGGGATCGTGCCACCTTGCCACAGTACAATGACGGCGGCTGGTCGGTAAATGGTTAAGGGCGGGAAGGTGTCTCTCTTGTGCCGAATCACGTACCTAGTACGTGATCCAGCACTTCTGGGTGGGGGAAGCGCAAGCCGCTGGCACGCTACTTCTGTTGTGATTAGGTTATTCTCACACTGATCAGTACCAAAAACTGCATAAAAAACACAGGTGCATTTTCTCTTTTTGTCCATGGACGGACACAGCTCCTTAATTCTTGACAGTAGGGTTATGTTCCTGTCTATTAGGAGAGGACTAGGCAGACATGTTAGATATTTAAATACATGTAACTTTAAACAGAGTTGAACAGCCCCGCCCTCTGGTCATAACCCCACACCCTGCAGCCAGCAGCTCAGTTTTTTTGCCTGCAAGACAAAGTTTGGTTTGGTATGGCGCACTTTGGAGAGGGCTGTATAGAGGTCTATAACGAAGGAAAGGAGGGGGGAGGGGTAATGCACTGGGTGGAGTTGTGAAAGCTCAGTTATTAATAGTTCAGTAGTAAATATGTATGTCCATGTATGGAAGAAAAGTTTAAGGCGAGATTGCTGAAATTGATTAGATGGCTGCCAGTTCAGATTGGAAGCTAGAAGAGGCTCTGGAACAGACAAGACGAAAAAGGGAACGGCGCCCTCTAAATGCAGCAAGTAAAAACAGTTTTTAATTAAAGGGTTAAAATACACTCACATTTGAGCAGTGGTAATCGAGCGTGTCAGGGGTTGACAGGAACTTCATCCGCAGATCCTCAGGGGTGATGGTGGTTTCACGGGCAGTTGGGCTGGAGTCCTCGATCCTGTGTCTCTTCCTGCACTGGATGTTGAGCAGCGCCGGCCGGAAACTTCGATCTGGACTGTGTGTGCTCCGTGGGGTCCTGGGGTCATCACTTCCGGGTCAGAGGTATGCGGGAGGTGCTTCGCGTTCAGGACATGCGTGTCCCTTCATCAGGCTAGTATGGCGGCCATCTTTGATGTGGTAATTTGTACCAGAGTGAGGATAGGTGGGCGGGTTTGTCTTGTATTTTTGGCAACCATGGTAACCGCGCAAGCTGGGGCATGCTGTGTGCGGCGGGGATCATACTGGGCTGATAGGTCGTGACACTCCAGGGAGGCAATGGCACAGGATGAGCCCAAGAAAATATACACATATATAGAGAATAGCTTAGGCTGTGTATTTTGTGTGTTATTAAGAATTATACATAGTAGACTGTATACTATAAATTATACTACATAAAACAAAACAAACTATAAACTATATTCTGGTTCTATATTGATACTTACGGCCAAATACTGGGAATTTAATAGGAATCGTAGGGATATGATGAGAATATCTATATAGAGAAATAAAAGGTTACGTTTTTTTAAAAAAAGGGGGTTTCTTTACAGAATTATACTAATAATGAAGAAGATGACGTTAAAAATAAATAATAATTAAATAAAGATAAAAAAATATATATAATGAATAATAAATATAAATATAAAAATGAAAATGAAAATGGAATTAGAATGGAATTAAAATAGAATGTGATATATGAAATATGATATAGGATCTGAAAAAATGAATCTTATGGTGCTGGGGGAATATGTATACATATGTACTTGGATTATGGCACTGGGGGTGTGTACGTGATGGATACACGCAGGACTATGTGCATGCATCCATATCAGCTGCACATATTCATATGGACGCATGCCCACAAGAACATATGGGTGCATAAATCTAGAATATTGGGGAAATATAGATTAATAGGGTAAGGTATACATATACATTAATTTGATAGGTACATGAGGATATGCACCTGCAATTACTTTTAAGGCAATAGGGGAGTATTGGGTCACAGCAGGATGTTTATTTCTATGCCCTCATTGAGGCCTCCAGGCGATAAAGTATCCAGAGTATAGATCCAATAGTTCTCTCTCTCGCATAGTCTCTTGTATCGTTCAGCGGTGGGGAGGGTGTGGGGTATTGATTCAATCACCACTACTTTTAGTCCTATAGAGAGTTGTTTATGATATTGCTTGAAATGTCTGGGTACACTATGCTTATCCGAGCCCTTCTCCACTAAATTTCGGTGCTCTCCAAAACGTTTTCGCAGTGTTCGTATGGTGCGGCCTACATAGAGCAAGCCGCAGGGGCATGTGAGGCAGTATATCACGTACTCTGATCCACAATTATAGAAATCTGGAATGGTATATAGTTTTCCATTATGGGTGAAGTTTTTTTGTCTATGTGTGACGTGTGAACAGGTAAGGCAGAGGCGTTTTTTACATTGGTACATGCCTTTAATGTCAAAGAACATGGATGGTGCACTAGCCGTAGGGCGCAGTGGTTTGAGTTTGCTGGGGGCTATTTGGGTTTTGATGTTTTTGGCCCGCCTGTAAGTTACTAGGGGTTTTTCACTGAGGACGGACTTAAGGTGTGGATCTTCATTAAGAATAGACCAGTGCTTTGCAAAGATTTTTTCAATTTTTTTGAATTTGTTGTGAAACTGAGTCACAAATCTGACTGGTTGTGTAGTGTCTCCTGTGTTTTTGTTGGTTGACTCCTCTTTGGTGGTCGGTATATTGGCAGTTTGATAGTGTTTGTAGGCTTCATCTACAATCGGGTCAGGGTAACCCTTTTCTTTGAATTTAGTCTTGAGAATTAGGCCCTGAGTATTATAGTCCTGTTCGCGGGTACAGTTGTGTTTGAGACGGCAGAATTGGCTTTTAGGGATGTTTTTTACCCACCGGGGGTGATGGCAGCTGTTATAATGCAAATAAGAGTTTCCTGCGGTGGGTTTGGTGTAGTTGGTAGCACAAATGGTGTTATTATGGTGGAATAATTCTAGATCTAGAAAGGCCAGTTTTTCGCTCTCAGATACTGAGGTGAAGGATAGTCCCATGGCATTGTCATTGCAGTGCTGGACGAATGGGGGGATAGATGACTCAGGCCCATCCCAAATAATAATAATGTCGTCAATGTATCGCCCATAATAGACTAAATGGGATGTGTGTGGGTTATTGTTGAGGATGTGGCGTTGTTCCCAGTAGCCCATAGTTAGATTGGCATAGCTAGGGGCAAAATTAGCGCCCATAGCTGTCCCTTGTATCTGGATGTAAAAGTCTCCTTGGGATTCAAAATAGTTGTGGGTGAGGCAGTATTCCAAAGTTTCAGTATTCCAGTTTTTTTGCCTAGTAGAGGAGAAGGACCTGGCTCCCTTTGGGCCCAGGGTCCGGAAGAAATTTTGACTTTTTATTATTTTATTTTTTGAGAATTCTACTATCAACTGCCGGCTGGGCATGACAGGCAGGATAATATAGATCCTTGTAGTCCCCCCAGTCCGGCCTTCTAGCGTGAGCAGACCTTAGCTACATGCGGGGTTGGCCACGACATACCCCATGGCGCCAGGGGTGGCCGGAGAGTTATATGCTCCGGGGTTCACATATGACTGGGCTACTGCTGTCTAAGTCACAGTGAACCGGGCCGACAGCTACTCTGTACTGCTCGGATGTAGGTCTGTCAGGAACGCACCAGCAAGTCCTCGCAGGGACAGGTAAGTACGGTTCCTCCTGGGGGGGTCGATTAGGGGGTTCTCCTGTCCTCCCTTTCCTCTCCCTCTGTCTCCCTTTTTTCCTCCTCCCCTTGTGGGGCTTGCTGCGACCGGGGTACCTGTGGGGGGACTCCAAGTCCCGGTTGGGGGCTGTGGGGGTGTCTGGGCCCGCTCCCTGTAGGGGGTGGTCTCACTTTTGGGAAGCCTCCGCTCTGGATCTCTGCGGCCTTCTCGTCCACATCGCTGGGTTTGGGCGCCATGTTTGGGGACGCCGGCGCCATTTTCTCTATGCCTGTATTTACATAGATTTTTCCCATTGGCGGCCATTTTGTCGTGGCTGCGCTGTGGCGCAGGACTGCATTGCGGGCAGCCATTTTCTTGTGGTCCGCGCCCTTTCCCATGAGGCGTCCGGCGGCCATTTTGGAGTGGGTTTTGGCCTCTAGTGCTGGCTAGCTTCCTGAATGGCGCGAACAGCACTGTTCACCTCACAGAACACCTCAGACACACGCTGTGTGCGGAAGGAGAGCGGGCAGTGGTGCTGAGCAGTCTCTTGCCTGGGTGGTGAGTTCCCTGGGTAACCCCCCGATCAGTGCAGCAAGGAGGGTGAACATTGTTTTTGGAACAGTGTCTTGACTTAGTCCCTAAGGACTGTCAGTGGGGCAAAAATGGAGTCGGCTGGGCAACAGGTTGGGTACAAGATATGCTCGTAGTCTTCCCTGTCCGACCATCGAGCGTGCTGATCCTCGCCTTGTGTGCGTGAGACTCAGTTCACGACATGCCCCACGACTCCAGGGGTGGCCGGTGGGCTTTTATGCTCCGCGGTCCTCTCAAGATTGAACAGTCCTGCTGTATCTTTCGTGTTGGACCGGGCCGACAGCTACTCAGTACCGCACTGTGATAGTCCTGTCAGAAACACACCAGTGGGTCCCTCAGGTGATGGGTAAGTAGTCACTTCTGGCTGCAGGTGAGTACATGCTGTGTGTTTCTCTGTGTGGGGTATTTTCCCTGTCTCCCCCCGGTTATTGCTGTTCTCTGTCACCATTACTGGCGCTGTGCTGTTTGGGGTGCCTGGGGGTCATTCTGTCCCGGGGGGGGGGGCTCAAGGCTGTCTGCATATCGCTGGGGCTGTTTTTTGGTGTGTTTTGGGGCCTGGGCGCCATTCGGCACCATGTTCATTGCTTTTACATTTGTTTCTATGGCGGCCATCTTGCCGTGGATCGCTGGAGCACATTGCGGCAGCCATTTTCTTGAAGCCACGCGCGCCTCTTACATTGTTTGGCCTCTATCGCTGCTGACATGGCGCGGTTCTCCTCAGACTCTCCTCACAGCTCACTCGCGCTGGTACAGCGCCGTGCAGGCAGCAGAACCGAGGGGTCCTGGTCCGGGTTGGTGAGTCCCCTGGGTATCCCCTCCTCAGTCAGCGCAGCCAGTGGGTGGACTTTTTTTCTGAGAAAGTCTCAGAGAGGGGCAATTATGGAGTCTGTTTCACCAGCTTCACCATGCATGTCAGAGGCAACAGGCAGTGCTCCAGCACCTGCGGTCCCTATGGACCAGTAGTCGGCAGTCCTGGAATAATTTCTTACCAGGATGGAAGCGGTGTGCGAGCGCAAGGGAGCAAAAAAGCGCACTCTCCCCGAATTATCTCCACAAGGGGAGTGCTCTGATTCAGATATGGGCCTAGTTGCTGCTGCTCAGGACCCTAGCTCTGAATATTTTGATGGTTTTGAACAGAACATTCCTTGTGAGGAATATTCCAGTTCTGAGTCAGTAAATGACAGGGCGCTTGTAAGTGAACTCATTGATGCTGTGAGGGACACTCTCAAGCTGGATGCTGCGGCTGCGGAACCTCAGGCGGAGGCTGTCTCCTTTTGGTTCCTTTAAGGCCAAGCCTTCTAAAAAGGTTTTTCCATATACACCTTTCTTTGACCGGTTCATTGATCAGGTTTGGGAAAAGCCGCAGAAGACTTTTATGGTCCAGCGGCGTTTGTCTATCAGATACCCCTTTGAAGAGGCCCTGCTTAAAAAGTGGGCCTCTCCCCCAGTGGTCGACCCCCCAGTCACCCGTTTGAACAAGGCCACCACTCTCCCGATGGAGGGGACTCCTGCATTTAAGGACCCCACTGACAGGAGGTCAGAAGTGGTGAGCAGAGCCATGTTTGCCTTGTTGGGATCCGCCTTACGTCCTGTCATAGCGGCGACCCTAGTGTCTCAGACACTCACGGAATGGGCAAAGATTTTGCCCAAGACTGTGCAGGAGAATAATCTTCCTCCAGACACTATTGCGCTGGCACACCAACTGGTGCAGGGCCTGGTTTATGTGTGCGACGGCACTTTGGACGCGGCCCCTTTAATATCCAGGGCCTCCGTCTCTGCGGTGGTGTTACGTCGCCTTATCTGGTTGAAATGCTGGTCTGCTGACCTAGCCTCTAAGAAGCTCCTGACGGATCTGCCCTTTAAGGGTGGTTGGCTTTTTGGTGCTGCTCTGGATGACATTATTAAGGATGTCACGGGAGGTAAAAGCACTCTCCTTCCTCAGACTATCAAGTGAAAGGAGCCCCGCCGTAAGCCAGGTCCCTCCTTTCCAGCAAAAAAGGTTTTTTTCGTCAGTCAGAGTCCATGGGTAAGCCCTCTTAGACTGACAACAGTGCGGCTGGTGGACACAAGCGTCCTTGGGTGCGTAAGCCGAACAAGCCGGCTCCCAAGCCCACCTCCGCGTGAAGTCTTGCCCCCGCCCGACTCTGGGGTGGGGGGACGACTTTGCAGGTTCACGGATCGGTGGACCTCCCGGATCTCCGACCGGTGTGTGTGTGTGTGAGGTGGTCACCTCAGGATACAGGATAGAGTTCCATTCCTGGGCCCCAGACAGATTCTTTCCCTCAAATCTCCCTCTCCTTCCTGCCCGTCTGGCGGCCCTCTTGGGGGCTGTACAGGATTTGCTCAGGTGCGGAGTAATTGTGCCGGTACCGTCACAGGAGAGGTTTCAGGGGTTCTACTTGAATCTGTTCGCACGGTGATCGCTACACTCCATCAAGGGGGTTTTCTGGCGTCCTTGGACATCAAAGACGCCTACTTGCATGTTCCGATCTGCGCAAGTCACCAGAAGTTTCTGCGCTTTGCGATCGGCGAAGTCCACTATCAATTTGTGGCTCTTCCTTTCGGCCTAGCCTCGGCACCACGGGTTTTCACCAAGGTGCTTGCTACGGTTCTAGCTTTGCTGAGACAGCGAGGCATTGCTATAGTGGGCTATCTGGACGATATTCTTCTAAGAGCAGACAATGGCTCAGAATTAGAAGAAAGTGTGACTATTGTCAGTCAGACCCTCCGGGACTTCGGGTGGCTCCTGAACATTCAGAACTCGGTCCTGGTCCCGACTCAGCGTTTGGAGTATCTAGGTCTGATCCTGGACTCCTTAGAGGCAAAGGTATTCCTACCCCCAGAGAAGTTACTGACACTTCGGTCTGCAGTGCGGGTCCTGACGTCCCGGAAGTGGTCATCAATCCATTTTTGCATGAGAGTCCTGGGACTCATGGTACCGTTTGCCCAATCACACACACGGGCATTGCAGAAGGAGATCCTGTCCACTTGGGACAAATCCCCGTTGTCCTTGGATCTTCAGATCCAGGTGAGTCACCCGGTCAGGGCGTCCCTGACGTGGTGGCTCTTCGATCTGAGAGGTCGTTCCTCTCCATCCAGTGGACGGTGATCACGACAGACGCCAGCCTTATGGGCTGGGGTGGAGTCTGGGGAGTCCTGTCAGCCCAAGGGCTTTGGACTACGGAGGAAGCCCGTCTACCAATCAATGACCTGGAACTACGGGCAATCAGACTGTGCCTCTCCTCGTGGTTGGAGAGACTACAGGGCCGCTCCCTCAGGATCCAGTCGGACAATGCCACGGCGGTGGTGTATTTCAACCATCAAGGGGGGACAAGGAGCTCAGCTGCGGCATCCGAAGTCGCCCACATCCTCTTTGCCGGCGGTGGGGCACGCCGGATGTGGACCTGATGGCCTCTCGACTCAATCGCAAGGTGTCGAGGTTTGTGGCCAGGTCCAGGGACCCTTGGGCAGACGCCTCGGATGCGTTGGTTGCCCCGTAGGGTCAGTATTGCCTGATATATGCTTACCCTCCGCTGCAGCTGCTTCCTCGCCTGCTGCGCAGGGTGGCGACCGAGGGAATTCCGGTGATCCTCATTGCTCCGGATTGGCCTCTGCGTCATTCGTACGCCGTTCTGGTACGTCTTGTCGCAGACGTTCCTTGGCGACTGCCAATGAGGGAGGACCTTCTGTCTCAAGGTCCTATATTTCATCCTGCTTTACAGTCTCTGGCTTTAACGGCATGGCTATTGAAAGCCAGGTGCTGAGGGACCGAGGTCTCTCGGATTCGGTCATTTCGACCATGTTAAGGGCACGGAAGTCTTCATCCAGAAAGATATATCACCGTACCTGGAAAGCTTACATCGCTATTTGCGAAGAGCTGGACAGGCGTCCTCGGATGTATTCCGTTCCCAGAATCCTGCGGTTCTTGCAGCGTGGTGTAACCCAAAAGCTTGCCTTGAGTACCATTAAGGGTCAGATTTCGGCCTTGGCCGTCTTCTTTCAGCGACCCCTAGCAGGCCATTCCTTGGTTAGCACCTTTGTGCAGGGGGTTCGCCATGTGCTTCCTCCTATCAAACCTCCTCTCCCTCCTTGGGATCTGAATTTGGTGCTCTCGGTTCTCCAGGAACCTTCCTTTGAAAATATCAGACATATTCCTCTCTTAACCTTGTCTCAGAAGGTGGCTTTCTTAGTGGCCATAACTTCTGTTAGACGGGTGTCTGAGTTGGCGGCCTTGTCCTGCAAGTCACCTTATTTGGTCAACCATGAGGATAAGGCGGTGTTATGTCCGCGACCTTCTTTTCTGCCAAAGGTGGTCTCGGCTTTTCACCTTAATGAGGACATTGTCCTCCTGTCCTTGTGTCCTCACTCCTCACCCATCGCATCCCAGAGAGTTTGCGCTTCACACGTTGGATGTGTTACGAGCCTTACGGGTGTACCTGTCTGCTACTGCTCCCATTCGGAAGTCTGACTCACTGTTTGTGTCTGTCTCTGGTCCAAAACAGGGCCAAGCGGTTTCGTCTGCCACCATTTCTAGGTGGATCAGGCAGACCGTCATTCAGGCCTATGCCCTTAAGGGGCGGGCGCCTCCCTTTCCGGTTACGGCGCATTCCACCAGGGCAATTGGTGCTTCCTGGGCTTTCCGACATCAAGCGTCGGTTGCACAAGTGTGCAAGGCGGCAACCTGGTCGTCCGCTCATACCTTTTCTAAGTTCTATAAGGTTGATGTGGCTGCATCTTCGGATGCTTCCTTCGGCCGCAAGGTGTTGCAAGCGGCTGTTTAAAGTTGCATCTCCTCCGTTGAGGAGCTCTGCCTTGTTTGGAGTGAAGTTTTTGGTTTTCCATTTATACTGCTCCCATCCCTCTTGACACTGCTTTGGGACATCCCACGGGTAAAGTGTTAAGAGGCTGTGTAAGTCCATGGACGATAAGAGAAAATAGGATTTTTGTACTCACCGTAAAATCAGTTTCTCTGACGTCCATGGACTGACACAGCACCCACCCTTCTTTTCAAGGTTTGTACTGCTTTGTTACGAACTGAGGGCTGCTGACTGCAGTGGGAGGGTTATGTCCGGAGGGACCGCCCCCCTGGGCAGGGCTGTTCAGCTCTGGCTTTTAGAATGTATGTATAACATCTCACATTCTGCCTAGGTCTTCTCCTGCAAGCAGGGACATAACCCAGGGGTAAAGTGTTAAGAGGCTGTGTCAGTCCATGGACGTCAGAGAAACGTTTTTTACGGTGAGTACAAAAATCCTATTTTTCTACTGAAAGTGCTTTATTAAAATGAGGTGACTTTTTTGCTTCTTTTTTTTATTTTCTGTGATTATAGTCTTAGTAGCATTACTTACCTCCAATGAAGTCCAAATCCCACGTCCTGCTGATTGCTGCTTAGTGTAGAAATGTTCCTTGCACCGACGACAGGTCCTCTTCACAGCCTGAACTTCTGACCCTTGGGGGGGGGGTTAATTTCCTCACCTCTAACATTGCAGTACATTGCCTGCCCCTTTCTCTCTCCTCCTCCATTCAGAAAAGTCCTTAAAGTATAATTGCAGGCATTGCCATGTTATAAGTAGTTACATTGGATCAATTTGGACCAATGTAACTATATGTATGAAATACCTGGCCAATGCCGCTGGAAGCTGGAAATCACTGAAGTACACACTGCTACTTAGTGATCTTGCTTCCAGTCCCACACCAAACAGCTGCTGTCTTGCATTGTGAACGCAAGAGGTCAGCCGCACTGCACAGGTGCCATTCACCTATACTCTGACCTGTCCTTTCAGCCCCAAATCCAATCGTTGTCAAAAGTTTTTAGAATTTATCTCCATAACATCTCAAACATTTGCCCCTTTTTAACTAATGAAACCATAAACTACTCATTCACTCCCTCGTTATCTCTCGCCTTGCCTACTGCAACTCCCTCCTCCTAGGCTTACCTCTACATAGGCCTTTCCCTCTTCAGTCCATCATGAATGCTGCTGCCAGACTCATCTACCTTACCAACCGCTCAGTGTTTGCCACCCCTCTCCACCAGTCCCTACACTGGCTTCCAATCGCCCAGCAAATTAAATTCAAAATACTAACAACAACCTACAGAGTCATTCACAACTCTGCTCTGAGCTACATCACCAATCTTGTCTCCAAATATCACCAAAACCGTCCTCTCAAGACCTCCTGCTCTCAAGCTCCCTTGTCTCCTCCTCCCATGCTTGTTTCTAGGATTTCTCTAGAGCCTCTCCCATCGTCTGGAACTTTCTACCTCAATCTGTCTGGCTATCCCCTACTCTGGCTGCCTTAAGGCGGTCCCTGAACACTCATCTCTTGGGGGGAAGCCTATCATGCCTCCAACTAATTGTCAGAATGTTTATACTGAAATAATAAAACAGTATTGTATTTATGAAATTATGCAAATCTTAGTTTTAATACAGAGCAAATTAATATCAGGTATATTTTGTGATAATACAAATAAATGGATGTACTTCTACCTATCAAAGATAAATGCTGATACAGATAATATTCACATTTCTTTGCAAGCCCTTATTACAAAATATCACATTTCAATACTTGAATGATAACTGGGTACATTTTAGACTTGGTTACTTGTGAATATTTTCCGTGGTTTCACGGACTTGTGTAAACAATTGTTGTTTACCTAAGTACGATGTGATGCCTTCTCAAAACAAATAGATCTTCTCCTTACACTCTTAAAGAGGAAGTAAACCCTGATGGGTTTACTTCCTCTTTGTTTCCCTGCAAAGGTAAAGCATAATGGGCTACTATGCATCGCATAGTAGCCCATTATGTGACACTTACCTGCAGTAGAAGCCCGCAATGTCGCCGTCTTCCTCCATGGCAGCGAGCGTCCATCTTCACCCCTCTTCTTCTGGGGGGCGTGAACTCCAGCTTTGTGACTGCCTGGAGTCGCGTGATGTCACTCCCGCACATGCGCAGGGGTGCCGCCACTCGCGGCTTCATTCACGGCTTTCTGACAGACGGTCAGTGTGCCTGTGCGCCGTTGTCTATGGCGCATGCGCCGTAAACAGCGGTGCCTTTCTTTTTCAAATATCTCCTAAACCGTGTAGGAGATATTTGTTGCACCTACAGGTAAGCTTTAATCTAGGCTTACCTGTAGGTTAAAGTGGTATGTAAGGGTTTAAAACCACTTTAAATGCACAAGCAAAATGTTATATTGTGCACAGCTTGATAATCTGATCAAGGCTTATATTTTAGATTTAGAATGAATCAATGGTTTAACACATACTATAACCAATCCAATTCTAAAACTTTAAAGTCAGTTTTGTGAGATATAACAATATATGTATCTCCCTTGTTTTAGAAGCAAAACTAATTCATACTGCAGTTAGAATTCACTTCACTCCAAAACTGAACTAATAATGGATTGGATTAGTCAAGCATATGCTCAACCAAACTTCAATTACCTAAAAAGGTAAAATAAACAGAATAATACTTTACCAGGACTTTAAGAATTCTGTCATTTTGAGAAGCTTCAGTTAGGCGAGTCCCAAGGGGTCTCCTTTCAACATTCCTACAGCTTTGCGTTTCAAGATCTCCCAGTCTCCGTCCAAATTCGTTCTGAGCTCTTTCAAGAGATAGCGAGGTATCGAGAGCTCCTCTTTGCTCTCTGTAACACCTTTTTATCCCACCCCAAAAAGTGGGTGTGTATGTCACTACTATGTAATTGATGATGTCATATGACGATGGGGTTTATATGTTACCATGACAACCATGTATGCGGCCATCTTGAATAATTACTATTTTCCCCTCTAGGGGCAGTGTTGTATAAGGAATCATTTCTAATGTTATTGTCATCTATGTCTAAGATAATTTATGACACCCTTTGACCTAAGCTTCACAGAAAACCATTAATTTACTACGGTTGACAATCATGTGTCAACTTCCCTAGCCACCCTGGCGTCTAGCTTAGATATATGTGTTGGGAAAGTTTATACCCCACATAATTAGCTGAGGGTTTGTTAAATTCCTTGAAACTCTGACCACCGGAATCCAATTCTGTGCCTCATTTCAACACAGCTAGGATCTCACATTTGCAACCCTTATTATGATAATATATATGTAGTAAACAGGTTTATATAATAAGGATCTAGGGCAGGTTTATATAATGTTAAAACAGATACATTTATAAACATATATGAAAGAAAAATTATTTAAAATACATCATTTAATATATGTGACATCATTCGCTTAATTATGTATATGAGTATTTCAATATAATAATACTACATACTAGACATGTGCATTCGTTTTCGTCCGAATGCATTTTCGTCCAAATTTCGAGTATTTTCGTTAACGTTTTAACAAACGAAAACGAACGTGCAGAATCCGAAATCCGAAAGATCCGACATAAAAAAAATGCTTTATTTTTGTTTTCGTTGCTACAACAGTTCGATATAGATAGAAGATTCGACATGACGCTGACAATAGCAATCTGTGTCTATCGAACCTGTGGTCGAATGTGCCTAACCTTAACTCTATTAGTCCAAGATTATTCTACATAGAGAGGAAAGATTCGACATAGAGACATAGAGAGAAAAGATTTGACATTATAGAGACAGTGTTGGGGTAGACCATTCGACATGAACGACGAAGATTTGACGAAGCAGCAAAAATCATACAAACATCGAATCTGTCATTGAAGGCTTATGGTGTCTGTCGAAAGTTCTAAGAAAATTCGACAAGCAGCTAAACTGTACGACGCCGCAATCGTACATTTCCGGTAAAATGCTCGGCCCATAGGCTATAGAATAATTTGAATGTTGATTGACTAGTAATAATAATTTATAAATATAATTATTACTAGTGACATACAACATTCAAATTCTTCTATAGCTTGTAGGCGGAACATTCGACCGGAAATGTACGATTGCAGCGTCGTACTGTTTAGCTGCTCCGTCAAATCTTCTTAGAACATTCGACAGACACCATAAGCCTTCAATGACAGATTCGACCTTAATTCATTCTGATTTTCGGACGAATGCATTTTTTAACGAAACAAAATAAATAAAAACAAATTAAATCTATTTTTCGGACGAAAACTAAATTCGGAAACAAAATATTTCAGTGTGCACATGTCTACTACATACCTTTTGGTTCATATATTACTTTTTCTTGAGTAATATTACAATACGATTCATTTGGTCGTATTTGAATAAGCCCGTTCATGTAAAGACAATTCCTGTGAGCTCATGTGAAACCAGAGCTTCTAACCATTTTCTTATTTTGTTTATTTTACTACGTATTGGTACAGACTTACACAGTCTCCTTGTGAAAAAGAAAAAAACCTCTTCTTTAAAGACAGTGAACTTAGTTTCAACTTTAAGAGAGAAAATGGCCTCCCTCATGTTCATATGAAAAATATACAATATACGGCTTTAAATTCTTATAAATATAAATTCTTTTAACCCCAATAAGTCTGACATAATGTTTTATCAAATCCATCAGTTCATCCCCCACAGTTACAACCTTTTGTACCACTTGCCTCCGGCCTATTAGATTGTAAGCTCCTATGAGCAGGGCATTTTTAACCCTCTTGTATTTTATTGTATTGTACCTGTACTGTTTCCCTTTTTATATTGTAAATTGTTGGCGCTATATGAAGCCTATTTAAGAAGAATAGTAATGATTCAGAGAATGCTTTGCATTTTTGGAATGAATGCAAAGTGTTCTCTGAGTGGAGTAAGTAGAGAGGCTGGGTGGTGATATCACATTGTCCACCTCGTCCAATTAGAGACTGTTTTGTCTTCATCCAAAAGAGGCAAAGCATTCTCTGAATGGTGTCCATGCTAAGTGGTTGACCTCTTGTATTCACAATGCATTTGCCCATCCGCTCAGCACAGGACCCAAAAGCAAGTGGAGATCACTGGAGCAGTAGTATCTACTTACATGATTTCCTGCTTCCAGGGGCATCAGCCCGGTATGGTATTTACACAGATACATTGGTCCAAGCTGGACCAATGTAACTATGTACTCATGCTGATGCCTGGAATTATACTTTAATTTTGTCAAAATTTCAAGTTTCAAAAATAATTACAAGACAAAGACCCAAACAGAGGCTCCTCTATTAGTAACACTCCGACATACTGTATCTTTACAACAGAGCAATCTAGGAACAAGGGAAATGGAATGGTTCAGATCATAAGCTGGCACTGTTTTCTTTTTGCTAAATTACACAGAAATATTACATTTCAGAAAACGTACTCATCCATGTGAATCATCAAGGACTCATCCAAGTTATGTCATTTCATGAAAACATGTCATTTTTGTCAGTTTTAATTATCTCTCTCCTTTAGACCCCTCTTTCTAAAGTAAACAGAGTTAATTTGGCAAGTGTTTTCTCCATAAATGATTCCACCATCCCATTTATTAATTGTTTTACATATCACTGAACTCTTTTTAGTTTAAACAGCTGAAAATGTTCCAGAAAAATGAGAGAGGATAGAATAGTGTGCCAAGAGTGGAGCATGGACAAGGAATTTGGGCTTAAGGCCTGGTTCATACCTATGCATTTTTTAGTGCGTTTTCAGTTTTGCAAAAACACACTGCAGTCCATTTAACATGGTTTTCTATGGATGCAGTTCACATCTGTGTATTTTATGGAAAGGGCCAGGGACTTTTTTGTGGCTTTTGGTTTCATAGACTTCAATGGATCAAAAGCAGTGGTGGGGCATCCATAAGAGCGCGCAGGTGCCGCCCCCTCTCTCCAGTCGACCCCTCTATGACCAATGGATAGATTCATGCATTGAATGAATCTATCTATGGCTGCCCCTGCCACCCCCTATTCAGGCACCTGTCCCCTTTTCAGGTGCCGGGCGCTTGCATTACAGCTGCGGGGGTGTTTTTGAAGCACCTGATTAGAGCCATACAGTAGGCTCTAATAGGCGTCAAAAAAGGTGACCTGCGAGCGCCATGCTTGGCGCTTGCAGTTCACCCAGGTGTGTTAGAACAGTGAATGAATATTCGCTTTCTTAACACTGAACCGCCTCTCCGCTAATCTGGTGCTCAGGTTTGTTACCTGTCACCTGATTGGTTTAAACGTCCGGCACTGTGATTGGACGCCTATTAGGTGTCCAATCGTCTATACGAGAGGACGGGAGAAGACGTATGGAGGACACTGCTCGCCGCCGTCACCTGCTGCCCCACCGAGACAGGGTAAGTGTCGGGCAGAGGGCGAGCAGGCGGGGGTGGCGGCATTTGATGGCGCAGTGGGAGCATTTGATGGCGCAGTGGGAGCATTTGATGGGCACAGTGGCATCATTTGATGGGCACAGTGGCCGCATTTGATGGGCACAGTGGCCGCATTTGATGTGCACAGTGGCCGCATTTGATGGGCACAGTGGCCGCAATTGATGGGCACAGTGGCTGCAATTGATGGGCACAGTGGCTGCAATTGATGGGCACAGTGGCTGCGTTTGATGGGCACAGTGAGGCTGCAATTGATGGGGGTTTTTTTTCAGTTTGTTTGCGCCCCCCCAAAAAATTTTGACCACCAGCCGCCACTGATCAAAAGGTGAAATCAGGTCTAAAGGATACATTCACTTTTGGAATATGTTACATGTTACACCTGTATTTAGGGGTATTTAGATATGCCCCCTCTCCCCCCTGATTTCCCCCCTCCCTGACTTTTTAAAAACAGCACGGTTATGCGTGTCTCTGTCCACACAGCAGTGTCATTCATTAACAGATTCCTGTAAATGAATTAACTACAAGTACTGTCTGGGACTTCAGCAGACAGACTTGTAGTTTCAATGGGCTGCGTGGGTGCTGATGAGTACCCTCGTAGTCCACTGACATGTCTTTCAGCTTTCAATTGGAAAGCCCTAGAGAGGTATGAGCTGAAAGCTGGAGGACATGTCTGCAGAAGCCCATTTTGCTTTTGTGATCCACTGATCGAGGGTGTAATGCTCTTCAGGCTCCGGCAGGAAAAAAATAATACATGCACTTTGTTTTTTTGCAAAAATATGTGCATTTACTTATTTCTGTAAAGGTTAACTTAGCCTCTAATGCAAAATGGTTTGTAGGGATAAGCGAGGTGATTCTGGCAATAATAAATTTGTTACCAAATTACCAATTTTTACTTTGCTGTCCCCCACCAGTGCTCCCGGCTCCTTCTCTTCTTGGTGTGCCCCCATATGGAGCTGTTTATAGGCAGGTGCAGTTTACTTTCTCCACTGCAGGTGGTGATCTTCTGCAGCAGCACTGCAGTAAGACCGTCAAGAGGAACATGGTTCCTCTATGGTTTCTTGGGTCACTGGGGAAGCTATCCCATTGAATGCTGCCACCCTATGTGACTCTAGCAGCCATCTTTGGTCAGGCAGAGCATTTTTAAAGCCATCGCTCCCAGGTTTGGCGTGCATTTTGTGAGTTGGTGGAGTAGGGACCTGTACCCCGCCTTGTAGGGGCAGAGCTAGCAGCAGGGAAAGGTTCCTGGCGATGAGGGAAAGCATAGGGCTTGCAACTTCTCTAAACATCTTCCTGCTTGGGCATAAGACGGCCAGGCTGCATTCTTCCCTTCAATACAGGCGCTGTCAGTTTGGCTGAATTCTGCTCCACATGCTGTTGGAACTGTGATTGTTCCGGATGGGCTGCCTTCCTACCCGGTTATTTTTGAACTGTCTTTGCATTATTTCACTACACGTTATTTGATCACACTGGGACTGTGTGTGTGTTATTGCCACTGCACCCCACCCACACACTTCCTATTGTGGTACACCTGCGGGCTAGATGTCTTTAGCATGTCCCTATGTGTTTGAACCTGCTTGATTTCCTCATAACATAGTCCTATTTTCTGGATATATGAATATTATGGATCTGCCCATACTTCGGCTTGCAAGCCTGTATATTCCCAAACAAAATCCTCCTGCCTCAATCCAGACCTGTTCTTGACTTCAACCAGGCACCTATGCCTCACTCTCTGTCCACACATGCTGTTCCACCATATATGATATGGGCATCAACTTAAATCAATTAAAGTGTATGTCTGTGCAAATAAAAAAACATATAAAAAAACATAATCAACATATGCAGTAGTTCTCTACATACATCAGTACAGTATATATATGTAGCACACACATCCCTAGCTCCTCTGCTTACCTCCACTTGCAGAGTGGGACACACCATGACACATGCCCAGTATCATCCAACTTGTACACTGAAGACCTTAGGTGCCAATGGGGCATGGTACAAGGCTTTTGGCGGATAATGGAAGCCCTCCCTCTTTTAGGTAACCAGGCCTCTCCCAAGACAGCGACTTCCTTCACTGATCTCTGGATAGGTCCAGTGGCTAGAATAAATAAAAAGACCTTCTCAATCCTGAGTAGGTGTTGATTTATTCAACTATAATACAATATTGAAAATGGTGCCTGAACCAATATTTTGGAAATTGGGAAAAGGAAAAGAAGGGAAAACATATTACAACACACGCTTTGACATTCCATTCTCAATGTCACATTTTGTTCACAATACACAAACATCACATATCCCACCCTCTTTTAACTTATCTACCCCACCCATTCTCCGGTAGAGTTGATAGCAGATCACACCTGCAGAGGGAGAGAGAGGGAAAAATAACATGCATCCTAGTAAACATTCTATTCCCCACTGTATGAGGAAGTGAGCCATTTCTCCGGAAAGAGATGACTCCCTTCCGTAAGTATAATATGCTAAGCCTAGCATTTCTTGGTATATATTAAATATCATTTCTTGTCTATTACTTTTCTTTCTAAGCAAAAGAAAAAAATTAAAGTTCAGCAAACCACTGCCACCTGGTGGCAGCGCAAAGTTACTACATTCAACATATTTGTGCATGGGAATAAATCACTGCACAAATGAAACACTTCTCTTCTTGACCACAATGTCCCTCATGCTTTGGGGTAGTTTAGCCAGGGCCAAAGTTCAATTCAAAGAGGAAATGAAAACTATTTCCTTTCTTTAAGGAGCTGAGAAAGGAGAAAGAAAAAAAACAACAGTTCTCCTTTTCCTCAACAGAGTAGACTTCCTCTATAGCAGAGGGCAAAGTTATTGAATCCAGGGCAGCTTGTCCATAAAACAGGATAAAGGAAAAAACACAAATTCCTGTTTTAGAGGTAGAAATGAGGATCCGGGAGAATAAGAGTCTTCCACTGTTTATTCAGTGTCTCTATAAAGTATACAGCATCCTCTTTCTTTGTTACAGATCACCACTCGGTCCGCATGTATGTGCCGACCATAGTTCCATAACTTGCGGCAGCTTCTGAAGCGATCAGCCACATCGGCTGAACAGGCAGAGTACCTGCGAGATTTAGGCACATCCAGGTGATCCCAAACAAAGTCAGAGTACCACCTCTCACGGTAGGCCTCTATCTCAAATAAGAGTTCCCTCTGAACATAAGGGTACTCCCAACCATACTCCTCAGCAACTCTCTTGTTAAGGAGCTGCTGCAACCGGGCAATAAGTGGCAGAGTTGCACGGTCTCCTGCGCCTGGCAGAACAATGGCATCCGGAGATCTTTTAACTGACGCTGCACCCGACATTGGTAGGGGCGGCCGCAACGGCAGACGTCCCTCTGTAATAGCGAGCATGGGCGATGCAAGTGCAGGCAGTGTGGGCATGGAGACAGCCTCTTCCTTCAGAGCAGGGGCTTTCACCCGGGGTGTACTCTCCCCAGAGTCCATGGGCGATCCCTCTCTAAAGTTGCGGGTCGAGGTCACCGAGGTCCTGTCCCAACCCTTCTTGATGAAGATCTCATCGATCTCTACATCGTCACCCACATCGGACGATGAGTCCAGATCCAAAGTATCGCACTCCTCAGCAGGCAGATCGTTTTTGGTGGATACAGACACACTGTCTCCAGACGATAAAAGCTCCCTCGGGTTGGCCGTCCACACATCCCCAGTAGTATGGGGTATGGGTTTCTTTCCCTTCCCCGGCAAACTTGCTATCACAGTTCCCCCAGCCTCCTTACCGTCCCTTCCCGGAGATCCCTCCGCTTCGGAGATCCGGTTCAGGCAGGCGCTGGGGCAGGCTTCTACCGTGGCCGCCGGAGGCCTTAACGTATCCCACTTTCCTTTTTGCAGGCGGGATGAAAGTTTCCGTATTGACGGAGGCAGCATCCGCTGTAGCGTCCGTCGCTGGCTCCGTGGTGGCCGGAACTGTATTTTTTCCATCCGTTGTGGTCGCGGTGGTGCGCGTGGGTTCGGACGTAGGGGCGTAGCTGTCTTCCTCAGAAGTAACAGTCCCCGTAATGCAATTGACCCGGTAGGCTCGGGGTGATTCTGTGGGCTGGTCCACCTCAAATAAAAACTCCCCACCTTCCGAATGGCCGTATTTGCACAGCCAAACCACCGCACCTGGGACAGAGCACGCCAAGGGCCTCCGCATCTCGGCACGTATAGAGTGCAAAGTGACCCCTAGGCTTGAGCTAGATCCCCGTATCCGTGAGGGGAGCAGTAATGGGAGCAATGTCCATGGTAGAGGTAGTTGGGAACATCCGAGGTCCCGATGAAATAGAAGTCCTTGGAGCGGCAGACATGTTGCTTCTCCTTACTAGTCCAGGCTCTTACTGTCCCTTGGCACCAAATGCACCACGTGTAACTCACAATTTGGCGGGGGCTCCTCCCCCTTTTCTCTTCCTCCACGCAGCTTGCATGCTTTTCTTCTATTGAGGCACGCCCACGAACTACGCAGTTAGAAAAAAACTCAAAGCACAGTCCTGTACCTCCATTTTTCTCGATAAATTAGTGATGCAGTCCAATTTTCCTTAATGGCCGACCTCCGTAAAAATAACACAGATCGGAGAGCAATAGTCCAACTTCCAGGGGTAGCTGCAGAAATCCCGGACGAGAGCCCCCACGTGTAGCACACCCATCCCTAGCTCCTCTGCTTACCTCCACTTGCAGAGTGGGACACACCATGCCACATGCCCAGTATCCTCCATCTTGTAGAGGGTGAGCGGTGTTAACAGTTTTTGGGTCCTGCAGCGAGTTACCTCCTTCCATTGGTTCTCGTCCCTAGAGTGTAGGGAAAAGTCTATTCTCTCTCTCTTTGAAGAAGGCCATTGTCCAAACAGTATTAAACCCAATAAAAGAGTTTATTTTTGCTTGCTCACAACTTGACAGGAAAGATTGGAGATAGAGAAAGTTGAACAGGGAGGCAGGTTCAGGCACGCAACACTAAATTTCCCTCGTCGCCACTCAAGCCTGAGTGGGTTTTTCTCACCCGGATAGTCCCCTCTCACGGTCCTAGCAGCCGGTGTGGAGCACGAACATTTACTTTTAACTTCTTTTCCTAAGGATACGATCAGGACGTTAGCCTCAAAGTCCCGAACTTCCCAGCACTTGTAACACTGAAGACCTTAGGTGCCAATGGGGCACGTTACAAGGATTTTGGCAGATAATGGAATCCCTCCCTCTTTTAGGTAACCAGGCCTCTCCCAAGACAGCGACTTCCTTCACCGATCTCCGGATAGGTCCTCCCCTGGTCTCCTCTTTTAAGAGCGGGTTACCCACCACGGGTACCCTGGAACTCCGCTGCTTGGTGTAGGCCTCAGCTAAAGGTGCTGGGCCTACCTGAAATGATGCAGCCTCGGGCTAAAGGTGCCCGGGACTGAACACACACATGCACACCTGGCCTGAAGGGCCAAAGGGCGCGAACTGCTCCCCGAATAATGGCGTCTGCCCCTTATGTACCCTCTCCTAGCATGCACAGTGGGTAGACCACGCCCACTGTACGGCTGCTGAGAGAGGATACCCAATAGTGCCGTAATGCCACCTGTGGTTCGACCTGAGACCTGGGCGACAGCGCCACCTACAGGTCACAGGGAACTATACTACCAGACAAAATCACAACAGAGCAGAGGCCTATTGAAAGAATTTCAACAACCTGAGCCTAACTATTTGCTCAGGCCAACCCCTAAATTTAGGCATAGCGACCCCAGTTTTGGGGGTCCGCTACATATAGTACATACAGTATAATGCATCAATACATAAACATATCCCCATTTTTTTGCTATAAAAATGCTACAGGTCCAAAAGATGCCTGTTTATCTCATCCTATCCAGATAGAAATCCAGTGAGCTCATAACTTTGCCTAGTGGGCTGACAATGCTGCCTCTGCTGAACTGAAATCCCAAGCTTATCAGCCTGGCCCAGTTCTCCTTGATGGAGCCCATGTTCACATCCGGCTGTTTAGACATGCAATTTGACATGTCAAATCGCCGGCTATTGCCCTCAACGGCACCGTCCGAATCGGTGCGATGCTGACTTTGCGGCGCCACTTTTGGCGACTTCGGTGGCGATTTGAATAGACATCTGTACATGAACTCATACAGATGTCTGTCAAATCGCCCCCTGAAATCGGACTACATTGCCGGTTTGAAATAGTGCGTGTTCAGCTGAACTCAGATGTTTTTTAACCCACCCTCAATATGAACCTAGGCTAAAGGTATGTTACAATCTAGCAGAGAATTACAGGGCTGACAACACTGAAAATTAAGTGCAACAGGGGTGCTGTGTTGTCATCTCGCTTTTACCAAAAAACTGCCTATGTATGTAGCACTACCCCCGTAGGACCTGCTGGTTTAAGTTTTGGGTTTGCACGTTACCTCTTTAGCTTCGTTGTCAGGGTGAGAAAGTCTGTAGTAAATGCAATGTCCACACAAGATGTAAAACCTTGAACTGTTGGTTTTATTTTTGCTGCAGTAACTCGTATAGAAAGTAGAAGGTATGAGAAGAGAGGGGAAGGTTCAGGTACACGCTGTAGAACACACAAAATGTCTATAATCATCCACCACTCTCACTGTTAAGTGTGTATTGCTCACCTGGATAGACCCCTCTCACCTGGCCTAGCAGCTGGGATGATGCACGAACCAGTATCAGGACAGTCTCTGCCACAGACCGTATGAGAACAAATGTGGATAGCCAGGAATCCTCTGCCACAGGATTTCAGTCCCGAACTTCCAGCTGTGCAGTTAAAGAACCTTTAAGCCGATCCGGTGAACTGCTTGGTTTTTAAAGTAGTGGATCCCCTCTTAACAAGGTCACCAGGCCTCTCCCGAGACATTAGCACTTTGCTGGTCTCCTCCAGGACAGGTCCTCCCCCGGTTTCCTTCATTAAGCAGCTTCCTCCCTCATGGTGGACAGCTTGGGATCCCCTTTAGAATTGTAGGCCCCAGCCAGACTAGCTGGGCCTACCAAATAGCGATGCAACCTCGGGCCAACGTGGCACCGAGGCCAGAATCACACAAACATACCTTGTGCCAGGAGGGCAGCGAGGTGAACGCCGGCCCAAACAATGGCATCTGCCCCTTAAGTATCACTCCCCAGCATGCACAGCGGGGCACCACTTCCACTGTACCGCTGCCGAGAAAGGACACCCAATACACCATGGTCTGCCTGTATTCCAACATGGGCCTGAGGTGGTACCGCCACCTTCAGGCAACAAGGGAAAACACTACCAGGCATCACAATAGCCAGAACAGAGGCAATTTAGATATAATCATATAGATCTGAGCCCAACTATTGGCTCAGACACCCCCTAAATTTACAATAGCGCCCCGATCATTGGGGGCAGGGCGCTACATGTAGTTAAGGGGGGCCTGTAGATAAAAAAAAATGTGCAGTTTTTACTACAGTTGGATAGTGGCCTTTTTGTAGGTGTAGGCCATCTATGTTCCTTCTGAAGCCAAGTTGAAAAACTCCCAGAGATGGCATCAACCAATCCTGCCTTGTTGTTAGGACATTGCTAAGACACTCCCAGCTATTATTGCTCACCCCCACCATCACAGTAGCCTGTATATGCTGGGCAATTCTTAACCATGTCCAAGCAACAAGGCAGGATGGGGTAATGCCTTCTCTGGGAATATTTTGGCCAGGCTTCAGAAGGTACATAAAAGGCCAACACCTATAGCAAGGGCATTGTCTAAGGTTAGTCAAATGTGCACAGTTTGTTTTTATCTACAGGCACCCCTTACCTGCATAGGCAGTTTTTGGTGAAGATGAACTAACCCTTTTAGAGTTTGCTGCATTTATGACACATCAACAAGTAATTCTCTGTACTTGGGAAAATGTGAATGTATTGCTGAGATGTACCAAATATGTTATTTTTATTTTGCCTAGACATAAAAATGTAATATGCATGAGTTAATACCCATAGAGGGCTATAGCAAACATTATCTTTTTTGTTTATATTGTAACTGAATAAAAATAAGATTCCCTAAAGAGGAACTGTGGTAAAATCTATGTACATCTAAATTGACCACGTAAAATAACCAAGATGATATTTCAGAAAAACAACAAACCCTTCTAATTCCTCTTTTTAAGCGGTCAATCCGCAAAGTTTATTGTGTGGGTTATCGATATTGTTAGAACTTCGCTGCTCATAACTGTGAAGTACTATTAGATGTCTTTTTAGGAGAACTGGAAATTGAGCCATTTGAGGTGAAGATGAAATAGAGATTTATAAGATTTATAAGATAAAATACAGATTTGTGAGAAAAAGAGTTTTCAAATAATTTTATATTTATTTCCAAGTGGAAAAATACTGACCCCACTGCTGTTTGTGTTTCTGAAAATTTTTAATGAGAAAATTATCCTGAAGTAAAATAACAAATGCTTAGCGAATTAACCTCTGTCTCTTCCAACAGTTATACTGAATTAGTCTAAATAAAGAATTGTAAAAGAATAATCTCATTAACCGAAAGATGCTTCCCTACCTCGGCGTCTTGTGTCAGCATTGATAATGCACAGGTTGGAGCAGACAAAGAGCGTAGGATGATGTATAAAAAATGTGCTATAAGTAACAATTCTTGCTGCACAACCAATCAAAATCCTTGTTTAATTTAAAACTTTGACTGCAGAAATGACGGTTAAAAGTGGATTGGTTGCTAATGGGCATACAGTACTTTTATATATGTCAACTCCAACATGGCTTTCACTGGCTCCTTGTAATCTGTGAGCCTGTTATGAAACAATCCATTCCAATAAGTAACATTACTAGTAGTGATGAGCGAATCACCTTGCAAATTAGGTAATCATGGATTGAGATTTTTTTTTTTTTTTTATCAATTATTTGTTGATATTGGTTTTAGGTTTATGTGAGGCTATATTTTGCCAGCAAAATACATTGTATTTGATATATTTTGTTTGTTTTCCCATGGGAGGCACAGTTGGTAGAATCAGCTATTTGTTTGAATTACTGTGCATCAGAGGCGTAACTAGAACCTTCAGGGCCCTGGTGCAAGACCCCGTCCTGGGGCCCTCTCTCCTGTTCTGCAGCATGCCCCCTGCCATCTTATGGCTCACACACGGTGGCGGGACGCCAGGGCCCAGTCGCAAGTGCGACCTTTGCAACCCTGGTAGCTCCGCCACTGACCTTATTATTACTAGGGGACATTTTTGAGGATGTAAGGAGCAACTCTTGAGGATATAAAGGGGAACTATGGAGGTACCTCCAGGGTGCCCTTTTAATGCCTCCAGAGTGCTCCGTTGGTGCCTCCAAAGTGCCCCCTTACATCAGGAGTGCCTCCAGAGTGCCCCCTTGGGCATTCGTTAGTTTAAATTGTTTTACTATGAGATTTGGTGCTTACTCTGCAAATGCAAACTTTGTTAAAAGGCAGAGCATATGTACCCCTTCCAATCAAAAAAGCAGAGCAGGTATCTCTCCCTGCAGCTCATGCTGTTATCTTCCTGTACCCTTCACATGACTACTGTATCCTGTAAGATGTGGAGGTCAGAAGGAGGAACCAACAAGAGCTGCAGGAGACCCAGGAGATTGACACTCGTGAAAGATTTGGTTTCCCCTTGTATTTCAGCAGAAGATTTCTAAGCATCGGAGCAAGTTTGGCGGCCTGGACAGCAGTATATCCTGTCCTCTTTACAAGAGAAATTCAGGATATGAAAAAAAAAAAACATACTTCCCTAGGTGGATGCAGCATCGATCTGCTGACTCTATACCAAGAACTGAGCGATCAAAGACTGCTGATAGCTCAGTTCTCATCTTCAGTGAGTAGAGAAGGTGACTGTTCATTACCAGCTCTCTGTTCTGCTCCCCCAGCGCTCACTGGAGCACCAGGCTGTGGATTGGGCGGAGCGGCTGGCTCAGGCTTTCAGCTGCTTGCTGAGAGGCTGAGCCAGCTGCCAATCCAGGCATCTGGGTGGATCCTGACATTAAAGTCGTTATCTCTCAAGAGTCTGGACCAGCAGAGTGACATAAGCTGACTGCAGGCTGTATCCTGCTGTCTGCTGAATATGGGTCAAAGGAGTGCCGAATCAAGTGCACTCACACTGTGATCCCCCGAAGAAGTAGGGCAGGGATATGCAATTAGCTGACCTT
Organism: Rana muscosa; assembly: GCA_029206835.1. Classification (NCBI taxonomy): domain Eukaryota; kingdom Metazoa; phylum Chordata; class Amphibia; order Anura; family Ranidae; genus Rana; species Rana muscosa. Next base: position 97,006,118 of record CM055120.1, on the reverse strand, counting down.
CAACTGTTGCCAAACTACAACTCCCATGAGGCATAGCGAGACTCTGACAGCAGCAAGCATGACACCCAGAGGCAGAGGCATGATGGGACTTGTAGTTTTGCAACAGCTGGAGGTCCGCTAATTGCATATCCATGAAGTAGGGCAATAGCTTTGACTCCTCTTCTCCTTTAACGGGTATGCTTTGGGTTTAAAGTTTCTGTGTAGCAATAGGCTCCCTTTATGAGGTTGCACAAAGACATTGCAAAGGTGCCACTGATTCCCAATGATAGTAAGTAGATCTAAATCAAATCAGTAAAATCTCATATAAGCTTTAATATTTTGATGTCATTTCAAAAGTCATGTTTAATCTTTTGGTCTTTTAATTGTTTAATTCTCATCTTTCATCAAAGCTTCTTTTTTTTTTTTTTTAAGCAGCACAAGGCACAGTACTTGCATTGAATGGGAAGTGTCCTTTGTACTGGTGGCTGCTCTCTTCATTTAAATCTTAGGTCTCTGCCCCCCCATACTCCCACAGCAGTAATCTTCTGGTGCTGTGGGGGTTAATACAAGCTGCTGGACCAGTCATTGGGCAGGCATAGTTGGCACTGTTGATGAGAGCCAATGGCAGGTCTAGCAGCTCATGTTAAGCCCCTTAGTACCTGAAGATTACTGGTGCGGGGCTATGCAAGGAGGAGGGGGGGGTGAGGGTTGGAGGCAGAGGAGTGAAGATTTAAAGACCAGCCAGCAGCACTAGCGACACCTTTCATTCAGTGTAAGTATCGTTCCCTGTGCTGATAAAAAAAGACAAAAAAACTAAACCTAAGCTTTACAAGAATGCCTGATGATCTTGCCATGAAGGTCCTTGCTGAAACATTTCCTGTTACAGAGTAAAAACTGTCTTCCAATTGTGCTCCTGCATTGTGACTCTGTCACATGCACCCCTGATGGAGACTACATCCAGGAAGCCAGTCCAGAGCAATGATGTGTAGCTGACACGGGAGTGGGTACTCTAGGGTTGCCACCTCATTCCTTTAAACCTAAACACACATTAATTACACAGGTTCTGAGGCAAATTTAATGCAGATGTAGCGCCCATCCCAAATGGTTGGGACGCTATTTAAATTTAAAGGGATGTCTGAGCCAGTAGTTGGGCTCAGACGTTTGAATTACAACTTGTTTTTGCCTCTGTTTTAGCTGGGGCTTGCCCGATAGTAGTTTTCCCTTATTGCATGTGGGTGGCGTTACCACCCAGGCACCTGTTGGAACACAGGCAAGTCATGGTGCATTGAGTGGCCCTTCTCGGCACCGGCACAGGGGCTGTGCCTGCTGGGAAGGGATACTTAAGGGGTAGACGCCATTGATTAGGGTCCTTCTTTACCTCGTGGTCCTCAGGGCTCGAGGTGTGCGTGTGGTTTTGGCCTCGGGGCCACTCTGGCCCAAGGCTGCATCGCTGTCTAGTAGGCCCAGCTAACCTGGCTGGGCCTACATCTAGAACAAGGAATCCCAAGCTGTCCATCCAAATGGGGAGGAAGCATCTTAGTGAAGGAGACCAGGGGAGTATCTACCCAGAGGAGACCGGCAACTTACCGCTGTCTCGGGAGAGGCCTGGAAACTTCATTAAGGAGGGATTCACTATTTTACAAGCCCTGCAGTTCGCCGATATGGCTTAAAGGCTCATTGACTGTACGGCTGGAAGTCTGGGGTGGGGAAATCCTGTGGCAGAGGGTTCCTGGACTATCCTTTCATTAGATCCTTCATCTAATTCTAAAGGTCTGAGGCACAGGTTGTCCCGCTGTTGATTCGTGTGTCATCCCAGCTGCTAGGTCCTGTAAGAGAGGACTATCCGGGTGGCCAATACCCGCTCTAGCATTGAGAGTGGTGAGTGACTTTTGTACTGACACTGTGACATTTCGTGGCGAGTGCCTGAACCTTCCCCTGCTCTTCTATACCTTCTGCTTTCTCAACGTTAATTGCAAAAGAAAATAAAGCCTAACTGTTTGAGGTTTTACATCTGTGTGGACATTGCATTACTACAGACTTTCCTACCCGGACAACGCAGCTGAAAGAGGTAACGAGCAAAACCCAAAACTAATCAGTGGCCCTGAAGAGGGTATTGCTACACAGATAAGGCACTAAGTGAGTTTAATTACCACCTTAATCCGCCACAGAACCTGTGTAATTAATATGTGTTCTGGTTTCAAGGGATGAGGTGGCCACCTTAGTGTACACATAGAAAAAAAATGGCTGAAAGATGAGAGATTAGCGGCAGTGCAATGCAAAGAAGGGAAAAAAAAGTGAACCCACAGTTTTATTTATTTTTTTAACGAAAAATTCTTTCTGATACACAGTGCTTTAGAAAATGAAATGTCATCCAATTAGGGTTTAGATCTACTTTAAATCAGGGTGGGTGCAGACAATAAATTACAATGGGTGTCTGGTTTAATAGACTGATTAAATTGCATGTTAGCAGCCTTTCCTACTTCAGAAAGTGGTACAAAATTGTTAATTGGTCTGGAAATATAATCAGCTGTGGCAATAGATGCAGTGTAATATATATTGTGTCTCAGATACCATATGGCTCACAGCAGGTGATACACGTGATCAGACTCTTTGCTGGTGCATAGGAATGACTGCAGCAGCAAACAGCAGACACCCTTTTCCCCACAGATTCTTTATTGGAGAATAGATGTGGTTCTCAGATAAAGTTACATACACATGCAAGAGACATGGAAATTGTTTACAGTATATGCGTTACAAGCAGGATAATCCTGGCATGAAAACCTATGGTTCCAGACACAGGCCTGGCACAGAATTGTTGCAATTTTCATCTTATAATACTGAATACCGCAGAATGGGAAACAGACATTTAGATTCTCTCAGAAGTTATACCAAGTCCCTTTTCAAACCCAAAAACAAAACATTGATATACTGCAGCTTACCATAGATGTGGTAGCTTCATTTGTGTCCTTTTTTCAGGCTACATTTTCAGCAAGTACAGTAACTACCAGTTGATCTTGCTAGAAATGCAAGTTCAGTTGGTGACCGGGGACAAAGAGAAGGCACATTTATTAAATACTTTCTTCAGCTCCGTTTATGCAAAGGAAAACGGGAGAGCTCAAGTCCATAATGGGGATATTGACACAGCCCCAAATGATCCACTATGGCTCAAAATTGATATGGTCCAGAAATATTTAGACAAAATAAAGGTGAATAAAGCACCTGGACCAGATGGCATACACCCACTGTACATGTCATCAAAGAGTTGAGCTCTGCTATTTCAAAACCATTGTTTCTCATTTTTAGAGACTGCTTATTGACTGGCATGGTATTACTGGACTGGCTTTAGGCCAATGTGGTGCCTATATTTAAAATACACACGGACGGATTTCCATCGGACAAATCCATAGAATTTTGTGCAAAGGGCATTGGCCGTGAACTTGTTCTGCATAAAGACGGCAGAACTTTTTCAGCCAACATTCACAAAACTATGTGGTTTTTCTGCTCTTTAGCGCCACCCTTTGGGCAACTTCTGCTAATGTTGTCTTATGGTTAGCATTGGTTCGGAGCATGCGTGTTTGTACTTTGGATTTTATTCCGACAGACTTGTGTACACATGATCGGATAATCCGACGGCACACATTTGTTGTCGGAAAATTTGAGAGCATGCTATCCCACATTTGTTGTCGGAAAATTTGAGAGCATGCTATCCCACATTTGTTGTCGGAAAATTTGAGAGCATGCTATCCCACATTTGTTGTCGGAAAATTTGAGAGCATGCTATCCCACATTTGTTGTCGGAAAATTTGAGAGCATGCTATCCCACATTTGTTGTCGGAAAATTTGAGAGCATGCTATCCCACATTTGTTGTTGGAAATTCCGACAACAATTGTCCGATGGAGGGTACAAATGGTCGGATTATCCGACAAAAACCCTGCCATCACATAATTGTTGTCCAAATATCCGATCGTGTGTACGGGCCTTTAAGGTTTGACCTCTGCCTATTGCTATCACTGGGGATATTTATTTTGCCACACAAAACAAAGCACCACAAAGGATTTAGCAAGTTATCAAGCTACCAAACAATATTTTATTTAATGGACATATAGTATAGTTAAAAAACACAGTACAAAAAGACCAACTCCCCTCCCATGGAGGGGGACACTCTCCTCCCAACCACTTCCCCCAATGACTGCCACTAATGTCTCAGCCAATGAGGCTCAGCTGCACATTGCTGGATCAAAATGGGGCTCAGGTAAGTATTAAGGGGGCTGGGGGGGGCTGCTGCACATAGAATGCATGAAGATAGAAAACCTTGAGCCTTTACAACCACTTTAATAATAGCAATAGTTTCTAAAGCTAGCAAAATACTTTCTTGTATTTGAAGAGGTATAGACTCCAGAGAGAGAGAGAGAGAGAGTCGTCATTTTGCCCCTATAAGACTTAATCTGAAATCTGCAGTTTAGTTTTGGGCACCCGTTCACAAAAAGGATATGGGATAACTGGAGAAAATGCAGAGAAGGGCAACCAAACTGATAAGAAGCAGGGAGGCGCTCAGCTACGAGGAAAGATTTGCTGAATTTAGTTTATTCTCTCTTGAGAAGAGATAATTAAAAGGGGAGAGGATCACATATATGAAAACATTAGTAGTCCATATAGTAAACTGAGTGTTGAATTATTTACTTTCAGGTCATTGCAGAGAACAAGGGGGCACTATTTACAATGCTTTGAAAAAGTATTCATACCCCTTGACATTTTCCAAATTTTTCATGTTACAACCAAAAATGTAAATGTATTTTATTGGGATTTTATGTGGTAGACCAACACAAAGTGGCACATAATTGTGAAGTGGAAGGAAAATTATAAATGGTTTTCAATTTTTTTTTACAAATAAATATCCGAAAAGTGTGGCATGGCGTGGAACCACCTTTCGCTGCAATTACAGCTGCAATTCTTTTTGGCGATGTCTCTACCAGCTATGCACATCTAGAGAGTGAAATGTTTGGCCATTCTTCTTTGCAAAAAAGCTCAAGCTCTGTCAGATTGGATGGAGAGCGTCTGTAATCAGCAATTTTCAAGTCTTGCCACAGATTCTTAATTGGATTTGGGTCTTGACTTTGACTGGACCATTCTAACACATGAATATGCTTTGATCTAAACGATTCCATTGTAGCTCTGGTTGTTTGTTTAGTGTCTTTGTCCTGCTGGAAGGTGAACCTCTGCCCCAGTCTCAAGTCTTTTGCAGACTCTTAGAAGGTTTTCTTCTAAGATTGCCCTGTATTTGTCTCCAACCATCTTCCCATCAACTCTGACCAGCTTCCCTGTCCTTGCTGAAGAAAAGCATCCCAACAACATGATGCTGCCACCACCATGTTTTATGGTGGGTATGGTGTGTTCAGGGTGATGTGCAGTGTTAGTTTTCTGCAATACAACATTCAATTTTGGTCTCATCTGACCAGAGCACCTTCTTCCACATGTTTCCTGTGTCCCCCACATGGCTTCTCGCAAACTGCAAACAGGACTTCTTATGACTCTCTTTCAACAATGGCATTCTTTTTGCCGCTCTTCCATGAAAGCCAGATTTGTGTAGTGCACGACTAATAGTTGTCCTGTGGATAGTTTCTCCCACCAGAGCTGTGGATCTCTGCAGCTCCTCCAGAGTTACCATGGGCCTCTTAGTTGCTTCTCTGATTAATGTTCTCCTTGCCCGGCCTGTCAGTTTAGGTGGACGGCCATGTCTTGGTAGGTTTGCAGTTGTGCCATATGCTTTCCATTTTCGGATGATGGATTGAACAGTGCTCCGTAAGATGTTCAAAGCTTGGGATATTTTTTTATAACCTAACCCTGCTTTAAACTTCTTCACAACTTTATCCCTGACTTGTCTGGTCTGTTCTCTAACAAACCTTTGAGGGCTTCACAGAACAGCTGTATTTATAGTGAGATAACATTTCACACAGGTGAACTCTATTTACTAATTAGATGACTTCTGAAGACTTTTGGTTCCACTAGATTTTAGTTAGGGGTATCAGAGTAAAGGGTGCTGATTACAAACAAATTCACACCACACTTTTCAGATATTTATTTGAAAAAAAAAATTGAAAACCATTTATAATTTTCCTTCCACATCACAAATATGTGCCATTTTGTGTTGGTCTACCACATAAAATCCCAATAAAATACATTTACGTTTTTGGTTGGAACATTTCAAGGGGTATGAATACTTTTTCAAGGCACTGTACATCTGGAGGTAAAGAGATTTAACCTCCCCATACACAAAGGCTTCTTCACAGTAAGGCCTCATGCCCACTGATGTTTTTACAGCTGCGTTTTTTACAGCTTAAAAACGCCTGTCCATGTTATTGTAAATTTTTACTTTTTTTAAAAAAAAAAAACAAAAAAAACCCGTCAGAGCTAAAAAAACGTGACCCCGCGCTAGTGCGCGTTTTTGCGCGTTAGTGCGCGTTTTTTGACGCTCGCGTTTTTTTCTGCCTAACTCCGACGCTGAGGAACGCACTGGTCCTGGTTTTTTTTTACAGCTTAAAAACGTCTATGCTATTTTCAGCTCAAAATCGTCTAGGTGGGCATGAAGCTATAGACTAACATGGACAGGCTTTTTTAAGCTGTAAAAAACGCTCAAAAACGCGGCTGAAAAAACGTCCGTGGGCATGAGGCCTAAGAGCTGTAAAAATGTGGAATAGAGTCCGCAAGAACTAGTTCTGGCCAGCTCAGTACATTGTTTTAAAAAAAGAGCTGGTTGCATTCCTAAATGCACAAAATATAACTGGATTCTAGCATTTAGAGTTAAATATATTTTTATTATTTTCAAAAAAAGATTATACGGCATATAAGAAGGAACAATAGAATGGACAACACCTTGATCAATAGTCATCCTATAAACTGTAAGACATGGTATAAAATAATGAAAGGCAATGCATGAAAACATATCAATAGATGAGCATGGTCTTCCATAATATATAAAAAAAATGCTAGGTGGACATCTCTAAGGTCCCTTTCACACTGGGGCGGGAGGTGCGCTGGCGGTAAAGTGCCCCTTTTTTTAGCGGCACTTTCTTGTCGGAATTGTGGCGGTATTCGGCTGCTAGTGGTGCGGTTTTAACCCCCGCTAGCAGCCGAAAAAGGGTTAATACCGCTCTGCAGAGGCGCATTGCGGACAGTATAGCCGCGGTGTCCCATTGCCTTCACCGCTCCAAAAATGCGGCTAGCAGGACTTTTGGAGCAGTCCTGCTAGCGCACCGCTCCAGTGTGAAAACCCTTGGATTTTCGCTTTTTCAAATTGTGATTTTTTTGGAATTTTCGAATTAACGCTTTTCGAATTAACGCTTTTTGAATTTCCGAATTTTGAATTTTCTAATTTCCGATTTTTGAATTTTCAAATTAACGCTTTTCGAATTTTCGAATTAACGCTTTTCGAATTAACGCTTTTCGAATTAACGCTTTTTGAATTTACGATTTTCGAATTTACGATTTTCCGAATTTAGGATTTCTCGAATTTTCGAATTTCCGATTTCGAAAATCCGCTTTTCGAATTTGGAAATTAGGAAATTAGAAAATCGTAAATTAGAAAATCGAATAGCAGAAATTAGAAAATCCAAAAATTCTAAGTTTGTAAATTAGAAATTTCTTAAAATTCGAATTTCGGAATATCGAAATTCCTGAAATTCGAAAATTCGAAAATTCAAAAATCCAAAATTCAAAAATTCAAAAATTCAAAAATCCAAAAATCTAAAATTCAAAAATCCAAAATCCAAAATTCGGAAATTCGAAAATCGGAAAATCAAATTCGAAAATCGGAAATTCGAAAAGCGTTCGAAAATTTAAAAAACTCACAATTTGAAAATTCGAAAATCCAAAAATTCGAAGTTTGCAAAATTCGAAATTTCTTAATTCGGAATATCAAAAATTTCGGAAATTCGAAGATCCAAAATTCGAAAATTCAAAATTCGAAAATTCGAAAATCGGAAATTTGAAAAGCATTAATTCGAAAATTAAAAAAAATTACAATTTGAAAATTCGAAAATTCAAAGTTAGGAAATTTGAAAATCGGAAATTAGAAAATCGGAAATTCGAATAGCAGAAATGTGAAAATCCGAAAATTAGAAGTTTGCAAAATTAAAAATTTCTTAATTCGAATTTCGGAATAGCAGAAATTAGAAATTCGGAAATTCTAAAATTCAAAGTTAGTTAATTAGAAAATCGGAAATTCGAAAAGCAGAAATTTGAAAATCCGAAGAATTTCAGAAATTCGAAATTCGAAAATTCGAAAATCATAAATTCGGAAATTCAAAGTTAGGAAGTTTGAAATTTCGACAATCCAAAATTCGAAGTTAGGAAATTCGAAATATCGGAAATTAAAAATTTTGGAAATTCTGTAGGGCGCGCGCGGTGCGCTGTGATCACCCGAGTCACTGAGACTCGGGCGATCACCGATCCGAGTAAGGGGCCGATCCCGACCCCTTACCACGTGATCAGCTGTCAGCCAATGACAGCTGATCATGTGATGTAAACAAAGAATCGGTAATCGTTTTTTTTTCTCCTCACGCTGACAGCGTGAGGAGGAAAAAAAGCCGATCACCGGCTCTTTCACAAGGGACATCGGTCCCGAAGAGGAAGGGGGCAGAAGGAGCCTCATCAGTGCCAGATGCCAGTGCCAGCCATTGTGAATAGAATTGCTCCCTGCCAGTGCCACTTATGAATGCCCACAGTGCCACATATCAATGCCCACAGTGCCACCTATCAATACCCACAAGTGCCACCTATCAATGCCCACAAGTGCCGCCAATCACTGCCCCATCAGTGCCACCTAGCAATACTGCCTATCAGTGTAACCTACCAGTGCCCATCACTGGCACCCATCAGTGCCCATCACTGCCACCTATCAGTGCCCATCACTGCCACCTATCAGTGCCACCTATCAATGCCACCTATTAGTGCCACTTCTCAGTGCCCACCAGTGCCACCTATCAATGCTCTTCAGTGCCACCCATCAGTGCCACCTCTCAGTGCCGCCTATCAGTGCCCACCAGTGCCGCCTATCAGTGCCCACCAGTGCCGCCTTATCGGTGCCCACCAGTGCTGCCTTATCGGTGCCCATCTGTGCAGCCCATCGGTGCCCATCAGTGCAGCCTCAACAGCGTACATCAATGAAGGAGAAAAATTACCTGTATACAAAATTCAATAACAAAATATAAAAAAAAATATATATATATTTTTTTTAAATCAGTCTTTTTATTTTTTTTGAACAAAAAATAAAAGCCGCAGAGGTGATCAAATACCACCAAAAGAAAGCTCTATTAGTGGGGAAAAAATGATAAAAAATTTTATTTGGATACAGCATTGTATGACCGTGCAATTGTCATTCAAAGTGCATCAGCGCTGAAAGCTGAAAATTGGTCTGGGCAGGAGGGGGGTTTAAGTGCCCTGTAAGCAAGTGGTTAAGACACTTTCTTTTCTAACTGAATTAGAAAAATTCACACAGCATACCTGGGGTCTCTTTGATGCCCCTTAACAGAACCAGCACTCTTTGGAGGCCAAAACGTTCAGCTGCTCAAAACTGGGCCACTTCTGCCTAAAGGCTTTGCACCCTATACCAGTCCATGATTAGGTCTATTAGGTTCCCCACACTAATGCCCCGTACACACGATCGGGATTTCCAATGGGAAAAGTCAGTCGAAAATTCCGACAGGAAAATTGAGAACCTGCTCTCAATCTATTTCTCTCAGAATTCCCGACAGAAAAAGTTTGATGGAGCATGCACACGGTCGGAATTTCCGACCAAAAGCTCCCATCTGACTTTTTCTGTCGGGAATCCCGACCGTGTGTATGAGGCATTAGCTCTTTGGACCAATCAGCAACCATAGGCAGGGCAAATTTGACCTTTCCTGCCCTGCTGAACATAATCCTATGTTCATGGAGGTGCTCTGCAAAATCTGGATCCCTCCCAGTTATTAAATAAAACATTTTAGACTGTCTGTATCATGGGAGGTTTTTACATTTTTGTGTGAGTGTATTATAAATGAATTAAACAGTATAGAGCTACAGCATCAAAGCAAAGACTCACAAGAACAATAAAACATTGCTACAAAGGAGTTAGTTTAAAAGGCAGGACATTAGGTATGCAATTTTCTCTCAGTTCACTGACAGTGATACGAGTCAATAGAACAAAACATCTCCATGTGTTTCTTTCTCCTTTTGTGTTATATTATCATTATCACCGTCTTCTTATAACATCCCTCTGCATGTATCTAATCCTCTGTCCATAACACATCACTGACAGCAGAATTCTGGCACAGAAGCCGAGTAATTTAAGCCTTTATCCTGTAAATAATTAAAACTGGAAATAAAATTAGAAGCTAAAATCATAACAAATAATCAAGTATGTGGTGTAAGGCTGTGAGCGTCCTGTAATTGAATTTATCTCTATTTGTCTCTTGTCAAAAACAAAACACTATTAAAACAATTAGTCCGCAGCAAAAAAGATACTTGAGGGATACAAGCTTGCAAGGCGAGGCGAAATATGCCAGGTAGAGTGTAAACCATGACAACCAATCCGCAATCATGTCTCATTGCCCTGAGTGCTTTAAAGCTGGCCAAACACATACCAATACAAACTCATACAGCCACATCTTCCATTGAGTCAGCAGCCTGTGCTTTAGATGATTATAGGGAGAAGAGGTCTAAGGCCCCTTTCACAGCAGCGGACTGCCTGTCTGTTTTTTAGGCAGACCTGATCGGACCGGCCATTGTTCTCTAATGCCCCGTACACACGCTCAGGATTTCCGACGGGAAAAAGTCCGTTGGGAATCCCGATGGGAAAAAAGAGAGCTGGTACTCTTTTTTTGCCGGCGGGTTTGGCAGTTTTCCCGTTGGAAAAACTGCGAGGGAGCATACGCACGGCCGGGATTCCCAGCCAAAAGCTCTCCTCACAGTTTTCCCATCGGAAAACCCCGTCATGTGTACGGGACATAGGGCTGTGGATGTCAGCGGACCGCTGTCACCCACCGGCATCCGATCCAATCCGATCTGCTAAAAACAGACGCATGGGCATACGTTCAGCATCTGTCTGATCGGATCGGATGACAATCATATAGAAATGGCCACAAAGTTTTTTTTTTTTTTACAAATTCTTTATTTTAATTTTTTTTCCTTTCACAAAGATAGTCATACAGCAGCATTAAACAGTATGCGTCTCTACAACAATTCTATTATTTTATGCAGAAATACATCTTCTTTACATTGACGTTAATTCATCTTTCACACATAATAGAGATTTTTTCAATTCTCATACATCTATCTTACCCTTTTAACCGCCCCTTTATACTAGTCTGCTGTAATGGCATATCCTTGTTATACTTTCATTAACCTGGGCCCAATCCCGGTTATCCCCCCTGCCCGCAGAGAATACCTCTGAGATTCAGGCATAGAGCATGAACAAAGAAAAAGAGAAACCAAAAAACAAGAGTTGTAAAGACAAGAACAGAGATAGAAAAGGAGAGAGAAAAAAAAAAGAGAGAAAACCCCCCTCACATCTCACATCCCACCCCAACTGCTCCCTATATGTAATATAGGGAGTCCAAATTTGTCGGAACTTGTCCTCCTGCTCCCTTAGCATCATAGTAAGATTTTCCATTTGTTGAATTTCTGTTATTTTCGTGAACCATTGTGATCTGTTTGGTGAGATAGTGTTTTTCCAAAGAACTGGGATACATGTGTAGTGGGTATGTACTTTCCCGGGTGTAAATTTGAACTTGACAGAGACATTGGTGATGTGAAATTCCCTGCAGCCCAGCGGGTGGCGCTGTTGCCCTGGGCTGGGGTTGAATCATTGCTGTGTGTTGTGCTTCCTTTTTTGCCCTCCCTCGGCAGCGGTATGGTGGGGCGGGGAACCCGCCGTGCTTGCTGGGAGAGGGTATAAAGGGGTCGGCCATCTTTGTCACGGGGTCGAAGTCCCAGGCACCTTCAGCTTGTGGACGGTGGTTTGTGTCGGTTCTCTAGGCGGGCCTAGGCCTAGAGGACAATCGGAGGTCGTGTTCCATCCCAGGCACCTTTAGCCTGGGGTGACGTACTCGGATGGAGGTCCGGAGCTCAGTGCCCAACACTGAGTTCCGCGACGGAAGGAGATCCTAGGGAACCCCGGGAGTGGGTACCCGAATCCGGAAGGCACAATGGACCGGGGGGAGCTCCTCACTTGAAGACCCGGTGCAGCATATTGCCGGTGACAGGTGAGCCTCTCGTCGGAGACCGCCTGGAAGGAAATCCCCCCTCGTGCGGAGACCGTAACCCACTTTCAGGAAGGAAAGTGGAGAACTACATTGTGTCTGGGCCTATTCGCATCCACACCTGCTTTCTTGTTCTGTTTCTATCAAGGGAGTTCAACTGATTGTGTTCATTCGCAGAAGAATAAAGGAGTGTTGAACTTTAATGGTGTGGGGCTCATTTCCTGACAGACATTGTTCAAGGTGACTCTTGGAGGGAGGATCCAGATGCACAGCACTGACCCGAAGGTAATACAAGAACGTTGCTTATACCGCACTGACACATGTGGTGGAAGCCAGGCGTGGTGTCCCCGCTCCCTCCCCTCTAAGATACCCCTAGACAAAAGAAAGACGAGACGAGAGAAAGAGGGGAGTGAGGAGGCCGCTACACATGCTTTCGCTGTTGCACAAGTTTCAGTCTAAATGCTATGACAATCTTGTAGCACTTGCTGCTGATGTTTTGGTCATCTATTTCTTAAGTATATGTAAACCCTCACCTTGTAAAATAATCTATTCAGTTCGAAATAGAAATGAAAGGCAAAATGTTTGTGTATAGGTATAGAAAAAAAATATTAATTTTGTTCCCCCTTTTTATCAGTGATTTCATACCCTCTGTTCTCAGCTGCATATGAGCTGGGGGGAGGAGAACCTGCAGCATACTGAGCTTACCAGTAAATGACTGTTCGGGGGGGGGGGGGGGGTCAGGATTGATCATTGGAGGAGAGCAGGGTGAGGCCCCAGCACAGCTAGAGAACTGACCACGTGTGTTCTCCTGTCAATTTTTAATAGGAAAACAGAGGGACTGGCAGGAATACCAGGTATTTCAAACAAAGGAGTACAAAACAAACAATACAAAGATTACAGTATACTTTCTCATGCAGGTACATAGTACAGCAGGCACATATCAGGAATAGGAAATGTTGGGTTTAGGGAGTGAATACCCAAATTGGATCTTAGGGCAAGGTGACACTGTCCCTTTATGAAACATGTCTAATGCCCCATACACACGATCGTTTTTCATGCCGTTAAAAATGCCATTTTTTAAAATGGCCATTAAAACCGATCGTGTGTATGCTCCAGAGCATTTTTAACGACGTGAAAAATGGCTATTAAAAATTTCGAACATGCTCTATTTTTTCACGTAGTTTTTCATGTCGTTTTTTTTAACGACGTGAAAAACGATAGTGTGTATGCTTTTACGAGGTGAAAAAAAAATGCGTATGCTCAGAATCAAGTATGAGACGGGAGCACTCGTTCTGGTAAAACTAGCGTTCGTAATGGAGATAGCACATTCGTCACGCTGTAACGGACTGAAAAGCACGAGGCTGAAAAGCGCGAATCGTCGCTCAACAAACTTTACTAACATGAAGGGTGGCGCCATCCGAACAGAACTTCCCCTTTATAGTGCCGTCGTACGTGTTGTACGTCACTGCGCTTTGCTTGAACATTTTTTAAAATGATCATGTGTACGCAAGACAGGCTTGAGAGGAAACATGAAAAAAAACGACGAGAAAAACGTCGGTTTAAAAAATGGCATGAAAAACGATCGTGTGTACGCATTAGTGCTACTCTAATCACTGATTAAATGAGTGCTTGAAAAAAAAGTGTTTACAAAGAATGCAAATAAACACAAATACAGTGCCTTAAAAAAGTATTCCTGCCCCTTGAAATTTTTAAAATTTTGTCATGTTACAACCAAAAACGAAAATGTATTTTATTGGGATTTCATGTGATAGACCAACACAAAATGGCACATAATTGGGAAGTAAAAGGAAAATTGTAAATGGTTTACAATTTTTATTTACACATGAATATGTGAAAAGTGTGGAGTACATTTGTATTCAGCCCCCTGAGTCAATACTTTGTACAATCATCTTTCACTGCAATTACAGCTGCAAGTCTTTTTGGGGATTTCTCTTTGCACATCTAAAGTGAAATTTTTGTCAATTTTTCTTTGCAAAATAGCGCAAGCTCTGTCAGATTAGATGGAGAGCATCTGTGAACAGCAATTTTCATGTCTTGCCACCGATTCTCAATTGAATGATTAACCACTTCAATACAGGGCTTTTTATACCACTTCCATACCGGGCCTATTCTGGCACTTCTCTCCTACATGTACAAATCATCATTCTTTTGCTAGAAAATTACTCAGAACCCCCAAACATTATATATTTTTTTTAGCAGACACCCTAGGAAATAAAATGACGGTCATTGCAACTTTTTTTCATGCACGGTATTTGCGCAATAATTTTTCAAACGCCTTTTTTTGGGCAAAAAAATATTTTCATGAATTAAAAAATAACAAAACAGTAAAGTTAGCCCAATTTTTGGGGAAAATATGAAAGATGATGTTACGCCAAGTAAATAGATACCTAACATGTTACACTTTAAAATTGTGCACACTCATGGAATGGCGCCAAACTTCGGTACTTGAAAATCTCCATAGGCGACGTTTAAATTTTTTTAACCGGTTACCAGGTTAGAGTTACAGAGGAGGTCTAGTGCTAGAATTGTTGCATGCGCTCTAACACACGCGGCGATACCTCACATGTGGTTTGAACGGCGTTTACATATGTGGGCGGGACTTACGTGTGCGTTCGCTTCTGATCGCGAGCTACCGGGGACAGGGGCGATTACATTTTTTTTTTATTATTATCTATTTATTTTTTTACTTATTTTTTTTTTATTTTTACACTTATTTTACTTTTTTTTTGATCACTTTTATTCCTATTACAAAGAATGTAAACATCCCTTGTAATAGGAATGTGTGTGACAGGTCCTCTTTATTGAGAGATGCGGGGTCAATAAGACCCCACATTTCTCCTCCAGGCTGGAAAGCATGAGATCATGAAAAATTTCACTGATCTCATGTTTACTAGCCGCAATGGCGGCTTTGTTTACATCTGAGGACCTGGGCGTGACTCCGACAGTCATAGAAATGACTGGTGACCATCTGGTCACCAGTCATCTCTATGCTCATCACGTGACCCACCAGCGGCACCGGACGATTCTCTCCGGGTCCCCGATGGCACGGGAGAGCCCAGAGAAGCACCGGATGGCGGTGGGAGGGGGGATGACCCCTCCCGCCGCCTATAAGAACGATCAAGCGGCGGAACCGCCGCTATGATCGTTCTTATGGTGCACAGAATCGCCGGCACAACAAAAGTATATCTGAATGATGCCTCTAGCTGCAGGCATCATTCAGATATACCCCCACAAAGCCCAGGATGTCATATGACGCCCACCCAGGATGGGAGATCCCATCTGTGGGCGTCATATTACTATGGCTGGGTATTGAAGTGGTTAATGCTCTCCTTGCCCGGCCTGTCAGTTTAGGTGAACGGCCAAGTCTTGGTAGGTTTGCAGTTGTGCCATACTCTTTCCATTTTCGGATGATGGATTGAACAGTGCTCTGTGAGATGTTCAAAGCTTGGGATATTTATTTATAACCTAACCCTGCTTTAAACTTCTCCAAAACGTTATCCCTGACCAGCCTGGTGTGTTCCTTGGCCTTCATGATGCTGTTTGTTCCATAAGGTTCTCTAACAAACCTCTGTGGCTTCACAGAACAGCTGTATTTATACTGAGATTAAATTACACACAGGTGGACTCTATTTACTAATTAGGTAACTTCTGAAGGCAATTGGATCCACTAGATTTTAGTTAGGGGTATCAGAGTAAAGGGGGCTGAATACAAATGCATGCCATACTTTTCAGATATTTATTTGTAAAATATTTTGAAAACCATTCATAATTTTCCTTACACTTCACAAATATGTGCCACTGTGTGTTGGTCTATCATATAAAATCCCAATAAAATACATTTACATTTTGGATTGTAACACAATGTGGAAAATTTCAAGGGGTGTGAATACTTTTTCAAGGCACTGTAATTGCACAAATTGTGAAAAAAAAATTGTATAAATTACAAACAATGGCACACATACTATAAAGGGTGAAATAACGCTGTCATAAAAAGTAAGCAATTGGCAAAACTATGTGACACTCACAGTACAGAGATCCAAATAATGACATAAAATACTCCACAGAAATTACATAAATTGTGAAAAATTGCATAAAACATAAAACTGTCACCTGTCACCACTCTGAGATCCACACCACTCCACTTCCATTATCTGATCCACTTTCTGTGAGCCCAAGCCATTATGGACACACCCCACCTGGAGGGTTTTCCATCACACCAATATGAACTAACAGCACTTTTAAATGCAATGGTGCTTAAGCAATATTAGGTGAGTGCTGCCCTGTCTAGGAGTAATGACCATCAACATCGAAAGAAAACCAGAAGACACTATGACATCATGTGATGTGACCAGCCAGATAACTGCAGGTATGTAGAACGTGCTTTAAAAAAAACGTATGCCTTGTACACACGATAGGAATTTCCGATGGAAAAAGTCAGACGGACTTTTTCTATCGGAAATTCCTACCGTGTGTGTGCCCCATCTGAGAAATTCCGATGAATTCCATCGGAGTTTAAATATAGAACATGTTCTACTTTATTCCGATGGAATTCTGTCGGAATTCTGATGTGCTTTTGGCCGGAGAATAGTCCGACCGTGTGTACGGGGCATAAGTGTGCAGATTTGGAGGGGGAGGGGCTCTCAGTTAGGAATGTTCTTACTGAAAATGGAGTTGGACTTAAAACTATCTTCATAAATGTAAATATTAAAGGGGTTGTAAAGCTTCAATTTTTTTTTTTTTTTAAATAACAAACATGTTATACTTACCTCCACTGTGCAGCTCGTTTTGCACAGAGTGGCCCCGATTCATGTTTTCTGGGGTCCCTCGGCAGCTATCTCGGCTCCTCTCTGCTTCTGGTAACCCCCCTGGGAAGCTCCCTCCCAAGGGGGATACCTTGCCGGTGCAATCCGAGCCCTGTATCCGGCGTCCATAGCTGCCGACTACAGGACTCGGCCCCGCCCCCCCGGCCCTCGTGTCATTGGAGTTGATTAACAGCAGCGCGAGCCAATGGCTGCGCTGATATCAATCTATCCAATGAAGAGCCGAGAAGACCGGGCCGAGAAGAGGCGAGAAGCAAGCGTGTTCTCAATGCGGGACTTTCGAGGGCTCAGGTAAGTAAACGGGGGGCTGTTAGGCCGGTAAGTAGCAGATGTTTTTTCACCTTAAAGCGGATGTTCCGCGGTCCCTCGTTTTTTTTATTTTATGTGCATTTAATGGGGTTACAGATACCAACTTAGTACTCACTTGTTAGGCGATTAGAACCATCCCCTGTCTGTTTTCGTTCCAAATATAAACTTTTAAAAAACGATCCTGGGATTTTCCATTTTGCTTGTGGGCATTGTGAAGCCCACAAGCACAGACTTCCGGGAAGCGAGTGAAATAGCGTGAGATTACGATGGTCAGCGTTCCAAATTGTCTCCTGGGAAGCATGACACTGTGCTCCCAGGAGACATTGAGGACACCTCCCAGCAAACACTGGGGCGCCGGGGAGAAGAAAAGATACACCCACTCTTGCAGGAGGAATTCCCGGAAGTCAGAATTAATACTGCTGATTCACGGTAATTACATCCGCCCCAAAAAAATAATTAGCCATAGGTATATGTATATGGTCCAAAGATCAGGATAAGCTAATGTGTATATTTTGGGTGAACCTCCGCTTTAATGCATAGGATGCATTAAGGTGAAAAAACATGAAGGTTTACAACCCCTTTAAAGCGGAGTTCCACCCAAATTTGGAACTTCCGCTTTATCCACTCCTCGCCCCCTTACATGCCACATTTGGCATGTAATTTTTTTGGGGGGGGAGTGGGGGCTTCAGTAGGAGTGGGACTTCCTGTCCCACTTCCTCCTTCCGCCCTGGGCTCGCCTAGGCGATACGTCACATCGCCTTGTGGCGGCCCCTCCCTGTAGGCGATCACCTGGGACGTGCCAGGTCCCAGGCGATCGCCTGTCCATTCAGAGAGCGCTGCGCTGTTCGCGCATGCGCAGTGAGTGCCCGGCCGTGAAGCCGAAAGCTGTCACGGTCGGGTGCCCACACAATGAATGGAGGTGCCGGCGGAGAAGGGGAGAGAGGAGCGGAGCTCCAGGCGTCGCATCGCTGGACAGTGGAACATGTAAGTGTATGTTTATTAAAAGCCAGCAGCTACACTTTTTGTAGCTGCTGACTTTTAATCAACATAAAAAAAGGCTGGAACTGCCCTTTAAGGGCAGATAAAAAAACTTTTGGTGTGGCCATTGGTGGGCTGAAATAACAGCCAGCTTTTTATTTCTTTTGATAGCTTTAATATCATAAGTTCGTTTGTAATATAGCTTGGCAACAGAGGAGCAAAACTAAAATTTGAGTTTTGAGTGGATCCAGCCTTTATGATATAATATGCCTTTTTTGTCAGTATAAAGCCCCGTACACACGGTCGGACTTTTGCCCAACAAACTTCGTTTTGAGCAAGTTGGACCAACAATCCGACCGTGTGTACGCTCCATCAGACAAACTTTTTTTGTTTGGTTTTGGATTTCATCGGACAAAAGTTGGGTCTGCAAACGGACAAACTTTTTCCCAACAAAAGTCCGATGGAGCAAAGTCCGACCGTGTGTACAGATAACCATCGGACTTTAGTCCGATGGACAAAACAACTAATGTTAAAATCAACCAACAATAGCAGAAGTTGACCAAAGGGTGGCAGTAAAGATCAGAAAAGAGCAGAAAAAGCATGTGATGTTGTAAGAAGTTTTAAGAAAGTTTGCAGAAAAGTCTGAGCGTGTGTATGCTATGGGTGTTCCCAACCAACTCCGTTCGGACAAAAAACCACCGAAAAGTCTGATGGAAGTCCGACCGTGTGTACGAGGCTTAAGCAATACCAAAGAGAAACAGTAGACATTCAGACAACATGTTACCGTATTTTTCCAGGTGTTCTCCTTTAAATGGATACATTTATAATGTGTGTGTAAATTCAGTCACCAAATGACAGTTTCTAAATGCAAAAAGAACTGTACTTGACCTTTTTGTTTTCAATAAAATAAGGGTAGAATGTAGAATTGTCTGCCAGTAACTGGTTCCACATCCTTAATAATGGAGAAAACAAAAAATTGTGTTAAATGTACTAGTCAAAAAAATTATTACTTTTTTAAATCCTCAGACATCGTTCACCAGCTTGAAAGTAGATCTTAATAATCACATTTCTGAGCAAGAATGCCAGTAAGCACTTTGTTTAGGGATTACGCTCTTTGTGTGGGAAGAGATGACTCTTGACTGTCTAAAGTGGTTTTGTTGCATATTTGTCATTTGGAAATGTTGCCATGGCTTATTTGTTTTTTGAAAGATGTTTTCTGTATTTGTAAGGTAGAAAATGTTCTTTAAAATATATTTCCTTTGGGAATAAAATAGATCTAATCATAGTTTAGTGGACAGGGTTAAAACTCATCTTTGAAAATACTCCTGTTTCTTGTCACAGGGATGGGCAACACATTTGTGCAGACAGCTAGACAAGGAAACTCTGAAATTTAAGGGTCCATTTATTGTAGATGTTGGGTGGATGTGTTCCGGACCCCCTCACATTGCTATGTAGACCTGAAACTGTGCTATTTATAATATCCTATCCTGGTTTGCAATATTTGAAAACATCTGAAAACTCATAGATAATTTACCATGGACAACCAAATACAGATTTTTAAGAAACTGACTTAAAAATCTATATTCGCCCAGATAGCAAGCAATTGTTCTGCAATATTGTAAATGACTTGCCAGGCTTCACAAGTTTGTTGCACAATTGCAAGTCTGCATTGCATGACTCCGGATCAACTTTCTTTCCTGACAGACTCCATGGCAGACTACGTGTGGGTTAACCCCGCCTCCTCTCCACAGCTATAGGACCCCATACCCATAAATTTGAGCTCACCTCCACAGACAGGTGTTCCTTTTCTATCCTCCTCACATGGACCCTTCATTATGCAATTCAGGTGCAGTCCAGGATGTCTGTCGGATCAGGTACGAGTTGTGCGGTGCACCCAAGGCCCAGCTATGAGCAGGTGAGTGGTTTTGGGCTGATGGATACCCCTATGGTGGAAGGGATGTGGCCCCAGCGTACCATGACGGATGGTGGATCTCAGCTGGCAAGGTCTGAAGACTTTTTCTATTTCCATGGCAGATAGTTTTTGTTTGTTTTTATATCTTTCTCTGCTGTTTTTTCTCTGTCACACAGCGCCGCTAAGCTTAGTATATGTGTGGAACGCTTTTGCGTTCCAGGATGCCATTCCCTTCCTGATCACGGCCTGTTGAACGTCTGCGCATGCGCAGAGCCACGGTGAAACCGAGGCTTGGTTTTCGCACATGCGCAGTATGGCGGAGGGGTCAGGGGCCGCGCAGGCGCAGTAGGTTCGGTCCCTCAGATGCATGCGCACAGCGGGACCGGCCATGACGTCATTCCGGCGGGTGATTTAAACCGCTGAGGAGCCCTATACAGGTGGGATAACCTGTGGGCATATAGCAGCAGCCTCCCAGAGTCTCAATACTACCAGGACGGGGTAAGCACTTCTTGGCAATGTAATGCATGTAATGTTTGTAATGCTTAGTGTCTCTTAACCACTTAAGCCCCGGACCATTTGGTAGCTAGAGGACCAGAGGTGAATTCAGAATTTTGCACTGCGCTGCTTTAACTGTAAATTGTGCGGACATGCAATGTTGTACTGAAACAAAATTTGCGTCCTTTTCTTCCCACAAATAGAGCTTTCTTTTAATGGTATTTGATTGCCTCTGCGATTTTTATTTTTTGCGAGATAAACGGAAAAAGACCGAAAATTTTGAAAAAAAATGATATTTTCTACTTTTTGTTATAAGAAAAATCGAATAAACTCAATTGTAGTCATACATTTAGGCCAAAATGTATTCAGCCACATGTCTTTAGTAAAAAAAATGTCAATAAGCGTATATTTATTGGTTTGCGCAAAAGTTATAGCGTCTAAAAAATAGGGTACATTTTCTGGAATTTACACAGCTTTTAATTTATGACTGCCTATCTCATTTCTTGAGGTGCTAAAATGGCAGGGCAGTACAAAACCCCCCCAAATGACCCCATTTTGGAAAGTAGACACCCCAGGGAAATTGCTGAGAGGCATGTTGAGCCCATTGAATATTTTTTTTTTTGTCCCAAGTGATTGAATAATGACAAAAAAAAAAAAAAATACAAAAAGTTGTCACTAAATGATATATTGCTCACACATGCCATGGTTATATGTGGAATTTCACCCCAAAATACATTCTGCTGCTTCTCCTGAGTACGGGGATACCACATGTGTGGGACTTTTTAGGAGCCTAGCCGCATACGGGCCCCCGAAAACCAAGCACCGCCTTCAGGATTTCTAAGGGCGCAAATTTTTGATTTCACTCCTCACTACCTATCACAGTTTCGAAGGCCATAAAATGTCAAAATAGCACAAAACCCCCCTAAATGACCCCATTTTGGAAAGTAGACACCCCAAGCTATTTACTGAGAGGCATGATTAGTCCATGGAATATTTTATATTTTGCCACAAGTTGCAGGAATATGACAAACTTTATTTTTTTTGCACAAAGTTGTCACTAAATGATATATTGCTCACACATGCCATGGGCATATGTGAAATTACACCCCAAAATACATTCTGCTGCTTCTCCTGAGTATGGGGATACCACATGTGTGGGACTTTTTGGGAGCCTAGTCGCGTACGGGACCCCAAAAACCAAGCACCACCTTCAAGGTTTCTAAGGGCATAAATTTTTGATTTCACTCCTCACTACCTATCACTACCTATCACAGTTTTGAAGGCCATAAAATGCCAAGATGGCACAAAACCCCCCCAAATGACCCCATTTTGGAAAGTAGACACCCCAAGGAAATTGCTGAGAGGCATGTTGAGCCCATTGAATATTTTTTTTTTTTGTCCCAAGTGATTGAATAATGACAAAAAGAAAAAAAAATGTACAAAAAGTTGTCGCTAAATGATATATTGCTCAAACATGCCATGGTTATATGCAGAATTGCACCCCAAAATACATTTGGTTGCTTCTCCTGAGTACGGGGATACCACATGTGTGGGACTTTTTGAGAGCCTAGCCGCGTACGGGCCCCCGAAAACCAAGCACCGCCTTCAGGATTTCTAAGGGCACAAATTTTTGATTTCACTCCTCACTACCTATCACAGTTTTGAAGGCCATAAAATGCCAAGATAGTCCAAAACCCCCACAAATGACCCCATTTTGGAAAGTAGACACCCCAAGCTATTTGCCGAGAGGCATGGTGAGTATTTTACAGCTCTCATTTGTTTTTGAAAATGAAGAAAGACATATTTCTTTTTTTTTTTTTTCTTTTTTCAATTTTTAAAACTTTGTGACAAAAAGCGAGATCGGCAAAATACTCAACATACCTCTCAGCAAATAGCTTGGGGTGTCTACTTTCCAAAATGGGGTCATTTGGGGGGGTTTTGTGCCATCTGGGCATTCCATGGCCTCCGAAACTGTGATAGGCAGTGAGGAGTAAAATCAAAAATTTACACCCATAGAAATCCTGAAGGCGGTGCTTGGTTTTCGGGGTCCTGTACGCGGCTAGGCTCCCAAAATGTCTCACACATGTGGTATCCCCGTACTCAGGAGAAGCAACAGAATGTATTTTGGGGTGCAATTCCACATATAACCATGGCATGTTTGAGCAATATATAATTTAGTGACAACTTTTTGTAAATTTTTTTTTTTTTTTGTCATTATTCAATCACTTGGGACAAAAAAATAAAATATTCAATGGGCTCAACATGTCTCTCAGCAAATAGCTTGAGGTGTCTACTTTCCAAAATGGGGTCATTTGGGGGGGGGGGGTTTGAACTGTCCTGGCATTTTATGCACAACATTAGGAAGCTTATGTCACACATCATCCACTCTTCTAACCACTTGAAGACAAAGCCCTTTCTGACACTTTTTGTTTACATGAAAACATTTTTTTTTTGCAAGAAAATTATGTTGAACCCCCAAACATTATATATATTTTTAAAGCAAAGGCCCTACAGATTAAAATAGTGGGTGTTGCATTTTTTTTTTCCACACAGTATTTGCGCAGCGATTTTTCAAACGCATTTTTTGGGGGAAAAACACACTTTTTTTATTTTTAATGCGCTAAAAAACACTATATTGCCCAAATGTTTGATGAAATAAAAAAGATGATCTTAGGCCGAGTACATGGATACCAAACACGACATGCTTTAAAATTGCGCACAAACGCGCAGCGGCGAGAAACTACATTCATTTTTAAAAGCATTTAAAAGCCTTTACAGGTTACCACGTTGGATTTACAGAGGAGGTCTACTGCTAAAATTACTGCCCTCGATCTGACCTTTGCGGTGATACCTCACATGCATGATGCAATTGCTATTTACATATGACGCTAGACCGACGCTTGCGTTCGCCTTTGCGCAAGAGCAGGGGGGGGACAGCGGTGCTTTTTTTTATTTTTTTTTATTATTATTTATTTTGCTTTTTTATTTTATTTTTAAATTATTCCTTCCATATTTTTTTTTTTTTTAATCATTTTTATTGTTATCTCAGGGAATGTAAATATCCCCTATGATAGCAATAAGTAGTGACAGGTACTCTTTTTTTGAAAAAAAATGGGGGGTTAGACCATAGATCTTTCCTCTGCCCTCAAAGCATCTGACCACACCAAGATCGGTGTGATAAAATGCTTTCCCAATTTCCCAATGGCGCTGTTTATATCCGGGGGGGGGGGGGGCATTCCCTCCCACTGCTTATAAAAGCAGTCCAGAGGCTAATTAGCCACTAGGATTGCTTTTACATGAAAGCCGGCCGCTGGCTGAAAAGAATGATACCCGCAGGCATCAATCTGGTATAACCATTCAAAGTCCAGCAACATACCAGTACGTTGCTGGTCCTTGTTGGACATGTATTGTAATCTTTTTTTTCATGCAGCCTGTTGGCTGAACGAAAAAAAGAGATTGATTGGTGGGTATGCCCACCATTAGAATACCTCCCTTCATCCACCCACTTCTAATGATGGGCATATATGCCGAAGCATGGGGGCATCCTCCCGCAAAAAAGTTATGCCGCGTACACACGGTCGGACTTTTCCACGGGCAAGCCTTCGTCGGAATTTCGACCGTATGTACGCGGCATAAAAGGTTATGCTGCGTACACACGGTCGAACTTTTCCACGGGCAAGCCTCCGTCGGAATTTCGACCGTATATACGCGGCATTAGGAGCAAAATCGCTCCTCCGCCCCTGCTGCCCCCATGCTTCGGCATATATGCTCTTTTTTTAACTGTGGTGGTGAAATCACCTCCTACAGCGTTGGAGTCACGGCTTTATGTATCGTGGGAGCAAACGCTGTTGCTGTCAAGATAAATAAATCCGCGATGCAACTGAATGGCGTACCTGCTAAGCAAATGATGGTTAACATTAAAACAAAGTAACATTACAGTACAACAGTAAGACCTTACCATACCATACCTGCAAAGCAAATACCAAAACAAAACCTAGTAAAAAATAAAACATTTTTTTAACGCAACCTGTGCCTAAAATATATATATGCCGAAGCATGGGGGCATCCTCCCGCAAAAAAGTTATGCCACGTACACACGGTCTGACTTTTCCACGGGCAAGCCTTTGTCGAAATTTCGACCGTATGTAGGCGGCATAAAAGGTTATGCCGCGTACACACGGTCGAACTTTTCCACGGGCAAGCCTCCGTCGGAATTTCGACCGTATATACGCGGCATTAGGAGCAAAATCGCTCCTCCGCCCCTGCTGCCCCCATGCTTCGGCATATATGCTCTTTTTTTACCTGTGGTGGTGAAATCACCTCCTACAGCGTTGGAGTCACGGCTTTATGTATCGTGGGAGCAAACGCTATTGCTGTCAAGATAAATAAATCCGCGATGCAACTGAATGGCGTACCTGCTAAGCAAATGATGGTTAACATTAAAACAAAGTAACATTACAGTACAACAGTAAGACCTTACCATACCATACCTGCAAAGCAAATACCAAAACAAAACCTAGTAAAAAATAAAACCTTTTTTTAACGCAACCTGTGCCTAAAATATATATATGCCGAAGCATGGGGGCATCCTCCCGCAAAAAAGTTATGCCGCGTACACACGGTCGAACTTTTCCACGGGCAAGCCTCCGTCAGAATTTCGACCGTATATACGCGGCATTAGGAGCAAAATCGCTCCTCCGCCCCTGCTGCCCCCATGCTTCGGCATATATGCTCTTTTTTTTTAACTGTGGTGGTGAAATCACCTCCTACAGCACTGGAGTCACGGCTTTATGTATCGTGGGAGCAAACGCTGTTGCTGTCAAGATAAATAATTCCGCGCTGCAGTTGAATGGCGCACCTGAAAACAAAAAATTACATACCTGAAAAGCAAGCATGATAAAACATTGCAGAATGGAATACAGTAAAAAAGAGCAGAACAATAGAGAGAAAATAGAGAGAGAGAGAGAGAGAGAGAGAGAGAGAGAACAATAAAACTACAACTATTTTTGTTTTTTTTATTTTATATTTTTTTTGTGTTTTTGTTTTTTACGTTTTTTTTTTTTCTTTTTTACACTTTTTTTTTAAACTTTAACAACTGTAATGGTTCGGGTCTCTCAAAATGTAATGGCATCTTGGGAGACCCTGTGTAAGTGTGTCCTAGTCTGTGAAATGCTGTACCCTACGCTAAAACTTCACTTTTGAGTGGTAGCGTTCAAAACATTCACCAACGCAAAGACCAGGTTTGTCAGGACAGAGTGGACAATAATAACGGGTGTCACGCCTAAATCCGCGCTTGCTACAGACACGACATCTTTTTTGGGGGGTTCGTTGGGTAGGGGTACTCGGGAGGAGATGCGTATAATGCCTCTCATGCAGCCGGCTTACTGCATTTGGTAGGGGATGGTGAGGTGCAGAACCGCCTGGATACAGGAGTTCTGTGACTATCTCATTCTGGAATTTTAGAAGAGATAAAGTCCCGCCTGAAGCTCTGTATAGCACATGAGCGTTCAGCAAAGCCAATTGAAATAAGGATAGAGACACTTTTTTGTACCAGCGTCTCGCCTTACGGTCAATTAGATACGGCGCCATCAACTGGTCGTTGAGGTCCACCCCTCCCATATTTTTGTTATATTCGTGGACACAGAGGGGTTTCTCCACAACACCAGTCGCCGTAGGAATTTGGACTGTCGTGTCTGCATGAAGGGAGGTAAGAAGGAACACATTCTTATTGTCCCTCCACTTCATAGCGAGCAAGTTATTACACTTTACGCAGGCTCTCTCCCCCAGCCTAAGACGGGCATCTACAAGCCGCTGGGGAAAGCCCCGGCGATTAGGTCGCACGGTGCCACATGCTCCAATCTGATGATCAAACAAGTGACTAAACAGTGGCACGCTCGTGTAATAATTGTCCACATATAAGTGGTACCCCTTTCCAAATAAGGGTGACACCAAGTTCCACACTATCTTGCCAGCGCTCCCTATGTAATCCGGGCAGTTGACCGGCTCAACCTGACTGTCTTTTCCCTCATAAACCATAAAGCTCCATACATAGCCTGTTGCCCTGTCACAGCACTTATAGAGCTTGACCCCGTATCTGGCACGCTTGCTGGGAAGGTACTGCTTGAAAGCCAAGCGGCCAGAAAATTTAATCAGGGACTCATCAACGCAGACAACTTGATCGGGAATAAACAAGGCTGCAAAACGTTCGTTGAAGTGGTTTATGAGGGGCCGAATTTTATAGAGCCGGTCGTATTCAGGGTCCCCACGTGGACGACAAAGTTCATTGTCGTTGAAGTGCATGAACCGCAAAATCTGCTCGTATCGTTTCCTGGGCATGGAGGCAGAGAACACGGGCATGTGGTCAATTGGGTGCGTGGACCAATAAGCACGCAATGACGGGAATTTATGTGTGCCCATGTTGAGGGAAAGGCCCAGAAAGGTCTTAAATTCGGAAACCGTAATTGGTTTCCAATCTTTGGCAATGGAAGGCAACTGGGGATTAGCGGCGATGAATTGACCAGCATATAAATTACTCTGGTCCACAATAGATCTATAGAGATCTTCCGTGAAAAACAGCGAATAATAATCGATTGGCATAAAATCAGCTGTTTCCACCTGAATACCGGGTTGGGCAGTGAATGGGGGAAGTACGGGTTCTGCAGAAGTGGTGGGGACCCAATCGGGATAGGCGAATTCTGCAGGAAGGGCACTATGGGTACGACGGGCCTGCCTTTGTCTTCTTATTGGTGGCAGCGGGACACTACTTGTGCTTGCCACCTCGCAGCTTGAACTGCACTTATGGGACTCGCCACGTCACCACGTGATACTGCAGTGCTGGATGTACGCCCAGGCTGTACTAGGCCGCTGGTGCTTGCCAATTCACCAGAAGGAATAGCGGCGCTAGTACTCCTCTGCTCCATGATACGAGAGCCCTGCGGTTCTTGCTCCTCAACAACCTCAGAAGATCGGGATCGGGTACACCTGACCTTAGCAGGGACCTCAACTTCGTCATCAGAGCTATCTGACGTGGGGCCGCTGACGTCACTGTCTTCTACGGGAAGATATTCTGAGCCTGAATCTGACAGATACGTGACCTCCTCTTCACTATCTGTCATGCTCAGAATCTCGTAGGCCTCTTTAGTAGTGTACCTTCGACTTGCCATTTTGGGCTCTAAATTTAGGGGTACACTAGTAAGATTCACAGGAAAAAAAAGCACCTGACTGTCGTCAGCAAATATATCAAACGCTACAAAAAAACTGTTAGCGGTCGCAGGGATCAGGACTGTCTCTGCGAACGCTGCAGTTATGTGTTTTGTGTTTGGTAAGTGACAGTGATCGATCGATACTGCACTTGGGTGGGCTGGGCTGGGCTGGGCGGAGGGGCTAAACGCAGGTGCTAGCAGGTATCTGGGCTGATCCCGCTAACACTGCGTTTTTGGGAACCCTAAACCGCTGGGGACGCTAGTATAGATCTGATCAGATACTATACCACTAAGGGAGGTGTATGCTTTGCGCGTGGGTGTTAGCGTTACTGGCACTAACCTAACGCTGCCTGGGGCGACGCAGACCCTCTCTGGTGCTAAAACCTAATTGATCTCACCCGCCGGGCGATCAGGGGGTTAAACCTTTATTGGGTTATATACGGCGGGTGCCCTGATGCTATAAAAAGCAAACTAACCAACCAGCGTCACCCGTAACCTTTATATGGTGATCACTGGTGAAAGGGTTAACTAGGGGCAATCAGGGGGTTAAAACCTTTATTAGGTTAAATATGGGGGTACCCGACGCTATATAAAAACCTGACGGGTTACCTAAATAACTAAATAACTAACTGGGTAACCAGTGTCACCAGTGAGGCTTATACGGTGATCACTGGTGAAAGGGTTAACTCTAGGGGCAATCAGGGGGTTAAAATAATATATGGGGGTACCTGACGCTAATAAAAACCTGCGGTGAACCTAAAAATAATTAACTGGCTATCTAGGACACCACCGCCACTAAATACAGCGATCGAAAATACGATCGCTTAGTGACGCTGGCGTTAGGGGGTGAAAGGGTTACCTGGGGGGCGATCAAGGGGTTAAACCTTTATTAGGGGGGGTTAGGGGGCTACCCTGGACCTAAAGGGGCCTAATCCTAACTGCCCTGCAACTTTTTACTATCACAGATGACACTAAAAGCAGTGATCAGTAAAATAAATGATCACTGCAATCAGTGACACTGTGATTGGGGGCTGGGGGGTGACCTGGGGGGTGATCTGGGGGTGACTGGGGGGTGAAATGTGTGCCTATGTGTACCTACGTGTCAGTGGACTGCTGGTGCACTAACCTGCTTCCTCTCTCCTCGGCGCCGGAATCGAAAAGACCGCCGCGAGGGAGATGACATCACTTCCTACTGCCTGTGTTTACATCACATGGCAGAGGAAGCATTTTCATTGGCCGGGAGCGATCGCGAGGGGGTGGCCGAAATCGAATGGTCGCCCCCTCATCTCTGAACGCTCCCCAACGATTAACGGCCGCTCACTGTATAGAAGGGGGGTCCGATCGGACCCCCCAACTGTACAAAGGCGATCACGTATGCTCTACGTGATTGTGCCTGTCGGTGCCATTCTGCCGACGTATATATACAGTGAGCGGTCGTTAAGTGGTTAAAGGGACAGTTTTAAAAAAAAAAAAAAAAAAACTTTTTTTTCTGCGCTGTTCTTGCATTGATTTGCTTATCCTTAGTCTAGGTAGTGGAGTTACGCATCATTGTGTGTCTTCCTCGTCATGGACTCATCTGCACCGCCGTGTGGCCAGCCCTCCCGCACAAGGTCTGTGCGGAGTGGGTAGGGGGTTGGTGTCTTTGGTGTCATTTTTTTCTGGTGGTTGCTAATGGTTACAACCTGCCCACCTTCCTCCCCCTCCCTTTGTCTGTATTATCTCTTACAGCCCGGCTACAACAGTTCATCGGTCACAGGATAGGGACCTTGCCAGGCTGCACCATCATCATCATCATCATCACCATCACCAATCATCCTCCAGGTCCAGACGTGACACTCCATCTGGGACCCACTATCATAGGGGACGCTCACATTCCCCCTCTAAATATAGGAGATGTTCCCATTCCTCCTCAAGTCACCGCTACCACCACCGCGATGATCGCTCTGATCACAGAGCCTGTTGGGGATGTAAAACTAGAATCCCAGAGGGCAAATCGCTGTGTGACCCATGCTATGCCCGAGCGGTCGGTGAGAAAGAGACCGAAAAATCAAAATCTTGAGTCTCTTATTAAACGTGTGGTACAGCAGTCTATGATGGAAATAGATGCCCCCCCCCCCCACACGAGGAGCCAGTCCACCACCTTGTCTGGCTCCTTGGCTGACGAGGCCCAGGAGGATCCCGGCCAATTCCAGCCCCATGATTCCTCCCATAATTCCTCGCAAGACGAGATGGGGGGAGATGATTCTGTGATTCCTCCCATGATTCCTCGCAAGACGAGATGGAGGGAGATGATTCTGTAGTGGGATTCGACTACGCTTTAGTCTCTCCACTGATCAAGGGAGTGATGGAAACCTTAAAGTTGGAAGATACCACTGCCCCCCCCCAGAGAAACAAAGGAACTTGTTTAAGAAACTGGGGAAAGAATGCTCCAATTTCCCACTGAGCTGAAAGGAGTGTTTAAAGGAAGAATGGAGCAAGGGGGATAAGAAGGTTTGGAAAATGCTCCCCTCGTGGATGCAGCAGTAATGCGCCTAGCGAAGCATGTCACCCTCCTGCTAAATGACACTGTATCTTTTAAAGATGGTCTGGATTGAAAGATTGACCAAGACATTAAGAGAATATATAACTTGAACGGTATGGCTTGCAAACCAGCCCTAGCCCTTGCAGTCACCTCCAAAGCAATGGAGGCCTGGGTGGAAAATGTTGACTCCGTTCTGAAAGGTGTCTCGGAGGAATTGGCACAAAGTTCAGCAGTGCAAGAACTTGAACTGTCTATCGCCTTTTTGGGAGAAGCTTCAATTGATCTCATCCGCTTGATGGCTAGATCCATGCTATCTTCGGTGACAGCCAAACGAGCACTATGGTTGCGCCCCTGGCTTGTTGATCCTGCCTCAAAGCAGGCATGGTGCAAAATTCCTTCTGAAGGAACTTCCTTGTTTGGAAGCAAACTGTATAATGCCATTTCAAAGGCTACAGGCGGAAAGTCGGGATTCCTCCCTCAGGACAAACGTCCGTTTAACCAAAGAAAACCTCAGCAGAGACGCAGTACAGAGCGTTCAAGAGAGGCATGCTCCTATAGGCCCAGACGGGATTTTAGGAGAAGCTGGAACTGGAATAGGCAGATATCTTTCCAAAAAATCTGGCAAGAAACAGACACCCGGTGGGCGCGAGCCAACCAAGTCCTTTTGAGATTGGGCCCGCCCAAGCGGTCGGGTAGGGGCTCGCCTACGTCTCTTCCGGCATGTCTGGGTGACCTCGATCTCAGATTATTGGACCATCAAAATGGTCTTAACAGGTCACGCATGGTCCTTCACCAAGGTCCCTCCATGCAGACCAATGCAATCTTCACTGCCTCAATCAGAAGAAAAACAACAAGTTCTTCTTTCATATGTGAATGCCCTGAAAGATCAAGGAGCAGTGGTGCCCGTCCCAAAGGACGAGGAATTCCAGGGGGTATACTTCCCCTCTCTTCCTAGTACAAAAGAACGGCTCTTGGCGTCCAGTTATAGATCTCACTTTCCTGAACAGGTACATAAAGCACGAGAAATTCAAGATGGAATCACTCTCAACCATCCAAAAAGTCGTTCAACCAGGCGACTGGTTGATCTCAATAGATGTTAAGGACGCGTATTTTCATGTTCCCGTGGCAGAAGAATTCCACAAATACCTTTGATTTCAGGTCGAACGAGAGCACTTACAATTTATTTGTCTTCCATTCGGACTAACGACCTCTCCAAGGGTCTTTTCCAAGGTACTGTTGGTAATTGTGTCTCTTATCAGAATACAGGGTGTGCGTCTGTATCATTACCTGGACGATCTGCTACTACTGTCCCAAGACAAGCAGCAGCTGCTGATCCACAAAGATCAGGTGATCTCTACATTGATAGAGTTCGGATGGCTCTTAAACTGAGAGAAAAGTCAGCCAGAACCGACCCAACGCCTAACCTACCTAGGAGCTCAATTCAACACAGTAGAGAATACCATCTCTCTTCCGGAAGAAAAAATCCCGGTCATTCGGGTAAGAATATCTTTAGCCCTAGACTACTCTCATCTAAGGGCGTCACAGTGCCTGAAGATAATCGGCACGATGGTGGCCACGTTCCCCATGGTCAAATGGGCAATGTGGAGGCTCCGGCCTTTTCAATCAGGATTCCTTCAGCAATGGAAGACAGACAATCGCAATCAGCTGATCAGGACTACTCAGTCAATGAGGAACAGTCTTCTCTGGTGGCTTCAACACAAACTTGTTAACATGCCACTCCCTTGCTCCCATCCAATGGATGACTGTTTCATCCGATGCCAGCAATGCGGGCTGGGGAGCACATTGTGGGGCAGAACTGGCTGAGGGCAAATGGGATGCCCATCTCCACATTCCAGGGTCAAACGTTCTGGAATTGCATGCGGCATGGTGCGCCCTTCAAGCCTTCTCCCACCTTCTGAAAGGGAAGTCGGTCCTACTCAAAATGGACAATACCACCGATGGAGCATATGTGAAGAGACAAGGGGGCACTCGGAGCCCCACCCTTCTCCAAGAGGTCAAACCTATCATGACCTGGGCTCAGAGGGATCTACTCAACTTAACAGCAGTCTTCATTCCAGGGGAGCAGAACATTCAAGCAGACTTTCTGTCACGCAGCAACCTAGACAACAACGAATGGTCACTGCATACACAGACATTCAAGTGGATCCTATCGTTGGGAATCGATCCAGAAGTGGATCTGTTTGCATCCCCCTGCAATCACAAAGTAGACAGATACTACACTCGAGGTCGGTGCAGTCAAGCCTTCGGAGTAGATGCATTAACAAGCCAATGGAAATTCAACAAGGCATATGCCTTCCCTCCACCTCCGATCATGCAAAAATTCCTGCAGCGGCTCCAGTTGGAGAAAGGCGAAGTGATAACAATAGCACCATACTGGCCGAACAGGCCATGGTTTCCTCTCCTGAATCTGATGAGCTTCAGGCTAGAGTCTCTTGGGTGTGCTTTAGGGGTATTCTCTACCCTTATGAGCTTCAGAAAGCCTAACACGAACAAAACCTACAACAGAATCTGGACCAGGTTTGTCAGCTTCATGACTTCTGCTGGAAAATCTTTCAGAAATCCTGGAGTTCAAGACGTTTTGAGTTTTCTCCAATCAGGCTTGGATCTTCCTTTGTACTCTGAGGGAACTGATTGACAAGTTTCAGCCTTATCGGCATTTTCAGGAACAACTCATCCCCTGGTTCAACAATTCTTTCAGGGGGCTTCAAGAATCAGGCCTCAGAGGAAACCTAGATTCCCCAAATGGGATCTTCCGCTCGTCCTTGATGCTCTTTCAGCACTCAACAACAAGGATCTTTCTATTAAGGATATATCAATCAAACTGGCCTTTCTAGTGGCCATTACTTCAGCCAAAAGGGTTTCAGAAATAAGCTTCCTGGGTTGTCAAGAACCCTTTTTGACTTCTTCCCGGACCGAGTGGTCCTTATTCCCATGCTTGGGTCTAAGCCAAAAGTCATGTCAGTTTTTCACAAGAATCAAGAAATAGTCCTTCCTACTTTCAATTCTCCGGAATCAGCAGACAATCATCCCTTGGATGTGGGTGAGACTCTGAAAGATTACTTGCGAGTTACTTGCGAGTTACTTCATCTTTTAGAAGCTCGAACTACCTGTTCTTGTTACACACTGGTAGCAACAAAGGAAAGAGGGCTTCCTCCAGAACGATAGCAGCCTGGATTGTTCAATCTATCCAACAGGCCTACAGGGCAAAGGGCTTGGCTCCTCCAGAGGCGGTGACGGCTCATTCCACCAGAGGCATGGCAGCCTCATGGGCAGCAGCTCGACACGTGGCTCCTGAAGTGATATGCAAGGCAGCTTCATGGTCTTTCATTATTACTTTTATGACTCATTATTGTATTGAGCCTGCTTCCCTTTCCTCTGTTACTTTTGGTCGAAAAATCCTGTCAGTTGACGGGAAAGATTAAAATATTTTTTTAGAGCAAGCACACCCTCCCGTGTGGATTGGCTAGTTATTTCCCACACGTAGTCTGCCATGGAGTCTGTCAGGAAAACGGAAAATTTATTACCAAATACTTACCGTAATTTTCCTTTCCTGATAGACTCCATGGCAGACGGAGTTCCCACCCATGAATTAAAAATATGAAAGTTGAAATTTGAGTCGGCTAGTTACGGAACACCTGTCTGTGGAGGTGAGCTCAAATTTATGGGTATGGGGTCCTATAGCTGTGGAGAGGAGGCGGGGTTAACCCACACGTAGTCTGCCATGGAGTCTATCAGGAAAGGAAAATTACGGTAAGTATTTGGTAATAAATTTTCCGTTTTGCAAACATTCTACAAGTCTGCTGCAAGTTCTGGGTAAGTTACATTGTGCAATAGTCATCCCACCACAGGGGTCACTGTGACTTGCAGTGCTCTTGCTGTAGACCCACCACTGCAACTTTGCTCTTGCTAGAGACTTGCCACGCACATTTGCTACAAATTGGAAAAGTGTCAACTAGAAATTGTAGTTCAAGTCAGGGCTGTCTTAATGCATGGGCACCCCAGGGGCCCCATGTGCTTGGGGGCCCCATGATTGTCGTGCATTACATCATACTTTCCAAATGTCCTGTATTTGCCAGGCCAGTCACACTTTGTACTAAGCTGTCCCAGGATGGCCGTGTCCCAGTATCCCTCTTGACCTCCCTGTACTATGTCCTTCTGCCTCCACCCCTGTACTGTGCTCTTTGTGTTGATTAGTCTTTGATTTTATATTGTTTAAAATTTATTTTATTGAAAGTATTAATAAATATATGTTTAATCCTATCAACTATTTATACTTGAATTCTTGAGAGTAGGTGCATAAATTGGGGCAGGCTGGTGGGGGCCCAGTGCATTACTTTGCCCAGGGGCCCACAATGCCCTACTTCAAGTGCTCTGCAAGCGTATAACTTGCCAGTGAAAATGTGGAGCAAGTTAACAGACTTAAAGCATCAGTAAAGAAAATAAAAAAACAATAAAAAAAATAACAAACATGTTATACTTACCTCCGCTGTGCAGCTCGTTTTGCACAGAGTGGCCCTGATCCACGTCTTCTGGGGTCCCTCGGTGGCTGTCTTGGCTCCTCCCCGCAATCACTCACCACCTATATGTGAGCGAGCTCGCATGGTGGTGAGTGATTGCGGGCGCGCTCCAGTGATACAGGCAGCGGCTATTGACGCTCACTGTATCACTTGGCCCCGCACCCCCGGCACGCCGCTTCATTGGATGTGATTGACAGCAGTACAAGCCAATGGCTGCGCTGCTTTCAATCCATCCACTGTAACCAATCAATGGCCAGGCTGAGCGGCGAAGAGGATGACGGGTGCGAGCGCGGGACTTTCAAAGGGGTCAGGTAAGTAAAACGGGGGGGCTGGGGGGGCCGGTATTGTCGGATGCTTCACCTTAATGCATAGAATGCATTAAGGTGAAAAAACTTTTACCTTTACAACCCCTTTAAGGGCTGTACACATGATCGGATTTTCTGAAGGGAAAATTGTGAT
This sequence comes from Rana muscosa, assembly GCA_029206835.1. Classification (NCBI taxonomy): domain Eukaryota; kingdom Metazoa; phylum Chordata; class Amphibia; order Anura; family Ranidae; genus Rana; species Rana muscosa. Next base: position 96,970,650 of record CM055120.1, on the reverse strand, counting down.
GGCAGGCTGTTTTCGAAAAATACGACCGTTGTATGCTTCATCGGACAATTGTTGTTGTATTTTCCGCGGACAAATGTTGGATAGCATGCTTTAAAATTTTCCGACAACAATTGTGTGTACACAATTTTCCGATCGTGTGTACAGAAGTCCTTCGGACAAAACTCCAAAGTACAAACACGCATGCTAAGCAATGCTCACCATAACACAACATTAGCAGAAGTTGCCCAAAGGGTGGCGCTAAAGAGCTGAAAAAACACGTCGTTTTGTGTTTGTTGGCCAACAATTCTTTGCCGTTTGTATGCAAGACAAGTTCCTGGCCAACGCCCTTCGGACAAAAGTTCTACGCTTTTGTCCGCAGAAAATCCGATCCTGTGTATGAGGCTTTACAGTTCAACACCCCCCGTAAATTTGTGGCAAGTTATCCTTGCTATCCGGTTGGTTGTCTATGGTAAATTATCTATGGGTGTATTTATAAAGCAAAGAATATGACATTCACCAAACATTGGTGATTGATTCACCTGCAGTAAATGTTTTTTTTTTTTTTTTTTTAAATCAGAAAAAAAAGTTTATTAAAAAACCAAACAAATATACATCCAGCCACCAGATTTGTGCAGCAAACAGTACAAGTTCAGAGTTTTCTTAGGTTTTTAAACATATAGCACATTTACAGTTATAGGATAATATCCACCTGTACATACATAATGACATGTTAGTGAACAGTGCTGCGTAGCATTTTCTAGCATCAGATTGCAATAAATTGGACTGTTGGTCCTAAACCATGAAAATATTAGAAAAACACCTGCAGTAAATGTTTGGTAAATGTCACATTCTCTGCTTTATAAATATGCCCCTAAATTTTGTGTGTATTCCTAAACTAGACAATATATCCTTTAAAATATGGAAAGAGAGAATGGTCTAACTTCAGAATTTGGGAGAAAAGGTAAGTTAGAAACGAATATATTGGTAAATTGCTTGCCATTATGGTGTTGCATTAAAATATTGTAATTTTGTTTACAAAAATAGTTGGGCACAATTTCACAATCTGTCTTGGATGTCTATTTTCCTTCATAAAAAAAAAAAAAGGCGGACAATTAACAGAAGTGTAGGCATGCCCTCTGGACTTAAATTTCTCATTCTTTTGCTCTTGGCATCCTACAGGGAGGATTTACATAAAGTCGATGTAATGAACTATTGCCAGCAGAATGCCAGCCAATGCCTGCGCTCAGGGGGCCCGAGGAGCCGCGACGACGCTCTGCTCTGGCAGGTGCTGCTGCAGATGTGTCGGCAAAATGGGGTACGTCGCATGAAACACTACAAATCTGCCTCCCATTAGCGCCGAACAAATGTCGCTTTGCAACATCCATGGAGTGCTGTTTCAACCTACATTTATAGCGCAGTCGATCATATATTATGTAAATATGGTTCTCCTTAATTAACAATATGCAGATTCCATTTATGCAATGTGGGCTTCAGCCAACAGTTCTGGCTTACAGTAATTAATTGCTTTGTTTGCATTACAGCGTGGAGGAGATTGGAAAAATTAAACTGACGATTGGTTTTTAGTTAATGTTTAACGGATGTGGCATCTAGTTTCTATCAATTTTTGAGCCTTTTCAGTTCATTTTATTGTTAAAATTTGAAATGAGGGCACCGTTTTTTTTAAAATAAAGATCAAATGTTTGTTGAGAAGCAGGATAGCCACAGGTGAATACTAGTACATTGATCATAGTAAACATTTACTTCCTAGTAACATTTAAAAGGTAAGTTCACCTTTTCATGAAAAATGAAAAGATGAAGTAACGCCAAATATCCTGGCCAACAGTGTTAATTTTGATGTAGAATTTGGATTTAGTTTTAGTCATAGTCTTTTGACAAAAATTCTGTTTTAGTTTATTAGTCATCTGAATTGTTTTAGTCGTGTTTTAGTCAACTAAAATCTCTAGTACAATCTAGTCGACTTAAAATCGAATGGGTTTAATTTATTTGTAATGCATTATTTAGGCATTTCACTAGAATTGCCAAACTCATTATATACTCCATGAGTAAAAATCTAACAACATGTTCTTATATAGTATCAGGCTGGGTTCACACTAGTGCGAATTGGATGTGGGTTTCCCTGCATCCAATTTGCATGACAGGAGACTGTGACCTGTTCTCTATGGAGCCGGTTCACACATCTTTGTGGCAGCTATGGAGCGGATATATATAAATCTGTATATACAGTTAAATACCTGTATGTATAGGTATATATCTATCTATATATATCTATATATCTCTATCTCTCTATCTCTCTAGAGTGGGGCAAAAAAGTATTTAGTCAGCCACCAATTGTGCATGTTCTCCCTCTTACAAAGATGAGAGAGGCCTGTAATTGTCATCACAGGTATACCTCAACTATGAGAGACAAAATGTGGAAACAAATCCAGACAATCACATTGTCTGATTTGGAAAGATTTTTTTTTGCAAATTATGGTGGAAAATAAGTATTTGGTCACCTACAAACAAGCAATATTTCTGGCTCTCACAGACCTGTATCTTCTTCTTTAAGAGGCTCCTCTGTCCTCCATTCATTACCTGTGTTAATGGCACCTATTTGAAATTGTTATCAGTATAAAAGACACCTGTCCACAACCTCAAACAGTCACACTCCAAACTCCACTATGGTGAAGACCAAGGAGCTGTTGAAGGACACCAGAAACAAAATTGTAGACCTGCACCAGGCTGGGAAGACTGAATCTGCAATAGGCAAGCAACTTGGTGTTAAGAAATCAACTGTGGGAGCAATAATTAGAAAATGAAAGACATACAAGACCACTGATAATCTCCCTCGATCTGGGGCTCCACGCAAGATCTCACCCCGTGGGGTCAAAATAATCGCAAGAACGGTGAGCAAAAATCCCAGAACCACACGGGGGGACCTAGTGAATGACCTTCAGAGAGCTGGGACCAACGTAACAAAGGCTACCATCAGTAACACACTACGCCGCCAGGGACTCAGATCCTGAAGTGCCAGACATGTCCCGCTGCTTAAGCCAGTACATGTCCGGGCCCGTCTAAGGTTTGCTAGAGAGCATTTGGATGATCCAGAAGAGGATTGGGAGAATGTCATATGGTCAGATGAAACCAAAGTAGAACTGTTTGGTAGAAAAACAACTTGTCGTGTTTGGAGGAGAGAGAATGCTGAGTTGCAACCAAAGAACACCACCTACTGTGAAGCATGGGGGTGGCAACATCATGCTTTGGGGCTGTTTCTCTGCAAAGGGAACAGGACGACTGATCCGTGTACATGAAAGAATGAATGGGGCCATGTATCGTGAGATTTTGAGTGCAAACCTCCTCCCATCAGCAAGGGCATTGAAGATGAAACGTGGCTGGGTCTTTCAGCATGACAATGATCCCAAACACACTGCCCGGGCAATGAAGGAGTGGCTTCGTAAGAAGCATTTCAAGGTCCTGGAGTGCCCTAGCCAGTCTCCAGATCTCAACCCCATAGAAAACCTTTGGAGGGAGTTGAAAGTCCGTGTTGCCCAGCGACAGCCCCAAAACATCACTGCTCTAGAGGAGATCTGCATGGAGGAATGGGCCAACATTACCAGCAACAGTGTGTGACAACCTTGTGAAGACTTACAGAAAACGTTTGACCACTGTCATTGCCAACAAAGGATATATATTGAGATGAACTTTTGATATTGACCAAATACTTACTTTCCACCATAATTTGCAAAAAAAATTCTTTCCAAATCAGACAATGTGATTGTCTGGATTTGTTTCCACATTTTGTCTCTCATAGTTGAGGTATACCTATGATGACAATTACAGGCCTCTCTCATATTTTTAAGTGGGAGAACTTGCACAATTGGTGGCTGACTAAATACTTTTTTGCCCCACTGTATATACACAGGTGATACTCGAAAAATTTGAATATCGTGCAAAAGTTAATTTATTTCACTAATGCAACTTAAAAGGTGAAACTAATATATGAGATAGACTCATTACATGCAAAGCAAGATAGTTCAAGCCATGATTTGTCATAATTGTGATGATTATGGCTTACAGCTCATGAAAACCCCCAAATCCACAATCTCAGAAAACTAGAATATTACATGCAATTAATAAAACAAGGATTGTACATAGAACATTATCAGACCTCTAAAAAGTATAAACATGCATATGTACTCAGTACTTGGTTTGGGCACCTTTTGCAGCAATTACTGCCTCAATGCGGTGTGGCATGGAAGCCATCAGCCTGTGGCACTGCTGAGGTGTTATGGAAGACCAGGATGATTCAATAGAGGCCTTCAGCTCTTCTGCATTGTTCGGTCTCATGTCTCTCATATTTCTCTTGGCAATGCCCCATAGATTCTCTATCATAGATTCTCTATGGGGTTCAGGTCAGGCGAGTTTGCTGGCCAATCAAGCACAGTAATCCCACGGTCATTGAACCAGGTTTTGGTGCATATGAAAGTGTGGGCAGGTGCCACGTCCTGCTGGAAAATGAAGTCAGCATCCCCATAGAGCTCGTCTGCGGAAGGAAGCAAGTGCTCCAAAATCTCCTGGTAGATGGCTGAGTTGACCCTGGACTTGATGAAGCACAGTGGACCAACACCAGCAGATGACATGGCTCCCCAAATCAACACAGACTGTGGAAACTTCACACTGGACTTCAAGCATCTTGCAGTGTGTGCCTCTCCATTCTTCCTCCATACTCTGGGCCCTTGGTTTCCAAATGAGATGCAAAATTTGCTCTCATCAGAAAAGAGGACTTTGGACCACTGAGCAACAGACCAGGTCTGTTTTTCTTTAGCCCAGATAAGACGCTTCTGACGTTTGTTGTTCAGGAGTGGCTTGACAAGAGGAATACGACATTTGAAGCCCATGTCCAGGATCCATCTGTGTGTGGTGGCTCTTGATGCACTGACTCCAGCCTCAGTCCACTCCTTGTGAATGTCCCCAACACTTTTGAATGGCCTTTTCCTGACAATCCTCTACAGGCTGCGGTCATCCCTGCTGCTTGCACCCTTTTCTTCTACACTTTTCCCTTCCACATAACTTTCTATTAATGTCCTTTGATACAGCACTTTGGAAACATCCAACTTCTTTTGCAATTATCTTTTGAGGCTTTCCCTCCTTATGGAGGGTGTCAATGATGGTTTTCTGCACAACTGTCAGATCAGCAGTCTTTGTGATTGTGATTCCTACTTGGCTTACACATGATTGGATAATAAAAATCAGCAGAGCTTCCCCTCATTTCAGATCTACCCCTCAGATTTACAGCGACTGCACTTCCAAGTGCAATTTCAGTGCAATGTAGTACAAAGTGGATTTGCCTTTAGTAAATAACCCCCTCTGTTCTTTTCAGATACATTTTACAATTACTAATAGCAGATTATTTTTACAGGGTTAATGGGCTTGGACAGTATATGCCAGGCCTTGCAGTAGTTGCTTTGTTGCGTTTCTATTGCCAATTAATAGAAAAACTAAACACTATTTCCTTCTAAACTAACCACCTAAGAACAATGCAGTAGAAATAACTTTTCTGTAAAAGAAAAGTTTTTATGGTGGTTTGTCATGCTTACATCAATTGGATTAATATGGACTAAGCTTGGAATGGCACTCAAAGCCAGGGATTCCATTCTCATGTTCTGCAGGTGAAAGGGTGCAGGCTGTCAGCATGCCCATCCAGTCAGTGGGTGGGGCAGAACATGTTGGGGCGTGGTTTCTTGGAGGAGACATGTAGGCTGAAGCTGATCCTTATACACAAGTTATCAATGTTCTACTTTTCCACGAGTCTAGAGTTTTTCTGCGAAAAAGTGATGTGCAGTAACCCATAAAAGCCAATAATTAGATGTCTTTTATGGTTCTAGGTGAGATAAGGTTGTCACTTCTGCATTTGGATACAAGAGTTTTATATCAGATAGTATATAATGGAAACAGTTGTCAGGTGCTGGTTAAATGTAGACTGGTATAAGCACCAAAAGACAACACTGGCTGTACACCAAACATTAAATGTTTAACATACCCAACATCATACAACATGGAACCTCTTCATGTGATGCATTTCCCCCACAGATGGGATTAATCTTTTGGTTATGGATTTCTCTTGGAGCCTGGACAAGTACCCAGTGACCAAGCCAACTCTGGGGCTTGAGAACAGCACTCATTATCTTGTATGGCTTATAAAGGCAAATAGAGGCTGACTTGCTACAGGGTGGGGCAAGGGTAAAGCCTGGTACGCACGTAAAGTTCTTTTTCGTTCAACCCAGCGAGCTAAACAGAAAATAACCTGGCAGATCACCGTACTAACACAAGAGATGTTGGTGTGGCAATCTCCCCTGCTGTGCCCTTGTGTTTTGACAAGGGGACTACCCCGCTAAAACACACTGATCAGTGCTTGAAGCCATTGGCTGCAAATGCTGATCGGATGCTGGATTTCCCAGCATGTCCCTTTGACAAAAAACGGTCATTAGACCGGCTTCTGGCAGAAAGACAGCTGAATGTCAGGAGGTTCTTGTTGAACTAGCCGATATTGGCCGATATTCAGCCCGTGTGTAACCAGCCTTATTTGACCTAATTATTACCTTCGCTACCCCTTATGTATTGCTCCCAGTTATTACAAATGAATGTATATAATGGAAGCTTTTTTGATGTAAACAGATTTATTTGATGCCTTATTTTATTGTTTATAAATTTCTTTAGTGTATTGCTGGAACAGATGTGGCAGAGCTATTACTACAAGACTGTAAGCGGGAAAGGTACAAGAATGTCCAAACAGACAGTGACCTAATTTCTCTTACTGAGGATCCACTTCTCATACCTGATGGTGGTCAGGTAGATCTTCTGACCGGGGAGGCCCCATCTGCTGCCGAAACCTCTGCTCGGGCTATGGAGAAGTTCACAAAGCTGTTATTCTTTGGCCGCAAAAAAGCAAGTTGCCCACCTCGCAGTATAGGCACTATCTTCGATTCACACCCTGTATCAATTTCCAGCTTCTAACCTCACTGCTTGCAGCAAAGTCTGCCTTGATGATATTCTGTTTATGATCTATTACTAATTGGCACGCTAAACCTTTATTCCTTGTTATTGTAAACAATCTTTCCTGAACTTTTTTCTAGACCTTGTAATGTTGATCCTGTAAGACTGTCTTTTCAGATCTTTCATGATCTTTCTTACTGAATAAGCTCAAAATGCAGTTGGAACTCAGTAGTGTGTTTCTGCTAATTTGATTTGTCTTGTGCAATACCCAGGAGGCTTTGGATTGGGCTATGAAGAGTCAGCTTTGGGGTCATGCACTGTTCTTGTCGAGTAAAATGGATCTTCGGACATACAGCTGGGTTATGGCAAGGTAAAGGGTATTTTAACTAATCTGACATCATCCGTTTTTACCAACAACTACAGACACAAAAGAATGAATATAAGCAGCAATTTAATAACAGAAAAGGGGAAAGGATTAACTTGTCATGTGGAGAAATTAATAGGAAATTCTCCTAATTAGAACTAAGAGACAGGAAGAGACTATAAGGCTGGTGATTACTTGTGAAGAATCTAGTTGGATGAGGACAGATAATTGATTGGACATCAACTGCACGGAAAATTATTGAATAAACATTGCAGTCTCTGGGTTGGGAAGTGATCAGGCATTACTTGCTGATAGGCTTAACCTCTCAGCATGTTTTATTTCATCCCATTTGCTCCTCAGTATGGATGCTAATTTACTACTAATATTGGTTTTGATGCTGTTTTCAGGTTTACCAGCACTTTGGCTCCCAATGACCCTTTGCAGACACTTTTTCAGCTTATGGCCGGGAGAATACCTCAAGCAGCAACAGTAAGTATGGCATTTTCTTGGAAAGACATCAGGCTGCTGATGACATGATTATATCATTCCATTCCATGAAGCAAAACAAAACAACAACACATTTTTATAAAAAATGTGTATTACATGTATATTTATTTTATAGATCCAAGCAGGGATCCTTCTAAGCATTGGAGAGTTAGGTGATTACCTAGAGTGCCACTACCCGGAGAGAGCACCATGATGGAGTGGAAAATGGCAATCTTACCATTAAAGTGTCAGGGCAAAATTGAAAAATATTCATATTCAGTGCTTCCCTGCAATACATTTCCTCGTGTTTTATCCCTCACAGACCCTTACAAGTACAGAGAGATACCCATTGATCTGCCAGAAAAACATTTAACTCCCAAAGCCTGGTGTGGGCTAATAACACACAGCAGTTTTGTGCACTGAGTGGTTTCAGCCCTGCCCAGTTATCATATGCTAAACTACTCAAACTCACACACTCTCCCAGCTCTCATTTTGCAGTCCCAAGATAATCAGGAGGGCTAATTATACTCCTTGAGATAATGCAGGGAGTATGTAGCATAAAAGTGATAAGAAATAGCTGTGCTGTCCCCTTAAAGTGAGTACAATCATAACAAGCAGTAAGCAAAAAATTGAAATAATGACAATAGCTGCATTATCCCCTTAAGGTGAATACAATAATCAAAAAATGCTCAACGTGCTACAATATAAAGTGGCAACCGTTCATTTAAAGTGCAAAATGTGCTAAGAATATGGTGCTCCAACTCTTTAGCCAAAAAAGAGTGCAATGCTGTGCTGAAAATAATCTTCGTGTCCAGTCACCACTAGGACCAAACTCACCAAAGGTTGGTGACCTCCTGAGTTTACAGTGAGGTAGGTCAACGCATGCTTAGTGTCTCTGGTCCATTCCTCATTGAGGTCACCATCCACAGTACCATGGTATGTCATACAAAAAAGCCAGAGGAAATTTTTAAAATAGATATACACTCACAAGGTTGGGTGCCTCCCCCTGGAACCTGGAATTATGTCATTTCGATGCTGCTCCTTGTCCCCGATGTGTATTAGAGCCAGCGTGCATCTGTACCCTATGCGTTTCGTCATCAGGATGTCATCATGAGGTGTTCAAAAAATGATTTTTTTTTAAACGTTAGTTTGTAGGATAGCTAAGAATTTTAAACATGGGCAACAGATATTTTAGCCCATATGTGATATTTATTACAGGTCACAGCACCATCAATTGATGTGCCATTTTTACATATATATATATATATATATATATATATATATATATATATATATATATATATATATATATATATATATATATTTTACATTCACATCAATCCTGGCCCTCACATTCTAACATGCCTAACTCACATTCTAGGGCCAATTTAGACAGGAGCCAATTAACCTACCAGCATGTCTTTGGAGTGTGGGGGAAAAACCCACACAGGCACAGGGGGAACGTGCAAACTTCAGGCAGGTAGTGCTGTGGTTGGGATTCAAACCGAGGAGCCTAGTGCTGCTAGGTGGAAGTGCTAACCACTTATCCAGTGTGCTGCCCATATATGAAATGTGTGTGAAATAGCCTAACGTACTGTACAACAAAAGTAGGCTTGTGGATGGGGATTAAAATATGGGCTCTTTATAAAGTGAAGTGGATTTGCGCTAAATTATTAAATAGCCTGCTTACACTTTGGAGGTAGTATTGCCTGACTACTAAATATGAACATTGCCGTCTCTCCCACATGAAAACACTCCCTTGAATTCAGTGTAGGGAGGTGAAGTTTGAGATATAATATATGCATTTGGGATAAATGTAAAGGGCAGGCACTATAAGGGCAAGTACTGCTGAACAATGGAGACACAGAACTGGAGGAATGTGAAGATCTAACGAAAATAGCAAACAGTAGTTGTCTAGCCCTAAGAAGCAGCACTTGTCATACTATTTAAAGAATAATTTCATTAAAATAAAGATGCAGTAAAAATTATGCAATATAGATGAGTTCTTACTGTGCCTACATCTTATGTTTGAATACAAAAAACAAATGTTTGAACTCATAAAAGGTAATATTGATATTGTACATGGTGGACACATACTAGTAATGACAGTGCAGATTGCTCTAACAAGGAACCTCCCACAGCTAGAAACTCAGATGTGAAAAACTGATTAGCAACCATTAAAACAGCACTGAACTCAGCCATAAAAATAATAAAAAAACATCAAAATGTACCGTATATACTCGAGTATAAGCCAAGTTTTTCAGCACATTTTTTTGCGCTGAAAATGCCCCCCTCGGCTTATACTCAAGTCACCTTTTTGCGCCTGATCTTCCGGAATTTGGGGACCCGGTACTGGCCGGCCGTAGGTCCCCTGGACCCCAAACTTGGCACACATGTAGCTCCACTCTTCCTCTACAAGTGTGCAAAGTTTGTTGTCCGGGGGACCTACGGCCGGGGAGCACCGATTTTTCAAACCGGGCATCCCTTCTATAGACTCCCATGTTAAACGTCAGTCTAGTCATGGACACAGTGAGGCATGGGCAGAGTGAGGCATGCAGATGGACACCGTAGGCTTATACTCGAGTCAATACGTTTCCCCAGTTTTTTGTGGTAAAATTAGGTGCCTCGGCTTATATTCGGGTCAGCTTATACTCGAGTATATACGGTATGCGTAACTAAAAAAGTACTTTCTATTACTCTCAACCTCCTCCAAATCTCCCAATTCCTTTTTTCTTTTTTTGCTTGTTAAACCTGACTTCCTGTTAGAGGGTAGCTAGGTTACTTCTCCATGGTCCTACTATATGTTGGAACATAGCCACCCTCAGTTGCTTGCTCCCGACTCCCGAGTTGGACTAAGACTATGGGATGTATAATGTGCACAGAACAGTGCACATACAGTGCATCCGGAAAGTATTCACAGCACTTCACTTTTTCCACATTTTGTTATGTTACAGCCTTATTCCAAAATTTATAAAATTCATTATTTTCCTCAAAATTCTACAAACGATACCCCATAATGACAACGTGAAAGAAGTTTGTTTGAAATCTTTTTTTTAAAATTAAATTTGCAAAGATTTCAAACAAACTTTTTTCACTTTGTTATTATGGGGTATTGTTTGTAGAATTTTGAGGAAAATAATGAATTTAATCCGTTTTGGAATAAGGCTGTAGCATAACAAAATGTGGAAAAAGTCAATGCACTGTAACCACAATAAATATGCACTGCTCTTTCCAAACAAACAGAAGTGAGGGAGAGTAAAATAGGATTTTTAATAACAGTTTACCTGTAAAATCTTTTTTCTTTGGAGTACATCATGGGACACAGAGCCTTGTTAATTACTTAATGGATTGTATAGCTCACCTTCAGGTGCTGGACACTGGTGTAATCAATTAGACAGGAAGTTTCCTCCCTATATAACCCCTCCCATACTGGGAGCTCCTCAGTTTTTGTAGCAAAGCAATAAGTGTCCCAATATCCCCAAATAAGAGGGGCGGGATCTCTGTGTCCCGTGATGTACTCCTAGAAAAAGATTTTACAGGTAAACTGTTATTAAAAATCCTATTTTCTTTTTCGTACATCACGGGACACAGAGCCTTGTTAATTACTTAATGAGACGTCCCAGAGCAATGCTCAACTTGAGGGGAGGGAGACACAAATAACGCAGACCGCCATCAGACGTGAGGACTAGGGATGAGCTGCGAGTTCGAGTCGAACCCATGTTCGACTCGAACATCGCCTGTTCGCCAAATTTCGAACACTATGAGCCGTTCGCTCCAAATTCGAATGGCACGTCACGGCCCATAATTCACTGCGGCATCACAGTGCATTGCTGGATGATGATTGGCCAAGCATGCACTATGACCCGCATGCTTTGGCCAATCACAGCGTGGAAAAAAACGGAGAGCCATAATTGGCCAAAGCCAGGGTGGCTTTGGCCAATCATGGCTCAGAGGAGTAGGTACACGCCCCACACTATATAAGGCCGCCGGCTTGGCGGCCTTGTGTAGTGTGTTGCAGCGATTGTTAAAAGAAAGAGAGAGAGAGACATTGTAATTTTATTTGAGTTAGATAGAGCAGGCAGGTGAGTCAGTTAGCTGCAGTTACAGTGTGTAGAGGATATATATGCATCCTAGGTGTTGTATATATATTTACACACTGTGTTCAGTTTAGTTAGATCTGTTCCTGTTATTCTCTATACTGACAGGCAGGCAGGTGATTGTGCTAGCTGCTTTATTTTCACTTAGTGTACTGTGTCCTTTGCACAGCGTGCACCTAAAGGTACCTGCATACAATTGATGGTGTTCTCATACCAATACCACAGGCAGGGAGCTGCTTTATTTTCACTTGTTGTACTGTTTCTTTTGGACAGCGTGCACCTAAAGGTACCTGAATACAATTGGTGGTGTTCTCATACCAATACCACAGGCAGGGAGCTGCTTTATTTTCACTTAGTGTACTGTGTCCTTTGCACAGCGTGCACCTAAAGGTACCCGAATACAATTGGTGGTGTTCTCATACCAATACCACAGGCAGGGAGCTGCTTTATTTTCACTTATTGTACTGTGTCCTTTACACAGCATGCACCTAAAGCTACCTGAATACAATTGCTGGTGTTCTCATACTAATACCACAGGCAGGGAGCTGCAAGTATTTTCAGTTAGTGTACTGTGTCCTCTGCACAGTGTGCACCTAAAACTAACTGAAGACAATTGCCACACAGTTGATTCTGCTAGCTGCAGTATAATCAGTATAATCAGTAATTAGTGAACGCAAGCACAGACGACCAAGTTGCGGCCTAGAAAATATGAGTCATAAAGGCTTGGTAATGCACCGTGCACGAATCGCTTACTGTTCTGGTAGAGTGCATTCTAAAAGAAACAGGGGGAACCCTCTTTTTAACCATAAGCCTGAATAATAGCCTGATGAATCAACATTGAAACAGTTGATTCATCAGGCTATTTTTGATGCTATTATTGATGCAAACATCAGTTTTCTGTATCTGAGCAACCGCTTCAGATAGGCCTTGACTGCTCTAAGTATAACGAGAGAGAGTATACCGAGAGAGTAAACATTTTAATAGCTGATTAGAACGCTGCCTGTCCATTTCTAGGGTCTTCTGGCAGTACAACAATGTCAGTTTCCTGTATCTGAAACCTTCAGATAGACCTCAACTGTTCTCATCTATATTTAGAGAAAAATAATAATTTTCCTTCCGTAAACCAAACAAAGAGTGCGAAGCAAGCAACCTTGAAAACACTGACAAAGCCGAGATTCGACTCTTGATGGAACTTAAGGCTAGCTCCATCCCTTTCCCTAATATAGGAAGGTAAGAATTCTATCTATGACATACTATCGACATACTTTCACACCAGGAATATAGGACTTCCAGATACTATAATACATGGTCCTGGAGGCCCGCTCTCCTGTATGAATCAGGGTAATCGTCCCTGATTCTGAAAGTCGCGATCTTCAAGAATGCGGACTAAACCAAGTAAACCATTAATTCCCATGTTTGCAAGACAGGATGGAACACCGGCCCTCGCAAAGTAGGTCTGGACAAGATGTAGGGGACCCTGGGTCCTCCACTACCACCCTTGTGATTCCTGCACAGTAAGGTCGTCTGGGTCATGCCAGAATTATTAGGCCCGCTTCCATTCCCCTCTTATGTAGCATAGAGGCTGCGGTAATCGCGGCACTGGGGGAAGAGAATGCATAAACCAGTGACAACTGGTCCCACGGGGTTACTAATGCATCTTGTCCCGTATGCAAATGGATCCTTTGTCCTAGACATAAAGCTGTCCAACTTCTTGTTGAAACTGGACGCCCATAAATCTTTTACCCGGGGTAACCCTTTCCTGGCTTCTGATCAGAAAAAAAGATCGGGGAGTAGAGGCCATACACCCGGGAATAATTGTTGACGGTTCCAGAGAACCAGAAAGTGTATATATGGGGTATGGCGCTGCTCACAAGTCCTAGAATAGAACCAGTTTTATGTGAATTAATCAGTGAGTCACACCATATGTGATCATACCACCTGAAGGTAGTGGTACCTATTAGATGTCCCTACTACTCAGGGATAAGAAACTCAAAACAAATATAAAATGCGTGATGAATGTGATGTAAAAAATGAAAAAAATACTTAGTGCATCCCATATACCATCAGAGCGAACAATAATTAGATATGGCACATATTTATATCACGTAGTGAGTCTGCAAATGTACAGGCTAAACCAAAATTTGCCTCCTGGCAAAGGTACCACTATAGGTAAATCAGTCTAATCTGCTGTGCCAATGGCCTCTATAGCAATGTCTATAATACAGGAGTCTGTGGTAAAAGTGTGGTTTGAACTAGATGGAAGATATCATATCAATGGGTCCTCTTCATATAGGTGGCAATTATGGAATCTGATCTTCAAAAAAGCAGGCAGTACATTCCCCTCATGTGTCCCCACTCACCAGATTCCTTCACCCCTGCAGGGGTAGACAGCATATATAGATGTCCCGAAATGGTGTCCAAGGGCTGTCACAGATGCAGAGTTGGATATCAGCAATGCCGTCCGATTTTTTCCTTCACTCCGGCTTCCTGTCACAGATGTGGGGGAATGGATGTCAGCACTGCCGTCCGTATCTGTCCTCACTCCAGCCTCCCCAGCGGGTTCAAAATGCCTCAGTGGTACAGACACAAATATGCTCCCATAGTGCGGTAAAAGGTAGGGCTTTATTTTAAAATAATAAAAAATAATAAAAATAAAACAGAGCAACGAAAAGGAACAGTTCCACGATCGCGTATGTAACTGCGATCGGTAATTGCTGGTGTTCGCAGCTTGCGCTCCAACTGCGTTCCAGCTAAGCTTCCGGGTAAGAGATAGCGTGGTGTGCGTAGCTCTGCCTTACGCGTTTCATCATAGGACGTCGTCTAGAGGCGGTACTAGCATACAGCACTTCCACGCTTATAAGAGAGAGAGCGTCACTAAGGATCCGCCCACCCCCTCCGGGATTGCAAATCATTCTAAGAATAGCAGGGGGCGGGATCATAGCCCAACCTTCCATTCTGTACAGGGATAGAGTCAGTAGTATATGTGGGCGAGCGTTTGAGGCCCGGGATACCCCATATCAATGACGCTCTGTCTCCCGCATTTCAATAGAGATATACAGACAAGAGAATATAACAAAAAAAATATCAAAAATAGTAGTACAAAATAAATATATAAAACAGTATAGATGTTGGGGATCCCCGTACATATTAGGCTTGCACAGCCTTAAAATAAATAAATGTCAGAAACGCCCTTTCTGGTGGAAAGAGGTTACTAGCCAGCTAGTACCTTGTAAAGGTGTAAGGCCAATATGCTCATACCATCAAGGAATGGAGTTATATATATTCCTACAGGTGCGGTAGCACCTAGTATATATGTTATTAAGCCTCATACCCCAAGAAGGGTAATATTCGATAAAATATATTAGAAAATAGAAAATATAAAATACTAAAAAAGGGGGGGGTTACTTGACCTAATACTATGAGCTCCAGATGAAACTATAATAGTTAGGAAATCCACATGGAGTACTTAAGGGATAATATAAAAAAAGTAACCTGTTCCAGAGAACCGCCTGCCAATTCTCCATTTCATGAAATGAAGACTGGTGACCGGCAAGGCACAAGCTCCAGTGCCCAAGCCAGAACATGGCTCACTTCCATCTGGCTGCGTGACTTCTAGTAGCTCCTTGGTAAACAAAGTCAACCACTGATGTGGCATTGTCGGATTGTACTCTGACAGAACAAACCTGCAACCTAAACGCCCAGGCGATTAAGCAAGACGTGCCATCCGAAGCTTTCGACCCTTAATGGCTAGAAAGTTGATGAACAAGGCTCACTTGGAGCTAGACCACCTCCCCTGGGCAGTGGTCTCTTCCAGGACTGGTCTCCATCCCTAGAGGCCAGCCTTCGTAGCCACTACCTCTCAGGTAACCGTCATGAAGGATCTTCCTTTCTGCCAAACTTTTTGGTTAAGAACTACCAACTGAGACTCCAGCGTATCCCTGGGACCAGACCCTTTGGATAATGCCAGGTTAGGATCAAGTAGCCTTAAATGAAACTGAGCATAGGGAACCTCTTTGAATGAAGCCACCATCCCTAACACCTTAAGCAAAAGGTGAATGTAAGGAACTTTTCCTTGCCTTGACCACATAGACCAGCTTTCTTATAGCGCTGACATTGTCTGAAGCAAGAAAAAAAATCTCCTTTTTTGGGCTGTGTCCCAAATGCTCCAAGCTCCTTATCAAACGTACGAATGTACTCTTAGACTGAGATCCTAACCCAGGAGTTCCAGATACTTGACCATGCTGGACGCACTTAGGTCCAGCCATGCTACTGACTGATCTATCAGCAGCAGATTGTCTCGGTATGCCATTACTGCTATACCCTGGGCCTTTAGTCCTGCTAGAGGTGGGCTCTAGCACCTTGTAAAACCCCGGCACGGTGGCTAATCCAAAGGGCAAAACCACCAACTGGAAGAGGTGCTGTCCCCCTGCGAACGCAGACAACCTCTGCAGTCCCATGTAAATAAACACAAATGGCTCCCCATATATGTAAGTGGCAAGTGTTGAAGCTAAATGCTTCCATGGAAGCGTGCATTCATGGAAGCATGAACTTGTACAAATATGTTTTAGGCAAAAACATAAAAAGTGTGTACCGTATACACACATATATATAGCACGTGTGCTATGGAACGGGCATCTTGGGAGCAAGCATGCGTTTATGAACGTGTTTATGCAAGATCACAAAAAATGTATCCAGGCAGACACGTATTCTTATGTGAACATAAGGAATCCTGTATAATTTAAGGAATACTTAAATGATCATGTCTTATTATGCAACTATGCAAAATCTAGGCGATCATGCAACTTATATGTGATTCAGCATCTTGATGCGATCAAACATTTAATGCATCTTAAGCACTACTGTGCGGACAAGTACCCTTGTGAGACCATGGATTCTTGAGTGATCAGGCACCCTTGTGCGATTCAGCATCTTTTATGCAATCAAGCATTTTTATGTGATTTTAGGTATCTCTGTGAAACAAGCCTCTTCGTGCGATTAAGTACTCTTGGGTAACCAAGGACTTTGTGAGATCAAGCACCTTTGTGCAACCCCGCATCTTTATGCAATCAAGCATCTTTATGCGATTTTAGGCATTTTTGTGCAAACAGGCCTCTTCGAGCGACTTTAGCACTTTAATGTGACCAAGCATCTTCATGCGACTATGTAAAGACATGTTAATCCATCAAACAGAAAACATGTATCTTATGCAAACATGTGAGCTGGTAAAAGAGGAAGTTATCCTCCGCAAACGTGCGTTTCCGCAATCATGCGATTTAGCTTTTGTGCGTTAGCAACAATGTGCACCAGCAACTGTGCACCCCAGAAGTTTGTGCGTTTGGCTAGCCTGAAGCCAGTATGAGGATCCTGTGGAGGTTTTCTAGCAACCTATACTCCTCGGCTAAAGTTTTTAGGAGGAGAAAAAAACAGCTTATGCGGGTGCCCAACCAGAAGAAATAAACTGTTGCAGTAATGGATGGAGTGGGAAGGTACAAGCAACCTATGGGAATTAAAAAAAAAAACCCAAGGAGGAGACAGACGCTTTGGCTGTCTAGGCTGAGGGTAAGTTATACACAGAATGAATCTCTGTAAAAGATTGCAGCTGCAACTTCAGAGCTTGTGAGGCTTCTGATACCTCCGCCTCGTCAGATTGCACCTGTTCCCTGTCCTCTGAGGGTGATCTTTCATCCTCAGGACTTTAATCCTCTTGTTTGAGGATTTTGAGCAGGGGAAGGGGCACACCCCACTTTCTGCTCTTTGTGAGGATGCTGCGATTATAGCAGTTAACCTCTCTTATAGACCAGCAAATGCAAAAAAGCATCCAAAATGACATATGCTGAGTGGCTGCAGTGTTGGGGGAGGCTGCAATGCCTGACAGGGTCGATGGCTCAACCTGTGCGGCTGCCTCAAGTCTCTCAGGGGAGGATGGTATCATGCAGGCATGATTATGGCCGCCAGATCCAGATGGCGATACCTTGGTGCCCTTTTTTTTTTCCCTGCCCCTGAACCTTTTCTACAGGGAGACATAGTCCTACGCTAAAAGCAGAGGAACTTAACACAGGTGCATCAACAGCTGAACTTAGTCTAGCAAAAAAACAATGCCTGCTAATCTGCACAGCTTGATGCTGAGTAGGCGTCTTAGGTATGTCTGTATCCAACACACAGGAGGTGCTTACGTGCCCCAAGCTGCTGTGTCCCTCTGGCTTTACAGAGCTCTGGTGTCTGGTGTTTTTTGAAGGGCCCACCCTGCGCCTGCACTGTGAGCCGGCGCGCACGCCAGCGGCAACTACATCCCCCCCACTTACCCGCCGTTCTGGCTTCAAAAGCACGCCCCCTTCACTCGCACACACGTAGGGAATTGGTGGAGGAGGGGGAGAGAGAGAGATCCCCAAAAGGAGCGCCGTGGACCCCAAACTACGAGGGACCCCCCCACACATCTCTGGCAGAGCCTGAAGTGGAGGAAGTGAGACGCTCAACAGACCGGCTGACACTGATCTTTCCTTCCTGGAGAGCAAGGTAAGTAAAACACCAGGTATGTCTCTTTACTCCCTCTAGTGGCAGAAAACCGATAAGACATGCAGCTACTCATGGAAGATAATCCTTAAGTTATTTACCTAGGAGTGTCTTCACTTACCTTATCGCTGCCGCAGGATACTGCTGAGCACAGACAGATACAGCCTTCACCCATCACGGCGGGTAGTGTTGTGCCAACCTACAGGGTTCTGGGTTCCTACTTACAGGAGCCTTTTCCCTGGACCTGTAGAAGACTCTGCCAGAAAACCTTTGCGCATTTTAATACGTGCCTAAAGTACTGGATCCCAGAGCCCAGTCCTACAAGAGAGACATTACAGGCAAAACCTCGCTCTTCCACGAGGCTCGGGTACCATCTATTTTAGCGTTTTTCTGGCTTTTTTGAATGGATCTGGTTGTATAGCTCCTTGACCCTCAGAGGGATCTTTCAGTAGAGCGTTCTACTTAGCACATTGTTAACCGTGACCAACACCATAGACACTGGCTAAAAAACTAGGAGCTTCCAGTATGGGAGGTGTTATATAGGGAGGAAACTTCCTGTCTAATTGATTACACCAGTGTCCAGCACCTGAAGGTGAGCTATACAACCCATTAAGTAATTAACAAGGATCTGTGTCCCGTGATGTATGAAAAAGAAAGAAAATTTGAGGTTTGGGAGCTCATACAAGGTTGTTACAAGGAGGCAGAAAAACACAGAAAATATTCCATGAAAATAGATTATGGGGCTATTAAGTAATGGATGTGTATGGATTATTTTTGGAGAATAAGGATATTGTATAGTGTTACTTTAAAGTGATAGTGAAGTGGCCAATGGCTCCCGCTGTTGTCTCAGCCAATGAGGAGGAAGAGACCTGGGAAACCCGCTGCTCTTGTGCATATCTGTGGATTGAGATGGGGCTCAGGTAGATATTGGGGGGGGGGGCTGCTTTTTTTACTTTAATGCATAGAATATATGAAGGTAAAAAACCTTGAGCCTTTAAATATGTAAAATGGGGGAACTAATGCGCAAACCAAAGGGGGGGTGGATAACACTAAACTAAAAAAGTAGCAGCCACAAAACAACTTTTAATAATAAGGTAAAACACTCACATTTAGGAGAATGATTACAGCATAAAAAACGACAGTGCATCTGCAGAAAAGACTTCCGGGTTTGGCCGCACCCGGAAGTGAAGTCACCACGGCTCTCTGTCCTATGCTTATTTATGTCCTTTGTGCCCTTTTATTTAGGATAGGACAGAGAGCCGTGGTGACTTCACTTCCGGGTGCGGCCGAACCCGGAAGTCTTTCCTGCAGATGCACTGTTGTTTTTTATGCTGTAATCATTCTCCTAAATGTGAGTGTTTTACCTTATTATTAAAAGTTGTTTTGGGAAATACTACACTATGGAGTATCTTCTATGTTTTATTTGAGCATTGGAACCAGGAGGTGGGACCACAATGAAAAGAGAGCAGGGACTGTTTCAAAGGGATATCACAGAAAGGCTTATTTTAAGCCTATTAAGGTGAGAGGCTGGGGGAAATGTTTGGCACCAGCACTGGATAAAGAAAGCACTTACACATTAGATATCACTGCAATTTAAAGACGTTTGCTTGCATTTGCACTTTCTTTTGGATTTTCATGCACATTGCTGTGGAGTGTGTTCCAGAGATTTTCCAGCACAAAGGACATATTTTTTTTTTTTTGCACCTGTCTTGGGAATTGATAATTTGCACATAAGACTGTCTTGCTAATTATATATTTTTTTGTTTTTTTCATTTTATTTTTTAATTTTTTGGTTTTTTATTGTGTGTTACTATATCCTGTTTCCACTGACATTTATATACAGGAGTAAATTTTGCACTGGATTGTTGAACCTTCACATTTTTTCACTGCTTGCGATATTTGCACTTTTATGAAGAGTCATTCATGGTTTGTTCATTTTAGGAAGTTTTTCTTGCATTATCACTTTTAATATGTTTATTTGATGATTTTTGCAAGTATTAATTATTTATTTAGTTTTTAATACTTTTAGTAAGCCCCCCTGTTACCTCTCGCTCTTACTTGAGCCTTTAAAACCACTAGTTGCAGTTCACAATTAAAAAACAAAAAAATCCCATATGATAAACGTATGGCTGACCTTGGACAAAAGCAACACCATGATGATTTTGATGACAGAATATTTCAGAATCAGTTGCACTAAATGGGCAATTCGATCAATAACTGAAGGTTTCATTAATAAGGTCTGGTGCATTCCTTTGTAAAACCCCATCGGACTTTGAGAAATCTTTTTCTTTCTTTGTTGTGTTAAGAAAAGACTGTCTGAAATGATCAGATCTGTGATCAATTTTTAGTTTATCATTCCTCGTAGGGCCAGCATTAGTTTACTGCCAATTTCTATGCTTGCTTGAGTTAACCAATGGCAACATTTAGTGACCTTTCTGGTGATTTAGGATTAGCATAAAAGCAGTATAAAATATGTTTCCAAATAGAGACATTTGTAATAAACCAGAAGAGTCTATTTTTCCTAGAAATTATGATTATGTAAAATTTTGGCAAAAGATTTCCTTTAAAAATACAATTATGTTAAAATGCAGTGTTTTAGTCTCAACCAGCAGAAATTAAATAATATGTTTTGCATGCCAAGCACCAAGTTTTTGAAAATCCCAAGGTGATGAAAATACTCCTTAATTATATTTACTTGGCATGGCACTGTGGATAACACAGTTCTAAAAGTACATTGGAGCACAGATGGCAAACACATTAAAGAAAAGCCAAAGATTTCAGGGTAACTTAAAAGGTTTAAAACATTGCTTAATATTATTTAGACTGAGAATATTAACCAATGTACTGCTAAAAAAGCATATTTGGAATAAAAGAGACTACTTATTTAAAGTGCACCTGTCATATTAGATGCAGCCATTTTGTTTACTGATCTTACATAGTTATTGTGACAGACCCAACCAGGACTGGGGCTTTTGGAGGGGACTGCAGGGTAGCCTCTTGCCTACTGACTATGGGCCCTGGCACTTGAGAGCTACAAGAATTCAGGAAGATGTCCTGTTATATAATGCAAGATGACATTACCACATTTAACTGTCAAGGAAGCCATGATGGTCTCTGTCAACTTGAAACTCAGTGAGAAGATGTATGGGAAAAGAAAACTGGTTAATGAGATTTGGATAGCCCTGGGTCTTCTTGAATACTGGCACCGAACTGCCTGGGTGGGCACTGACCCCTAGGGTTGTCTAAATGACTAGTTGTTAATTAGCTTACTGTTTATTTAGCCTAATGTTTATGTTTTTTAACTGTTCATTAGATATACTGACATTACTGTTTACAGTTTGCATTGTTTAGGACAATGTGATCAAGCTCTTACCTAAACTTGTGTGGTATATATTCTGTTGAATTTACAATAAAGTCAGTTCCAGTTTGCACCTAAGCTAGTGTTGTCTAGTTCTTGTGTGCGATGCTTAGCTATTATACCTGGTTCCAGAGTGGAGGAAGCTGTATCTTCACGGAGGCACCCAGGTAGGGTGCTAGGCTGTCCATTACAGTTATGAACACAGGCAACTGGTTGATTAAAGTCAACTGAAGCCATAATGAAAATTACAATAGATACATTCCAAAGTGTGCAAAAAGTTTAAAAGTATGTTTCATACTGTAATTCATAGTTAAAAGGCTCCCCAGCACTATCCCAAAGTCCAAGGGCAGCAGGCAGAGTTAGACTGTGAGAACAGCAGTCTCTCTGCAGCAGTCCTACAGATAGTAAATAATTCCAAAAATCTATTTCCTGATTTTGAGTTGGTTTTTGTTATCCCTGAGCAGGAGTACTCACATTAAATGAGGGTGTGATAATGAAATTTATTGACAAACCAAGCAGACAGGAGGTGAAAACAGTGGTTGATCTTAGCAGTCAGCTGCCTCTCCCTTACTACCCAGTCACAAACTGGGGGGAAGAAGGTAACCTAGCTGTACAGCAGTAGAGTAAGGTCACCAGATTTTTTTAAATGACATCCAAGGACACCCTACTGACCATACCAACATTTATTAGGGTGGGGCAGGGGTAGGGATAATAGCGGCATGCGAAGTGCACCAAATATTGGGTGTGACCAAATTGTGCTAACAGTGGAAGGGACTTAAAGGGGTATGATTTAATAATACCTTGGCCTACTGTACGCTGAGTCAAGAGTGCAGGCCCAGATGTACACTGCAGGTCATCATCGCAAGCAAGGGCAAAAAATCCATATTCTTACCTCTGGCAACTAAGACTGCTTAAGCCGAGGGAGGATAACCACGCAATATCAGCATGTCACATCATCAATAACCCTCCCTTTCCACCTCATGCTCTGGGCCAGTCACAAAATGCTTTCCTGAAAAATGTTTAGCATCTTTATAAAGTATATATACATTATAATAAAGTATTGTACATAGAAGTCTAAGGAGTGTATTTATAAAATAAAATTGCAGAGCCTGTAAAACTACAAGCACATTCGTCTGTGTGAGGCTATTTTCTCTCCAGGTTAAATGTTCTTCATAGAATGAATCAGCTAAATACTGCGTTAGGCTCCATTCACACTTTTGCGACTTGTCATGTGACTTTGACCATCAAAGTTGCATGACAAGTCGCGCCCCATGTTTTCCAATGAGTACCGTTCATATCTATGTGAATTAAAGTCGCAGCTACTTCAAAATAGTTAATGCACTAGTTTGGTCTGACGTTCATGCGACTTGTGGGCATCAGACTTCAATGTTAACCCTCAAAAGTCACATAAAATTCACACCTAAATGTTTTACATGCTACAGTTGTGCAACAGTTGTCCATTATTAGTGATCAAAGCCAAAGTTGCAACCAAGTAGTAGCCATCCAAAGTTGCATCAAAGTTACACTCCAAAGTCCCACAACTTTAGAGTCCTACAAGTGTGAATGGAGCCTTATATCCACTATATGGGACCATTGATCATAGTAAATAAGTATTTATTTCCTATGATCATCAGCTCCATCTAATGACCATAATGTATTTTACTGATTCACTGTATTCTTTATGAATGAAGCACATTCAACCTGGAGAGAAACTAGTCTAATAACATTTTATTTTGACCCCATTCACACAGAACGAATATACATGCAGTTTAACAGGGCAAATAGCTCTTCAATTTTATTAAAAATACACCCCTAAGTGTCAGTGTGACAACCAGGGAACTAACATTTCCAGAAGAAGTCAGCCTGTATGACCTAACCTAGGATAGTTTTACTTTAATATGGCTTACTTATTATTGTCATAACCTCTGGGTGAATCTGTATAGCTTATTTATTTATTAATCACTATTTACTTACAATTTATTATCACAGTGCAGTGGAGACCCAAAGTGGGGAGACTGGAAGCCTCACTTGGCTGTAATGCTGTCCAATCAAATGGGAGAACCAGAGGTGAACAACCGTGCTACTGTTACCATGGGAGACCATTTAGGTAAGGAAGTAGGCCTAGTGCTCTAAACAATAAATACTGTTTTATCATTTGGGGTTTTGAGGCCTGAATAAAGCCAGCCTGTAGTGGTTTCAACTGTGGTTGTTACTCTTTGTGGTGTTTTCCAGCTGTAAACCCAACCCATATTCTGAAATTCAGAACTCTTGAGGCATGAGTGTCTGCACAGAACAATATAAAAATGTAGTAATAATATGTTTCACTATAATTCAAAAGGGTTTTGTTAAATCTTGATAAACCTTTTAGGGATTTTCCCCATGTAAAGTTTTCTGCAACATACTGCCTCACCTAACCTCTAGTTCTCTGCTTGTAGGCAGGAGTAAGTCTCCTTTAATCACTTAAAGTGGAGTTCCACCCAAAAATGGAACTTCCACTTTTTGGAACCCTCCCCCCCTCCGGTGTCACATTTGGCACCTTTCAGGGGAGAGGGAGGAGCAAATACCTGTCTAATACAGGTATTTGCTCCCACTTCCTGGCATAGATCACCTCTGTGATCTACGCCACTTCCGGCGCCTACTCTGTATCCCTGCTGTCTTCTGAGAGACACACAGCTCCCAGAACACATCAGGGACCAGTGAAGACGTGCAGCGCGACTCGCGCATGCGCAGTAGTGAACCGGGAAGTGACGCCGCAATGCTTCACTTCCTGATTCCCTTACCGAGTATGGCGGCGGCAGCTGCCGATCCTCGAGCGACAGATCGGCTTCGGCTGGACAGGTAAGTATCCATATATTAAAAGTCAGCAGCTGCTGTATTTGTACTGTAGCTGCTGGCTTTTAATATTTTTTTTTTTAGTGGGACCTCCGCTTTAAGGACCAAGCCTCTTTTTCAGATGTGTTGTTTACAAGTTAAAAACATGTTTTTTTGCTAGAAACTTACTTAGAACCCCCAAACATTATACATTTTTTTTCTAACACCTTAGAGAATAAAATGGCGGTCGTTGCAATACTTTTTGTCACACCTTATTTGTGCAGCGTGTCTTACAAGCGCACTTTTTTGGGAAAAATACAAATTTTTGAATTAAAAAATAAGACAACAGTAAAGTTAGCCCAATTTTTTTTCTATATTGTCAAAGATAATGTTACGCCGAGTAAATTGATACCCAACATGTCACGCTTCAAAATTGCGCCCGGTCGTGGAATGGCGTCAAACATTTACCCTTAAAAATCTCCATAGGCGACGTTTAAAGAATTCTGCAGGTTGCATGTTTTAAATTACAAAAGGGGTCTAGGGCTAGAATTATTGCTCTTGCGCTAACGATCGCGGCGGTATCTCACATGTGTGGTTCGAACACCGTTTTTATATGCGGGCGCTGCTCACGTATGCGTTTGCTTCTGCGCGCGAGCTCATCGGAACGGGGGGGCTTTAAAAAAATATATATTTATTTTTTCTTATTTATTTTACTTTATTTTATTTATTTTTACATTGTTTAAAAAAAAAAAATTGGGTCACTTTTATTCCTATTACAAGGAATGTAAACATCCCTTGTAATAGAAAAAAGCATGACAGGTCCTGTTAAATATGAGATCTGGGGTCAAAAAGACCTCAGATCTCATATGTAGACTAAAATGCAATCATAATAAAAAAAAATGGCCCTTTAAGAGCTATGGTATGGAGACAGGTGGGGGTCATCTTGCCCTCACTTGTAGCCATACCAAGCAACGAGAAGGACCCGATCGCCTCCGCTGCTCCGGTAAGCGGCGGAGGACGCAGGAGAGCAGCAAGAGGGGGAGCCCTCTCCCGCCGCCGATAACGGGGATCTCGCGGATCTCGCGTCAAATCCGCTGCAGAGACCACCATTATCGTAAACCGGACCGCTGCCTGAAGAGATGGATACCTGGGTTATGACAGCAGCTGCTGCCATAACCAAGATATCCCTCTTAAAATTGCGTTGTATATAGTCGTGCGGCTGTCCGTAAGTGGTTAATTCTTACTCCCCCTGGTAGGAGGAGATTAATGCCTAGTACACATGGGCCGAATGTCGTGAGAAATCGGCCAGTTTAATAAAAACCGGCCAACATTCGGCCCGTGTGTATGTCAGCCGATCCAACAGAAGCGGGCCTTTTGGAAAAAAAAACTCTTAGCGTGTACCAGGCTTTAGTCAGGTTGCCTATTTAAGGCATGGGTGGAGTCTAAAAGAGGGTACAGTCTGGAGCCACAGAAGAGAGAATAACAGAGAGGGAGTTGGGTGTGTGCTCCCCTTTGGGGGAGGGGTTGGCAAGTATTGCAGAACTAAGGCCTGGGACTGAGATAATGTAAAGACTATCCAAAGAGTGCTGCATGAGTATTCTTATGCACTCTACCTTCTTTCCAAACCCAGATATGAGAATTATTATTTGACGAATTTTGACATGGTTTGTATTTACCACTGGAATATAATGTTCTGCAAAAGTTATGATCAGTACAGCAGTTATTTCTACAAACTGATGTCTCTTTGTGAAGTTCTATCAGGAGGAGTGTAGAGTAAAGCCAATGTCAGGGAAGAAATGTTATGTGTATATATTGGTGAAAGCCTGGTGAGCTCAGAAGAGGGTGGGAATGGAGAAAAAATAATCCCCTCGCCTGGTGGTGAGAGAAAATTCTCATGTATCATGTATCATATGGCCTTGGCTCCCTTGTCACATGGGCCAGGGTGGTCATGTTGGACTTCTGGAGCCTCTATCTGGACCACGGACTTGGAGATTGAAAGAATCAATATTAGACAATAAAAAGATAACTGAGGAACTGTCAGGTAAAATAAGGGACTATTTTGAGAGGAATATACCAGGTGAGGTGTCCGATCAGGCAGTGTGGGAGGCCCATAAAACGGTTATAAGAGGAGAATTAATAGCTTATGGGGCCCACATCAAGAAGGAAGGAAGGAAGGAAATGACAGATTTACTAGAGAAAATCAATGTACTGGAGACTAAACATAAAAAAAATCTAGACTCCCTAGAGACCCAACAACTATAGAACCTTCGAGCACAACTCGCACAATGTCTAGATCGAAAAATTAATAATAAATGTAGATACTTTGCTCATAGGTTCTATGAGCAAGGGAATAAATGTGGTCGGCTATTGGCTAGACAACTTAAAAAGCAACAAGAATCTAGACATATTCATAACCTATTAATTCGAAACAAAAAAATAGTGGAGAAAATTATTTATGGATGGGGTATGGCGCTGCTCACTGGCCCTAATCTAGGGCCAGTAGTGGTGATATATTGTGTCCAATTTTTAAGTGTAGTAAATGCTCAATACAATCGTGCCCCTATAATAAATGCTTGTCCCTAATGGGGTACAAATACCAGAGACACAGCACAGGTTTCAAAAACTGTGAAACAATGCAACGTGAGTGCCAAAGGATGTCTCATAAGTTACATCACGTGTCCTACACCATCAAGTGCATCATGGCTAATCATGGGCATTAAAAATCAACAAGTGAGCAGGCTAAAAAACAACATGCAAAAAATAATAATAAATAAATCCTGTGAGAAATTGTGAATATATAAAAAAACTTTAGAACCAATGTGCTATGCCTAAAGCAGAGGCACTCGTGTATAATGGAGTCTGAGTGGCTAACCACTAAACAGAAAGTCTATGGTGAGAAATAGACTTAATGATGAAATAACACAAGAAACAGCAAACGGCAATCCTCTTCATCTAAATAGCTGGTGTGGGCTCTGATCTTCAGTTATGCAGACAATACATCCCCCACATGTGTCCCCACTCACCAGCTCCCTTCACCCCCGCAGGGGTAAACAGCGTGAAAAAGGGGGGGTTCCGGACCACTTTCCAGGGATCTCCACACATGCAAGGAGAGGTGTCGGCGGTGTCTCTCGGTTTGATCTTGCTGCAGCTTCCTCAGTGAGTTCACTTCCCGTGGGTAGGACTTCCAATTACCTGTGGGCTCTCCCTGTCCCCAGCGCTCTGCTCTTCCTCTCTCCAGATGCCCGGTGTTGGAGAAGATGTGAGCAGAGGGGTACATTTCTCCACCTGTGGTGGGAATGCCCCAGGATTAAAACATTTTGGGTATCAATCGCACCGTGGATTGAGAGGTTGACCCCTAGACCTATGGAGTTTACGCCCCTATGCTTCCTATTCCATGGAACACCCGGCTCCATTAAATCCTACAGGAAGAGTATCACACCACACTTATTGAACGCAGCTAAATTATTAATCCCCAGATTTTGGAAACAGACCGCCTGTCCAACATTAGAATCCAAAGTTAATACATGGGTTCAAAAGTCCAAAAACAAGCTATGAGTAAGCATCTATCTTTGATGTGAAACGCGTCAGGACCACCCCTGCATGTCAGTTTTCTGTTTTTGCTTGTTTTTGGACTTTTGAACCCATGTATTAACTTTGGATTTTAATTTTGGAATTTTGAAAATAAATTGTTTATACAGAGGCCAGGGCTCTTTCCTTTTCCATGCATTAGTGCAGAGCCAGCACCTGTTTCAGTATCAGGGCGGGAGCAATCTTTGGAGCTGCACAGCTTGGAGCGGTACACACCTTTCATTGTCCAACATTAGAGGATTGGAAAAAGGAGGTTAACCGGATAATGGAAGCCGAAAGGTGGACTCAAATAGTGAATGACAGAAAAGGGGAATTTGAGAAGATTTGGGCAGGCTGGATACAGTGTGTACCTGAGATGGGCTGAGGATAAGAGACATGGAGTGGGAAAGCAGGGGGCATAGTAGATCCATAAGGACCCCCAGTATAATTGCCTATGGGTTTAGCTATAGAAGTATAAAGAGCCAAATGGATGGGAAAGGGGGTGGAGGATAAGGAGTAGGGTACACACAGGAGAAGAGGGACTTAAAGTAGTATTAGGACAGAGATTGTACATGATCACTGTGAGGATATCAAATTATTATTTTTTTTGGGGGGGGAAGTGTGGGCCTATCACGTAAAGTTTGGGGAAGAGCAGGGCAGGCGGATCGCCTGAAAGTAAAGACGGGCGAAGAAATCACAAAATATAATCATCTATTTTTAAACACCATGGCCATTAGTGGCCTCTTAAGAGGCCCTGGTAGAGGGAATCCATAAATAAACACGCGGAAGTAGGAGAGGAGATCCCTCCCCTATTCCCTTTTATGCTTTTTTTTTTTTAAAGTTTGTTCGTTTTTACTTAAGTTGGGGAACTAGGCCATGGGGGCCGCTACACACAAGTACGGGTAACTAATACTTAACCACATCAATACTGGGCACTTTAGCCCCCTTCCTTCCCAGACCAATTTTCAGCTTTCAGCGCTCTCGCATTTTCAATGACAATTGTGCGGTCATCCTACGCTGTACCCAAATGAAATTATTATCATTTTGTTCACACAAATAGAGCTTTCTTTTGGTGGCATTTATTCACGACTACGTTTTTTATTTTTTGCGATATAAGCGAAAAATGAGCAGAAATGTGAAAAAAAAAATATTTTCGTCTTTCTATTTTAAAAAAAATGCAATCAAATTGAATTTTGTTGTAAATTTAAGCCAAAATGTATTCTACTACATGTTTTTGGTAAAAAAAAATCCTGTTAGGTGTATAATAATTGGTTTGTGTGATCATGTACAGATGTACGCAAATGATCATGTACAGATGTGCGCAGGTGATCACGGACATATGTGTGCAAATGATCATTGGGACATATGATTTTACTGTCATATGTGGGGGACAGGTGTTTTTACTATGTGGGGACATGTGTGTGTGTGGGGACATGTGTGTGTGGGGACATGTTTGTTTACTTTGAGTGTTTATACTGTGTGGGGTGACACTAGGCTGGTGATCAGTGAGTAAAAAGCTGAAAAAAAACAGCTCATACTCACTGATCACCAGCCAGCTGCAGCGATCCGCTCTCCTCTCCTCACCGACGACTTCTGTGTGAGGAGAGGAGAGCTGATTGCCTAGCAACCAGCTCTCTGTTTACATCACATGACGGCTGTGATTGGACATGGCCGTCATGTGATCAGGAGGGCCAATCACAGAGCCCTCCTGCCAAATCGAGATGCACTGTGTCCGGGTGACACAAGTGCATCGGGATCGCGCCGCTGTGCGGGAACGCGCGCGCGCGATCCCCCTCCTTCTGAGGGACGTTCCTGAACGTCCACTCAGAAAGAGAGAGCGCCCACCCGGCCGTATATGTACAGTGGCCGGGTGGGAAGTAGTTAACCACGAGGCACAGATGGATGTGTATGTGTATATATATGTGTATGTATATATGTATATATATATATATATATATATATATATATATATATATATATATATATATATATATATATACATATGTGTATACATTTATTTTTATTTTTTCACCACTCAAAAAGAATAGTCACTATGGCCATTAGTGGCCTCTTTGGAAGTAGGAGGGGGCACTGTGTTAAGTGACAAAGGACACAAGTAGGAGAACTCATGACTTAGGTAGAAGGAATGGAGCGAGTGGGGACAGAGCAGACTTACTCCACCGCAGCCAGGGATGGTGTGGAGGGAGGGGGGGGGGGGAGAGGGAATCGCCTTGTTTTTTTTTTTTTTTTTTGGGGGGGGGTAGTATAATTGATAATGACAATTTTTGTACTTAGTTCTTTCTTGCAATGTTCATTCTATGTTGTATGTAAATGTACAATGCTGAATGGAAATGTTGAAGCTTCTAATAAAATAACAATTTTGATTATAAAAAAAAAGTGGCCTTGGCTCCCTTGTCACATGGGCCCAGGGTGGTCATGTTGGACTTCTGGAGCCTCTATCTGGACCACGGAAAACTATAGGCCTATGTAAGAGTACTCAGGCAAAACTTTGTTTTTCATTTTGGATAAACTTAAGCCTGGTACACACGATCGGATTTTCCGTGGACAAAGCGTATGACTTTTGTCCGAAGGGCTTTGGCCAGGAATTTGCCTTGCATTCAAATGGCACACAATTGTTGGCCAACAAAGACAAAACTATGTGGTTTTTCAGCTCTTTAGCGCCACCCTTTGGGCAACTTCTGCTAATGTTGGGTTATGGTTAGCATTGCTTCTGAGCATGCGTGTTTGTACCTTGGAGTTTTGTCCAAAGGACTTGTGTACACACGATCGGATAATCCGACAACACACATTTGTTGTCAGAAAATTTTAAAGCATGCTATCCCACATTTTGTTGTTGGAAAATCCGACAACAATTGTCCGATGGAGCATACAAACGGTCGGATTTTCTGACAACAGCCTGTCATCACACAATTCCCATTGGAAAATCCGATTGTGTGTATGAGTCTTAAGGGAGGGTTATAACTCCTGTAAGGTTTATTTTTGTCATCTTTGTCTCATTGGGCAAATTTACTTTTTACTTCCTGTCCCATGGCCAATCAGGAAGTAGGAGGAAATCCCTTCTAATTAAAGGAATCTTCTGGGGATCTCCAGGTCACCAGAGCTAGTGTCCCAATTGGAAGATTTTCCATCTTCCTTTTCTGAGGACAACCCAAAATGTAGGATTTTCTTTTACTTTTACTTTCAATGATAATGGTAAACAGGACAAATAGAGAGGTTAAATCTCGGTACGGGGACATAGACAGCAATACAAACTGACAGGTGTTCTAATCCCTCTCCACTCTATCCAAAACTAAAAGAAAAGCTTCTTCCTTAGTTATATTTTAAGGGGTTATTGTGTTTAGCGACCAGGGCGGGGGGGATGACAAGAAGGTTTTGCATCTGTGCTTGAGAGCAAAGTGTGGGTCTGGGTCGAAAGTAAGCACGATACCCTGAAGATCCTGTATGTAGGTGGGGCCCAGTTGCTTTTGTCAGCCAGGTAGAAAAAAGACGAATGTCTTGCTACATTTTGTGCTGAATGCTGGAACATAGAGCTCTTTAACAGTCAGCATCCACAACCCCTTTGCAGTTACATGACTGGGGTCCTGCAGAGGATTGGGTCCATGGGGTTCCATCCAGTCAATCGTTGGTCAAAAGTGGATGGAGATCTACTAGCCGGGGGCCAAGATAGCAGTAAAGACTCACTGGGGGTCTATAGCAATCCAGTCAGGTAAAGTCTGTTGTGCATGAAGTAGCCCTTAACCCACTCTTGGGGGTATATTCATAAAAATAAAAAAATCTTCATACAGAAGACTGAATCAGGAAAATACTGCATTATCACCACTAGATGGAGTTGATCACAGGAAAAGCTGTTTTCAATGATAACACCTTGAAAAAAATAAGCTATTCTATTGTATATTTACTCTAAAATAATAGCTTGCCTGTTTTTATTTTTTTTTTTTTTTTTTAATCACAGAACAGCAATTTTGCATTTTAGGACTGTGTGACAACTGTGGGCCAAGCGTTTGGCTTGCGGTTGCAGTGTGGCTCAATGGGGCAGTTTGACAGATGGGGCTGCCTGTCAAACTCTGCAACCTAAGTTAAAATTGCCGCAGCATGTGAACAGCCCTGTGTACAGGCTGTAATTTTAGAATTCCGGTGAGCATCCCAGGGGGTCTTAAAAATGCGGCTGCAGCCTGTTTTTACCATTCATCAGCCGCCAGTGTAAAAGAGCCCTTAAGGCCAAAATCACACCTTCATGTAGCGGGAAATTGCGTTCCAGCTTACAATTTTTCCCCACATTTTTTTTGCGTGTTCCTGCATGTTGCACATAAGGCAGCTCATTCATTTGAATGGGCTGCCCTACATGGGACTAATGTGCCAAAAGAGGCTCCAGAACCTTTTTGGGCATGGAGCATCATTCATTTTTTAAGTGTGAATTTTGACAAGTTTGTAACGCATTTGCCGCACAACAAAATGCACCAAATGGAGGTCTACTAAACATGCTTAGGGTGCCATTAACAATTAATGGCACTGCAAGCCTGACACACATTTGCAGTGCGTTTCTGAATCGTGCGGCAAAATGCACATGTAGCGGACCCTTGGATTTAAGGGGTCGCTATACCCAAATTTAAGGGACGGCCTGGGCAATAGTTTTGCTCAGGTCTTCTAATTTGATACTGGACTCTGCTCTGCTGTGGTGTTGTCTGGTGTACTGTTCCCCTTTGGCCTGTGGGTGGCACTGTTACCCAGGCCTAGGGTCGAACCTCAGGTGACACAGCGGCGTGATTGTATGTCCTCTCTCGGCTGCTGTGCAGTGGGCAGGGCTTCGTCTGCTGTGCATGCCGGGAGAGGGTATATAAGGGGCAGACGCCATGTTTAGGGAGGAGTGAACGAGAGGAGTCCCGGGGGGGGTGTGCCCCCTGGGGGTGCGTGGACTGGCCGAGGAGTCTCGGGCACCTTTAGCCCGAGGCTGCAGCGTTCCAGGTAGGCCCAGTACCTTTAACTGGGTCTACAATCAGCACATTGGATCGAGAGGAAGCCAGGGGAGGATCGGTCCCACAGAGGAGACGAGTGATAGTAGGTCGCTGTCTCGGGAAAGGCCTGGTGACCTGTCAGAGGGAAGGGTTCCTTACTCAACAAAGCTAACCCTGTAGAGTGCCCATTGGCATCATCTGTTCTCTAAATTCTACAGAGGTTTAAGGAAAGTTCTGGATTCAGGAATAACAGGATTCTGCTGCTAGTAGAGGATCTCCTGAACCCGTCCCTGGAGGGGACAAAGTGATAGTACTGTTCGAGCTCCACTCCGGCTGCTAGAACTGTGAGAGGGATCTATCCGGGTGAGCTAACTGAAGCAAAGGAAAATAAACTCTTTGTTGGAGTTAAAGTTGTGTGGACATTGGCCTTCTTGGGAAAGAATATAGACTTTTCCCTACATTCTAGGGATGAGAACCAGTGGAAGGAGGTAACTCGCTGCAGGACCCAAATCTGTGAACACCGCCTGACCTCTGATAAGGAGGACACAGGCTTGTGGCATGGTGTGTCCTACCCCCGCAGGTGAAGGTAAGTGAGCAAAAGGATTGGTGTGCTACACGTGGGGGCTCGAGTCCGGGATTTTTCAGCTACCCCTGGAAGTTGGACTATATTTTTTTCCCCAAAAGGATTGGTGTGCTACACACATTTCCTGTTAGTTTTGTCAGGTGTTCAGGAAACTTTTTAATATTTAGTTATTTCTCAGGTCTTTTTCACAAGCTGTTATACTAATTCAAACACCAGTGTTATTAGGCTATTTTCTCTCCAGCTAGAATACTATTCTTCATAAAGAATAGAGTCAATCAACAAATATGACACTGTGGCCACCAGTTGGGGCTGACAACTACAGGAAATAAATACTTATTTTTCATTCTCATTTATGGTAATTTGCCTCCGTTACTTGTTTCATATGATTTAAAATTAATTAAATTGATTAAAATGATTCCTTTGTGATATTATTTGTTTTATACATTTTTATGTACTGAGAGAGAGCAACATCCTGGGCTTAACCGCCTATACTGTGCATGCCTTTAAAACGTGCATGGCCTGATTGCAACCCCCCTGTCTCTTTTTTAAGGGCTTTGTGAAATCTAAGGCTAATGAGTTCAACTCTGACCTCCGAAGCTCATCCTGACTTACACAACTTCAGTAACTGAAAGGTCACTAGCGTGGTCTGTGTGTTCGCTGCAGAAAAGAGACACTTCAGAACTGCTGCTGAAGCCATTCTGACCCCAGGGAAACATAAAATACCCTGGAGGACAATTAACTTCCTGTGTAGGTTGCTTGTACACATTATTCCACTGACTTATACTACACAGGACTTGTATTAGCATTTTGTTTATAAAGGCAATTAATCTTTAAAGAAAACCTGTACTGAGAGAAATATATAGGCTGCTATTGCTGACCTGCAGTAGCTACCTGGCTGCAATGTTTGTAATTAGTGATGAGCCGAACACCCCCGGGTTCGGTTCGCACCAGAACCCGCGAACGGACCGAAAGTTCGTACGAACATTAGAACCCTATTAAATACAATGGATGCGAACGTTCGAATTCTAAAGTGCTAATTATAACAACTATTATGCATGTTATTGTCCTAAAAAGGGTTTGGGAACCCGGGTTCTGCACCAGGGGACATGTATCAATGCAAAAAGAAGTTTTAAAAACGGTCGTTTTTCGGGAGCAGTCATTTTAATGATGCATAAAGTGAAAAAAAAAAAGTCAAATATTCCTTTAAATATCGTACCTGGGGGGTGTCTAAAGTATGCCTGTGAAGTGCCACGTGTTTCCCGTGTTTAGAACTGTCCCTGCACAAAATGACACTTCTAAAGGAAAAAAAAGCCATTTAAAACTGCTTGCGGCTTTAATGTAATGTCTGGTCCCGGTAATATGGATGAAAATCTTTAAGAAAAATGGCATAGCTACCCCATGACCCCCCCCCCCCCCCTACCCCAGCCCATTACCAGCCCCTTTGGGTCTTGTATGGATATTAAGGGGAACCCCGCACATAAAATAAAAAAGGCCCTATATACTCTGAACAGCCGTATACAGGCGGTGCATACAAGACAGGGACTGTAGGTTTGTTCTTATGTAGAATCTGTTTGTAATTTTGAACAGGTACATTGTTGAAGTGTAGCTCCAGCCCAAAAATCTATTTTTAAACTTTTTGGAAAACATAGGTAAGGGTTATCACCCCTGTAACATTTGTTTTGCTGTCTGTGCCCCTGTTCAGAACATTTCACCTCACTTTCCGTCCCAATGACAACTGTTTTTGAAATGTGGTGTTTTTCTTGAAACAAGGATTGCTGATAAAGCATCAGTACAGAGGAGACACCTTTCTCCCATATTTATTCTTACAGGAGAGAATTTTCCTTCCTAGTGGTAGATTTCCTCTCACTTCCTGTTGTCTTCTTGCGTTTGCAAGTAGGAGTCGTTTGTAAGTTGGATGTTTGAAAGTAGGGACCTGCCGTATATACTCTGCAGAAATAGGCCCCTTAGTTGTTGGTGTTGGCACAACACTGTAAGCACTCACAGTTACTCTTGGTTGGTGCTGGAACGCCCTGCTGTCAACTATTATATCAGGAATTTTAATTACATATAATTGTTGAACAGTGGTAGTAAAAATTGGGCCTTTGATGGTGGTGCTGGTGCCACAACACTGTAAGCCCTGACAGTTACTCTTGGTGGATGCAGCAATGGGCCCTGCTGTGAATTATTAGATCAAGAATTGTAATTGCATGCCCCTGTTGAACAGGGGCTGAAAAATTGGGCCTTTCGTGGTGGTGGTGGTGGTGGTGGTGTTGCCACAACACTGTAAGCCCTCAGAGTTACTCTTGGTGGGTGCAGGAATGGGCCCTGCTGTGAATTATTAGATCAAGAATTGTAATTACATGCCCCTTTTGAACAGGGGCTGAAAAATTGGGCCTTTCGTGGTGGTGGTGGTGGTGGCGTTGCCACAACACTGTAAGCCCTCAGAGTTACTCTTGGTGGGTGCAGCAATGGGCCCTGCTGTGAATTATTAGATCAAGAATTGTAATTGCATGCCCCTGTTGAACAGGGGCTGAAAAATTGGGCCTTAGGCACTGGTGGCACAACACTACAACCCCTCACAGATACTGTACTTGGAGCACAGCAATGAGCCCTGTTGCAAAGTATTGCTTCAAAAATTGTAATGACACGCCCCTGTTAAACAGGGGCTGAAAAATTGGGCCTTAGGCACTGGTGCCACAACACTCCAACCCCTCACAGATACTGTACTTGGAGCACAGCAATGAGCCCTATGGCAAATTATTGCTAAAAAAATTGTAATTACACGCCCCTGTAAAACAGGGGCTGAAAAATTGGGCCTTAGCCACTGGTGGCGGCACCCATAAACAAAAATGATCTTCCAAGCTATCATCATCAATCGTATCATTGAGGACTCGGAGGAGGAGGATAGCCAGTCAACATAACAGCACAGGCACTCAGCATCAGCATCAGTCTTGAAGGGATGTGACATGTTAAAATCAATTAGTCTGTTATATCAGCATCAGGTGTGTGGTAGCTGGTGGTGATCCAAGACTGGTTCATCTTGATGAAAGTCAGTCGATCAACCGAGTCGGTGGACAGGCGCACCCTGTGATCCGTGACAAATCCTCCAGCAGCACTGAATGTGCGTTCCGAAAGAACGCTGGATGCAGGACAGGCCAGTAGCTCAATTGCATACTGTGCAAGCTCTGGCCAGTGATCCATCCTCAAGACCCAGTAAGCCAGAGGATTTTCGGTGGGGAAGGTGTCCAAGTCTGACCTTGCCCCTAGATATTCCTGCACCATGTTTATCAGACGCTGGCGATGGTTGCTGGAACCGATCATACTTTGGGGCTGCGGACTAAAGAATTGTCTGAACGCATCGGTCAGACGGCCACCTTCCCCACCGCTCCTTCTTTGACTGGCCGAAGCCTCAGCAACTCGTTGTCCAGGACCAGGAGTTTGTAACCTCCCAGTCTCTGGGAACGCGTTGCACAGACCTTTCTGCAAGGCCTCCCGGAGTTGTCTCATCCTCTGCTCCCTCTGCGTCCGCAACCTTACCCTTGTACCGTGGATCAAGGAGAGTGGCCAGCCAGTAATGGTCCCTCTCCTTGATCCGAAGAATACGAGGATCCTTCCGCAGACTTTGCAGGATCAGGGAGGCCATGCAGCGTAGGTTTGCTGAGGCATTCGCTCCGGAGTCCTCTGGGTCACTAAGGACGACATGATCCGCAGCCACCTCCTCCCAGCCACGTACAAGTCCACTGGTTTCTTGGGACTGTAAATCATCCCTAAAAGACTGGTGCTGATGATGCTGAGTGCCAGCCTCCACCTCCATGCTGACACAATCCTCCTCCTCCTCCTCCTCCTCCTCCTCCTCCTCTTCCTCTTCCTGTGCGATGGGTGGGACAGAAGGAACACTGTCTGGGTAAAGGGGGCCTTGAGAGGCAAGGAAGTCCTCCTCTTCCTGCCTCTGTTCTGCCTCAAGTGCCCTGTCCATTATTCCACGCAGCGTGTGCTCCAACAGGTGGACAAGAGGTACAGTGTCACTGATGCATGCACTGTCACTGCTCACCATCCTCGTGGCCTCCTCAAATGGTGCCAGGACAGTGCATGCATCCCTGATCATGCCCCACTGGCGTGGAGAAAAAAAACCAAGCTCCCCTGACCCTGTCCTGGTGCCGTAGTCGCACAGGTACTCATTGATGGCCCTCTGCTGCGTGTGCAGCCGCTGCAGCATGGCCAACGTTGAGTTCCACCTGGTGGGCATGTCACATATAAGGCGGTTCTTGGGCAGGTTCAACTCCTTTTGCAGCTCAGCCAGGCGAGCACTGGCATTATAAGATCTGCGGAAATGCACACAGACTTTCCTGGCCTGCCTCAGGAAATCCTGTAAGCCTGGGTACCTGGCCAAGAACCGCTGCACCACCAGGTTAAGGACGTGAGCCACACAGGGCACATGGGTCAGTTGTCCCTGTCGGAGGGCGGAGAGGAGGTTGGTGCCATTGTCGCAAACCACCATTCCTGGCTTAAGCTGGCGTGGCATCAACCACCTCTCGGCCTGGCCCTGCAGAGCAGACAGGACCTCTGCCCCAGTGTGGCTTCTGTCCCCCAAACACACCAGCGCAAGCACGGCATGTCATCTTTTTGCCTGCGTACTTGCGTAGCCCCGTGAACGGCTACGGAGCACCGCTGGTTCATAGGACAAACCACAGGAAGAGGCCATGGAGGAAGAAGAAGAGGAGGGGGTGGAGGAGAGAGGTGTGTCACAACCAGTAGTAGCATTTTGGAGGCGTGGCGGTGGAACAACCTCCAACACTACTGCACCTTGTCCTGCATCCTTCCCAGCTGCCAAAAGAGTGACCCAATGGGCCGTGAAAGAAAGGTAACGTCCCTGTCCATGCCTGCTGGACCATGAGTCAGTGGTAATATGCACCTTACCGCTGACCGCCCTGTCCAGCGAGGCCAAGACATTGCCTTCCACATGCCAGTAGAGAGCCGGAATAGCCTTCCGTGAGAAAAAGTGGCGTTTGGGAACCTGCCACTGAGGAACCGCACATTGCACAAACTCACGGAAGGGGGCCGAGTCTACCAACTGAAAAGGCAGCAGTTGAAGCGCTAGCAATTTAGCCAAGCTAGCATTCAACCGCTGGGCATGTGGATGGCTGGGAGTGAACTTCTTTCGACGGTCCAGCAGCTGGGGCAGGGAAATTTGCCTGCTAGAATCGGACGTCGGTGTACTGCTAGCAGAGTGGCCGCAAGTACTTGGCTGTGACACACCTAATTCTACACCTTCATTCCTCTCAGTGCATGTTTCAGAGAGGACTGAAGTTATAGTGGGGTTGGAGATCCCAGCTGATGCGGTGCAAGGAGAGGTCCGCTTTGTTCTTTGGTGTGGGTCTTTGAGGTAGGCTTGCCAACGAGCTGCATGGCAGGTCAACATATGTCTGGTCAGGCATGTGGTACCCAAGCGGCTGATGTTTTGGCCACACGATATACGCTTGAGACATATGTTGCAAACAGCAGCTGTGCGATCTGATGCACTAGCCTCAAAAAAGGCCCACACCAAGGAACTTTTTGAATGACGGGCAGAGGCAGCGCCCTGCACAGGCGGAGCTCTGCGGTGTGATTCCGTCGGTGTACTGCCCTTACGCTGGCCACCAAAGGGCATCCTGCCTCGTTGGAGATGTGCCTCCTCCTCATCCTCCTCCTCCTCCTCTCTCCTATTAGGCACCCACGTGGAGTCAGTGACCTCATCATCCCCTCCCTCCTCATCACTGGAGCCAATCTGGCAGTATGCTGCAGCTGCTGGAACATGACTGCCAGATTGGTGTCCTTCTTGAGCATCCCCTCTGTCTGCTCTCACGCTACTGCCTTCCTGTAGCTGGGTTTCATCATCAGACCCTTCGAAACGCTGGGCATCCTCCTGGAGCATGTACCCAACACTGTGCTCAAACAGTTCGGGGGACTCCTCAGGAGGAGGACATGGTGGGTCTAGGGAAGGAGTGACTGATGATGAGTCTGACATTGATACCAGGGAAGAGGACGCTTTGGCAGCTGCTTTGCCAGTACCCTGAGCCTGGGTGAGAGAGGATGAGGAGGAGGAGGAGGGCTTGGTCATCCACTCTACCAAGTCTTCGGCATGATGTGGCTCAACATGTCCAGCTGCCGAAAAGAAGGACAAGCGTGTCCCATGGCCATGTGCTGATGACAATGCACCGCGTCCACGACCAGCACTGTTGCCCCCAGACACAGAGCCTGCTTGCCCTCTTTTATTGCCTCCTGACTGTCTGCCTCTCCTTGTTTGCCTTCCAGACATTCTAATAGATGGCCTGCAGGGAGATGGGAAAAAAGCAATAAGGGCTACCTTCAGGTGTCCTTCTCTGTCCCTTTACTTAAGGATTTCTAAATATGGTTGAGGATTATTGCTTTTGCACAGAATAGCACAACGACAATTTCCCTGACTGTCCAAAAAACAAGGATTTCAAAGATGGTTGATGAGGAATGCTTTGGCACACTATAGCACAAGGAGAAATCCCCTCACTTTCCTTCTTTGTCCCTAGAAACAAGGACTGGCACAGTGAAAGAAACTGACACTCTCCCTACCTACAGTTTTCTGTCCCTAGAAAAAATGTTTTTTTAAAGCACACTATAGCACAAGGAGAATTCCCCTCACTTTCCTTCTTTGTCCCTAGAAACAAGGACTGGCACAGTGAAAGAAACTGACACTCTCCCTAACTACAGTTTTCTGTCCCTAGAAAAAATGTTTTTTTAAAGCACACTATAGCACAAGGAGAATTCCCCTCACTTTCCTTCTTTGTCCCTAGAAACAAGGACTGGCACAGTGAAAGAAACTGACACTCTCCCTACCTACAGTTTTCTGTCCCTAGAAAAAATGTTTTTTTAAAGCACACTATAGCACAAGGAGAAATCCCCTCACTTTCCTTCTTTGTCCCTAGAAACAAGGACTGGCACAGTGAAAGAAACTGACACTCTCCCTACCTACAGTTTTCTGTCCCTAGAAAAAATGTTTTTTTAAAGCACACTATAGCACAAGGAGAAATCCCCTCACTTTCCTTCTTTGTCCCTAGAAACAAGGACTGGCACAGTGAAAGAAACTGACACTCTCCCTACCTACAGTTTTCTGTCCCTAGAAAAAATGTTTTTTTAAAGCACACTATAGCACAAGGAGAAATCCCCTCACTTTCCTTCTTTGTCCCTAGAAACAAGGACTGGCACAGTGAAAGAAACTGACACTCTCCCTACCTACAGTTTTCTGTCCCTAGAAAAAATGTTTTTTTAAAGCACACTATAGCACAAGGAGAATTCCCCTCACTTTCCTTCTTTGTCCCTAGAAACAAGGACTGGCACAGTGAAAGAAACTGACACTCTCCCTACCTACAGTTTTCTGTCCCTAGAAAAAATGTTTTTTTAAAGCACACTATAGCACAAGGAGAATTCCCCTCACTTTCCTTCTTTGTCCCTAGAAACAAGGACTGGCACAGTGAAAGAAACTGACACTCTCCCTACCTACAGTTTTCTGTCCCTAGAAAAAATGTTTTTTTAAAGCACACTATAGCACAAGGAGAAATCCCCTCACTTTCCTTCTTTGTCCCTAGAAACAAGGACTGGCACAGTGAAAGAAACTGACACTCTCCCTACCTACAGTTTTCTGTCCCTAGAAAAAATGTTTTTTTAAAGCACACTATAGCACAAGGAGAATTCCCCTCACTTTCCTTCTTTGTCCCTAGAAACAAGGACTGGCACAGTGAAAGAAACTGACACTCTCCCTACCTACAGTTTTCTGTCCCTAGAAAAAATGTTTTTTTAAAGCACACTATAGCACAAGGAGAATTCCCCTCACTTTCCTTCTTTGTCCCTTTAAACAAGGACTGGCACAGTGAAAGAAACTGACACTCTCCCTACCTACAGTTTTCTGTCCCTAGAAAAAATGTTTTTTTAAAGCACACTATAGCACAAGGAGAAATCCCCTCACTTTCCTTCTTTGTCCCTAGAAACAAGGACTGGCACAGTGAAAGAAACTGACACTCTCCCTACCTACAGTTTTCTGTCCCTAGAAAAAATGTTTTTTTAAAGCACACTATAGCACAAGGAGAAATCCCCTCACTTTCCTTCTTTGTCCCTAGAAACAAGGACTGGTACAGTGAAAGAAACTGACACTCTCCCTACCTACAGTTTTCTGTCCCTAGAAAAAATGTTTTTTTAAAGCACACTATAGCACAAGGAGAATTCCCCTCACTTTCCTTCTTTGTCCCTAGAAACAAGGACTGGCACAGTGAAAGAAACTGACACTCTCCCTACCTACAGTTTTCTGTCCCTAGAAAAAATGTTTTTTTAAAGCACACTATAGCACAAGGAGAAATCCCCTCACTTTCCTTCTTTGTCCCTAGAAACAAGGACTGGCACAGTGAAAGAAACTGACACTCTCCCTACCTACAGTTTTCTGTCCCTAGAAAAAATGTTTTTTTAAAGCACACTATAGCACAAGGAGAAATCCCCTCACTTTCCTTCTTTGTCCCTAGAAACAAGGACTGGCACAGTGAAAGAAACTGACACTCTCCCTACCTACAGTTTTCTGTCCCTAGAAAAAATGTTTTTTTAAAGCACACTATAGCACAAGGAGAAATCCCCTCACTTTCCTTCTTTGTCCCTAGAAACAAGGACTGGCACAGTGAAAGAAACTGACACTCTCCCTACCTACAGTTTTCTGTCCCTAGAAAAAATGTTTTTTTAAAGCACACTATAGCACAAGGAGAAATCCCCTCACTTTCCTTCTTTGTCCCTAGAAACAAGGACTGGCACAGTGAAAGAAACTGACACTCTCCCTACCTACAGTTTTCTGTCCCTAGAAAAAATGTTTTTTTAAAGCACACTATAGCACAAGGAGAAATCCCCTCACTTTCCTTCTTTGTCCCTAGAAACAAGGACTGGCACAGTGAAAGAAACTGACACTCTCCCTACCTACAGTTTTATGTCCCTAGAAAAAATGTTTTTTTAAAGCACACTATAGCACAAGGAGAATTCCCCTCACTTTCCTTCTTTGTCCCTAGAAACAAGGACTGGCACAGTGAAAGAAACTGACACTCTCCCTACCTACAGTTTTCTGTCCCTAGAAAAAATGTTTTTTTAAAGCACACTATAGCACAAGGAGAAATCCCCTCACTTTCCTTCTTTGTCCCTAGAAACAAGGACTGGCACAGTGAAAGAAACTGACACTCTCCCTACCTACAGTTTTCTGTCCCTAGAAAAAATGTTTTTTTAAAGCACACTATAGCACAAGGAGAATTCCCCTCACTTTCCTTCTTTGTCCCTAGAAACAAGGACTGGCACAGTGAAAGAAACTGACACTCTCCCTACCTACAGTTTTCTGTCCCTAGAAAAAATGTTT
Source organism: Rana muscosa (assembly GCA_029206835.1). NCBI lineage: Eukaryota > Metazoa > Chordata > Amphibia > Anura > Ranidae > Rana > Rana muscosa. The sequence goes on along the minus strand of CM055120.1, from coordinate 96,927,544 downwards.
TTTTAAAGCACACTATAGCACAAGGAGAAATCCCCTCACTTTCCTTCTTTGTCCCTAGAAACAAGGACTGGCACAGTGAAAGAAACTGACACTCTCCCTACCTACAGTTTTATGTCCCTAGAAAAAATGTTTTTTTAAAGCACACTATAGCACAAGGAGAATTCCCCTCACTTTCCTTCTTTGTCCCTAGAAACAAGGACTGGCACAGTGAAAGAAACTGACACTCTCCCTACCTACAGTTTTCTGTCCCTAGAAAAAATGTTTTTTTAAAGCACACTATAGCACAAGGAGAAATCCCCTCACTTTCCTTCTTTGTCCCTAGAAACAAGGACTGGCACAGTGAAAGAAACTGACACTCTCCCTACCTACAGTTTTCTGTCCCTAGAAAAAATGTTTTTTTAAAGCACACTATAGCACAAGGAGAATTCCCCTCACTTTCCTTCTTTGTCCCTAGAAACAAGGACTGGCACAGTGAAAGAAACTGACACTCTCCCTACCTACAGTTTTCTGTCCCTAGAAAAAATGTTTTTTTAAAGCACACTATAGCACAAGGAGAAATCCCCTCACTTTCCTTCTTTGTCCCTAGAAACAAGGACTGGCACAGTGAAAGAAACTGACACTCTCCCTACCTACAGTTTTCTGTCCCTAGAAAAAATGTTTTTTTAAAGCACACTATAGCACAAGGAGAATTCCCCTCACTTTCCTTCTTTGTCCCTAGAAACAAGGACTGGCACAGGGAAAGAAACTGACACTCTCCCTACCTACAGTTTTCTGTCCCTAGAAAAAATGTTTTTTAAAGCACACTATAGCACAAGGAGAAATCCCCTCACTTTCCTTCTTTGTCCCTAGAAACAAGGACTCGCACAGTAAAACACACTGACACTCTCCCTACCTATCCTTCTCTTTCCCTAAACTAAAGGAATCCAGGTTAAGCAAGAAAGAAATAAATGTCACTGTCCCTGCCTATGCTTGTCTTTCCCTGCTCCGAAACACACTACACTAGGCCGCCGTGCTGGCGGCCTTTTATAGTGTGGGGCGTGTACTAAACACCCTCAGCAATAATTGGCCACAGGCATCCTGCCTGTGGCCAATCATTGCTCTCCTCGCTGCCGGCGCTGTGATTGGCCAAGCATGCGGGGTCACAGTGCATGCTTGGCCAATCACAGCGCCTGGATGACACTGCGATGGCGTAGTGCATTGTGGGCCGTTCGCGTCACTCGAATTTGGCGCGAACGGCCCAAATCGTTCGATCTTCGTCGAACGATCGAACAGCCGATGTTCGAGTCAAACGTATGTTCGACTCGAACACGAAGCTCATCCCTATTTGTAATGTTTGTAAGCATTGGACATTTCAAAAGGTGGCCAGTATAGGTGTCCTTTATGGATGTCTGAGTGTTGTATTTCCAGTGGTAGGTAAAGGGACCCTGTTGCCAAACAACTTGTTTCCCACACTTTAAAGCGGAGTTCCAACTATATATTTTTTTTGTGAATATCTTACGATCATAACTTTTATATGTAGCACTTACGTTTTTTTATATACATTACCGCTCGATTTCTGATTTCGAAGCAAAAAATAACTTTTATTCTTCTGTCCGGGCATTTCCCATATTGCTCATAGGCTTGTGAAGCCCACAAGCACTATCCTCCGGGATACGGTGCAGCTGAGCGACCAGCATGCACCGCCCATTCTCACACATGCGCAGTATGTTAGGCACGCTATCACAATGGGCGGCGTCCTCGGAAGTGCTCGCCCTGTTGTGATGGTGTCACTTCCAATTTTGATATCTCGCGATGCTGAGTGGCAGTGATCCACACTGACTACTGGGAATTATGACACCAAGCTCTCAGGAGACAGTGTGCCGCCAGTAAATTACCTGATTAGCCGCGGGTGGGAGGAGGAAGTAAAATGGAACAGCTTAAAACATGGTAAGCTGACAAAAAAAAACAATCAATGAAGAAATTATTGCCATTGATATATTAAATAAGATAAAGTTAAAAAAGTGGGTGGAACTCCGCTTTAAGAAAATATTTAGGGCAGCCACAAGATAAAAAAAAAGTGGTCCTATAAAGTGGCAAGGCTGATTTGGCCAACCGCTTTCAGAAGTTTTGTGAAGGAGCTGAGGAAGATTTCCATCTACTGTAAGTACAATGGCTTTTTGTGCGTAGAAGAGTAATAAATCCGAGAGTTCAAGAGGCCCTATGGAAAGCTAGAGAGTCTAGGTGTCTCAGCAGACATACATCAACCGTCAGCATAGTGGCAACAGAAAGAATGAAAGGAGTCACAGCCTCACAGAATGCCTAAATTTTGGGACACCACCAAAAAATGTGGATGTAGTTTGCTGAGGCTGACGAACACCTCCAGCAGGTGGCCAGGACAGATGGATATATCCTGTGCAAAGGTACGGGGTGAGGTAGACTGGGTGGAGAATTTTAAATTATTCTGGCAGATGCCGATTGTAATTCCCTCCCAATCCTCTTCTTTTTTTGTAAAGAGTGGATAGAGGTTTGACCATGGTATCATCTCTGAGCAGATTTTCAAGAGCAGAGGTACCGGTATATAGAACAACTGACTGATTGCCAAATTCAGTGTAGAAAGCGTGCCCAACCTGTATCAAAACAGATGCAAATTAGGTAAGTCATGCTGGTGCTTCAAACTGTAGAAGGTCGCAGCGTTCCCCCCAACACAAATCTGATCAAGATATTTGATGCCTCTTGTCGCCCTTATGTGAGGATCAGGGATTGACATAAATTCCAACAGCTGAGGATTAAACCATAAGGGGGTATGCAGGGAGATATATCCAGTGGGGTTATGGCTAGTATCTTTAATCACAGACCACGCCTTCAGCACAGTTTTTATAGCATTTGTTGGAGGCGGGGCCATGATACAGAATATTCCACAAGGCCTCAAATGAGCCCAAACAGGAAGCCTCCAAAACCACTGATGCGTTAGGGTCATCCATAAGCAGCCAGTTATAAGCGTACGCTAACATAGCAGCAGAAAATATTATGGAGATCAGGGCAGACCAGGCTGCCCTGATGCCTGGGTTGTTGAACTGTTCATTTAAACCTCGGATGACTTAAGCCCCAGAGAAACGAAAGTTAATAAACTGAAACTATTTCTTGGGTATCCATTCAGGGGAAGTACGTATAAAAACGCAAGCAAAGTTTAATTTTGAAACGGTAGATTCGCCCAACCTAGCAGAGTGGGAGATGCGACCAGGTCTTCAATCTACTTTTTAATAGTTTGTAGCAGTGGAGCCAAATCTAATGCAAATCAGATGTAGAAGGAGAGACAAAATATCTAGGTATTTGATCTTATTTGTCCATACCATATGCACAGGGATGCACAGAACTCCTTTGCATATCTATTCAAGTAAACACGACCCAATACAGGGGAAAATATAGTACACTCTGTGTGAATGGGCCTTAATTTTCCTCTTAACTTCTGTTACAGTCTGAAATTAACCACGTATGTCTAATGTAGTCAAAAATCTCATAGTTTCTCCTTAGGTAAAACCTTATAAGAGAGCTAAGGTTTGTAGTTCTACAAAAACGTTTTAAATTCTAAACAAAATTGTATTAGGGCCAGTGGCGGCTGGTGCTCAAAATTTTTGGAGGGCGCAAACAAACTGAAAAAAAAAATCATCAATTACCGCCAGTGTGCCCATTAAACGCAGCCACTGTGCCCAAACGCCACCAGTTTACCCCCTCAAATGCAGCCAGTTTGTCCTCAAATGCAGCCAGTTTCCCCCCAAATACAGCCAGTTTTCCCATCAAATACAGCCATTTTCCCCCGAGCCCTGCACTTACCTTCCTCGGGTCAGCGCCGTCCTTCTTCCGTCCTCGATGTCTTCTCCCGCCCTCGATGTCACTTTAGCCAATCAGGTTACCAGTAACCAGACCCGGTGAACCTGATTGGCTGAGACGCGTGTCAGTGTTAACCAAGGAACGCATAGCCCGTGCATCCCCTGGTTAACTATTTGGAAGCTGATTACAGCCCACAGGCTGGCTCTGATAGGCACTTCCAAAAACCAACCAGCCGCTGTTATTCAGATGGCCGGCGCTCGCCAGGGGGCCGGCCATCCGAATAGTGGGCAGCAGCGGCGCCGGCGACAATACATAGGTTCATGCAATGCATGAACCTATGTATTGTTGACGTGAGTGACGGGCGCAGGAGAGAGAGGGGGCGGCGCTCCTGCGCCCACTATGGGCGCACCGCCACTGATTAGGGCTATAGAGTAATTGTGTGCAGGAGAACTAATAATTGTGTCATAATATAAAATATATCATTATGGTTCAGAAATGTTCTTTTAGGTATTTGAGTGGTGTTGGAATCCCAGAGTACTGTTATCCTAGAGGTCTATGAAGTTTAAACAAAAAACAGTATATAGGACTTTTATCACAGTACTCTGAGACAAAGATATATAGAAATCTATTTATCTGTTTTTATACATATATACTGTATATACAGTGCCTTGAAAAACTCTTCATACCCCTTGAAATTTTCCACTTTTTGTCATGTTACAACCAAAAACGTAAATGCATTTAAGTGGCCCATAATTGTGAAGTGGTTTTTCAAATTTTTACCCCTAACTAAAATCTAGTGGAACCAATTGCCTTCATAAGTCATCTAATTAGTAAATAAAGTCCACAGGTGTTTAATTTAATCTCGGTATAAATACAGCTGTTCTGTGGAGCCCTCATTGGTTTGTTAGAGAAACTTATTGAATAAACCGCATCTTGAAGGCCAAGGAACACATCAGACAGGTCAGGGATAAAGTTGTGGAGAAGCTTAAAGCAGGGTTAGGTCATAAAAACTATCCCAAGCTTTAAACATCTCACTGAGCACTGTTCAATCCATTATCTGAAAATGGAAAGAGTATGGCACAACTGCAAACCTACCAAGACATAACCTTCCACCTAAACTGACAAGCCAGGCAAGGAAAGCATTAATCAGAGAAGCAGCCAAGAGGCTCATGGTAACTCTGGAGGGGCTGCAGAGATCCTCAGCTCAGGTGGGAGAATCTGTCCACAGGACAACTATTAGTCGTGCACTCCACAAATTTGGCCTTTATGGAAGAGTGGCAAGAAGAAAGCCATTGTTGAAAGAAAGCCATAAGAAGTTTACAACACATTTTATGAGAACATTTTTTAAGAAAATACAGGAGTTATTTTTTCACTATTATTATTATTTTATTAATTCTTCAATCATTTTTGAGCGGTCACACAAGGACTGACTAGAGTGTGAGACAATCACTATTAAAGCGGAGTTCCACCCTAAAAACAAACTTTTTATGAACAGCTTGCCTTTTAATGTAAAAAAAAAAAAAATTCTTAAAAAAATTTTTTTTTACTCACTTCTATATGGCTGTCACTAGGCAGATTTCGTAATCTGCCTAGTTCCTAGCCTGCGGTGGTAGAACTTCCTGTCCTAAGACCCCATTGCCTCCTGGGAAATTATGACACTCATTTCCCCCGGAGTCTCTGGGCATTACTGTGCCTAAAAATCACGTTATTTCCATAAAGGAAATGACGCGATCTATGTTGTCATAACAATGGGGCGGGATGTTCCTCCTTCGCTGCTCATTGTCATGGCAACAATCCAAACTAACGGTGCTACGAGCGCCGTTATACTGCGCATGCACGAGATTGAGAGGTGCATGCTGGTTACCCAGCATGCACCTCTCTCGGAAAATCCAGGAAGAAACATGAACTGGGCTTCATAATGCCCACAGCTATGATGGAAACGGCTACAAGATCCCTGAGATGATATCAGGTACGTTTTTGCAACTGTTTATGTACCGATCGTGCTTTATTAATATGTTTTAATTAATATTCATAATAATGTAATTGAGATTGCAAAAAATAAAAAATAATTTTATGCCCGGAACCCCGCTTTAATAAGCATTGTACACTTTATATTTGTATGTATATTTTAGGGTTTATTTCATAGCGCTGCATTATTTAACAATTATCATAAGAAGTCCTGTTTGCAGTTTGCGAGAAGCCATGTTGGGGACACAGCAAACGTGGAAGAAAGTGCTCTGGTCAGATGAGACCACAATTGAACTTTATGGCCTAAAAGCAAAACGTTGTGTGGCGGAAAACTGACACTACATCATCCTGAACACACCATCCCCACCGTGAAACATGATGGTGGCAGCATCATGTTGTGGGGATGCTTTTCTTCAGCAGGGAAGCTGCTCAGAGTTGATGGGAAGATGTATGGAGCCAAATAGAGGGCAATCTTAGAAGACAACCTTTTAGAGTCTGCAAAAGACTTGAGACTGGGGCAGAGGTTCACCTTCCAGCAGGACAATGACACTAAACATACAGCCAGAGCTACAATGGAATGGTTTAGATCAAAGCATATGCATGTGTTAGAATGGCCCAGTCAAAGTGCAGACCTAAATCCAATTGAGAATCTGTGGCAAGACTTAAGAATTGCTGTTTACAGGCACTCTCCATCCAAGCTGACAGAGCTTGAGCTATTTTGCAAAGAAGAATGGGCAAATCCCCAAAAAGACTTGCAGCTGTAATTTCAGTGAAAGGTCATTCTACAAAGTATTGACTTAGGGGGGCTGAATACAAATGTACGTCACACTGTTCACATATTTATTTGTAAAAAAATTGGGAAAACTATTTATCATTTTCCTTCCACTTCACAATTATGTGCCACTTTTGTGTTGGTCTATCACATAAAATCCCAATAAAATACATTTACGTTTTTGGTTGTAAAATGACAAAATGTGGAAAATTTCAAGGGGTGTGAATACTTTTTCAAGGCACTGTATATACACACAAAATACAATTTATTACTACTAAAAGTTAACATATTATTACATCATTACATATAACACATTTTAAAAATGCTTGGTACATAGAAAAGAGCATCCAAAATATGTAATTTTTCACACAGAGCATTGTACATTTACTAATATAGATTATAATATTGCACCGATTATACTGTAACTCCGTTAACACATTTTGCATAGATTTTTGCCTCCTCATGATCAAGGGTAACATAGTCAGTTTGCAGAATACATATCCACAGTCGTTATAATGATCAACATATGATATATGATGCTACTATGACTAAAACTCTTATCCAAGGTCCCTAGTAATGTGCTGATCATGCTGGCAGCTCTCCTGCTGTCTGTCCTTAATTTAGGTATACTCTTTTTTTAAATCAATGACATATTGACACTACCAGTTGTTGTGGGCCCCAGTTGACACTACCAGTTGCTAAGAAGTTGCCGGGAGGCCCAGAATTTTCCCATAGGACCCCATGATTCATAATTATGGTCCTGGTTGGGAGCAAAAATTTGCAGTCTGTTTGGAAAAGCTGAAGCTTGTACAAAAGGTCACAATTAATTTGTGCATATAACTACCTGATCTCTAAATATACTGTAGCCCCTCTAGTAATACATTTTAAAATAGAGAAGTCTCCATGATACCATGATAACACGTGTAGGTAACCTGTACTACTGGGGGGGGGGGGGTCACTCAAACTCCTTCTCCCACATTGACTGTGTATACACATATTATAGGCCTTATTTATAATGTTTAGTGCAGAAGAAGGTGTGGCCCAAACCAGTCAGAGTCTAAAGCCGGCCATAGATGGTTCAAGTCTCGGCTGGTTCAGCAGGGACCTCTAATATTCGAACCATGTGTGGGCAGGCTGATTGTACCCAAATTGGGTAAACCAGCCTGTCAGATCTTTCATGCGATTATTGCCAGCGGCTGTATAGAACACAATAGCTCCACTGGGTGGATTCCCCCATCATGCTGACTGTGCTGATGGGGAAATGGAGCGATTTTCTTTCCTGTAACCCATGATTGCAGGAAAGAAAACTATAATTTAGAAGATGAAAGCTAGCATTGGTTGTTTGGGGTATCACCCTTGTTATCTCACTGCTCTGTGTTTATAATAAGGCTTTTATTGTGCAGATGGGAAAGTAATGTAATTACAGTTCCAATACAAAATGTTGTACTAAAATTACTTTGTTTATGCAATATTCAGTTCTCAAAGGCTTCACACAGGCTGGACACTGCTGCTACCTGACAGCTGGCATCCCTCTCGGCCAGTTCTACAAGAAGTCAGACCGTCTGGTTTTGTTGGGCAGCAATCACAAGTAAGTCAACTTTCTTTAAGAAATTTTCTGCTCTACTTAGGTCTGTTTATTCAACCTTGGCATCCCTTACAGCTGAACTTCAGGTTCGATCTTTACTGCATAGTTACAATGGTGCAGCTTTGACCAAGGTGGGTATGCATATCTCATGCCTGAGAGACCACTGGGGGAAGCTGACAATCACTTTTTTGATCAGCACTACTATAGTGAAAGCCACAATCTATTAAATACTGTATGAGCAGCTGCTCCTCTGAACGCTGAACACAGGTCACTAACTCAGCACTCTTGCTATTCATTGAATGCTTTGTATTTTTTATTGAATACGATATGTTCTGTTCCAAGCACTGATTTATGCATTGATGTACCTCCTTTCGATCCTTTTGAGTATGGCCACCTGCTGAATAAGCACTATCATGTTAGACATGCATTGTTTGTTTTTCTTCAATAATTTTGTCACTACCTCACACCGTAGCTAGGGGCTGCACTGTGTTGTTAGTTCCAACCTTCTCTATTCTTTAGCCTCCATTCACCATATGTACTATATTCTGCTGGAGCTACCCTACATTTTGTTGACCTATCTGATATTCAGCTGTTATGATCTGCACAAGTTTTGGATTAAAGCTATCTATGATCTGCAAGATCTCCATTGGATCGAGTCACTGTCTGCTGAGCTACTGACATCACATGCCTGACGGAGGGGCCCTGCGTGGCTCCGATACATTGCACCTATTTCTGTGATCTCTCTCAATAAAAGAAACCTTTGGATGGAACTGTTGATCCATGGTGTGCTGGTGAATATGTTCACTTGCTTGATGTTTCCAGGACCCAACTGGTAATCGCTACAGCACCAACCATTTTAGGAGCCATACTTTCCAGGAAAGTGTGCAATTAGGAATATTGACAAGACTGCTGAGCTACTGAGACTGTAAATTAAGCGATCTAACCAAAACTGGATTAGTTATAGAGATTGCACTTTCGGTGCTTAGATTGCAGAAGCAAAACAAGCACCCTCCACAAACAGCTAATTTCTCCAATAAGACATGGTAGTTAATCCAACGTAGTTTTACTTGATAAAATCCAATACTTTGAATGTTCACTGGTCAAATTAAAGTGTAAATGGTTCTATATCTTCTGCCCACTATGATGGCTGGAAAAAACTGGGTACATGATAAAGAAGGAAGGGGTCTAGCTAAGGACTAAACAAACTAATTCAAACATGCAGGTAAACTGGATTGTACCACTTCAGAATACAGTAATACACTTGTAGTTACACTGGATTGCCAATAGATGTCACCACAAGGGAGTTAATTTACTAAAACTGGATAATGCAAAATCTGTTGTAATTCTGCATAGAAACCAATCAGCTTCCAGGTTGTTTTTTTCTTTGTCAAAGCTTAATTGAACAAGCTGAAGTTATAACCTGATTGGCTAGAATGCACAGCTGCACCAGATTTTGCACTCTCCAGTTTTTGTAAATCATCCCCAAAGATATTTATTCATTACATAATGGAATCCAATGCAAATGTGATAGCTACTGTACAGGACGCCATGGCTGGGTCCTGGAAGGACGCTATATTTCCCCTCTGTTTGGACTGTGGTCCCTTTAAGGGAACAGAAAGGGTTAACACACCTGTCAAAGGAAGTGGTTTAAAACAAGACAGGAAGTTGGTGTGGAGGAGTATAGTGGAGACTGTGGATGGTGAATAGTGGACAGTGAAAAGCTGTGAAAGCACATGGCAGTGTCCTGCCTGGAAGCCTGCTAGCTGGGAAAGTTACCTGCAATACAAAGCTGTTGAACTGCGATAGCAGTTCTGAGCTCTACAAGTCGGTGAGACTGTTATTTCTTTTGTTTTGCTGCTGTGAAGCTATTTAAAGTGGAAGTAAACCCTCCTATCATTTTCAGGCAAGGAAGCTGCCATCTTGGCCTCTGTTTAATCTTCAACTGCCATGATGCTGCACATGTGACCCGTTATGACACCAGCCATTGGATGGGTTGACAGTTTGGTTGAGAGCACAACCAATGTGACAGTTGGCATTCCCGGCATGCCGGGGAATGTAACCGCTTTTTGAAACTGTTAAATCGATGGGTTTACTTCCGCTTTAAGTTTAATAAACCTCCTTTTTGATTGAAAAGCCTGTGTCCTGCGATCTAGCTGGTTCCCCGAAAATTACAGTGGTGGAGAATGCGGGAAGGACAGACTAACAGGCATAAGAAGAAAAAATATATATATATATACATTTATTTATTTTTTGAGACTTGACATTGAACTGACACTTAAAGGGACAGTACATTGGATTTATGTCCTGGGTTAAAGCTGCACAAACATTGAAATCTGAATCAATGGAGGAGCTAATTAAACAGCTGTCCCTGGCTAATATGCAAGCGCAGACTCGCCATGAGGAAGCTAATCAGCGCTTAGCAACCCAGCTGGAGGTACAACAAACTCACCACAAAGAGGCGCTGGCTCTGCAGCAATAAAATACTCGCCTGTTGGTGGCCCAGTTGACAGCCCAGCAAGCGACCCAGCAAGGGGTTATGCAGGCTCAGGTGACTGCCTTTAAGGAAGCAGTGCAGCAGCTGTCTCAGGGTCGGGAACAAGCGGCTGTTGCCCCTGGCAACCAGGTGACTGTGAGGGCAAGCCATTTTCTGCAGAATTTGTCCCTGAGCCATAATGTAGAGGCATTTCTTGCTGCATTTGAGAGGACGGCAGAGAGAGAAGGGTGGCCTCAGGACCAGTGGGCCGGCCTCATTGCTCCTTTTCTCACCAGAGATACTCAAAAAGCCTACTTTGACCTGCCACCGGATGATGCTAAAGATTATCAAAAGCTAAAGGCAGAAATTCTGGCTCATCTGGGGGTGACTACGGCCGTTCGGGCTGAACGAGTACACCAATGGAAATATCGTCCAGATCGGCCACCCCGGTCTCAAATGCATGACCTGGTGCAACTGGTAAAAAAATGGCTGTAGCCTGAGGTGTTGTCTGGCCCCCAAATTGTGGTAAGGGTCGTGCTGGACCGATACCTGAGATCCCTGCCAGATGACCTTTAGCGGTGGGTCAGCCATGGAGACCCCAAACAGTAAACCTCCTTGTCGAGATGGTGGAACGATATACAGTGGTGGAGGACCTGCTCGGCCCTACCAAGCGCCTAGGGCCCAGTCTGCTGCGGCCTGTTCGATGAACTGCTGCCCTCTGAAAGGATGTTCCAAGGAGCCCTGGAGCAAACACCCCGGAAGGCCAAGAGTCACTCCCGGTACCTCCTCAGCATTCTGTTCCTGTTCGGAGAGGAGGGGATGTACAATGTTGGCGATGTCATTCCTGGGGTCATACCCGGGCACACTGCCCACTGCAAGAGGAGCCCATGGAATGTGGGGTTCTCCGGAGGGGGTCTTTTTATGCCCAGAAAGTATGCACCACAAATCTCGACCTGGGTGAGGAAAAATTTGAGTGTGAAGTCCAAGTGAACCACCTCCCTGCCCGGGCTTTGTTGTACTCCGGAAGCATGGTAACCCTGGTTCAACCTAGAGTAATCGGGAAGATCAGTCCGGTAAGCAAAACTTTACAGGTGGTGTGCATTCACGGGGACACTAGAGAGTACCCTCTCATCTCGGTGTCCATCGCCTCAGCATGTGGCACTGGTACTCAAGAGGTGGGGGTGGTAAAGAACGTGGTACATGATGTTATAATAGGATGAGACTGTATATTGTTTACAAAAATGTGGGAACAAGGAGAACGGTTCAGAGACTGGGGAGAAACTAGTCCCTCTGTTCCTGCTGCTGAGAGGAATAACCCTGAACTGCCAAATGTTCTTAATGTGGATCCAGATGATGAAAATGCTAATGATTTGGTTAATGGTGATAAAAGTAGTACTGATACTGTTGGGGATTTTAAGATAAGTTGTCCACAGACCTACCAGAACACTGAGGGGGAACCTTCCCCACTTCAGGTAATACTGGGGGAAGAGGATGAGGAAGTGGCCTTTACCCCTGCCCTGCCAGATTTGGGTGTTCCCCAGGGGACATTTGGTACTGCTCAGATGCAGGACCCCACTTTGGCCCGTGCACGGGAACAAGTTGTAGTAGTAAATGGGGTTCCCCAAGAGCCAGGTGCGAATGAGCGGTGGCCACACTTTGCAATATATAATGAATTGCTGTATAGGGTTACCAAGGTGAGAGAAAATGTGGTAGAACAATTGTTGGTACCCCAACAATATAGACGAAAGGTTCTGGACCTGGCCCATGACGATGTGTTAGGGGGACACCTGGGAGTTGAGAAGACGGAGGCACGGATCACCGACCGGTTTTACTGGCCAGGTCTGAAAGCAGAGGTAAAGAAATACTGTACCTCTTGTCCCACCTGTCAGTTGACCGCTCCGGTGACTCACTTCCGGAGCCCTTTGGTCCCTCTGCCCATAATTGAGGTCCCGTTCGAGAGGATAGCTATGGATATAGTGTGTCCCTTGGTAAAGTCAGCTCGAGGTCACTCCTACATATTGGTGATTCTTGAATATGCCACCCGATATCCTGAGGTGCTTCCCCTGCAGAATACCTCCTCTAAGGCTATTGCCCGGGAATTATTCCAGTTCTTTACACGGACTGGTTTTCCCAAGGAAATACTCACAGACCAGGGCACCCTGTTTATGTAGAGGGTTATGGTCGATGTGTGCAAGCTGTTCCGTATTAAACAGCTGCGCACATCGGTCTACCATACCCAAACGGACGGGTTGGTGGAATGCTTTAATAAGACCCTTAAATCTATGCTCAAGAGAGTGGTACAAAGGGATGGGAAAGACTGGGACTGCCTGTTACCAGCTCTCCTGTTTGATATCCGAGAAGTGCCCCAGGCCTCCATGGGGTTTTCGCCCTTTGAGTTGGTATATGGGCGGAGACCTCGCGGACTACTTGACTTTATTAAAGAGGAATGGGAAAGTGAACCTGTTCAGCATAAGAGTGTTCTTGAATATGTCTCCCAAATGCAGGAAAGGATCGAAACCGTGATGCCACTAGTCAAAGAGCATTTGCAAAAAGCCCAGGAGGCTCAACGACAGGTCTATAACAGGGCTGCTTAAATAAGGCACTTCCAAGTGGGGGATCGAGTAGCGGTGCTTATTCCCACTGTGCAAAGTAAATTCTTGGCCAGATGGCAAGGTTCCTTTGAAGTTGTGGGGAAAAGTGGAAGAGGTAAATTATAGAGTCCACCAGCCAGAGGTAAATTATAGAGTCCACCAGCCAGGCAAGAGGAAACCGTATCAGATATATCATGTCAACTTGTTAAAGCCCTGGACAGACAGGGAACCGGTGACCTCCCTGGCTAGTGCAAGACTTGAGCCTCAGGTTGGGGTGGAGAGTGTCCAAGTAGCAAGTACCCTGTCTAAAATCCAAAGTCAGCAGGCAAAGGAGTTCTTGCAGAGAAATAAAGAAAAGTTTTCAGACTTGCCAGGGCTAACTAGTGTCATAGAGCATGATGTTATCACGGAACCTGGAGTCAAAGTTTTTGTCCAGCCCTACCGCATCCCAGAGGCTCAAAGGAAGGCCGTTTCAGAGGAAGTGAAGAAGATGCTAGACCTGGGGATCATTGAAGAATCGCAGAGTGAGTGGTCGAGCCCGATTGTGTTGGTACCAAAGCCCAACGGGACTCTGCGATTCTGCGATGATTTCCGGAAACTTAATGAGGTTTCACGGTTTGATGCCTACCCCATGCCCTGGGTAGATGAGCTTATTGAGAGACTAGGTCCAGCCAGGTATATCACAACATTAGACCTTACCGAGGGGTATTGGAAAATCCTGTTGACTAAGGCTGCTAGAGAAAAAATGCTTTTTCTACCCCAGAGGGGAGTTTTCAGTACAAACGAATGCCTTTTGGACTGCAAACTGCTCCAGCCACATTCCAGCGAGCAATAGATAGGATTTTACGACCTCACCGGGAGTATCCCTCAGTGTACTTGGACGACAGTCATTTTTAGCAAAGACTGGTAATCACACTTGCCCAAAGTCCAGGCAGTACTGGACTACCTTTGGAAGAAGGGGTTTACAATAAACCCTGAAAAATGTGCTTTGGGAATGGAGGAGGTGAAATACCTGGGCTATATTGTGGGTAGAGGGGTGGTGAAACCTCAAGTTAGCAAGGTAGAGGCTATACAGAATTGGCCCCGCCCCCTCACAAAAAAACAGGTATGCTCATTCCTGGGCATGGTGGGATACTACAGGAGATTCGTACCCAACTTTGCCACATTGGCGGCTCCATTGACCGATCTGACTCAGGGTTGGAAATCGGTCATGGTTGAGTGGAATGCAGACACTGAAAAGGCTTTTTTGGAGCTCAAGTCAGCACTGTGCCAACACCCTGTCCTGATAGCACCCAATTTTTCAAAAGAGTTCATTGTCCAGACTGATGCTTCCGATGTAGGATTGGGAGCTGTGTTGTCACAGGTCATTCATGGTGAGGAGCACCCAGTAGTCTTCCTCAGTAGGAAGTTGATACCAGCGGAGAAAAACTATGCTATAATTGAACGAGAGTGTCTGGCCATTAAGTGGGCTCTGGAATCTTTCAGATATTACCTCTTGGGGAGGAAGTTTAGGCTGATTTCTGACCATGCCCCTTTAACATGGATGAGGCAAGGTAAAGGGACTAATGCCAGGATTACTCGTTGGTTCCTGGCTCTCCAGGAATTTAAATTTGTAGTGGAGCATAGGCCCGGGAGACTGCATCAAAATGCGATGCCCTCTCCCGAGTCCATTGTTTTAGCTCCACTGTTGCCTCCACCTCCTTGGCGTTGGGACACAGGGGGGGGGGGTGATATGTACAGGACGCTGTGGCTGGGTCCTGGAAGGAAGCTATATTTCCCCTCTGTTTGGACTGGTCCCTTTAAGGGAACAGAAAGGATTAACAGACCTGTCAAAGGAAGTGGTTTAAAACAAGACAGGAAGTTGTAGGTGGGTGTGGAGGAGTATAGTGGAGACTGTCGATGGTGAATGGTGGACAGTGGACAGTGGACAGGGGAAAGCTGTGAAAGCACATGGCAGTGTCCTGCCTGGAAGCCTGCTAGCTGGGAAAGTTGCCTGCAATACAAAGCAAGGACTGTTGAACTGCGATAGCAGTTCTGAGCTCTACAAGTCGGTGAGGCTGTTATTTCTTTTGCTGCTGTGAAGCTATTTAAGTTTAATAAACCTCCTTTTTGATTGAAAAACCTGTGTCCTGTGATCCTGCTGGTTCCCCGAACATTACACTACACAAACAAGTATTGTCTGGCGTTGGGCCTATGGAAAACAGTCATGTCACTCCCTCTGTCATAAACCTTGTGTGTGTGTGTGTGTGTATATATTGTACAGGACGCCAAGGTTGGGTCCTGGACAGGTGCTATATAGCACCAGTATTTGGGTTGTGGTCCCTTTAAAGAGAGCTATGAGAGTGTTCAGGGGGTCACCCAAAGTGGGTGAGGGATTCCCAGCAAAAGAGTTAATCCAGAGAGGACTGGCTCGCAGTCCTCTCTGTCTTGATAGTCATTTGGGGCCCGTAATTTCGGAGGCTCTAAAGTGCTATTTGGGTGGGAAAGAGCCTCCACCCCTGACCACTGGGAGTCAGCACACAGGGGGTTAAGACCTCCAGAGAACAGCTCATAAAACAGGAAGTGGTGCTAGAGGTGTGATGAGGAGGAGAATGGGGATTAGTAAATTAAAGTATTCAGAGCTGAAACACAAATAAATGAAAAAACAGTCTAAATGCAAGCCAGCACTAAAGGTAAATTCATAAATAATCCCTCATAAGTAACATAAAAATAAACAGTGCAGCGCAAAAAATAAAAAAGTAGTATTAAAAGTCCATAAAATGAGAGAAATCCAAAAAGGTGAAGAATGATACACCATAAACTTCACAGCATGCAATGTGGATTCAGCAGTTGACCAAGAAGAAATCCCACCACCACACACAGATTGGCCTCTCACCTCATTGCTTCGACCCACAAGAGGTCACAAAGCATAAACTGATGTTGATATCCAAAGACTCAGACTCCAACCTCCAATCAGCATATTCAGCATGTCAGATAAGGAAACCAAATGCATATATTGCTCCGAATTCCAGCATATGAAAACAAGAAAGAAACTTCCTAGTGCTCTCTGATGGATAGCATTTATTGATAGAACAATAAGGGTGTATTACTCACATTTAAAAGCACTCACATGCGAGTGCAGACAATGACAGCATAGAATAGCAAGTAGGCATACGAGATCCGAGATGACCGCGGCGGCGTCTGACGTAGCTCCTCCCCCCATACGCGTTACTTCAAATGGGCGTGACTTCTTCAGCGTGGGGCAGGGTCACGATCAGATGTACCTCCGCTCTATTTGTAAGGATAACCTAGCAACCAACAACGAATCGCGTCTTGCAGAGCAACCGGCCAATCACGGCACATGTAAACAAAAGAAAGGCGCCACCTTTCTAAATACTGCTAAGAAAAGATCACGATTCAATGGAAAGCCATAGGAACCCATGAGAAAAAAAAAAACACAGAGGATCAGCAAATGATGCAAACTGGTCAATGTTTGTAAAAAGAAAAATTCTTAAAAGCCAGATCTACTGAGTAAAATATATTGTAAGTTCCGGAAGGACCAACGTCCCATTTAGAACTCACAAACCTGGAATATATAAATTCTTAAAATTTTAAATTAAGAATAAATATTATATACCATTTAAAATGCCATATATATTATATATATAGTATGAAAGACGCCTGCCACGATCATCTCGAATTGTAATAATACCACAAAAACACAATAATAAAAAATATTAAATAATAATATTAATAGAAAGGAAAAAAAGAAAAAACCATAAACAAAAAACCAATCAAATAATAAATAATTACCTATTAGAAATGAAACAATTCAAATCAAATTCTACATTGAGGCCTGCAGGCGAGAGAACCTTGGTCTCAAAGATCCAAAAAGATTCTCGCTGACTCAATTGGCGAATATAATGTCCACCCCTCCAATGCCTGGGTACCTTTTTCTATCCCCCAGAATTTTAGGCACTTGGGGTCACGTTGATGGCATCTCCTGAAGTGTCGGGAAACATTATGTGTTTTCACCCCCCTCTTGATATTACTAACATGTTCCCCAACGCGTAGATGGAGCGCCCTGGAAGTGCGCCCCACATATTGGAGGCCACAATCACACTCCAACATGTAAACGACCCCTACCGTTGCACAAGTGATAAGCTGTTTAATCTTGTATTCAACATGTGTAACGGATGAGCTAAAGGTCTTACGTTTCTTAATGTTGTTTTCAGCATGTTTACACGTAGCACAACGCCCAAATGCGTAAAACCCAGAGAGGGAATCAAAAAGTTTAGGCTGGGCAATAATAGGTGGATCAATAATGCCCGGGGCAATACTGTCACGGAGGGATGGTGCCTTACGATATATATGAACTGGGGGCGTTCAGGCAGAGCAGGACCCAAAATACGGTCGTACTTAAGAATGGGCCAATGTTTTGCGACTATCTTCTCAAATTTTTTATGTTGGATACTGAAATCCATAATCAACTTGAAACCACTTGTGACATCACAGGTGACAGCACTAGCAGGCTTATCTGCAACAATAGTCCCCCTATCCATAATTCTAACTCGCTCTATCTCCTTGTTAATATTATCCAGAGTGTATCCCTTTTGTCTGAATCTAGTAGCTAGAATTTGAGACTGAGAGAGAAAGTCTGATTCCAGCGTACAGTTGCGGCGAAGACAGACAAACTGACCTCTCGGTATGTTGCATAACCACAATTTGTGGTGGCAACTAGATAAGGGTATATACCCATTGCGGTCAGTAGACTTGAAATGATTCCTGGTATGGAAACTACCATCTTGTTTAAAAATTTCCAGGTCCAGAAAGGTTATCTGGTTATTATCAACAGTCCAGGTAAGTAAGATGTTTTTACTATTCCCATTCAGCTTATCCATAAAAAGCTGAAGGCTATGCATGTCACCTTCCCAGACCATAACCAGGTCATCAATGTACCTTTTATAACAGCGCAGCTGCGATGGGCGATCGTGGAAAACTGCATCCTCCTCCCAGTGGGCCATAAAAAGATTGGCCACACTGGGAGCAAAACGAGCGCCCATCGCAACTCCACACAGCTGAAAATAATAATCCTTGTCGAACCAAAAGTAATTTTTGGAAAGACAAAATTTCAAACAGTCTACCAAAAATTTAACATGCTGAGAAGTAAAATCTGTCTCAGCCAGCTGCTGTTGTGTCTCAGCCAAGGCCCAAATAACAGAAGAAATGGCTGATTCATGGTCAATGATGGTCTAAAGGGATCCTACATCAGCAGTGATCAAAATAGAATTAGATGTACAGGGGAGGGTATTGAAAATCTATATAATTTGTTTGGTATCGTGCAGGTAGGCCTCAATCCTACGCACCAAAGGCTGCAAAATGAAGTCAAGGTATTGGCCCAACCTGGAGGTTACAGAGCCAATACCATTGACAATCGGTTGACCAGGAGGTCGTTCAGAATCTTTATGAAGTTTGGGCAAAAAATAAATAATCGGTGTGCGGCAATAAAACGGGTCTAAGTAAGATGCCTCCTTGGTATTTAAAATACCATCATACTTCCTTCTCTCTATCAGGGAGTGCAAATCATTCTTAAATCTGACCATAGGGTCCCCATTAAGAAGTGAATAGGTGTTACGATCACTCAAAAGTATGGGGATTGCACCTGTGGAGATGAGCTGTGTGTCTGCTGGGAGCTGTTAAGGATACAGCAAGGACTCTTAAAGTTCTGGGGCGAAGACCCATCTACAAAAAACTGTATGTGCTTTTTCTTTAATTTATTTTGTGCTGAAGACAAGCAGACTTTATTTTATGCTGTAGCTAAGCGGACTTTGTTTTATAGTTTTTCCTGTTTGCTGAGTGAAGCCTTATTTTTGGTTTGTTTGCAAATAAAAGCCTTGTTTCAAACGGTTTATGCACTTAGTCCCGTGGAGTTATAATCCCAAAATTTTACAACTGGTGTTTGGATGCTGGCAAAGTGTATTTGCAGCCGCAAAAAACGTTTAAAACAACTGACATTTAAAGAGACAGTGTGCTTATGGCATGTCTTGGGTGAAGTTACATAGTTACATAGTTAGTCAGGTTGAAAAAAGACAAAGTCCATCCAGTTCAACCATAAAAAAATAACTAAAATAAAATAAAAAAATATCGTGCAATCCCATATACCCAATTCTATACCCATAGTTGATCCAGAGGAAGGCAAAAAACCCCAGCAGAGCATGATCCAATTTGCTACAGCAGGGGAAAAAATTCCTTCCTGATCCCCCGAGAGGCAATCGGATTTACCCTGGATCAACTTTACCTAGAACTGTTAGTACTCAGTTATATTATGTACATTTAGGAAAGTATCCAGGCCTTTCTTAAAGCAATCTACTGAGCTGGCCAGAACCACCTCTGCAGGGAGTCTGTTCCACATTTTCACAGCTCTTACTGTGAAGAAACCTTTCCGCATTTGGAGATGAAATCTTTTTTCTTCTAGACGTAAAGAGTGCCCCCTTGTTCTCTGTGTTGACCGTAAAGTGAATAACTCATCACCAAGTTCACTATATGGACCCCTTATATATTTGTACATGTTAATCATATCCCCCCTTATTCTCCTCTTCTCAAGAGTGAATAAATTCAGTTCCTCTAATCTTTCTTCATAGCTGAGCTCCTCCATGCCTCTTATCAGTTTGGTTGCCCTTCTCTGCACTTTCTCCAGTTCCCCGATATGCTTTTTGAGAACTGGTGCCCAAAACTGAACTGCGTATTCCAGATGAGGCCTTACTAATGATTTGTACAGGGGCAAAATGATATCTCTCTCTCTGGAGACCATACCTCTCTTAATACAAGAAAGGACTTTGCTCGCTTTGGAAACCACAGCTTGGCATTGCATGCCATTATTGAGCTTATGATCTACCAAAACCCCCAGATCCTTCTCCACTACGGATCCCCCCAGTTGTATTCCCCCTAGTATGTATGATGCATTCATATTCTTAGCCCCCAAGTGCATAACTTTACATTTATCAACATTAAACCTCATCTGCCACAGTCACCCAATTAGACAGGGCATCGAGGTTGGCTTGTAAATTGGAGACATCTTGTAAGGACGTTATTCCACTGCATAGCTTGGTGTCATCTGCAAAGACAGAAATGTTACTTTTGATCTCAGACCCAATATCATTTATAAAGATATTAAAAAGTAAAGGTCCCAGCACTGAACCTTGGGGTACACCACTGATAACCTTAGACCATTCAGAGTAAGAATCATTAACTACTACTCTCTGAATTCTGTCTTTTAGCCAGTTTTCTATCCATTTACAAACTGATATTTCCAATCCTGTAGACTTTACCTTACACATGAGCCGTGTGTGGGGAACTGTATCAAACGCTTTTGCAAAATCCAAGTATACCACGTCCACAGCCACGCCTCTGTCCAAGGTTTTGCTTACCTCTTCATAAAAAGAAATCAGGTTTGTCTGACAACTTCTGTCTTTCATGAATCCATGCTGTCTGTTGCTTAAATAGTTTTTTTCCAGCAAGAACTCATCTATGTGGTCTTTTATTAATCTCTCCAGTATCTTCCCAACTATGGAAGTTAAACTAACAGGTCTATAGTTACTTGGTAAAGACTTTGTTCCCTTTTTAAATATAGGCACCACATTGGCCCTGCGCCAATCCAGTGGTACTATTCCTGTCATTAATGAGTCCCTAAAAGTTAGATACAATGGCTTTGAAATTACAGAGCTCAATTCTTTTAGGATCCGTGGGTGTATGCCATCTGGTCCAGGTGCTTTATCCACTTTTATTCTGTCTAAATATTTCTGGACCATATCACTTTTGAGCCATTGTGGATTTGGGACTGTGTCACTACCACCCCCATTATGGACATGAACTCCCCCATGCTCCATTGTATGCACAGAGCTGAAGAAACTATTTAATAAATTAGCCTTCTCTTTGTCCCCAGTCACCCACTCTAGATTATTTTGTAAAGGGCCTACATGCTCAGACTTGACCTTTTTACTATTAATATATTTGAAGAATTTTTGGGGGTTTGTCCTACTATCTTTTGCAATCTGTCGTTCGTTTTGAATTTTTGCATCCTTGATTTCCTTTTTACATATCCTGTTATATTCTTTGTAACATTTAAATGACATTAGTGTTCCTTCATTTTTATATTTTTTAAAAGCGCTTTTCTTATTGTTTATAGCTTTTTTAACTTTAACTGTGAGCCACATAGGTTTTATTTTTAGCCTTTTAAACTTATTGCCCATGGGAATATACTTTGCAGTGAGTTCACAAACAGTCTTTTTGAAGAATTCCCATTTCTGTTCTGTGCCCATTGATGCCAATATTCTCTCCCAGTCTAAGTCCTGGAGAGCAGCCCTCATCCTTGGAAAATTTGCTTTATTGAAATTAAGTGTTTTTATCCTTCCTGCATGTATTTCTTGCTTACAGCTAACATCAAATGAAATCATGTTATGGTCACTGCTACCCAGGTGTTCCTTTATCTGAACATTAGTAATATGCTCTGCATGGTTTGAGATTACCAGGTCCAACAGAGCATCATTCCTAGTTGGGGCCTCAATAAACTGGACCATAAAATTGTCCTGCAATAGGCTTATAAATTTTTGCCCTTTAACTGTCCCAGCAGTGGCATTACTCCAGTCAATTTCTGGGTAGTTAAAATCCCCCATTATTATCACCGTCCCAGTCCTTGCAGCCCTTTCCATCTGTGCAAGGAGCTGAGTCTCCACCTCCTCATTAACATTGGGTGGTCTATAACAAACTCCAATGATTAACTTTGAACTACGCACATCTGTATGCAGTTCCACCCATAATGCTTCAGCCTCATCACACTCTCCATCAACCAGGTCCTCTTTCACACTCGCTTTGAGATCACTTCTCACATAGAGACAGACCCCGCCACCTTTCCTTTTTGCCCTGTCTCTCCGAAAGAGTGCATAGCCAGGAATATTAATAATCCAGTCATGTGAGGATTGAAGCCACGTTTCAGCAATACCGATTACGTCATAGCTCTCCTCATGCACCAGAGCTTCCAACTCACCTATTTTGCTTGGCAGACTTCTGGCATTGGTGAACAAACACTTTAATGTATTACATTTTTCTCTGGTGTTTTTCATATAATTTTTAGTAGTACAAATGGCACTATAGTTTCCAATGGCTGTTTGCAACATGGGAACTTTTTTGTCACCTGCCATAACCCTCCCCCTATCTTTCCCCATTCCACTCTCCATTAATGTCTGACCACTAACTGACCTGTGTGCCCGATGTAATTTTAGTTCACCCTCCCCCCTCAAACCTAGTTTAAACACTCCTCCAGCCTTCCCATAAACCTCTCCCCCAGCACAGCAGACCCCCTTCCATTCAAGTGCAAACCGTCTTTAGCATATAGGTTGCACCCCAATGAAAAGTCAGCCCAGTGCTCTAGAAACCCAAATCCCTCCTCCCTCCTCCCTACACCAGGTCTTTAGCCATGCATTCAGCTCTATAATCTCCCCCTGCCTTTCCAGTGTTGCTCAGACATTGCAAGCAGCAGACAAAGGCATGGAGGAGGTCATCAAGGCTTTGGCACAAGCCACTGTGACCCAGCAGAAAGCTTCAGCAGAGGCAAACTGTCGCCATGAGGAAGCGATGGCTCAGCAGCAGCAGGCCCTGGCACAGGCTGTAGCTGCACAGCAGGAAAACAGACGGCTGCTAGCCGCCCAGTTTACGGCCCAGCAGGAGTCCACTTAAGCTCAGGTGGCTGCCTTGCAGGAGGCGGTACAGCAGCTGGCTCAGGGACGAGAGCAAGCGGTCGTTGCCGCTGGCAACCAAGTGTCCGTGAGAGCCAGCCATTTCTTACAAAAACTAACACCCAGCGATGATGTAGAGGCCTTTCTCACTACCTTTGAAAGCATAACAGAGAGAGAGGGGTGGCCCCGTGATCAATGGGCTGGCATTATCTCCCCTTTCCTCACCGGTGACCCGCAAAAGGCTTATTTTCACCTCCCATCTGAGCACATCAGCGACTTTCTGAAGGCAGAGATCCTGGCCCGCCTGGGAGTGACCACAGCCGCCCGGGCTCAGAGGGTGCATCGCTGGTGGTACAAACCTGACCGACCACCTAGGTCCCAAATGCGCAAACTAGTACAGCTGTTAAAAAAATGGCTGCAGCCGGAAAAGTTGTCAGGCCCACAAATGGTGGAACGGTGGTGATGGACTGGTACCTGCGGTCCCTGCCAGATGACCTACAGCGCTGGGTAAGCCATGAAGACCCTGCAACTGCTGACCAGCTGGTTGAGTTGGTCGAAAGTTATACCGTGGTAGAGGACCTACTTGGGCCTGCCAAACGTCGGGAACCCACACCAAGGGCAACCAGACCGGCCACAGCACCTAGGAGAGAATCCCTGCCAGACTTTGGAACCCGCAAACCTGCATCATCTTCCGCAGAACCACAAAGGTTGGTTCCTGTCCCAAGGATGGGGGACCTAGAGTGTTGGCGATGTCGGTCCTGGGGGCATACCTGGACACAATGCCCACTTCAGGAGGAGCCTATGGACTGTGGGACTGGTCGGAGAAGCTCCTTCTATGTGCAAAATGTGTGTGCCACTCATCTTGATCTGGCTGCAGGACGGTTCGAGTATGAAGTGTGGGTGAACCACCTTCCTGCCAGGGCTCTACTGGACTCCGGTAGCATGGTAACACTTGTACATGCCAGGGTGGTCGGGAGACTCAGCCCAGTAAATAAGACTTTACGGGTAGTGTGTATCCATGGGGACACCAGGGAGTACCCCCTGGTCCCGGTGACTGTTTCCTATAGCCATACCTCAGTTATTGTCACGTACCTAGCGGTGATGAGCCCAGACTTGCAGAGGAAGGCCTCCCTTACGGCTCCCACCAGCGGCCCCTGGTAAGGTAACAGCAGGCGCGGAGGTAGGAGGGGTACGAGTGCCTGGCAGGATCAACCAAGGTGAAGGTAGGTATGCAGACTTGGTAGGCACACTGGAACACAGCAGGTCGAACTGGAATCAGGAACACTCAGCAAACTGGAATCGTTCAGCAGACTGGACCGGAACCAGGAACACAGAAACTCAGCAGACTGGATCAGCTTAGCAGACTGGACTGGAACCAGGAACTCAGCAAACTGGATCAGCTTAGCAGACTGGACCAGAACTAGGAACACAGGAACTCAGCAGACTGGATCAGCTTAGCAGACTGGACTGGAACCAGGAACACAGGAACTCAGCAAACTGGATCAGCTTAGCAGACTGGACCGGAACTAGGAACAGTGAGCTTGGTCAGACAAGCCGGGTCGGTTAACTGGCTGGCAGCAAGGTACAGAGGGATCAGACAGAGGAGAGGTCACAACAAGCCAGGGGTCGGATGCTGGCAGAAAACTGGAGAAGTCACAGGCAGGCCGGGTCAAACACAGGTAAGTCTTCAGATCAGGTTTTCAGGTACTCAACGCTGTAGAGCAGACAGCAGGGACTGTCTGTGATTGACAGGTTTAAATAACCCCTCTGGCGCCACCTGCAGGGCGGAGCATGCGCAACCGAGAATCAGGAAGACCAGGACGCCTGCTTCTGGCAGGACCTCCATGACATTGCCCCCCCCCCCCAAGGGGCAGCCTCCGGATGCCCATCCGGGCAAGCTTCTCAGGGTGAGATCTCTTGAAGGACTGCACCAGGCTTCTAGCATGGATGTTCTCCTCAGGCTCCCAAGAGTTTTCTTTGGGTCCATAGCCCTTCCACTTAATCAGGAATTGGTTCTGGTTATTCCTTCTTCTAAAATCCATAATGGCTTCCACTTCGAATTCCTCCTCCCCGTCTACAATGACAGGATCAGGGAGAGCCGGACTTCGGCCTGGAAATGGGTTGGGAACTGAAGGCTTCAGCAGAGATACATGGAAGACCGGATGGATCTTGAGGGAGTCAGGGAGCTCCAGTTCATAAGCCACTTCATTGATTTTCCTTTTGACTGGAAACGGCCCTAAGAATTTGGGGCCCAGTTTCTTAGAGGGACATGCCATCCTCAAGTTTAAAGTGGATAACCATACTTGGTCGCCGGGTGCCAGC
Source organism: Rana muscosa (assembly GCA_029206835.1). Taxonomy (NCBI): domain Eukaryota; kingdom Metazoa; phylum Chordata; class Amphibia; order Anura; family Ranidae; genus Rana; species Rana muscosa. The sequence goes on along the minus strand of CM055120.1, from coordinate 96,902,316 downwards.
ATTAATTCACCCCGTGTCTTCCTGTCAAAAATTGTTTTGTTGTGTTCCTGAGTCTTGGTCATGGTTTCCTGCAGAAGTTGGTTGTTGGATGAAAAGAAGTTCAACTTTTCCTGGACTGCGGGCACCGTACATTCAGGAAGGGAATTGGGCAGGAATGTAGGATGGAAACCGTAGTTTGCGAAGAATGGGGACTGCTTGGTAGCGGAATGCGTAGAGTTGTTATAGGCAAACTCGGCCAATGGGAGCAGGGAAACCCAGTCATTCTGAGCGAATGAAGAGAAGCAGCGCAGGTACTGCTCAAGGGTCTGGTTAGTCCTCTCAGTCTGTCCATTGGTCTGGGGATGGTAAGCAGAGGAAAGTGACAATTCTATCTCCAGAGCCTTGCAGAGGGATCTCCAAAACCGGGAGGTAAATTGTACCCCTCGGTCGGAGACAATATTGGCTGGTACCCCGTGGAGTCTGACGACCTCTCTGATGAACACCTGTGCAGTTTCGGGAGCTGAGGGAGTCCCCTTCATGGGAATGAAATGTGCCATCTTGGATAGACGGTCTACTATCACGAAGATAGTGGTGTGACTCTCAGCCGGAGGCAACTCGACGATAAAGTCGATGGACAGCATTTTCCAGGGTCTGTCTGGGACGGGTAGGGGTCTCAGTAGCCCCCAGGCCTTGGATTTGTAACCCTTGTTTCGGGTACAAACTATGCAGGACTCCACAAACTTCCTACAGTTCTCGCGGAGCCGAGGCCACCAAAAGGTACGCTTTACCAAGTCGGTGGTCTTGGCAACGCCAAAGTGCCCGGCAAGGGCATGGTCGTGGCAGAGTTCCAGTACGGTTATTCTCAGCTCTTCAGGTACGTAGATCCTGTTCTGGTACCAAAACAGCCCATCTTTGGCCTGCAATTCCGGTTCGGAGGGGAGTCTCTGCCCAGTGGAGGCTTGCTTGATCCGGGAGAGTAGGTCTTCCTGAAGCAGAAGGAAGTTTCCAGGAGCAAGAATGGTGTCTGGAGGAGAGGTTTCCTTAGACTTATGGAACATCCGAGAGAGGGCATCGGGCTTAATGTTCTTGGAACTGGGACGGTAAGTGACATGGAAGGAGAACCGGGAGAAGAAGAGCGCCCACCTGGCTTGTCGTGGTTTTAGCCTTTTCGCCGCCTTCAGGTACTCCAGGTTCTTGTGGTCGGTGAATATCAGAATCGGGTGGGCAGTCCCCTCCAACAGATAACGCCACTCCTCTAATGCGGACTTGATCGCCAGCAATTCCCGATCCCCCACGTCGTAGTTCCTCTCTGCCGCAGATAACTTGCGAGAGAAAAAAGCTACTGGGTGGAGCAAGGCTCTGGTCCCCTGTCTTTGGGACAGTATTGCTCCTACCGCAATTTCCGAGGCGTCTACCTCCAGGACGAACGGTAATGAGGAATCTGGGTGCTTCAAGATAGAGGCAGAGGTAAAGAGACCCTTCAGGGCCTCAAAGGCCTTTTGGGCCTCAGGGGACCAGTGGAAACGGATCCCTTGTTTGGTCAGCTGGGTGATGGGTGCGATGATGACTGAGAACCCTCTGATGAATTTGCGGTAGAAGTTGGCGAATCCAACGAAACGTTGGATCCCCTTCTTGTCCGCCGGGACTGGCCAGTCCAGGATTGCAGCAATCTTTTGAGGGTCCATCTTGATGCCCTCGCTGGAGATAATTAGTCCCAAGAACGATATACTTTCCAGCTCAAATTCACACTTCTCGGCCTTCGCATACAGGCCGTGCTGGCGAAGCCGAGCCAACACACTTCTGACGTGCCTGCGGTGGGAATCAAGGGAGGAAGAAAAAATTAGTATATCGTCTAGATAGACAATGACAAAGAGATCTAGGAAGTCCCGGAGCACATCGTTAATGAAATACTGGAAAGTGGCAGGGGCGTTGCACAACCCGAAGGGCATTACCCGGTACTCGAAATGTCCGAATCGGGTGCGGAAAGCGGTCTTCCACTCATCCCCCTCCTTGATGCGGACCAGATTGTAGGCTCCGCGGAGATTAAGTTTGGTAAAAATGATGGCTGTTCCCAGTCTCTGAAATAGTTCCGGTACCAAGGGGAGAGGGTAGCGTTTTTTTACTGTGATTTTATTTAATTCACGATAGTCCACACAGGGTCGAAGGGTATGATCCTTCTTCTCTACGAAAAAGATACCTGCACCGGCTGGAGATGTAGACGGACGAATGAACCCTTTCTGTAGGTTTTCATCGATATAGTCTTTTAGTGCCCCCTGTTCTACCTCTGTTAACGGGAAGATCCTGCCAAACGGAATTGCCGCTCCGGGAAGTAGGTCAATGGGGCAATCATAGGCCCGATGAGGTGGTAGAGTCTCTGCCCCTTGTTTGCTAAACACATCAAGAAAGTCATGGTAGACCTCAGGGATGGATTGCCGTATTCCAGCCTCCGTATTGATACATAAGAGGGTGGCCGGCCCAGGGGTTTTGATTGTCCCGCAGGATTGCTGGCAGTAAGGAGAAGAAAAGGTCACCAACCCCGTGGCCCAGTTGATGGTAGGGTTGTGGACCTGTAGCCAAGGTATACCAAGGATCACAGGGAACAATGGGGAAGAGATAATGTCCAGGCGTAAGTATTCTTGGTGGGTTCCGGAGATGGTGGAGATGGTAGCGGGTAAAGGGGCGGTCTCTTGGACCACTGGTCCAGACTTAATGATGGACCCATCAGCCAAATGCACACATAGTCCATGGGTCTTGGTGACAAGAGGGATCTGGTGCTTGATGGCAAAGGCTGAGTCCATAAAGCAGCTGCAAGCCCCGGAATCAATAATAGCGGGCACTTGCAGAGTCCTTCCTGGGAGCTGTAACGAGACAGAGAGAGCAAGGTGAGATGTGGACTTGGCCTGTGGGTTGGTAGTGTCAGAAGATACTGAAAGACACTTACGAAGTTTCAGGGGACAATTTATAACGAAGTGTCCGGGTTCCCCGCAGTACAGGCACAGATTGTTCACTTGGCGACGTTGGCGTTCCTGTTGGGAGAGGGGAGGACGAAGCACTCCGAGCTGCATGGGCTCGGGTATGTCAGATGTAGCGGCTGGAGGTGCAACAGGTGCTGGGTGCAGATGGCTGGGAGCCCGGGGAAGCATCCAGGTCGGGCGGGAGAAGCCCGTGAACCTCTCAGCCCTTCGTTCCCTGAGACGTCGGTCGATCTGGATTGTTAAGTCAATTAGTGAATTCAGGGTTGGTGGTATGCCAACCCTAGCGAGCTCGTCCTTCAGAGGGTCGGACAGACCTATGCGGAACTGATGGCGGAGGGCGGCGTCATTCCAACTGGTATCTGCGCTCCACCGTCTAAATTCCGCTACGTAGTCCTCTGCTGCTCTGCGCCCCTGCTGAAGGGTGCGCAAGGCGGTCTCTGCGGTTACTGAGAGCTGGGAATCTTCATATAGCTGAGCCATGGCGTTGAAGAAGGCAGTAAGGTTGTTTAACGCCATATCTTTCCGTTCCAAGAGATGGTGGGCCCAGCTCTGAGGGTCTCCGGAAAGCAGGGACATCACAAAGCCCACCTTGGTGGCTTCCAAGGAGAAGGTGCGAGGCTGCAGAGCGAAGTAGAGTTCGCAGGAATTACGAAAAGCCCTAAACTTGCTTCGATCCCCGGAGAATCTTTCGGGTGTAGGGACCCTGGGCTCCGGAGGAAGCATGACAACTGTGGGTGAGGATCCTGCCCCAGCAGTGGAGGTAGAGGTATGGGATCCCCCCTGGGCTCCAGAGGGGTTGGAGAGGACCTGCACTTGTTCTTCCAGATGGGTGTAGCCTTGCTGGAGGTTCTTGACCGCTTCAGCCAATCCTGCCAGGTGCCGACATAGTTCCTCCATAGGTGAGGCTCCCTGCTCGGGCTCAGACATGGCTGTCTGCTACTGTCACGTACCTAGCGGTGATGAGCCCAGACTTGCAGAGGAAGGCCTCCCTTACGGCTCCCACCAGCGGCCCCTGGTAAGGTAACAGCAGGCGCGGAGGTAGGAGGGGTACGAGTGCCTGGCAGGATCAACCAAGGTGAAGGTAGGTATGCAGACTTGGTAGGCACACTGGAACACAGCAGGTCGAACTGGAATCAGGAACACTCAGCAAACTGGAATCGTTCAGCAGACTGGACCGGAACCAGGAACACAGGAACTCAGCAGACTGGATCAGCTTAGCAGACTGGACTGGAACCAGGAACTCAGCAAACTGGATCAGCTTAGCAGACTGGACCGGAACTAGGAACACAGGAACTCAGCAGACTGGATCAGCTTAGCAGACTGGACTGGAACCAGGAACACAGGAACTCAGCAAACTGGATCAGCTTAGCAGACTGGACCGGAACTAGGAACAGTGAGCTTGGTCAGACAAGCCGGGTCGGTTAACTGGCTGGCAGCAAGGTACAGAGGGATCAGACAGAGGAGAGGTCACAACAAGCCAGGGGTCGATTGCAGGCAGAAAACTGGAGAAGTCACAGGCAGGCCGGGTCAAACACAGGTAAGTCTTCAGATCAGGTTTTCAGGTACTCAACGCTGTAGAGCAGACAGCAGGGACTGTCTGTGATTGACAGGTTTAAATAGCCCCTCTGGCGCCACCTGCAGGGCGGAGCATGCGCAACCGAGAATCAGGAAAACCAGGACGCCTGCTTCTGGCAGGACCTCCATGACAGTTATACAAGAGGTTGGGGTGGTAAAAAGTTTAATACATGACATCATATTGTGGCAGGACTGTCCACTATTTCTCGAAATATGGAACCAGGTACAGATGGGGCTGCCAGGAGAACTGGGGACACTGGGCCTGGAAGGGACAGAGTCTGAGGGGTCTGGGCCAGAAACCTCCACAACACACCCCTCTAATATAGAGATACCCGTCACCAATAATGAAATTGCAGAGAATGTTGATTTGGATGATAATGCCCCTGTTCCAGGTCTCAAAACCGAGTTGATCTCTGAGGGGGGGAAGTCTTCCCATCACCAGTTATGCTGGGGGAGGATGATGAGGAGCTCTCCCCAGTTGAGGAGGATGAAGGGGAAACATCCTTGAGGCCAGTGCATCCAGACCTGGATGTATCCAGGGGTGCATTTGGCACCGCCAAATTAAAGGATCCTACCTTGGTAAATGCTCGAGAGCAGATTTCTGTTATTGATGGGGTCTCATAAATGCCAGGTGCATTGAAGGGGGACTTGGTATATCGAGTGGTTGAGAGCCGAGGGGAAACTGTAGAGCAGTTGCTGGTTCCCCAACCGTATAGGCGGATGCTCCTTGATCTAGCCCACAACGACACACTGGGAGGACACCTGGGGGCGGAGAAAAAAGAGGCCAGGATAACCAAATGGTTTTACTGGCCAGGGGTGAAGGCCGAGGTTAAAATATATTGTGCATCTTGTCCCATTTTCCAGTTAACTGCCCCAGTGCCTCACTATAGAAACCCTCTAGTACCCTCTAGTACCCTTGCCAATTATTGAGGTCCCATTCGAGCGGATCGCTATAGATCTTGTGGGACCCCTGGTAAAGTCAGCAAGGGGGCACCAATACATATTAGTCATCCTAGATTACGCAACTAGGTATCCAGAAGCAGTCCCTTTGAGGAAAACTTCCTCTAAGGCCATTGCCCGGGAATTATTTCAAATGTTCTCACAAACTGGGTTCCCCGAAGAGATACTGACAGACCAGGGCACCCCTTTTATGTAAAAGGTAATGGCGGACTTGTGCAAACTGTTTCAGATTAAGCATTTGCGGACGTCCGTCTATCACCCGCAGACCGATGGCTTAGTTGAGAGGTTTAATAAAACTCTAAAGTCCATGTTGAAAAGAGTGGTCCAGAAAGACAGGAAGGATTGGGATATGTTACTCCCTGCCCTGTTGTTTGCCATCCGGGAGGTTCCACAAGCATCCACGGGCTTCTCACCGCTTGAGCTAGTGTATGGACGAAGGCCCCGGGGGTTGCTCGATCTAGTAAAGGAAACGTGGAAAAGTGAGTCCTCACCACATAAAACCTTGGTAGAGCATATCTCTCAAATGCAAGAGAGGGTGGCTAAGGTGATAGCGCTGGTGAGGGAGCACATGCAGAAGGCTCAGGAGGCCTAAAGAAGAGTGTATAACCGGTCAGCTAAAATTAGACAGTTTCAAGTAGGAGACCGGGTGGCTGTTCTAATACCCATGGTGGAGAGCAAATTCTTGGCCAAGTGGCAAGGTCCATTCAAGGTAGTAGAGAAAGTGGGTGAGGTGAACTACAAGTTACACCAGCCAGGGAAAAGAAAACCATACCAAATCTATCAAGTAAATTTGTTGAAACCCTGGAGAGACAGAGAACAGGTATTCGCGGTGGTAGGGGTACAGTCAGGGGACCATGCAGGGATCGACCTGGTGCAGGTTGCTGCTACCCTAACTAGGCCCCAAACCCAGCAAGCAAAAGAGTTTCTGCAAAGAAATAGGGACATGTTTTCAGGGTTGCCCGGTCTCACTAACGTCATCGAGCATGACATTGTAACCGAGCCCAATGTAAAAATCCGGTTAAAGCCTTACCGTATACCAGAAGCTCAAAGGGTGGCAGTATCTGAAGAGGTTAAAAGAATTCTCGAGCTTGGAGTCATTGAAGAGTCACAGAGCGAGTGGTCAAATCCAATCGTGTTGGTACCCAAACCCAACGGCACCCTCCGCTTCTGCAACGACTTCAGAAAACTTAATGAAGTCTCCAAGTTTGATGCATATCCCATGCCATGGGTAGATGAGCTAATTGAGAGGTTGGGTCCTGCCAGGTATATCACCACGCTGGACCTCACAAAAGGGTACTGGCAGATTCCCCTGACGAAGGAAGCCAGGGAGAAAACAGCCTTCTCTACCCCGGAAGGCCACTTCCAATGCAAAAGGATGCCATTTGGTCTACACTCTGCCCCCGCCACGTTCCAAAGGGCCATGGACAAAACTTTGCATCCACATCAACAGTGCGCTTCCGTCTACCTAGATAACATAGTCATCTTCAGCACTGATTGGGAGTCCCATCTTCCCCGGGTTCAGGCAGTCGTAGACTCCTTGAGAAGAGCAGGGTTCACCATCAATCCGGAGAAGTGTGCCATTGGGGTGGAGTAAACCAAGTACCTAGGGTATATTGTGGGTAGGGGGCTGGTGAAGCCCCAAATGATTAAGGTGGAAGCCATACAGTACTGGCCCCGTTCCCTAACCAAGAAACAGGTCAGAGCGTTTTTGGGCAAAGTTGGCTATTATAAGAGGTTTGTCCCCAATTTTGCAACCATCGCTGCACCGCTGACTGACTTGACCAAGGGCAGAAAGTCGGTGAGGATAAAGTGGAATGCCGAGGCCGAGACAGCTTTTCAAAAGCTTAAGACGGCATTGAGCCAGGATCCGGTGCTTGTAGTGCAGACAGATGCTTCAAGTGAAGGGTTGGGAGCGGTCCTGTCTCAGGAAGGTCCTGTCTCAGGAAATCAGTGGAGAAGAGCACCCCATGGTTTTTCTTAGTAGGAAGCTGACGGCAGCTGAGAAAAACTACACGGTGGTGGAGCGGGAGTGTCTGGCCATCAAGTGGGCTTAGCTGGATGAGACAGAACAAGCACACCAATGCCAGGGTAACAAGGTGGTTCCTTTCTCTCCAGGAGTTAAATTTCGTGGTAGAGCACAGACCCGGAAGCAGTGGCGGTGCGTCCATAGTGGGCGCAGGAGCGCCACCCCCTCTCGCTCCTGCGCCCCTCACTCACAACAATACATAGGTTCATGTATTGTCGCTGCCGCCCACTATTCAGATGGCTGGCACCCTGTTGAGCGCCGGCCATGTTAATAACAGCGGCTGGTTGGTGTTTGGAAGTGCCTATCAAAGCCAGCGGCTCTGATAGGCTTCCCGATTACAGCCCGAGGGCTGTAATCGGCTTCCGAATAGTTAACCAGAGAACGCAGAGGGTGCGTTCCTTTGTTAACATTGACAGGCGTCTCAGCCAATCAGGTTCACTGGGTCTGGTAAACGGTAACCTAATTGGCTGAAGCGACATCGAGGGTGGGAGAAGACATCGAGGATGGAAGAAGGACGGTGCTGACCCGAGGAAGGTAAGTGCAGGGCTGGGGGAAAACTGGCTGCATTTGGGGACAAACTGGCTGCATTTGGGAACAAACTGGCTGTATTTGTGGGGAAACTGGCTGCATTTGTGGGGAAACTGGCTGCATTTGGGGACAAACTGGCTGCATTTGGGGGAACCTGGCAGTATTTGGGGGGGAACCTGGCAGTATTTGGGGACAAACTGGCTGTATTTGGGAGGAAACTGGCTGCACTTGAGGGGGAAACTGGTGGCGTTTGAGCACAGTGGCTGCGTTTAATGGGCACAGTGGCGGCAATTGATTTTTTCTTTTTTCAGTTTGTTTGCGCCCCCCCCAAAAAATTTTGAGCACCAACCGCCACTGCCCGGGAGACAACATCAGAATGCCGATGCCCTCTCCCGAGTCCATTGTATGGTGTCAAGTGGTGCCTCTAACACCTCTGCGTCGAGGCAGGGGGGGGGGGGAATATGTACAGGACGCCAAGGTTGGGTCCTGGATGGGTGCTATACAGCACCAGTATTTGGGTTGTGGTCCCTTTAAAGAGAGCTGTGAGAGTGTTCAGGGGGTCACCCAAAGTGGGTGAGGGATTCCCGGCAATAGAGTTAATCCAGAGAGGACTGGCTCGCAGTCCTCTCTGTCTTGATAAAGTCATTTGGGGCCTGGAATTTCAGAGGCTCTAAAGTGCTATTCGGATGGGAAAGAGCCTCCGCCCCTGACTACTGGGAGAAAGCACACAGGGAGTTAAGACCTCCAGAGAACAGCTCATAAAACAGGAAGTGGTGCTAGAGGTGTGATGAGGAGGAGTATGGGGATAGCACCCGTGGAGATGAGCTGTGTGTCTGCTGGGAGCTGTTAAGGATACAGCAAGGACTTTTAAAGTTCTGGGGCGAAGATCCATCTCCAAAAAAATTTTGCTTTTTCTTTAATTTATTTTGTGCTGAAGACAAGCGGACTTTATTTTATGCTGAAGCTAAGCGGAATTTGTTTTATAGTTTCCTGTGTGCTGAGTGAATCTTTATTTTTGGTTTGTTTGCAAATAAAAGCCTTGTTTCAAATGGTTTATGCACTTAGTCCAGTGGAGCTATAATCCCCAAATGTTACTATATATATATATATATATATATATATATATATATGTAGCGCCCACCCCATTTAGGGGTGCTATATACCCAAATTTAGGGGCTGGTCTGAGATAGTAGTTGGACCCTTCTCATTTATAGATTGTGCTACTTTTTTCTCCAGGTGGTATACTGGTGTGCTGTTCCCTGTGGCCTGTAGGTGGCACTGCCATGACGGGTCAGGGTTGAACCATCAGTACTAGTGCTGTGCCTTGGGGTGTCCTCTCTCGGCAGCGGTACAGTGGGCGTGGTAGGCCTGCTGTGTATTCTGGGAGAGGATACATAAGGGGCATCCGCCGCCTGGGGGGGGGGTCGCTCTCTGGAGTTTGTGAGGAGAGTCAGAGTCCAGGTGCGTGGCGCCCGGCCCTCCAGGCCATGGAGCCACGTGCGCATCAGTCCCAGGCACCTTTAGCCCTGGGGCTGCAGCTTCAACACTGGGGCCAGCACCTTTAGCTGGAGCCCACTTCTGGGAAGAGGAATCCTAGGGTGTCCCTCGCGAGGGAGCCCGCTTCTAAGAAGAGGAGGCCGGGGGAGGACCTCTCTGATGGACCGGTGAGAGTTCACAGTGAAGGAAGGGGCCCGGTAACTTTCTGGAGGAATTCATCTATCCACCAAGGGCCTAGTAATGTGCTGCTGCTGGCACCTGACCTTGTATTGCTAAGCTGAGAAGTTCGGGACCTGATAGATTCTGTGGCAGAGAGTCTCCCAATCGTATCTAGGAAAAGAACTTGATTAGGCGTCCAAGCATCACTTCGGCTGCTAGGATCCGCTTTACAGGAGACTATCCGGGTGAGCTGAACCTACTCTGGGATAGAGTAGTGATTGTAATATATACTTGTGCCTGGACCTACCTCCCAAAACCTTGCTGTCCTGTCTCTTATCCACCCTTTCCTATCTGCTGAACATTGAGAAAAATAAACTCAACGTTGGAGTTTAGAGTGGTGTGGACATTGGAATTACTTGGGGGAAAACAGAGACTTGTCCCTATATCCTAGGAGACGAGAACCAACTGATGGAGAACCTAGCTGTGGGACCCAAATACATAACACCGCTTAACCTCCTCGAATAGGAGGGTACGGGCATATAGTACGGTGTGCCCTTTTCCTGCAAGTGAGCCAAACGTAGGGAAAAGGGTCCGTGTGCTACATATATATATATATATACACATACACTTACCGGTCACTTTATTAAGTACACCTTCCTAGTACTAGGTTGGACCACCTTTTGCCTTCAGAACTACCTTAATTCTTCATTGCATAGATTTAACAAGGTGTTGAAAACATTCCTCAGAGATTTTGGTCCATAGTGGCCACCACATCCCAGCGGTCAGGGTTGCCAACTTTCAGTAAATTTACAAACAGTTTGTAAAATCCATACTTGTTGCATCTGTGCATGAATGTCAGTTACGGACATGCAGCCTACATGTCCGTAATAGACATTCAAGGACAGATGCAAAAAGTATGGATTTTACAAACCGTTCGTAAATTTACTGAAAGTTGGCAACCCTGCCAGTGGTGCTCCATTGGATTGAGATCTGGTGACTGTGGAGGCCATTGGAGTACAGTGACCTCATTGTCATGTTCAAGAAACCAGTTTGAGATGATTTGAGCTTTGTGACATGGTGCATTATCCCGCTGGAAATAGCATTTAGAAGATCGGTACACTGTAGTATTAAAGGGGTTGTAAAGGTTTGTTTTTTATTTTCTAAATAGCTTCCTTTAAGCTAGAGCATTGTTGGTTCACTTACCTTTTCCTTTGATTTCCCTTCTAAATGTTTTTTTTCTTTCAATGCACTATCTTAAAGGAACCTATTTAGAAAATAAAAAACAGACCTTTACAACCTCGTTAAAGTGACAGCAACAATACTCAGGTAGGCCGTGGAATTTAAACGATGCTCAATTGGTACTAAGGGGCCCAAAGTGTTTCCAAGTAAATATCCCCCACACCATTAGACCACTACCATCAGTCTTGATACAAGGCAGGATAGATCCATGCTTTTGTGTTGTTTACGCCAAATTTTGACTCTATCATCTGAATGTCGCAGCTGAAATTGAGACTAATTAGACCAGGCAATGTTTTCCAATCTTCTATTGTTCAATTTTGGTGAGCCTGTGTGAATTGTAGCCTCAGTTTCCTGTTCTTAGCTGACAGGAGTTGCACCCGGTGTGATCTTCTGCTTCAAGGTTCAATGTGTTGTGTGTTCAGTGATGGTATTCTGGTTGTAAGGAGTGGTTATTTGAGTTACTGTTATCTCGAAACAGTCTGCCCATTCTCCTCTGACTTCTGACATCAACAAGGCATTTTTGTCAACACAACTGCCGCTCACTTAATATCTTATCTTTTTCGGACCATTCTCTGTAAACCCTAGAAATGGTTGTGCGTGAAAATCACAATACATCAGCAGTTTTTGAAATACTCAGACCAGCACGTCTGGCACCAACAGCCACGCCACGTTCAAAGTCACCTAAATTCCCGTTTCTTCCCTATTCTGATGCTCAGTTTGAACTTCAGCAAGTTGTCTTCACCACATCTAGATGCCTAAATGCATTGAGTTGCTGCCATGTGATTGGCTGATTAGCAATTTGTGTTACCAAGCAATTTAACAGGTGTACCTAATAAATGGCTGGTGGGTGTGTATAAATATATATGTATATGTGTCTCCATGCCATAATGATTGGTGCTAGACCAGAGCACTGTCATATGGTGGAAGGTCATGTGCAATCCAATATCTGGAAATACTGACAACTTTTGCCACTTCATGAAGCAGAGTTGCAGGAGAACACTGGCAAGATTACCATTAATGGGTCAAGGGGGAGCCACTTTACAAAGACATTGTCACTTGGCCCTGAATGGGCAAATTGATAATGTCTATCTAAAGAAAAATACCCAAAGTAACCAATACATATCAGCTGGGATTTTTCTAGCACTGGTGAGACAGTGAAAGGTTCTCTGTCTCTATTGGGGCCCCATCACACTGCATACTCCTGCATTATTGCTTGAAACTTACTGTGCAAAGTGTTAAGGCAATCTGTTTATTTCAAAAAGCCTACCAAGCAATTGGAAATGGACAAAAAGATACCTATATATATTTTTTTTTAACACAGCATAAGGATCTATTCATTAAAAATTGCTTGATGAATGTCACAAGCATTTGCCCAGCTGTTACAAATTCTGACCAAATTTTGCTTGATATGTTGATCTTCCTATGATCATCGGCTCCATCTAGTGACCATATTGTCATATTGTTCCTGAAATACCTCACTCAGGAAAATACTGCGTTGTGGTCATTGGTCACTAGATAGAGCTTATGTTCATAATAAAATCATCTACTGTTATGGTGGCTGTGTGAATGTTTGTGACTTTTGTCCAGCACATTTTTTAAAAACATGATTCCTTATTATGTCTATTGCAGTAAGCTTCAGCACAGGTTCATTGGAACTTACTGTGCTAAATAATTAGTAGGTACCAAAACCCGTTATACAGAGTGCATTGGGGTACTTTAAAAGTATGAAAGGGGCTTAAATCTTTTGTGTAGGTACTGTATCTTCACTGGTTAAAATTTAAACCTCAACCATATCACATTATATTTTTTCTAAGACAGCCAAATATTTTACTCTCCTTAAATGCACATCCTTCTAATAGAGAATGCAAGGGAATATAAGAAAGACACTATGGTACTTCCAGGATTTACTAGACCCGTCTCATAATCTGTCAAATCCTTCCCCAGCTGGACTGTAGTGGAATTGACCCTATGGAGTGAGATCATCATTGGCTGCTAAGGTTGCACTGTCGGCACAATTATTAATCATACAAAATAATTAGGATAATGTTGTGCCGTTCTCCAACACACTAATGAAAGCCTAAACATGGCCAACTAAATGCATGAGATTTAAATATGGGTGCAAGCCAAGGCCCTTGTTTTTCCCAGCTGGCCCATTCATCACAGTCAGGTGTCTATGTTGTTAGGCTCCATGGGGGCATAATTCCACATTATTGCTCACAGTTCTATTTTGGGCTGAATCCTGTAAACACCAAATGGATGGTTTGGGCTCTTTTCACAGGCATGTTCCCATTCATTTCAGCCAAACTTAGATCAGATAGCAGGTTTGTATAATACAAGAGTGGGTGTTGAGGGATTTCAAAGTGAAAAGTGCTGTTTGATTTTACGAGGGTGAAAAGCTCAAAGCACAACATGCATTTACTGCTCTGGATATATGAGACATATAATACACTTATCAATAATAGGCATATGCAAAAGGCATAATTTACATATGAGGTTCCAGACAGTGTGTTTAGAACATATTTAGGGGAATTTAGAATAGCCCTAGCCACAGATTTCTGGTCATGGTTTCCTTTAGAAGCACCTGCACCTCATTCAGTCAAGCATTAGTGCCGGTATCTGTAACAATACCGACACGTATGTTTAGCGGACCCCCCAAATTTGGGGTCACTATGCTTTAAATTTAAGGGTAGCCTGAGCAATAGTTTGGCTCAGGTTTTCAAAGCACTGGTTCACACTGGTGCGATTTGACATGCGATTTGACATGTCAAATCGCATGTCAAATCGACGAAATTTGCCGCAAATTGCGGGCAATGGCACCGTCCTAATCGGTGCGACGCCGCATCTGCGGCGCTGCACCGATTTCAAAAAGTACTTTCGGCACTACTTTTTGCGATTTCAGCCGCGATTTACATTGACATCTGTGTCAGATATCTCTGTAATCGGGCTGAAATCGGGACTGACAGGCAGGAGTGAAATCGTGCGAGTTCAGCTGAACTCGCACGGCTTCACTCCCGCAGCCCCAGTGTGAACCTGGGCTAATTCTGTTAGTTTGGACTCTGCTCTGCTGTGGTGTTGCCTGGAGTGTAGTTCCCCTTGACCTGTGGGTGGCGCTATTGCCTAGGTCTCGGGTTGAACCACAGGTGGCGTTGCAGGATTGGGTGTCCTCTCTCGGCTGCCGTGCGGTGGGTGGGTTTTGCCTGCTGTGCATGCCGGGAGAGGGTACATAAAGGGCAGATGCCATGATCTGATGTGGTGTGCCGGGGGGATTCCAAGGAGGACCCCTGGTGGTGAAGTCGCGCCCTTTGGCCTTGCTGGCCGGGGGCTGCGTGAACTGGTCGAGGAGTCTCGGGTTCCTTTAGCCCGAGGCTTTAGAGTTCCAGGTAGGCCCAGTACCTTCAACTGGGTCTACAACCAACCACTGGAGTCCCAGGGAGCCCGAGTGAGGGTGGCCCGCTCTGAAATAAAGGAAACCGGGGGAGGACCTGTCCGGAGGACCAGTGAAGGAAGTCACTGTCTCAGGAAGACCTGGTTGCCAATCAGAGGGAAGGATTCGTGAGTTGCAAGATAGCTCCTGTAGTGTGCCCCATTGGCACCTATGGTCTCTAATAATCTATAGGGGTTTCAAAGTTCTAACTCAGGAATTAAAGGATTCTGTGGCAGAGGATCTCCTGAACTTTTCCGTGAAGGGGACGAAATCAAAGTAACCATTTGTGCTTCATTCCCGCTGCTAGAACCGTGAGAGGGGACTATCCAGGTGAGCAAAGCCCACTCAGGCAAAGTGTAGCGATAGGTGTTGTGTGCCTGAATCTACCTCCCTATCCAACTTCTTTCTCTCTTCAACCTCCCCTATTGTTATCAAGCAAAAAAAAAAAAACTCTTTTGTTGGAGTTGACACTGTCTGGACATTGGCCTTTTTAAGCAGGAAAGATAGACTCTTCCCTACACTCTAGGGACGAGAACCAGTGGAAGGGGGTAACTCGCCGCAGGACCCAAAAATTACAAGAACACCGCTCAACCTCTTATACCAGGAGGATACGGGCATGTGGCATGGTGTGCCTTAAACCTGCGAGTGAAGGTAAGCAGGAAAAATGGGTCTGTGTGCTACATATGCAAAATTCAGATAGTTCTTAGGTTTAGTTCCACTTTAAAGTGGCATTACTATCAATTTAACAGGTTCATAAAACAGTTACATTCCCGGGTCCTGCCAGGAATGTACCTGTCACGTTGGCTGTGCTCTCAACCAGGCTCTCACACCATCACATTGCTGGTGTCATAATTGATCACATGTGCAGCATTATGGCAGTTGAAGATCAAACAGAGGCTAATATGGCAGCTTTCTTGGCTGTAAACGATGGGAGTGTTTAGTTCCGCCTTAAGAACCTGCTGCTATGGCAATGACAAATTTCTAAAGAATTACCAGTTCTCAGACTAGGAAACTGATGGTAAATAAGACCAAGTTAAGCTGGCATGCGGAGGTATGCCAGTATTCAGAATGGGCCATGTCTGTGCTGGGAAGCTATCATATACAGTATCTCACAAAAGTGAGTACACCCCTCACATTTTTGTAAATATTTTATTATATCTTTTCATGTGACAACATTGAAGAAGTGACACTTTTCTATAATGTAAATTGGTGAGTGTACAGCTTGTATAACAGTGTAAATTTGCTGGCCCCTCAAAATAACTCAACACACAGTCATTAATATCTAAACGGCTGGCAACAAAAGTGAGTACACCCCTAAGTGAAAATGTCCAAATTGGGCCCACTTAGCCATTTTCCCTCCCCGGTGTCATGTGACTCATTAGTTTTACAAGGTCTCAGGTGTGAATGGGGAGCAGGTGTGTTAAATTTGGTGTTCTCGCTCTCACTCTCTCATACTGGTCATTGAAAGTTCAACATGGCACCTCATGGCAAAGAACTCTCTGAGGATCTGAAAAAAAGAATTGTTGCTCTACATAAAGATGGCCTAGGCTATA
The DNA here is from genome assembly GCA_029206835.1 of Rana muscosa. Classification (NCBI taxonomy): domain Eukaryota; kingdom Metazoa; phylum Chordata; class Amphibia; order Anura; family Ranidae; genus Rana; species Rana muscosa. Next base: position 96,886,401 of record CM055120.1, on the reverse strand, counting down.
ACACGATTGCCAAGACCCTGAAACTGAGCCGCAGCACAGCGGCCAAGACCATACAGCGGTTTAACAGGACAGGTTCCACTCAGAACAGGCCTCGCCATGGTCGACCAAAGAAGTTGAGTACACGTGCTCAGCGTCATATCCAGAGGTTACCTTTGGGAAATAGATGTATGAGTGCTGCCAGCATTGCTGCAGAGGTTGAAGGGGTGGGGTCTCCATGGCTGTCGTCCCAGAAGGAAGCCTCTTCTAAAGATGATGCACAAGAAAGCCTGCAAACAGTTTGCTGAACACAAGCAGACTAAGGACATGGATTACTGGAACCATGTCCTGTGGTCTGATAAAACCAAGATAAACGTATTTGGTTCAGATGGTGTCAAGCGTGTGTGGCGGCATCCAGGTGAGGAGTACAAAGACAAGTGTGTCTTGCCTACAGTCAAGCATGGTGGTGGAAGTGTCATGGTCTGGAGCTGCATGAGTGCTGCCGGCACTGGGGAGCTACAGTTCATTAATGGAACAATGAATGCCAACATGTACTGTGACATACTGAAGCCGAGCATGATCCCCTCCCTTCAGAGACTGGGTTGCAGGGCAGTATTCCAACATGATAATGACCCCAAACACACCTCCAAGACGACCACTGCCTTGCTAAAGAAGCTGAAGGAAAAGGTGATGGACTGGCCAAGCATGTCTCCAGACCTAAACCCTATTGAGCATCTGTGGGGCATCCTCAAGTGGAAGGTGGAGGAGCGCAAGGTCTCTAACATCCACCAGCTCCTTGATGTCATTATGGAGGAGTGGAAGAGGACTCCATTGGCCACCTGTGAAGCTCTGGAAAACTCCATGCCCAAGAGGGTTAAGGCAGTGCTGGACACACAAAATATTGACATTTGGGCACAATTTGGACATTTTCATTTAGGGGTTTACTTACTTTTGTTGCCAGCGGTTTAGACAATGATGGATGTGTGTTGAGTTGTTTTGAGGAGACAACAAATTTACACTGTTATACAAGCTGTACACTAGTACTACTTTACATTGTAGCAAAGTGTAATTTCTTCAGTATTGTCACATGAAAACATATAATATAATATCTACAAAAATGTGAGGGGTGTACTCACTTTTGTGAAATACTGTATGTGACAGTTTCCCACACAGAGCTGTATTTCTATTTAGCTGTCAATTGGGAGATTTCCTGTCTGAAAGCTAAATGTAAACCAAAACGCAGGTCATATCATTACCGAAATATGGCAATGCCCAGTGTGGACAATCGGACCTCAGGGCAGATATGGACATGTTTGTGTACCTGTCTATGACAGGTGTATGAATCAGGCGCAAGCACTGACATTTTCGGTGCCGTGCTATAAGGGAATTCTAATGGGTGTCTAAGACAACTTTTATGAATTCCCCCGATTTTATTCTGTGGAGGATTTAGAAAATTAGAGGTAAGGAAAAAGTTGCCCTTGATGGTAGGGATGAGCTCAGGTGTATTCAGAAATAAGTCTGAACCTGCTTCATCTATCAAGGAAGCTGTCAAAGCAGACCTCCAATCATAGGTGTTGGAGGCTGATGAAGGATGCAAATGCCCCTGCCGGCTATTATTGGCTGTCTGCTTTGACAGCTTGCTGGCGGCATAGCTCAGGCTGGTTCAGACACCTGTCCGAACACTCCTGTGTTCATCCCTGCTTAAAGTATAACTAAAGGCAAAACGTTCACTAACAGCCAAATTTGAAAGAAAATTCCAATACCTATAATGTAATAGTTAGTAATAGTTATTATTAGTTAGTTATTATTTCAGACTTTCTAATTTTCGGGTTCTCGTTCTTATTTTCAGATTTTTGTTCTTTTGAATTTTTCGTATTTTTTTATTATTAGTTTTGGATTTTTGAATTTCCGAATTTCCAAATCTTCGAATGTTCAAATTTTTCAGGTTTTTCGAATTTTGGAAAAATGTATTAAACGGGTTTTGGTTAAATTGAATATTTCCGAATGAACTAATTTGTCGAATTTTGTCAAACGAATTCGGAACAAAACAAATTGCACATGTCTAATCATGTAAATCAAAAAAATTAAGAAAAGCTCAGGATCGCAGCATTCTGTACTATACGGATCAGGTTATGCTAAAGGACTTGTTACAAATTATTATTAAATAACAATTATTATTTAAAAAAGTTAAAGCTGATGCTGGCTGATGAGATCACATAATTAATTTGACAAGCTGCCTTTGATTTCTGTAGCGGACATGTATGCAAAGTGTTGCCTGTAGGAACCAGTCACCTTCCAATTGTCATTTTTTTTCTCCTGAAAATGAAAAGAACCCTTTTGGTTTGATCTGCCTTTTAAAAAATAAATAAAAAATCATACATACACTGTGACTGTCACAAAATGGACATTAGATTAAAAAAAACTTTATAGAGCTATTATTCTGTGAAATACATCTGAAAGACACTTTTTATGGCGTGAGTAAGGCTACATTCCTATATATGAGAAATTATCTGGGAAATATACACAATCCTAATGTGGTCCTAAAGGTAGGACATTTTTTACCTTAATGCATTCACTATATTAAGATAAAAAGTGTCCCAGTAATTGCATCACCTCCCCCCTATCCCCACCCACCTTCCTATATACTTACCCGAGTCCTATCTCTATCCAGCGCTGTGCCTGTCTGCAGGTTATTCTCCTCACAGGACACAGGGGCAGCAGTGTTAGCTGTGGGAGCTATTGGCTCCTGCTGCTGTCAGTCAAATCCTGTGAGAAGGGGGCTGGCCAAGCTGCTTTGTGAGTGTCTATGGAGGTACACAGCCCGGCAAGCCTGACTTGCTATGGGGGCACACAGTGTATGTTTGGGGCCAATCTGTGCAACACCATTGCAAGTATAACATGTTTACTGCTTTAAAGTGTAAAGCGTGTAACAAGAAAAAACATTTTTTTTTACATTTGGGATAGAGGGGAGAGGGATTAGTACACTTGTCAGTTTTAATTGCTGTCTGTGTCCACGTTAGGGAGATTCACCCTCTCTGTTTGTCCAGTTTACCTTTATCATTGAAAGACAAAGTCGAAAAAAAGAAAAATTGGGTTGATATCAGAACAGTAATAGAAGGGACATCTTCCAATGGGGACACTAGATCTGGTGACACACTAGGGATTTCCTCTGACTTATAACCCTCCCTAACTCTGTACAAAATGGAAAAAAAAAGTTTTGCCTTAAAATGTAAGTTTACCTTTACAGAAAAATCTGGACCCCCTCCCCACCCCCCCCAGTCCCGCTGACCTGCAGCAAGGTGATCTCCTGTTCTGAGCCCTGCTATCGCCGCCTCACTGGACCAGGGCTACACCGGGGCTCAGAATGGGAGATCGCCGCACTGCAGGTCAGCGGGACGGTGGGGGGGGGGGGGGGGTGGTGAGGGGGTCCTGTGTAAATAAGAAAGGAATGTGGGACTTTGAATGAGGCAATTGACTTGTGGAGGTAGAGTGGTTGGTAAACATTATTTATTTGTAACAATGTTATGAAACAAGTAAAGTATTTTCATATATATACATACACACATAGCATGAACATAATTGATACATGTATATCAGCTTGGCAGCACATGAGAGATAATAAATCTTAGTAAAATATAATACAAGTGTAACGGTACCCCCGTAGGAGCTGCTGGTTTAGTTTTGGGCCTGCACGTTACCTCACTGTTCCAAATGTTCGGCTCCAGGGGTTCTCCTTGAAGAGTTTTTTTCTGGAAGAAATGTATGCACCAACACAAAGTATCTTTCAAGGGTTTATTTAAATAAACGTTCCAACTGAGGGGTAGAGGAATGGGGATGACTCAGGTATCTTACTTGTCAATCACGGAAATCTCCTAGGTCCAGAGGAGCAACTGTCTCCACGCTGGACTCGGCAACCACCGGATAGGCCCACTCTCACCGGCCTAGCAACTGGTGTGAAACTCGATCAAAGATAGTCTCTGCCACAGACTAGGTATTGAAATTTGTTCAATAGTCTCTGCCACAAACTTGTGTAACCCCTCACTGGGTTAGCTCTCTCAGAAATAACACAGCTCTTAGTGCCAGGATCTTTCAGCCACTCCTGCAGCACTGTGAGGTAGACTTTTAGGATCCGGGAGCATCCTCCAATTGAGTTCTCAATTGCTCGGTCCCTTCCATCAGGCAAGGCGACACAGGATCTCCCTGGATCAGTAGACCCCAGTAACTCCTGGGCCTACATCTCAGTTGCGAGGCCAACGTGGCCCGAGGCGGGAACTGCCAACACATCCCTGAGGCCAGGAGGGCCCTCAGGTGAGGATCGGGGACGAACCACCAACCAACGACCGACCCCAAAAAATGGCGTCCGCCCCTTAAGTACCCTCTCCCAGCATGCACAATGGGTTCACCACTCCCCCCTGTGCTACCTCTGGGAAAGAGGCACCCAATACATCCAGCCTATTGCCTTTCCAACCCCGACCAGCGGTTACAGAGACACCCACCACTGGGGGGGGGGGGGGAAATCACGCAACCAGCTAAACTGAAACGGCGTCTCAATTTGAATGAACCTCTCTGGGCCAAACTAATGCCCAGACAACTATAATTTCAACATATAGCACCCACTCATTGGGAGCAGGGCGCTACACAAGGTATTTCCTATTAGCAGGCATTGGTACACCATATCCAACAGAGCTGCTGTAAAACCAAAGAAGGATACACATACACATTAATAGTTGCATAGTAATCAATATTTAGAATGTATACCAGATACATATGGTCCGGTGAATAGTTAATGAGCCAGACTTGACTGAGCACCCCATGGAAATTCGTTTCATGACTATATGCCATTCATCAGGAGTTGGGTACAGAAATAAACTGTAAATACAATTGGATATGTAGTATTGGTTAGTATGTTCTACCCCTAAGGGCAGAAAAGACCTAGTGGGGAGAGAGAGATCTATACTCACAGGTTGGCTAGAGCACTGTGCTTGGATAGCATCGAGGAAGATGGGACCCTAAAATGGTTGTCTGTTCCGGAGCTGAGGCAAGGAACCCCGCCCCAGCCAAGAAAACATCCACATGACATGCCCGATCTCCACAACACATCCCATATGTGAGGGGATGATTGCAAATATGGTGTTCTGCAAGAGATGTATAAAAATATGTGAAAAATATGCATGAAGAAAGTGAAAAAAGTGAGAAAATGTGTAAAGTGAAAAAACATGATGAGTGTTTGGGAAAATAAATAAATAAAAAAGGATATATTTTTAATGAGTGTTATGCATGTGTGTGTATATATATATATATATATATATTGTGACAGCAGGCAGGTAAAATCACCAGGTTGCATCCAGGATGGTAGATATATATGTCCTAGATTCAGGCTTTATGCCAATTTATACCACTAGGGAGAGTGCTGGGAGTCTTGCAGGGGAAAGGTTAATGAGCCCAGCTGAAGCAAGTGAGCTCATTGGGGCCTCTACAAGAACTCCCAGCATGCTAAGGGAGATGCTCCATCCTGGAACCAGATCTGTGTGGATAGTCTGGGGAATGTGATTTCTGTGCGGTGAGCCAAAGCTTGTGTGGTTATTGCTAAGAACTTTTAAAAGCAGGGAGCTAGGGACTGGGACAGCACAAGGCTGTACCCAGTTGTTAGTTAGGGACACCAATGTGTGTAGTGAGCGGTCAAGTTGACCAGGATTTATTTTCCTGTTTCTTTTGTTTTTGCTGTATTTTTTTGTCTGTACATAGTTCAAATAAAACCACACCCTTTTGTTTTCTCCTACCACTGTATGCTGTGCCTGTTTTTGTGTGGTGAACCCATCCAGGGGGTCACACACACCCGCTGCTGAGTTAACCCCCTCACAGTTGGTGGAGAATGCGGGTAGTTTTTTTAAGGCCAGCATGGAGGAGATACTGAAACAGCTGGCTCTAGCAAATGCCAATCAGCAGCAGACAAATGCAGGTTTGCAAAAGAGCCTTGTAGCTCAACAACAGAGCTTCGCATCCCAGCAGCAAGCTCATCAACAGAGCCTTGCAGCCCAGCATCAAGCTCATCAACAGAGCCTTGCAGCCCAGCAGCAGACAAATGCAACTTTGCAACAGAGTCTGGAAGCTCAGCAACAGAGTCTGGAAGCTCAGCAACAAGCCCAGCAGCAATCTGAGGCCCGCTTCATAGACCTGTTGCAGAAGCAAGAGCAGAGACTACAGCAACAAATGGAGACATTAATGCAGCAACATCCGCAGACCAGTGAGGCAAGTCGTTCCACTAATACCGCGTCCTTTGCCGTGAGTCGTTTATTGACAAAAATTACTGGAGAGGATGATGTGTTTTTGATCACATTTGAAAGGACTGCTGAAAGAGAAAAGTGGCCTAAGGAGCAGTGGGCTGGACTGGTGGCTCCTCTGTTAACTGGTGAGCCTGACCAAGCAACAGACTATGTGATGCTAAAACTTAAATATTGGCACGGCTGGGTGTCACCCTGGCTGTCCGGGCTCAGCGTGTGCATAACTGGACTTTCCGGCTTGGAAAACCCCCAGGTCTCAAATGTATGATCTCATTCACCTGAAAAAACAAGGAGAGGGGCGCTTCTGAGATAGATATCAAAACAACATTTATTGGTAGCAATATTCACTCACATTTACAATGAAGTGGTTGCGTTCAGCTGGGCAGAAGAGTAGAAGAACTACAGGTCGCAGAAGGTCCATAGAGCTGACATCACAAAAGATCCTGTCAGGGAAGTTAGCGATGGTTGGCACAAACAGGAGGGTTCCTTCTGGGAGTATCTTCCGTCGACACAGCAGGTACAAACTTATGCAGAGTGAAGGAAAAAAGATTTAATTCAATCTGGCGGTTTTTGTAGGTTCCAAAAGCAGTGGATGGGAGGGGGACGTCCGAGCCGGATGGCTAGCTATGCTGTGCTGCGGTCGCGAGTGCTCTCTATGCTTCCCGGTTGATGGAGGAGCATGACCGTGTGATCGGTTCAGAGCGAGGCTTGGACAGCACAACAGGACACAGCGCCGGACTGTGACGTCATCAGCATGCGACGCGTTTCTGAGCGGGCTCGTTGTTGATGTTTAGAACAGCGGCACTCCTTTGTCAAGCATTACACCTGTTCTAGCTTACTGGAAAGCGGTTTCTGGTCCTGCTGGTGGCTGCCCTGGCTGTCCTTCCCCCCATTAATACATCTGAGAGTACAATCTCTCATTATATTGGCCACGGACTATTCGATACTCTATGCTCCACCAAAATACTGAGGTACTTGTATAATGCGCCTTTATTACTTGTTTTTTGATCTCATTCATTCAGCCAGAGACTTTGTCCGCACCAAAGATTGTGGAACGTGTTGTGATGGATCGTTTTTTGAGAGCTCTTCCTACTGCCATCCAAAAGTGGGTAAGCCATGGAGACCTAGAAACGGCCAATAATCTTGTGGATCGTGTAGAGAAGTACTTGCTACAGAGAACCTGACTGCCTCTTCCAGAGACTCACGGACTTTCCACCCTAAGACCAGACCATCCCCAGTGGCGGGTAAGATGATTCCAAGGGGTGAGGGTGGAGAGAGTGAGAGGGTGGGAGTTCTACCTAAGGTATGGCGAGAACAGCCTGGGAAGTCAGGGGCTCAAGAGGCAGCAAAAAGGATTGTCTGCTACCGCTGCCGACAAGAGGGACATTTTGCAGCAAATTGCCCGGTTGTGGATGAACCCATGCAATGTGACTTTTTAAGGGACAGACGTCAGTCTCTGTTTGCGACAGTCACATGCACAGCCATTCGGGGAACTGAGAAACATTTATGCAAAATGTGTATCAATGGTAGAGATGTTGTTGTGTTGCTGCATTCAGGTAGCCTGGTGACACTGATAAAGGCTGAATTAGTTACTACAGAGGTCTCTGGGAATAACAAGGTAGCTGTTATTTGTGTGCATTGGGACACCCGAGAGTATCCGGTGACTACAGTGTGTTTTGAGACCCCCAAAGTTACCCTCTCTCATCAGGTGGGGTTAGTGTCTCACTTGCCTCATGATGCCATTGTGGGAAGGGATTTACCAAAGTTCTGGGAACTATGGGATTATCCTGAGCCCCCCACTGGTGCCCCTATATATCAGGAATGTGATAACCAGAATTCCTCTGAGAGTGGTGAGGACTCTCCAGAATTCCCCTTGTCGGTATTGGTAGGGGAGACTCGAGAAACTAGGGAGGAGCCAACATCCTCAGACCAAAACATGACGTCTGTGGAGTTTTCTGATCTTGAGGTTCACAAGGAAAATTTTGCCACAGAACAGTTAAAGACCCCACCCTAATAAAGGCACGGGAAAACGTAGTAGAAATAGATGGTGAGTTAGTGAACACAGAGGAGACTTGCACTTACCCATACTTCATCGTAGAAAAGGACCTACTGTATCGGGTGGCTAAAAAGGCAGAAGAAACCATTGAGCAGCTTGTGGTGCCCAAACTTTACAGGAAGTTGGTGTTAGAGTTGGCCCATGGGCACATTCTTGGAGGTCATCTGGGGACAGAGAAAACCCAAGAGAGAGTATTGCAGAGATTCTATTGGCCTGGGGTCATGAAGGAAACAGAAAATTATTGTTCCTCCTGCCCTGTGTGTCAGAGGTCGGCACCGATGCCACACTTCCGTAACCCGCTGGTACCTCTTCCCATCATTGAGGTTCCCTTTGAGAGGATCGCAATGGATTTGGTAGGTCCGATAATGAAGTCCGCTAGGGGGCATCAGTACATTTTGGTTATATTGGACTATGCCACCCGTTATCCGGAAGCGATTTCTCTCCGAAATACCTCGGCCAAAACCATAGCCAAAGAGCTATCTCTTGTTTTTAGCTGTGTGGGTATTTGTAAGGAACTGCTTACGGACCAAGGTATACCCTTTATGTCCCGGGTTATGAAAGAGCTGTGCAAGTTGTTCAAAGTGACACAATTGCGTACATCTAGGTATCACCCCCAAACAGATGGGTTGGTTGAAAGATTCAACAAAACTCTAAAACAAATGTTAAAGAAGGTGGTGGATAAAGATGGAAAGGATTGGGACTGTCTAATTCCCTATTTAATGTTTGCCATTAGGGAGGTACCCCAATCCTCTACGGGTTTCTCACCCTTTGAGTTACTCTATGGGAGACACCCAAGAGGGCTGTTGGATATCGCCAAGGAAACTTGGTAAAGTGAGAGTTCTCCCCACAGGAGTGTGATTGAGCATGTCGCCCTGATGCAAGATAGAATTGCACAGGTAATGCCAATCGTAAAGGAACATTTGGCCCAAGCGCAGTTGGCACAGCAGAGAGTGTATAACCGTGGGGCCAAGACCTGTACCTTTTCCCCGGGGGATAAGGTATTGGTACTTGTCCCTACGGTTGAAACAAAATTCCTCGCTAAATGGCAAGGTCCCTACCACATAATGGAAAAAGTGAGCGAAGTGAATTACAAGGTCAGACAACCAGGAAGGTGAAAGCCGATCTATCACATTAACCTGTTGAAAGCCTGGAGGGATAGGGAATCCCCAGTCGCAGAAACTTTGTCACCAGCTCAGTCTGCGTGATTCCTGAGGTTGGAATAGCAGTCACCTTGTCAAACCCCCAACAACAGGAGGTTAAGGAGTTTGTGCTTCGCAATAAGGAGGTTTTCTCTGAGCTGCCGGGACAAACGTCTGGGGTAGAGCATGATATTACCCTGCTCTGTGAAAGGGTTAAGCTAAAACCCTATCGGATCCCGGAGGCCCGACGGGAGGCAATACGTGAGGAAGTACAGAAAATGCTTAAGTTAGGGGTGATAGAGGAATCCCAAAGTGATTGGTCAAGTCCCATAGTGTTAGTGCCTAAACCGGATGGGAGCTGGCGATTTTGTAACGATTTCCGACAACTGAACAAAGTTACAAAATTTGACACCTACCGCATGCCACGTATAGATGAGTTGGTCGACCGGTTGGGAACAGCCCGATACATGACAACTCTTGATCTCACCAAAGGGTATTGGCAAATTCCCCTGGCCAAGTAGGCCAAGGAGAAAACCGCATTTGTAACCCCAGACGGGGCGTTCCAATGTAAAAGAATGCTGTTTGGTTTACAGAATGCGCCGGCAACATTCCAGCGGAAAATGGACCAGATACTGAGGCCCCATCAGAAGTATGCTGCGGCTTACCTGGATGATGTAATTATCTATAGCACAGATTGGGCCTCACATCTGCCAAAAGTGCAAGCAGTTCTAGACTTTATCCGGGAAGCTGGGTTTACGGCCAACCCCAAGAAGTGTACCATTGGACAGGTGGAGGCCAAGTATCTTGGGTACACCATTGGGTGGGGAGTAATAAAACCCCAAGTCAATAAAGTCGAGGCCATACAGAATTGGCCACGTCCCAACAGCAAGAAGCAGGTATGAGCCTTTCTGGGAATCGCTGGTTATTATCAGCGATTCATTCCCCACTTTGCTTCTCAGGCTGTGCCCCTAACCAACTTGACAAAAGGGAAAGAGTCTGTCATGGTTAAATGGACCCCAGAGGCTGAGGCAACATTCCAATTCTTAAAAAAAGCCTTATGTAGCCAGCCAGTGTTGTACACACCAGACTTCTCTAGGGACTTTGTCGTACAAAGTGATGCATCAGACGTTGGGTTAGGAGCAGTATTGTCCCAGGTCTGGAACGGGGAAGAACATCCAGTCATTTACCTCAGCAGGAAATTGAAGTCCCATAAGGTAAATTACGCCACGATTGAGAAGGAGTGTTTAGCGGTGAAGTGGGCTCTAGATTCCCTTTGGTACTATCTGCTAGGTAGGCGCTTTGACATGATTACTGATCACGCTCCTTTAAAGTGGATGGCTCAAAACAAAGAGACAAATAGAAGAGTAAATAGGTGGTTCCTGGCCCTACAGGAATTCAACTTTACGGTAAAGCATCGCCCTGGCATTCAAATGGGGAATGTGGGTGCTTTGTCTCGAGTACATGCATGCCTGATTGCTTGTGTTCCAACCCCAAGGTTAAAACAAGAGGGGGGGGTATGTGACAGCAGGCAGGTAAAATCACAAGGTTGCATCCAGGATGGTAGATATATATGTCCTAGATTCAGGCTTTATGCCAATTTATACCACTGGGGAGAGTGTTGGGAGTCTTGCAGGGGAAGGGTTAATGAGCCCAGCTGAAGCAAGTGAGCTCATTGGGACCTCTACAAGAACTCCCAGCATGCTAAGGGAGATGCTCTATCCTGGAACCAGATCTGTGTGGATAGTCTGGGGAGTGTGACCTCTGTGCAGTGAGCCAAAGCCTGTGTGGTTATTGCTAAGAACTTTTAAAAGCAGGGAGCTAGGGACTGGGACAGCACAAGGCTGTACCCAGTTGTTAGTTAGGGACACCAACGTGTGTAGTGAGCGGTCAAGTTGACCAGGATTTATTTTCCTGTTTCTTTTAGTTTTTGCTGTATTTTTTTGTCTGTATATAGTTCAAATAAAACCACACCCTTTTATTTTCTCCTACCACTGTATGCTGTGCCTGTTTTTGTGTGGTGAACCCATCCAGGGGGTCACACACACCCGCTGCTGAGTTAACCCCCTCACAATAATATATATATATATATATATATATATATATGTGTGTGTGTGTGTGTGTGTGTGTATATATATATATATATATATATATATATATATATACACACACACATATACACACACACACCAATATAAATGGGTATGTTGCATGTGTCAAAAAAACAGGGGCCTAAGAAAAAATGTGCATACAGTAGCTTACGTGTGTGTGTATCCAGTGAATGGGCTGTGTGTGCTACCTCCCTGGTATAAAAAACTGTGAAATGGTAAGGCAATCAAGCTCACCTGCTTATGTAATCCAGGTGTGGGGCGGGTCCCCGACCAACGTCATGCACGTTGAATGAGAATAGACAACAAAAGATTTTTCTGTAACTTACCCTTTATGTTCTTCTTTAATGTTTCCCAGATCAAGTTCTCGTGTTTAAATACCCTAATGCCCTGTACAGGCGATCGGAATTTCCAATGAAAAAAGTCTGATGGACTTGTTTCATCGGAAATTCCGATCGTGTGTGGGCCCCATCTGACTTTTTTCCATCGCTGTAAAAAAAAAAGAACATTTTGGCGGATAGACTAGCCCCCATTATTTCCACCCTGATAGGCCCGGAACAGACCGGATTTATCCCTACTAGGCAGATCAAGGATAACATCCGCTTGGCGTCCAATATTATCCAAGATGCTGACCTTTTCTCCCGCAGGGTCCTTCTTTTAGGCCTAGATATACATAAGGCCTTCGACAGTGTCCTGTGGCCCTATATGGACACTGTCTTGGCTAGGTTTGGCTTTTCGGGGGAGTTTGTCAACGGATTTAAAGCGTTATATCACAACCCTCACACCCGCATCAAACTTCCCGGTTGCTCTTTGGAGTACTTCCCCCTCGGTAGGGGCACACGCCAAGGTTGCCCTCTGTCCCCTTTGATGTTTGACCTGGTCATTGAACCTTTGGCCAGGGCGATCATCGCTAACTCTAACATTAGGGGATGTCAGAAGGGGGACGGAGATTATAAGATGAGTCTGTATGCCGATGATGTCCTTATGTTCCTTCAGGACCCTGTTAGTTCCCTCCCCAATTTAATTACTACCTTACAATCCTTTCACGCATTTTCTGGCCTTGGCATTAATCTAGCAAAATGTTCAGCCCTCCCTATGAACATCCCTCCCCTAGTCGTCTTGAATCCTAAGAATACATTTGGCTTTTCCCTGTCCAATAGCACCCTCCAATATCTTGGAGTACATTTGGCCCCTTCTCTCCAAGCGCTGTATAACACTAACTACCCGCAAGCCTTTGCTAAAGTCAAGCAATGGTTACGTCTATGGTCTTCATTCCACATTACCCTATTAGGTGGAGTCACTGCCGTCAAGATGTCTATTCTCCCGAAACTGTTGTACTTTTTTAGGGCCCTTCCTCTATATGTGTCACGACAAACGCTTGTACAGATCCAGCGAGAGATAAACCACTTTATATGGAATAATAAACGCCCCAGGTATGGAGGACTGCTCACTCACAGACCTATGTCCCAGGGGGGCTTGGGACTCCCCAATATCTGGCTCTATTACCTGTCAGCCAGGCTGGCTCAGATGGCCCAATGGCATTCCCCCCACCCAATAGTATTCCCTGGCTCCAATTTGAAATATCCTCTGTCCTAAAACCTAGAGGAATTGGTGCATTGAACACTGTAGTGGGTCAGACTATCCACTTATGGTCGCTTTATCACCACAAATTTAAACTTCGGTCATGCAGGCCTCCCCTTATTTCCTTTATGGGCGCACCGGGATTCCCCCCAGCGTTCCGTTCCCCTGAGGACTTTCTTTGGTGGGATCAGAATTCTCTCACGACACTAACTGCATTGACACACGACACACACTTTTATTCATTTACGCAACTCCAAGAGAAATTTAATATCCCAAGAACCAAATTTTATAAATTTTTACAAATCGGACACTTTTTTGAATCTCTTTTTACTCTTAACGCCCGCTCCAACTTTTCATCATTCAAATTAATCTGCCAGAATCTCTCTAGAGACAAAGGTACTATCTCTACTATATATACATTTCTTAATGACTCACAACTTCCGGTGAAATCTACCGCTATGGACCGTTGGGAGACTGATCTGGGCATGACATTCTCCTCATATGACTGGATTGACATGCTTCAGAATATGCACAAATGTACTCGCTCTATAGCTACTAAAGAGACTGTTATGAAATTACACACGAGATGGTACCTCACCCCAGACAGGGTTCACAAATTTTATCCCACTGTCCCAGAGACATGCTTTAGAGGCTGCCAGACACCCGGCACCTTGCTCCACACCTTTTGGAGCTGCCCTTATCTGCAACACCTCTGGAGTCAAATTGCCTCCAGGGTGGCGCTGATCACGGGTACTATCCTTGATCTGACGGCCCCGATGTGTCTGCTCTTTACCCCTATTCCTGATCTGCCACCTTCCACCCAGAAACTAGTTCATACCCTGTTCTGTGCAGCCCATTGGGCCATAGCCTTAAATTGGCAATCCCTATCGGTGCCTTGGACACAGGTACTCCGCCGGATGGAAACTATCCGCCTTATGGAGAGGATCCATCACACCATCGTGGATACCATGCAGATTTTCAACAAAAAAATTGGCCTTATGGTCTACTTATAGGGCTATACTGTAGCCAGATCCCCTCCTTAAACCCCTGGTACCCTTCTCTTCATTGAAGACCTGAGATTCACTCGTATCCCGTAGGTTTCAGGCCCAGGGTGACATAGAATTGACATCGGTGGCTACTGGCTATTTGACATCTCACCCTGATTATTATTATGGAAGGGGTTAGTAGAAATGTTTAGAGGAAGCAGTAGGTTAATTGTTTGTTTTCAATTATATTTTTTATCTTTTCTTTTTTCTTTTTTTGCCCTTCATTAGTTACTTTTATATGTTTTGGTATTATTTGATCCTGGGACGCACCCGCCATAGCTTATTTCAAGCTAGATTTTGCTGGCCACATTAAGCTTCTGCTCTCTTGTATACCATGCATTGTGTGTACTTTGACATTTGGGTTGCATCCCGACATTATCTGTACCTTTCTTTTTGTCTATACTCAATAAAAACTTGTTTGTATTAAAAAAAAATAGAACATTTTAAAAAAAATTCCGATGGGAAAAAAAAACGATAGGAAATTCCGATCGTCTGTGTGGAACTCCATCGGAGAAAAATCTACGCATGCTCAGACTAAATTAGGAGACGGGAGCGCTCGTTCTGGTAAAACTAGCGTTCGTAATGGAGATGGCACATTGGTCATGCTGTAACGGACTGAAAAGCACGGAGACTGAAAAGCGCGAATCGGCTAACACCAAACTTTTACTAACACGCGGTAACACAAAATCATCAAAAGCAACTCAAAGGGTGGCACCGTTGGATTTGAATTCCCCTTTATAGTGACGTCGTACGTGTTGTACATCACCGCGTTTTGGACGGTCGGAATTTTGTCTGATGGTGTGTATGCAAGACAGCTTTGAACGGAATTCCAACGAAAAATTCTATCGGATTTTAGCCCATCAGAATTCTGATCATGTGTACAGGGCATTAGACACATTCAGAGCAATCTATGTACTGGGCCCCTGTTTACCAGTTTTGGTTTGTATCTTGAAGACTAGATGTCCAGAGAATCCCACCCCCCTTACATCACAGTGCACCCCCCTTTGCCTTTTGCTGCTGCCGGGAAGATGGTGGGGGCGGTGTTGGGAAGCAGAAAGTGCAGGGTCTGGCCCAGAGGAGGACTGGAGTCAGCTGCCAGAGTCTGCTGAATGCTGATACCAGGGGAGGCGGAAAAAAGGGGGTGCTTCAGCTGCACACAGCGGAGTAGTTCTGTCCTACTCTCTGCTGCCGACTGCTGAGATGGAGGGGCGGAGACAAGCCTCTTTGTGGCTACACGCAGAAGCGCAGGATCTGTTGGAGGAGTTCTGTCCTCCTCTTTGCTGAGACAAGGTTTGGGTGGAGATGAGAGGGGTTCCGCAGCTGCAGGAGAGGTGCAAGGGCCTGCGGGCCTTTTTTTAGACACATATGTTCTCACAGGAAGTTGGATCACAGCAGAAAAGATTTGGAGGAGGCTGAGAGCAATCAAAGTGACTTTTCTGAGTAAAGAATACATAGTTGATTAAATCATCTTTTTTTAAAAACAGAATTTAGTGGCACTTTAAAGGCAAACTTCACTCTCTCAATCAACATGGACTATTTTTAAAAGAGAAGTGTGGAATTTCAAAATAACAAACATAATTTCCCCTGCTGGCTCTACACTGAGAACTGAGTGATTAAAGACCTCTGATCAGTTCTTCAGTGAGCAGAGAGCGGTGACTGTCCGTCACCGGCTCTGTGCTCTACCCCTCCAGTGCTCACTGGAGCACCGGGCTGTGGAGGGGGAGGGAGCAGCTGGCTCAGGCTCTAAGTGGCGCGCTGAGAGGCTATGCCAGTTGTTGCTCACATGCGATCGCATGCACGAGCACCAGCACGGGGATTTGTATGTGTAAACACACAAATCCCTATGCTGTCAGAGGAGAGGAGCCCTATCGTTCCTTCCTCCTAGTCACTCACATCCTCACACAGTTAGAACATGCAGATGGAACACATATTTAACCCCTTGATCACCCCCTAGTGTTAACACCTTCCCTGCCAGTGACATTTACACAGTAATCAGTGCATTTTTATAGCACTGATCGCTGCATAAAAGCCAATGGTCCCAAAAAAGTGTCAAAAGTCCATCGCATTGTCACAGTACCACTAAAAATCGCAGATCACCGCCACTACTAGTAAAAAATAAATAAATGCCATAAAAATGCCAAAAATCTTTGCCATAGTTTGCAGACGCTATAACTTTTGCGCAAACCAATCAATATACGCTTATTGTGATTTTTTTTCCACCAAAAATATGTAGAAGAATATATATTGGCCTAAACTGAGAAAAAAAATGTTTTTCCAAAAAAAACTTTTGGAGATATTTATTATAGCAAAAAGTTAAAAATATATTATTTTTTCCAAAATTGTTGCTGTTTTTTTGTTTATAGAGCAAAAAATAAAAACCACAGAGGTGATCAAATACCACCAAACGAAAGCTCTATTTGTGGGAAAAAAAGGACGCAAATTTTGTTTGGGTACAGCATCGCACGACTGCGCAATTGTCAGTTAAAGTGACGCAGTGCCAAATTGTAGAAAGGTGCTCTGGTCAGGAAAGGGGTAAAACCTTTCGGGGCTGAAGAGGTTAAACAGCTCAGATGCTGCGTAGTTCTGATTTAACTGTGATAGACCTTAGCACAACATAAGATATACTTTCCCTTTGTTTGTATCTAATGCATCTGCCACATTTTGATAAACATTAGCAAAATTCTCTAAGCGAAAGACCCAACTGGCAAAAGAATTGGCTGCCATTCAGCACTGACTGATTTCGCCAACACATACTTGTAAACAGTTGCAGCTCATCATTATCGAATTCCAGTTGTTACAATCTTAAGTCTTCCAACTCCGGTTTGCAATTGTTTACTAAATCCCTAGGTTTGCGTTTTTAGAATCGTTATAAGAAAAAAGAAAGAAAATCTTTAGTTTAGCAAACATTTTATTTTACCACTGGAGGGCAATGTTTTTCTACAGATTTCTTCTTTGTGGATGTCTAATGGGTAAGGTTTTCTGTTGTATTTGTATTTTTCCACTTGTAAAAGTTCTTCTTTATTTTCTGTGTTTTTTGGGTCCAATTCACGCTCTCCCACCTTACCCTCCATTCTGGTAAGTGTTAACTATCTTCTGATTATATCTTTCAGCCAAACGTTTAAGAGGTTTGCCAGCACTGCCAGCATCCAATGCACGGAGATCCTGGAATACTGTCAAAGTTTGGGAAAACCCGGCCATTTTATTCCTTCTTTCCAGGTACTGTACCTGCTACCAACACAGTTAATGCTGCATGTTGCTCTTTAGTATTTATTTTCTAACATTTGCTCCTTCTATCATCCTGTTAATTTAATGCCCAGTCCCTAACTTTCGGAGTTTATGTCCATTTCACCATTTCCCACAGTGTACATACAGGTATTTGATTAAAATTAGTGACTAAAATTACAACCTAATTGTACAATCCATGTACAATTTCCTTTAGATTTACAGGCTTAAATTCTTTTTAAACCCACAACAGTAAAATCAGTCTGTATATGCAGTAAAGCATGCTTATTATACTCACTGTGGAACCTAAGGGGTTAATTCCCTGCATTGTGTAAAAAGGCTGTTTGATCATGTCTTCTCTGATCCTCCCCTCTTTCAACAGCCCCCAATCTATCTCCTGATAGAACAGAGCGTTGGGGACACTCTGCACATGCTCAATTTGGTGTGTATTGCTAGAGATTATTTTTTTTTGGGAGGGTGCATGTGATCAGCACAGGGCCCCGAGGGCTTTCACACTGGAGTGGCACGCTAGCAGAATGGTAAAAAAGTCCTTCTAGCAGCATCTTTGGAGCGGTGAAGGAGCGGTGTGTTTAACGGTCCTCCACCGCTCCTGCCCATTGAAATCAATGGGACACCGCTGCTATACCGGCGGCATAGCGCCTCTGCAGAGGCAATTTGCAGTGGTTTTACCCCTTTCTCGGCCGCTAGCGGGGGGTAAAAGTGCCCCGCTAGGGGTCGAATAGCGCCACGAAATTGACGGTAAAGCGCCGCTAAAAATAGCAGAGCTTTACCGCCGACGCTCCCCCCGCCCCAGTGTGAAAGGTTCCTTAGGTTTAGGCCAATATTGTCCATATGCCATGTAGTATATTAGGACAATGGTGTTATGAGAATCCTCACCTCTTCGTTATGCACAGCTGCGTGTTGAGAAATTCCACAGTCCCAGCAAATTGGGATGGCAGCCTGGGATTATGTGATAGCTTCCTGTGGTTTCATTCCAAGCTCAGTTTGGCCTGAACCTTATAGTGCCTTGAAAAAGTATTCATACCCCTTGAAATTTTCCAAATTTTGTCATGTTACAACCAAAAACGTAAATGTATTTTATTGGGATTTTATGTGATAGATCAACACAAAGTGGCACATAATTGTGACTAGGGATGAGCTTCGTGTTCGAGTCGAACATACGTTCGACTCGAACATCGGCTGTTCGATCGTTCGACGAAGATCGAACGATTTGGGCCGTTCGCGCCAAATTCGAGTGACGCGAACGGCCCACAATGCACTACGCCATCGCAGTGTCATCCAGGCGCTGTGATTGGCCAAGCATGCACTGTGACCCCGCATGCTTGGCCAATCACAGCGCCGGCAGCGAGGAGAGCAATGATTGGCCACAGGCAGGATGCCTGTGGCCAATTATTGCTGAGGGTGTTTAGTACACGCCCCACACTATAAAAGGCCGCCAGCACGGCGGCCTAGTGTAGTGTGTTCCGGAGCAGGGAAAGACAAGCATAGGCAGGGACAGTGACATTTATTTCTTTCTTGCTTAACCTGGATTCCTTTAGTTTAGGGAAAGAGAAGGATAGGTAGGGAGAGTGTCAGTGTGTTTTACTGTGCGAGTCCTTGTTTCTAGGGACAAAGAAGGAAAGTGAGGGGATTTCTCCTTGTGCTATAGTGTGCTTTAAAAAAACATTTTTTCTAGGGACAGAAAACTGTAGGTAGGGAGAGTGTCAGTTTCTTTCACTGTGCCAGTCCTTGTTTCTAGGGACAAAGAAGGAAAGTGAGGGGATTTCTCCTTGTGCTATAGTGTGCTTTAAAAAAACATTTTTTCTAGGGACAGAAAACTGTAGGTAGGGAGAGTGTCAGTTTCTTTCACTGTGCCAGTCCTTGTTTCTAGGGACAAAGAAGGAAAGTGAGGGGAATTCTCCTTGTGCTATAGTGTGCCAAAGCATTCCTCATCAACCATCTTTGAAATCCTTGTTTTTTGGACAGTCAGGGAAATTGTCGTTGTGCTATTCTGTGCAAAAGCAATAATCCTCAACCATATTTAGAAATCCTTAAGTAAAGGGACAGAGAAGGACACCTGAAGGTAGCCCTTATTGCTTTTTTCCCATCTCCCTGCAGGCCATCTATTAGAATGTCTGGAAGGCAAACAAGGAGAGGCAGACAGTCAGGAGGCAATAAAAGAGGGCAAGCAGGCTCTGTGTCTGGGGACAACAGTGCTGGTCGTGGACGCGGTGCATTGTCATCAGCACATGGCCATGGGACACGCTTGTCCTTCTTTTCGGCAGCTGGACATGTTGAGCCACATCATGCCGAAGACTTGGTAGAGTGGATGACCAAGCCCTCCTCCTCCTCCTCATCCTCTCTCACCCAGGCTCAGGGTACTGGCAAAGCAGCTGCCAAAGCGTCCTCTTCCCTGGTATCAATGTCAGACTCATCATCAGTCACTCCTTCCCTAGACCCACCATGTCCTCCTCCTGAGGAGTCCCCCAAACTGTTTGAGCACAGTGTTGGGTACATGCTCCAGGAGGATGCCCAGCGTTTCGAAGGGTCTGATGATGAAACCCAGCTACAGGAAGGCAGTAGCGTGAGAGCAGACAGAGGGGATGCTCAAGAAGGACACCAATCTGGCAGTCATGTTCCAGCAGCTGCAGCATACTGCCAGATTGGCTCCAGTGATGAGGAGGGAGGGGATGATGAGGTCACTGACTCCACGTGGGTGCCTAATAGGAGAGAGGAGGAGGATGAGGAGGAGGCACATCTCCAACGAGGCAGGATGCCCTTGTGTGGCCAGCGTAAGGGCAGTACACCGACGGAATCACACCGCAGAGCTCCGCCTGTGCAGGGCGCTGCCTCTGCCCGTCATTCAAAAAGTTCCTTGGTGTGGGCCTTTTTTGAGGCTAGTGCATCAGATCGCACAGCTGCTGTTTGCAACATATGTCTCAAGCGTATATCGCGTGGCCAAAACATCAGCCGCTTGGGTACCACATGCCTGACCAGACATATGTTGACCTGCCATGCAGCTCGTTGGCAAGCCTACCTCAAAGACCCACACCAAAGAACAAAGCGGACCTCTCCTTGCACCGCATCAGCTGGGATCTCCAACCCCACTATAACTTCAGTCCTCTCTGAAACATGCACTGAGAGGAATGAAGGTGTAGAATTAGGTGTGTCACAGCCAAATACTTGCGGCCACTCTGCTAGCAGTACACCGACGTCCGATTCTAGCAGGCAAATTTCCCTGCCCCAGCTGCTGGACCGTCGAAAGAAGTTCACTCCCAGCCATCCACATGCCCAGCGGTTGAATGCTAGCTTGGCTAAATTGCTAGCGCTTCAACTGCTGCCTTTTCAGTTGGTAGACTCGGCCCCCTTCCGTGAGTTTGTGCAATGTGCGGTTCCTCAGTGGCAGGTTCCCAAACGCCACTTTTTCTCACGGAAGGCTATTCTGGCTCTCTACCGGCATGTGGAAGGCAATGTCTTGGCCTCGCTGGACAGGGCGGTCAGCGGTAAGGTGCATATTACCGCTGACTCATGGTCCAGCAGGCATGGACAGGGACGTTACCTTTCTTTCACGGCCCATTGGGTCACTCTTTTGGCAGCTGGGAAGGATGCAGGACAAGGTGCAGTAGTGTTGGAGGTTGTTCCACCGCCACGCCTCCAAAATGCTACTACTGGTTGTGACACACCTCTCTCCTCCACCCCCTCCTCTTCTTCTTCCTCCATGGCCTCTTCCTGTGGTTTGTCCTATGAACCAGCGGTGCTCCATAGCCGTTCACGGGGCTACGCAAGTACGCAGGCAAAAAGATGCCATGCCGTGCTTGCGCTGGTGTGTTTGGGGGACAGAAGCCACACTGGGGCAGAGGTCCTGTCTGCTCTGCAGGGCCAGGCCGAGAGGTGGTTGACGCCACGCCAGCTTAAGCCAGGAATGGTGGTTTGCGACAATGGCACCAACCTCCTCTCCGCCCTCCGACAGGGACAACTGACCCATGTGCCCTGTGTGGCTCACGTCCTTAACCTGGTGGTGCAGCGGTTCTTGGGCAGGTACCCGGGCTTACAGGATGTCCTGAGGCAGGCCAGGAAAGTCTGTGTGCATTTCCGCAGATCTTATAATGCCAGTGCTCGCCTGGCTGAGCTGCAAAAGGAGTTGAACCTGCCCAAGAACCGCCTTATATGTGACATGCCCACCAGGTGGAACTCAACGTTGGCCATGCTGCAGCGGCTGCACACGCAGCAGAGGGCCATCAATGAGTACCTGTGCGACTACGGCACCAGGACAGGGTCAGGGGAGCTTGGTTTTTTTTCTCCACGCCAGTGGGGCATGATCAGGGATGCATGCACTGTCCTGGCACCATTTGAGGAGGCCACGAGGATGGTGAGCAGTGACAATGCATGCATCAGTGACACTGTACCTCTTGTCCACCTGTTGGAGCACACGCTGCGTGGAATAATGGACAGGGCACTTGAGGCAGAACAGAGGCAGGAAGAGGAGGACTTCCTTGCCTCTCAAGGCCCCCTTTACCCAGACAGTGTTCCTTCTGTCCCACCCATCGCACAGGAAGAGGAAGAGGAGGAGGAGGAGGAGGAGGAGGAGGATTGTGTCAGCATGGAGGTGGAGGCTGGCACTCAGCATCATCAGCAGCAGTCTTTTAGGGATGATTTACAGTCCCAAGAAACCAGTGGACTTGTACGTGGCTGGGAGGAGGTGGCTGCGGATCATGTCGTCCTTAGTGACCCAGAGGACTCCGGAGCGAATGCCTCAGCAAACCTACGCTGCATGGCCTCCCTGATCCTGCAAAGTCTGCGGAAGGATCCTCGTATTCTTCGGATCAAGGAGAGGGACCATTACTGGCTGGCCACTCTCCTTGATCCACGGTACAAGGGTAAGGTTGCGGACCTTATGTTACCTTCGCAGAGGGAGCAGAGGATGAGACAACTCCGGGAGGCCTTGCAGAAAGGTCTGTGCAACGCGTTCCCAGAGACTGGGAGGTTACAAACTCCTGGTCCTGGACAACGAGTTGCTGAGGCTTCGGCCAGTCAAAGAAGGAGCGGTGGGGAAGGTGGCCGTCTGACCGATGCGTTCAGACAATTCTTTAGTCCGCAGCCCCAAAGTATGATCGGTTCCAGCAACCATCGCCAGCGTCTGATAAACATGGTGCAGGAATATCTAGGGGCAAGGTCAGACTTGGACACCTTCCCCACCGAAAATCCTCTGGCTTACTGGGTCTTGAGGATGGATCACTGGCCAGAGCTTGCACAGTATGCAATTGAGCTACTGGCCTGTCCTGCATCCAGCGTTCTTTCGGAACGCACATTCAGTGCTGCTGGAGGATTTGTCACGGATCACAGGGTGCGCCTGTCCACCGACTCGGTTGATCGACTGACTTTCATCAAGATGAACCAGTCTTGGATCACCACCAGCTACCACACACCTGATGCTGATATAACAGACTAATTGATTTTAACATGTCACATCCCTTCAAGACTGATGCTGATGCTGAGTGCCTGTGCTGTTATGTTGACTGGCTATCCTCCTCCTCCGAGTCCTCAATGATACGATTGATGATGATAGCTTGGAAGATCATTTTTGTTTATGGGTGCCGCCACCAGTGGCTAAGGCCCAATTTTTCAGCCCCTGTTTTACAGGGGCGTGTAATTACAATTTTTTTAGCAATAATTTGCCATAGGGCTCATTGCTGTGCTCCAAGTACAGTATCTGTGAGGGGTTGGAGTGTTGTGGCACCAGTGCCTAAGGCCCAATTTTTCAGCCCCTGTTTAACAGGGTTGTGTCATTACAATTTTTGAAGCAATACTTTGCAACAGGGCTCATTGCTGTGCTCCAAGTAACGTATCTGTGAGGGGTTGTAGTGTTGTGCCACCAGTTCCTAAGGCCCAATTTTTCAGCCCCTGTTCAACAGGGGCATGCAATTACAATTCTTGATCTAATAATTCACAGCAGGGCCCATTGCTGCACCCACCAAGAGTAACTCTGAGGGCTTACAGTGTTGTGGCAACGCCACCACCACCACCACCACCACGAAAGGCCCAATTTTTCAGCCCCTGTTCAAAAGGGGCATGTAATTACAATTCTTGATCTAATAATTCACAGCAGGGCCCATTCCTGCACCCACCAAGAGTAACTCTGAGGGCTTACAGTGTTGTGGCAACACCACCACCACCACCACCACCACGAAAGGCCCAATTTTTCAGCCCCTGTTCAACAGGGGCATGCAATTACAATTCTTGATCTAATAATTCACAGCAGGGCCCATTGCTGCACCCACCAAGAGTAACTGTCAGGGCTTACAGTGTTGTGGCACCAGCACCACCATCAAAGGCCCAATTTTTACTACCACTGTTCAACAATTATATGTAATTAAAATTCCTGATATAATAGTTGACAGCAGGGCGTTCCAGCACCAACCAAGAGTAACTGTGAGTGCTTACAGTGTTGTGCCAACACCAACAACTAAGGGGCCTATTTCTGCAGAGTATATACGGCAGGTCCCTACTTTCAAACATCCAACTTACAAACGACTCCTACTTGCAAACGCAAGAAGACAACAGGAAGTGAGAGGAAATCTACCACTAGGAAGGAAAATTCTCTCCTGTAACAATAAATATGGGAGAAAGGTGTCTCCTCTGTACTGATGCTTTATCAGCAATCCTTGTTTCAAGAAAAACACCACATTTCAAAAACAGTTGTCATTGGGACGGAAAGTGAGGTGAAATGTTCTGAACAGGGGCACAGACAGCAAAACAAATGTTACAGGGGTGATAACCCTTACCTATGTTTTCCAAAAAGTTTAAAAATAGATTTTTGGGCTGGAGCTACACTTCAACAATGTACCTGTTCAAAATTACAAACAGATTCTACATAAGAACAAACCTACAGTCCCTGTCTTGTATGCACCGCCTGTATACGGCTGTTCAGAGTATATAGGGCCTTTTTTATTTTATGTGCGGGGTTCCCCTTAATATCCATACAAGACCCAAAGGGGCTGGTAATGGGCTGGGGTAGGGGGGGGGGGTCATGGGGTAGCTATGCCATTTTTCTTAAAGATTTTCATCCATATTACCGGGACCAGACATTACATTAAAGCCGCAAGCAGTTTTAAATGGCTTTTTTTTCCTTTAGAAGTGTCATTTTGTGCAGGGACAGTTCTAAACACGGGAAACACGTGGCACTTCACAGGCATACTTTAGACACCCCCCAGGTACGATATTTAAAGGAATATTTGACTTTTTTTTTTTCACTTTATGCATCATTAAAATGACTGCTCCCGAAAAACGACCGTTTTTAAAACTTCTTTTTGCATTGATACATGTCCCCTGGTGCAGAACCCGGGTTCCCAAACCCTTTTTAGGACAATAACATGCATAATAGTTGTTATAATTAGCACTTTAGAATTCGAACGTTCGCATCCATTGTATTTAATAGGGTTCTAATGTTCGTACGAACGTTCGGTCCGTTTGCGGGTTCTGGTGCGAACCGAACCCGGGGGTGTTCGGCTCATCACTAATTGTGACGTGGAAGGAAAATTGATAAATGTTTTTCAATTTTTTTTACAACTATCTGAAAAGTGTGGCTTTCATTTTAATTCAGCCCCCTTTGCTCTGATACCCCCCTAACTACAATCTAATGGACCCAATTGCCTTCAGAAGTCACCTAATTAGTAAATAGAGTCCACCTGTGTGTAATTTAATCTCAGTATAAATACAGCTGTTCTGTGAAGCCCTCAGAGGTTTGTTAAAGAACCTTAGTGAACAAACCACATCATGAAGGCCAAGGAACACATCAGACAGGTCAGAGATAAAGTTGTGGAGAAGTTTAAAGCAGAGTTAGGTTATAAAAAAATATCCCAAGCTTTGGAAATATAATGGAGCACTGTTTAATCCATCATCCAAAAAAGGAAAGAGTGTGGCACAACTGCAAACCTACCAAGACATGGCTGTCCACCTAAACTGACAGGCCTGGCAAGGAAAGCATTAATCAGAGAAGCAACCAAGAGGCCCATGGTAACTCTGAAGGAGCTGCAGAGATCCACAGCTCAGGTGGGAGAATCTGTCCACACGACAACTATTAGTCGTGCACTCCATAAATTTGGCCTTTATGGAAGTGTGGCAAGAAGAAAGCCATTGTTGAAAGTCCATAAGAAGTCATGTTTGCAGTTTGCGAGAAGTCATGCGGGGGACACAGTGGAAGAAGGTGCTCTGGTTAAATGAGACCAAATTGAACTTTTGGCTAAAAAGCAAAATGCTATGTGTGACGGAAAGCTAACACTGCACATCAACCTGAACACACCACCCCCACTGTGAAACATGGTGGTGGCAGCATCATGTGGTGGGAATGCTTTTCTTCAGCAGGGACAGGGAAAATGGTCAGAGTTGATGGGAAGATGGATGGAGCCAAATACAGGGAAAAACCTGCTAGAGTCTGCAAAAGACTTGAGACTGGGGCAGAGGTTCATCTTCCTGTAGGACAACAACCCTAAACATACACCCGGAGCTACAATGGAATGGTTTAGATCAAAGCATATTCATGTGTTAGAATGGCCCAATCAAAGTACAGACCTAAATCCAATGGAGAATCCGTGGCAAGACTTGAAAATTGCTGTTCACAGACGCTCTCCATCCAATCTGACAGAGCTTGAGCTATTTTGCAAAGAATAATGGGCAAACATTTCACTCTCTAGCTGTGCAAAGCTGGTAGAGACATCCCCAAAAAAAACTTGCAGCTGTAATAACAGTGAAAGGTTCTACAAAGTATTGACTCAGGGGGGCTGAATACAAATGCACGCCACACTTTACACATATTTATTTGTAAATAATATTGAAAACTATTTATAATTTTTCTTCCAGTTTACACTTATGTGCCACTTTGTGTTGGTCTATCACATAAAATCCCAATAAAATACCTTTACGTTTTTGATTGACAAAATTTGGAAAATTTCAAGAGGTACGAATACTTTATCAAGGCACTGTAGCTCATCCTAGCTTGTAATATGTGCAACCTGCCTAAACAAAAAAATGGTAATGACCATCTCTAAATAACGAATGATTGAGGTGCAATTTATGTCTGTTTTTTATTAGTAAATGAATCATTGCATGCACATTTCTTGAATCTGGAAGCATTGTTTTTACATTTGTTGTCACCTTTGCATATGTGAACATTCAGGCTGGATTCACATTTTATGTGTTGTGGTAACTTATGGTAATACACAAACTGCACAACAGCATTTAGTAATCAGGGGCGGGGCAAGCTTTGACAAAAAAACCTAGAAGCTGATTGGCTACAATGCACAGCTGCTCCAGATTCTGTGTGCATCAGTTTTAGTAAATCTCTCCCCTTGTTTTTAGGTGCAAGGTCCTCTTTTTTAGCACAAGATTGACAATTAAGAAACAGACAGGCTTTGAAAGGTTTTTTTGATCAGAGTGTATGAGTGTGTGTGTGCCAAATCTGGATGAATCTGCACTTATTCTATTTGTGAGAAAAGATGATAGAGCTTGTAACTGAACTACGTATGAGAGCATTTCTCACAATTTTAATGCTTATTGATTTTTGCCATATTGATGCTCTTGCAATAACACAGTTGAGTACTAGCTGAGATACCTTTTTGTTTATTTGTACCAACTGTTACATTATCAGGGCAAACTTTCCAGGGTCAACACCCTTCTTCTCAGTCCAAACAGTACTGATACCCAAACGTGTAGCAAAATGTAAAAAAAATCATCTGCAAAGACAACAATCTCTGGGGGAAAAAACCCACATATAGTGGGGAATTTATTAAAACTGGCGTTAACCAAATCCAGAGCAGTTGTGCATAGCAACCAATAAGCTTATAGCTTCAGCCAGTTAAACTTTGAAAATGAAAACGGAAAGCTGATTGGATGCCATGCACAGCTGCCCCAGATCCTGTCTGCTCCAATCTTAAACAATTTCCCTCCTAGGTTAACAAAAGTGGGAAAGTTGGACAGACAAAGAATAGAGAATGGGCAATGGAATCGGAGGGGAGAGGAAAGAGTAACAGAGGTGAGCAGGGGCGGCTGGTGCTAAACAATTTTGGGGGGGGGGGGGCGCAAACAAACCCCTCCAGGTCCGCACTCACCCTACAAACTGAGCCCTCCAGTGGCCATGGCTTCCGTGTTAACCCGGTCTTCTTTCCAGGTACCAAATTTTCAGACTTCTGTCCTGATTGACCGGGATGAGAAGGCGGAAACCGATGGCTTATATTGATTTGCTAAAATCACAAAGTGGGAGGGTTCAGGGCGCAGTGCTCTGAGCCCCCGAGGACAACAAGAAAAAAACCAATTAGAGCCTCAGGCTCTAATCACATCCTTGTAAAATGACAGACTTAATAGAAACCTATTAGTCCAGCGCTCTGCACAGTGCACAGCCACACACATAGAATGATTGATTTTTAAATAAATGATAACATGACTAACATTTTTTAACTTTAAGATGTTAAAAAATGTTAGTCATATTATTAATTATTAAAAAATAAATTGTTCTATAATTTGATTATGCTAACTAGGGGGGCGGCGCCCCTTATGGACTGGCTGCCCCTGGAGGTGAGAATGCTCATAAAACTATTTTATGGAGATTTAGAAAGCTGAATTCCCCGTTCAGTCTGTTATTCCTTGTGTCAAACAGAATTACCATTCATAGTTCATTTTTAAAGTTACCTAAAAAAAAAAACACAACTAAATATTATTGTCTTTTATAAGGTGGTCTGGTTGTGAGAAATGTGCTATGTGTGTAATAAACATTTTCCTTATTTTCTTTTGTAGTGCCCTCTAGTGTATGTGTAGGAAAATCTAACTCTGTAAATTTTAGTCTTAATTGGGTCAGGGTTATTAGAGTTCAGGGCTGGATGACTTATCCTAGCAGCTCTCTGGTGCCCCTCACCTGGTGTCTGGAAGGTCGGAGAACTTTCTAGAATTAGAAGGTGGGGGTTAGGAGAAGCTGCCATGAATATTTATGGGGCCTCAGTCTATCCCCAGAAGTGGGCTGGCAGGGTGCAGAGACAACCCCATAAATAGACATTGGCCATTCTATATGGGGAGTCAGGTGGAAGATGTAGATACAGTGTTGAGGAGGCTGTCGGTGGCCCTGAGGGGTACCCCCTAGTCTGGGGGAAGGGGGTGTCCTGCCTTGGGCCGGCTGCTCGGGTGCTAGAAGGATCCTGCCAGAAACACAAAGTGAGGAGGCTTTCCTTGAGGCACAGGAGCAAAGAGAGAACAGAGTGAGTAATTAAAAACTGGTTGGGACGAACAAAGAGGGGAGACTGACACATGTTGCCAGTCTCCCTTGAAGACAGCGGTGGGCTTAGGTCTTCTACCTTTCTGCCTGTAAAGGGCTGTTACTGAACTGACAAGTCAGTTTTATCAAGAGTCAATCAGCAGAAGTTGGGCAGGAAGGGAACAAAGTGTGCGCAGGAGGAAAGCTGAAGAGGAGTCTGTGTAGGAAGTTGTCCCTGAAGTTCTTGTTAAAATCAAGTGGACATCCCATTAACTCCCTGTCCCCATCCAAGATGTTAACCCCCTAATAAACAACAAGAACAAAGCTACAGACTGTTTTCTGACTTTGTGTGAAGACTCAGTGTGCCTGGCTGTGAAGGAGTAGGGTATCCCTGTTCACCTGCAGCTCCTATGTGGTGCGTGCTAACCTTTTTATGATGTGTCTATGTAGAATCATTATTTGTTTAATGTCTGTCCTGTTTCACCAATATAGCATCCCTGGGTACACTTGTTTGAATGAACGAGGTACACCACACTACTGGAGGTGCCGATGAATGATCCAGTAACACTGAAGGTTCTTTTTGTGTATGTGACACTTTTTGATGGGTTGCTGTGTCTGCGCAGTCTGCAGCTTTTATTGTTGCAAGGTTTTGTTCCCTTGTTTGCTTCCCTTTAGTCAGGATAACGTTTCCTTGTGATTAATTTATATCTGAGGTTGGGTGATTGCTTGAAGGCCAGCATTGGGGGATGTTGGAAGATTTCTTTAAGCATTTTATCCTCTGTTATGATGGGTTGCAGCTCTTTGATTATCGTTCTCATCTTTTCTAGTGCTGGATTGTATGTGGCTACTGAAAAATGTGAAAAATAAAAAAAAACAGCCTTGTATCTCTAGTAACCACATAAAATCTAGCAGAAAGATAATCACTGAGCTGCAACCCATCATAAGTGAAGATGAAAGACTGAAACAAATTTATCAACAACCCCCAATGCTGGCTTTAATGCAACTGCCCAACCCTAGTGATAATTAAAGCAGCAGGAAATGTCACTATGACTACAGGGACCCAAACAAAGGAACAAAACGTTAGGCAGCACAGTGGCTTAGGGGGTTAGCACTTATAGTGGTTCTAGGCAAGACATTTTTCCCTTAATGCAATCCCTGCATTTAGGTAAAAAATATCCCAGTAGGTGTATTGAGCCCCCCTCCCCCCGCCATCAAGTCCTATCTCGATCTATCCGTCTGCAGCAGCACTGGTCTGTGTACCTCTCCTAACAGGACACAAAGGCAGCAGCGGGAGACATTGGCTTCTGCTGCTGTCAATCAAATTCTGTGGGGAGGGAGCAGGGCTGAGCAAGCGACTTGCTATGGGGCATGCACAGTAGAGAAGGAGCCAAAAGCGCTGGCGGAGAACCCAGGAAAAGGAGGTTCGGAGTTGCTATTTGCAATACCATTGCACAGAACAGGTAAGTATAACAGATTTATTATTTTAGGAAAAAAAATGAAGCTTTTACAACTGATTTAGAGCACTTTGGTCCTTGATTTGGATCTCAGTAAGGCTCCATTCACATTATGCGATTTGGAATTACCGGCAGAATCGCTCCTATTCTGTCCACAATTCCAAATCACTGGGAAACTGCGTGACATGAGTTTGGGTGCCATTATTCTCATTGGCACCCCAAAAGCGGTGCAATTCTGCCACAATTACGATTGTCGCGTGACAGAATTGCGCAACAAAAATCACGAGTGGGACTGCTCGTTCCCGCTATAGGATATGTGAACGTGGTCTCTGTGTTCTTTTTTTTCCCAAGAGAGTGTTGTCCTTGTTACTTTTTTAAAATTCTGCTAAACTATTGTGTATTAGTACTGAGAAGAAAGGGGTAGACCCTAAGAAGCTTTTCCTGAAAATGTAACTGTTTAAAAATGTAACTGTTAGCGTAAAAAAAAGGGGGTATCGCATACAGTCCCTAATTGTGTTGTTACAAATATGCAAAAACACAATGCTAATGCCGTGTACACACGATCGATTTTCTCGACGGTGAAAACAACGTCGAGAAAATCGACGGGAAATACGAGGGAACGGCTTGGTTCCCTACACACGGCCGTTTTTCCCAACATTTTTTTTCTTGGTCGAGAAAAACTACCGTGTGTGGGCTCCATGGTAGTGTTTCCCTATGGGAAAACTGCAGCGGAAAAAAATGACGGGAATCACGACGAGAAAAATTAGAGCATGTTCTAATTTTTCTCGTCGTGATTAATGCCGTTTTTCCCATCGGGAAAAATGACAAAAAGCCCACACACGATCGTTATTCTTGTTAAAAAAAAATAAATTTATTTTTCCCGACGGGAAAAATGATCGTGTGTACGCGGCATAAGACTGTGCAGGCAACTTTTTTTCTTGTATATGTAATCAACCAGAGCGCTCATCTGCAGCCAGACTGGCAAATTACATCATAACAAATGTAACAGTGTTTGATACGCTTTTACACTGCAATATTTAGAAACACACAGCGCAAAAATACCTTTCTGCTGTTGCTCCTGTAGGGAGATTTAAAAACTCCCTTACAGGCTTTAACTTAATCTTCATACAATTTTCATAGGTATTTTTTGGTCTCCTAGTAAAAAAAGACACCTGTTCATTTCTGACATCTGTGCAAAAATGTTCTTAAATTTAAGGAACATTACAGTCAAACAAGAATTTAAAGCATTTAAAGTAGAACTCTGCTCCAAAAAAAACTAAGAATTTGCTTTATATACATGCTCTTTTCACTTTAAAATTGACTACAATATCATGGAAAGTTTTTCCAGTGTGTACATAGCATTTACTTGTTGATCCTGCTAATGATTGTGACAATGCTTTAAGTCAGTGGTCATCATCAACCCTGTCCTCAGGGCCCACTATCAGGCCAGATTTTATATATTACCTTGGGGAGATGCAGACTAGAATACTGCAATCACTGAGCAGCAAATTATATCACCTGTGATGCATTTCAGTTATCTTGCAAACCTGGCCTGTTAGTGGGACCTGAGGACAGGGTGGATGACCACTGCTTTACGTCTTGTGGGGGACCATCAATGGTAACACAGCACTGCTGAATTCATAGCCCTATTGTCAACCTTTTTACCCTTGCCTCTCTGGTTATTTGAATAGAGACGTCATCATGTCAGTGTCTGCCTCCCTAGAGGTGTTGTTGGCCACGGAGACAGAGCTGATTCCATCTCCATCGAATCACTAAACTTCTTCAAGGCAAGGCTGGGGTGGTGAAGCTGAAGGAGGCAGCTTTGCTACTCTGTGTCAGTACACTTCTTAGTTCTAATTGTAGAGTATTGTTAAATTGTAGTTCTAAAAACAGATTTTACAGGGAGAGCAACAATAAGGGAGCTAGTTGGACTGCTATGGTAGATAGGGTGCCAGTCTGGAACCTTTTTATTATATATGAAAATATGCTACTGATTGGTGAAGTGTTGGTGGCTATGTAACCCTGCTGTCCTAGGTGACAATATATATAGCAGCGACTAGGGTCGCTGGTTTAAATCACAACCATGGCACTACCTGCATGGAGTTTGCATGTTCTCCATGTGTGGGTTTCCTCACACATTCCAAAGACATGCTGGTAGGTTAATTGGCTGATGTCTAAATTAGCCCTAGTATGTACGAATGTGAGTTAGAGACCTTAGACTGTAAGCTCCTTAAGGGCAGGGACTAATGTAATTGTATAATAAATATGTAAAGTGCTGCATAAATTGACAACGCTATAAAAGTACCTGTAATAAAATTAAATAAATGTGGTAGGAGCTCCATTTACTGCTGTTAGATCAGTAAATAATGAATTTTCATTGTCTGCTGAGGGTTACTGTACTTAACGCACCAGTACAATAGTTTGTGCTTCCTTATTGAAGGCTATTTTATGATAATTGGGAGCAAGTAAAGCACCTTGGTCAGACAATAAGACTTAATGCTGTTGTCTTTCATCTTGCAGGTGTATAAATTCCTATATGCCACTCGACTGCTGGATTATGGCTTGACATCCCTAGCCCTTCATTACTGCGAATGCATTGCCTATGCCCTCCTCTCCTCCGGCTCAGGATCTTCAGTGCTGATATCAGAGTTAATCAAGGTGACTCAGGCTCTTGCAGACATCCTTAGATATCCAAGCACCAGCAATCTGGCTCTGGAGATTATAGCCCTTATACTGTACAAGCAGAAAAGCTGATATGGCACTTTCCCTCTTCTTTATTTCTATTGCTGTCAATGGGAGTTAACTGTAGAAAACAGGCCATCTGCTCTTCTCCAAATATATAATAAAAGCCAAGCTCCTTTAAAGCTAAACATTATTTCGGAAGGAAACTGCCTGCACATTTTAAGCAGAAATTCTACCATTTCCCTGTTGACATAAAACTTCTGGGAATAAACATTAATCATTAATGACTTCTCTTCTCAAATGGCCTGCAGTAAAACGTGTTTAACGCTTCCAGCTGAAGAACCAGCATTTTCACTTTCAAATGGGAAATGATTGCTACTGGTCTCTAGAGTGTGTTTCCCTTTATGTGTTCAAACTGCATGTACTGCATTCATAATGGCCATATAGGCAATATACACTGGTAACTACAAAGATATTAATCAGCTGTTATAGGTTCAGGTTGGTTTTCCAACACCTTGCACCAGACACAGCAACCACAAGGACTTTTTTTCATCCAACACACTTTTAATGCGACAAAGAAGTTGAGTCTCCAGTTAATCCCCACACACACTAGTTGGGTGGTAGCCAAGCTCGCATGCTGTGTGTCATAAAGCAAGTGATTCTAGACGGCTGCATTTCCAAAAATCCTTTTTATCGAAGCTAATGTGACAGGTGGTTAACAGACGGAACAGGGAACAAGGAGGTAACGCATTTTGCACAAATATTAGCGCTTAGTCACCTTTCAATGACTAAGTGCTAATATTTGTGCGAAACGAGTCTACCTCCTTGTCCCCTGCTTCATCTGTTAACCACCTGTCACATGAGCTTCAATACTGAGGATTTTTGGAAGTACAGCCGTCCGGAATCATTTGCTTTATGACACTTTTAATACACCAAGAAATTTGTTTACTCAGAATAAATGACTAAATCCTTTGATTAAAAGAGAAGAATGTCTTTTGAAAAAAAATAACATACATACTCTCCTAAATGGCTGAAGCACCGATTTCAACTGCAGCTGTCCCCCGCCGCCTCTAAGACCGAGAGCTGAGTGATCAAACACCGCTGATCACTCAGCTCTCAGTCTTCAGCCTGCATAGAGCCGATGACTGTAAGTCCAGAGCTCACGAGAGCACCCGGCTGTTGAGGGGGCGGGAGCAGCTGGCTTAGTCTCCCAGCGGTTCACTGAGAGGCTGAACCAGTTGCCAGTCCAGGCATCTGGGTGACTCCCAACTGTAAAGTCAGGATCGATCCAGCACCTAGACCGGCTGAGTGACATCAGCTGACAGCGGACCTTAGCCTGCTATTGGCTGAGAACTGGTCACAGGAGTGCAGATCAAAGTGCACCCCTGTTGTCCATATTAGAAATATAGACAAAATAGCTTTGGCCATACTTCTCCCTTAATTTTGACCCCAGACATCTAAGGCTACCAAAACTCTCAAAAACACTCCAGCGCTAGATCCAGGGGTTTTAACTTTCACAGTGCTTCAATATGCAATGCCTCTTTGGGGTGTAGCCCTCCTCAGACTGGGAAAACGTCAATATACTGCAAAAAACACACAGGAGGGCACAAACACCTTGTGCATTACCATTGACAAATTTATTATGTCTACCAGGACAAATGTATACTCACAAGCGGATAAAAGCATGCATGAATCTCAAATACTCCAGAAGATCGTGATGTGTCCATCATAGGACTAAATCCGATTGGATGGCTGATGCATTTCGGGGGACAAACCTCCCAGAGTTTTGCCCCTCAATACACATCAGCCATCCAATCGGGTTTGGTCCTACGATGGGCACATCATGTTCTGCTGGAGTATTTGAGATTTATCCATTTGTCTTGGTAGATGTAGCAAATTTATCTGAGGCTACGTTTACACTTGCGGTTGAGGGGGAAAAGGAGGTGTGGAGACAACATAATGGCTTCTCACCAGCTATCAAATGCCCCTTGAAAATTGATCTTCTGCAGATCACTTTCCAAAGGGCAAGTCCCTACTACAATTATTTTTTTTAGATTTTATAAAAGTACTGCGTAAACACACACGGTAAGAATTCCTGAGTTTTTATATTTATGTATGTGTATGAGGAAAAGAGAGACAGATCTAGACAGAGGAGAAGAGAGAGAAAATGAAGACTGAACCTGCCTGATCACCAAAGAAACAATAGCGGTCAACTGAAAATGTCAATCACAGCTACAATCTGCTGGCACTCAGATACGTGAATTTTTTTTATCACCTGTCTATGATTATACTGTGGAATTTGTGCCACAAAAAAATGTATATAAATGCAAAGAATAGTCACAAGTAGTGTCCGTGGTCTCCCTGTAGCCAATCTTTCCCCTATTACAGAATGCATCTGCTAGGGCAGCCATTTTGTTAAAGGTAGGGCTTTCCTTCCTCCAGCAAAGAAAACGGTGAGAATCCCTAAACCTCACTCCAATCTTCTGAGACTAGCAATTACAGCTATGAGACTGTAGGCAAAAGAGTGCCTAGGCACCATCACACACCAGGAAGTGCACGGTTATTATAAGGAGGAATTCCACACAAATGGTTCATGCATAGGTGTGCACACAGAGTGTGCCAGGTGTGCCTGGGCACACCCTAATTACCCACAGTTTCCAACTGTCCTGGATGACGTGCACATTACTGGGATGAATCTCCTCCCCCAGCAGTTTCAGGTGCTCCCAGCTCTCAGGAGGACTGCAGGAACAAGGCCTCCTCCTTGCTTTCTTCTAGTACTGCAATTAAGTTTCAGTGGGCGGGATGGGGATGCACAGCCTCGGAGATCGTGCTGGGCCCGCCTTCTTCTGGTGGTGTGTCATCTGTGCGCTGAAAAGAAGAAGTCAGAGGGAGTGTGTGCGGACTAATATATATATATATAAAAAAATCTCATTAAATGTGTGTGCGTTTTGAGCTTTGGGGTGCACACCCTAATGCAATAGGCTGCGCACACCTATGGGTACATGTATCAGGGTACTGCTTAGGCCTAAATAACCTTTCTAAATGTTCCCTAAATTAGAAAATCTTCACTTTTTGAGTTCAGGTCCACTTTAAAGTGAAGCTGCATCTGATATTTTACATAAATTAGTAGAGCACATGTTGGCATAACCACATTACAGTATCATGAAGAACAGAAGTGCCTTTATCTTATAGCTAAAAAAATATGGTTCCCAAGCAAAGAAACCCCATCATATGGTCTTTGGCTACCAGGAGAATTATGGACATTTCATTGTATTTAAGAGTTCAAAGAGTCCATTGTTTTCAGAAAGCAACTGTGAGAGGAATGGCAGCACACAACCTAATAATATCATTGACCATACAAATTGAGATTACAGGGCTCTAGGGTATAGTATGGTAGCATATCTTTTTATTGCGTTAATGCAGTTAGAGAAGGAAGATGGGGTTCAATAAAATAACATGCTTGAAGATGAGCAAATAAATGTCATGTTCATATAAAAGTGTCATGTCTTTTGAAGCTCTCCCATGTCTAATACTTCTAGCTTGCAGAACGTTTGAGATACTCGGATCCTCAGATTCTGGAGCAGCCTGAACCAGAACAGAATCAGGAGCCATTGTGGCTTGTCCAGATTCGTGCTTTGCTCCTACAAATCCAGGTATTGATTTAAACTTACACACCACATAACATATGTTAATGTGAAACTTTAGTATGAAAATTAAGTTCTTCTATCAGGGTTTTCCAAACTATGGCCCTCCAGCTGTTGCGGAACTATGTGTCCCAAGAGGTATTGTAAAACATTGAAAATCACAGACATGACTAGACATGATGGGAATTGTAGTTCCTGAACAACTGGAGGGCCATTGTTTGGAGACCCCTAAATCTAGATCACTAAATGCTGTCCCCTTTTGCAGGTATGGATATGTAAAACATTAAAAATAAGTGCCTATACTGTTTAAAATACAGTAATACATTGGGGTTTATTTACTAAAGGCAAATCCACTGTGCACTACAAGTGCACTTGAAAATACAGCCACTGTAGATCTGAGGGAAACATGCAAGAAAAATAAAAAACAGAATTTTTGCTTGCACATGATTGGATGATAGAAATAAGCAGAGCTTCCCCACATTTCAGATCTTCCCCTCAGATCTACATCGACTGCCCTTCCAAGTGCACTTGTAGTGCACAGGGGATTTGCCTTAAAGCGGAGCTCCACCCTAAAGTGGAACTTCCGCTGATCGGAACCCTCCCCCCCTCTGGTGTCACAATTGACACCTTTCAGGGGGGAGGGAGGTGCAGATACCTGTCAGGTAGACAGGTATTTGCACCCACTTACGGGAGTCCTCTCTGTGGGAAATCTGCGGGAAGCACGTCACTTCTCGCAGATTCCCTGTTGTGTTCTGGGAGACACTCGGCTCCCAGAACACAGGGGACCATTCAGAACGGCGCAGCGCGACTCGTGCATGCGTCCTGGTTCCCTCACCAAGGATGGCGGTGGGGGCAGCAGAGTGACGAGCGATTGCTCGTCCTCTGCTGCAGATGTCGCTGGACTCCAGGACAGGTAAGTGTCCATATATTAAAAGTCAGCAGCTGCTGTATTTGCAGCTGCTGGCTTTTAATATATTTTTTTCCGCGGCACCTCCGCTTTAAGTAAATCAACCCCATTGTCTCACCCTGCTCTGCACATGCTCAGTTGCTTTCTATTTATAGCCACTGTGCCAAATTTTTATCTGCTGACAGCCTCAAAATTTGCTGCTGCTCAGGGGCTATGGGCTTCAGCAAAATGGCAGCCTCTGGTAAGCAGAAACAGGAGCAATGCTGGAGGCAACACACTCATTTTGGTAGAATTATTATTAGTGTGGAATGTACATTCCTTGCTAAATAATATTATTTTTATCAAGATGTTATGCGTAAAGTTCCTTTTTAATTTGAGCTACAATTTTGTCATGTAGTATAAGTCAGTGCTTATCAACTTTAAAGCATATATCTCTTTATTTAAGCCAGTTTTTACCATGTCCCCTAGAGTGGGGTTTATGTCAAGTTTACTACCAGTTAGCTCTAATTACATATCACTGTTCTCAAAAAAAGTCTATTATATTTATGGCAATACTACTCTAGACAAAAAAGGGAATTTTGGGACTTTAAATGAGGCTATTGACGTGTGGAGGTTAAATGATGCGTAGACATGTTTAATTAGCATGAATAAATGTTAGAATACATAACAATGATATATGACATGTAAATTTCATATATATACATACACATGCACACATGACATCAACATCATAGTTATATAGATATATACATATCAGCTGGAAATACATGACAATATATAAAAAAAAAAAGGGATGAATAAAACTGTATAAATTCATGTATGTCTGTCAGGTCACCTGTGGCCAGATGGCAGATGCACACCGTTGGGGGTCAGGAGTGCACCACAAGGTAGTGAACCCTATGGCTGACTGCTGCGGATGGGATACTGGGCGGTTGTGGAAAGCGGGACAAGTGGAGCACAACAGGGGTCCAGAGGAAGCTAGAGCCAAGATTCCCCAGGGTGCGGAGTCTGAAGCCTCGTACACACGGCCGATTTTATCGTCGCTAGAAACACGTCGTTTTTTTTCGACGAGATTCTTGTTAACCTTGACGATTTTCTCGTCAAGCTTTCCATGCGTACACACTGACATTTCCCAATTTCCTCGTTGTTCTCCGCGGTCACGTCCAGCACGTACGACGGCACTATAAAGGGGAAGATCGATTTTCCTGGCGCCACCCCTTGGGCTGCTTTGCTGATCTCGTGTTACCGCGTGTGAAGTAAAAGTTTGGGAAGAGACGATTCGCGCTTTTCAGTCTTCGTGCTTTTCAGTTCGTTTTCTGAGGTTCAGTTTGTGCTTGTGGGTTCGTATCTTGTCTTTCAGGGCGTCTAGGCAGGTCGTATCTGTTTTACAGTGCGTTCTTGCCCGTTCGTTTCTGATTTTCAGTTCGTTATTCATAGGCCTTGCTGTTCTAAAGTGCGTTCTGTTCTGTACGTTCTGATCAGACGACCGTTTCCTAGCCATGTCGCCTGGACGTTCTCGTCGTCGAGTTCGTGCTGTTCGTGCGCTTGGTGTTGGTCTGCTTGTCTTGGACCAAGACCAGTCCATGAACGGGGTGAGGAGGAGTTCATGGACCAAGAATTGGTTGCTCCAGCGGGACCAATTCTGCCATATGCCTCTGCTGCGGGAGATCGTCAAGAATAATCCTGAGGACTACAGGAATTTTCTGCGGATGTCTGACCCCGTTTTTCAGGAACTGCTGGCTTTGGTGTCCCCCTATATTACCAGGCAGGACACCGTTATGCGGGAAGCCATCAGTGCTGAGCAGAGGCTCATCGCCACCTTACGTTACCTGGCGACAGGGAGAAGTCTTCAGGACTTGAAGTTCACGACAGGCATCTCCCCCCAGGCTCTGGGCCTCATAATCCCAGACACCTGTTCTGCCATTATACAAGTCCTGCAGGAGGACTATATTAGGGTAAGTTTTCTCCATTAACATCACATTTTATGTATTTCATGTATGCTAATGTATTGTATTTCTTTCATCCTTCCCTAATTACCATGATTGTAATATGCTGAGAATGTCCCCTTTGTCCTCATGCATGTTGGAAGTTTTTAAATGCCCCTTTTTTCTCATGCATATTTCCCTTCACTAAGCTTTCCAGCAGGGGCGTCTGTTGCTCCAAATGTTTGGGGGTCCAACCCCAATTTTAGGAACTAAACTTCCTCCTTTTTAGCGACTGTGCCTATTAAACGCCACTTGTTGCCCCTTACAATGCAGCCATTTTGTCCCCTCCAATGCAGCCATTTTGTCCCCTCCAATGCAGCCATTTTGTCCCCTCCAATGCAGCCATTTTGACCCCTCCAATGCAGCCAGTTAGCCCCCTCCAATGCAGCCAGTTTGCCCCCTCCAATGCAGCCATTTTGTCCCCTCCAATGCAGCCATTTTGTCCCCTCCAATGCAGCCATTTTGTCCCCTCCAATGCAGCCATTTTGTCCCCTCCAATGCAGCCAGTTAGCCCCCTCCAATGCAGCCAGTTTTCCCCCTCCAATGCAGCCATTTTCCCCCCAGCCCTGCACTTGCCTTCTTCTGGTCAGCGCCATCCTTCTTCTGTCCTTGATGTCTTTTCCTGCCCTCGATGTTGCATCAGCCAATCATGTAACCGTAAAACAGACTTGGTGAACATGATTGGCAGAGCAGCCTGTCAGTGTTTACCCAAGGAATGTCCCCCCCCCCCCCTGCGTCCCCAATTTTACTTTTATCAAGCCAATTACATCCCTCAGGCTGGATTTTGCAAGCCTATTTGCCCCCCTGTTTCTGATATGCAATTTTCACCCCATAAATGCCGCAGTTCTTCATATGTCAGTCGCTTAACAGGGGGCCACCCACCTGAATATTGTGCGGCATTGACAATACATAGGTTACTGCAATGCATGAACCTATGTATTGTTCTGAGTGACGGGCGCAGGATAGAGGGGGCAGTGCTCCAGCGCCCACTCTGGATGCTCCGCCACTGCAATGCTATCCTGTGGCCAAACACATCTACCGCCCCCCAAAATATTTTAAGAATGGACCATCAGAGGGGGTGATGAATATGAAACATGAGCCTTCCATTATACTTCTTAAAAACACCTTAAACTGAGATTTTTATTGATGTTGGCCTCTAATGTATTTTCTTATAATCTGCTTGTAATGTTCTATTTTTAAATTCTAATTTTTTGTCATCTTGTTTGACTCCCCAGCTTCCTTCCACGCCACAGGAATGGCAGACTGTGGCATCAGAGTTTGCCACGCGGTGGGACTTCCCCAACTGCGGTGGTGCCATAGACGGGAAGTACGTCCGCATCGTGCCGCCACCCCGTTCTGGGTCCTACTACTTCAACTACAAGGGGTTTCATAGCATTGTGCTGATGGCGGTGGTGTCAGCACGGTATGAATTCCTCTATGTTGATGTAGGGAAGAATGGCCGGATGTCCAATGGGGGATCCTTCATCCAGACGGAGTTTGCCCTCCGTCTCCAGAGTGACGACCTTGCATTGCCACCGGATGCAGGGAATGTTGAAGGACTCCCCTTTGTTTTTTTGGCTAATGAAGCCTTCGGACTTGGACCGCACCTCATGAGGCCATTTCCACAGAGGACCCTGACCCCAGAGAAGAGGGTGTTCAACTACCGGCTGGCCAGGGCACGAAGAGTCATTGAAAATGCCTTCGGGATAATGGCCAGCCGGTTCCGCCTTTTTATGACTCCCATCCACTTGGCGGACTACAAAATAAACTATGTAGTTTTATGCTGCTGTGTGCTCCATAACTTTCTCAGCAGAAAATCAACTTCTTATATGGCCTCAGTTTTGCCTGAGGCAGGACTTTCCTCTGGCAATCGGCTGCCAGGCCTCGAATCTGCCCATCCTGGCTTGCCCCCCCAAAATGCCCGTGAGGTTCGTGAGAAGTATCTGGAATATTTCATGGGTAGGGGGGCAATTCCTATGCCAGGCCATGTGTAAAGATGCATGGAGAACGAACTCAATAAAAATCTGATATAATCTTTTAACTTTTGTTTTTTCATGTCTCCTAGTTTGTCTTAGTGCATTTGTAGTGCCAAGTGTATTTTCCTTTAGTAAATACCAACCATTTCACTATGTAACCCCACAAAAAAAAAAGGTTAGAGCGTATTTGAAAAAGAAGCTACACTTTGTGTTCAAACATTTTACTCTGTGCACATTCACACACATGGTAATATTTATTTTTTTTGCATTTTGGCTGCCCACAAACCGGCAATTTTTTTTATATGAAAATATAAAAC
The DNA here is from genome assembly GCA_029206835.1 of Rana muscosa. Taxonomy (NCBI): domain Eukaryota; kingdom Metazoa; phylum Chordata; class Amphibia; order Anura; family Ranidae; genus Rana; species Rana muscosa. The sequence continues at coordinate 96,844,794 of CM055120.1, read as the reverse complement.
CATCAGTTGCATTGCAAAAAGTACAACATTGGATACCTCTGAGCAATATGAGGCATTCACGTACACAAACTATGTCTCTATGTGCCCGTCCTAATATGGGGTCTTGCCACCCCTTGCCCAGCCAAAAATTGAATATGCACACATTTTGAAGTCATTTCCAATAGGGATTTGAGACTCCTGATCCCTATTGTCAACATGTGCCATCTGCCATCGGGGGTGATCAATGGACGTGTTTTGTGGGTGCAACCCCTTCTTCAGTTCACCTACTTGAGATACGAGGAAGGGGTTGCACCCACAAAAGCCGTACATGGATATCCCCTGATGGCAGATGGCACATGTTGACACACTGTGTGCATATTCAATTTTTGGCTGGTTTGATTGTCAAAAAGGTAATAAAAAGGGGGAAGAAAAATCATTAAACAAAATTTGGGGTTTTGATGCCTTATTCATTTCTCCCCAAAACATTGAGAATGTCTTTAAATGTTTGATCCATCACATGAATTCTTTGTTTAATTCTGTCCAGTTCTGTGCTACATTCCATCACTTGCTGTATTATTTGGAGGGCACTGTCAGCAGAGAAATGTGTACTATCCTTCACCACAACATTTACATCCCCTAAAAACAAAATAAAAAAGGTATTATAACTCTGCAGGCCTACATCTCTTACCTGAAGCTGTGGTGACAGATACTGACCTGTTGTGGTGACCAGTTCCACCATGTCATCCACCTCTCCTTCCTGCACTTCTCCTTCCTCCACCTCTTCAACTTCCTCAACACCCTCAGGTTGTGGGTCTTTGGGAGTTTGGGGTTGTTTCGAAGCTATGGGTTTCATGTGCTCCCTGGAGTGTTCTCCTCCCAGTCTTCTCTCCCCTATGAGAAGCAAACCAAAGGTCTAGTTATCACACAGAAATTCTCTATGAAAAATGAAAACAGGCTAAATTGCTTGAAAGTGGGGTACAAGTGTGTGTTTGTGCGGAATTTAAACATGAATGCATTATATATGTCCAAGAATCGGTTTAGTATTCACCTTTGGCTGTCAATTTTCAGACATGGAGGCAGCACAAAAATTCACTGATGCACCTGTGTGGCACACCCCAAAAAGGCGGTTTTTGTGGCCCACACTATAGTGCTCCAAAGTACAGATGTGGAAGCAGCTGCTGAGTGTCCTCTCCTTTACACTGATTAAAGTTTGCATTTCATTCTCTTTACAAACACATCATCTAGCCAACAATTTAAAGAAATCCGGCAGATGTCTAATTACATTTGAGGGTGAAAAATAACACAAAAAAGAGGAGAGTGGCCGAACGATGTGTCTGTAACGAACGATTACTGTGCCAAACCAAGTTCAAACTATGACATTTTGGAAGGGAGTACAATAGGAAATAAAAAAAAAATGGAGCAACATGGAAGTTGAGAAATAAATTAATAGCATAAAAGTGAAAAATGTACTTACTTTTTGCTAGCATTCTCTTAATGCTTCTTAACTGCTCAGGCTCCCTCAGTTTGAGGTCTAACCACCTCTTTCTGAGCTGCTCATTTGAGCATTTCACCCCAAAATTCTTCTTCAGACTCTTCACGACTTTCTTCATGATTTTGGCCTTCCTTCTATTTGGTTTGCTATACAGCCCATGCTTTGCGTCATAATCCGACTTCAGCAATATGTCCACCATCTCCGCCATCTCCGCATAAGACATATTAGATGCTTTGAATCTCCTCCTTGATCGTGACGTTTCCTCAGTCTCCGGGCTTGTCTCCTCCTCATTATTTGAGGAATTATCAGACACCTGCTGTAAATCCGCCATATCTGTCTGCGCGCCGAAAGAGAAGGGGCGGGGAAAAGATGTTAGTTAGAACGTCATTGGCGGGCGACGTGTGCGGAGCGACGTGTGCGTAGTAAACACACATGTGACTATACTACGTTCGGTGTGCGGAGAGAGGAGTTCAAGTGACGGACGTGCGAACGAAGGTATGTGATTTTGTGACTTTGAACAATTGTTGGCCTATACTGTCTTGAGAATGTTGGAGGATATATATGGTTAATAAGATTTTAAGGAGGTTAGACTGAGTGCCTCACATTAGTAAAATTGTTTTTGACTTGCAGACCCAAAATCAATGTCTTTATAAGTGACAAGGAATTCCTTGCGGAATTTATAGACCGGGTAAGGGAGCTGCCCGCTCTGTGGGAGACCAAAAACCCCATCCATAAAAAAAAGGGGTGAGAAAAGCAGCGCTGGAGAGCCTGCTCCCATTTGTGCAGACCAAGGTGCCCACAGCCACAGCAAAACAGGTGGACACTAAAATTGGGAGCTTGAGAGGCACATACAGGACTGAACGCTCTAAGGTCCTGGCTTCTCAGAGGTCAGGAGCAGCAGCAGATGATGTTTATGTCCCGATTTTGTGGTACTACAGTAGGATGTCCTTTCTGGATGACCACATTGAGGCAAGGCCATCACTATCCACTCTTCCCCCCAGACTTCCCTGCAGCCAACCTAAGCCTTCTCTGGAGCAAGAGGAGGCAGCCATCCTGGATGAACCTGATTTGGCCATCTGGAGCCAGGTATAGTATTTATAGAAAATGTATTGTGATAAACCTAATGTTTGACAAATATGTCAAGATGACAAACATAAACTATTTTGTGTTACACACGTAAAATCAAGATTTGTAGACATTAGTCTGGCCTAAATTGGGTGCAAAATAGTCAATCTGATGTAGTTGTAAATTGTAAAAATTTTTTTAAGGATTTACATTCTAATTGCTTCAAACATGAGCTGAAAGTTGGATGAAAACAATAAAACAAAAAAATAAACTATGTCCCTTTTTCATACACAGGATGAAATCAGCCAAGAGGAGGGTCAGGAAACTGTCAAGCAGGAGGAGGCAGGGCCCAGTGGCAGCCAGGAGGTGGCAGGGCCCAGTGGCAGCCAGGAGGTGGCAGGGCCCAGTGGCAGCCAGGAGGTGGCCGGCCAAAGGAGAAGCACAACATCACAGGTGCCTCCCATCCGACTTCCCAAAAGAAGCAGGAGGGACAGGACCACCAGTGAGGCAGCAATGGCCCTTATTCGAGAGGCCCATGCCACCCTCAAGGAGCCCACATCCCCTGAAGAGGCCATTGCCGGCCTAGTGGAGGCAAAGTTCAAGGTGATGAGCATGGAGCAACGCCTCCTATGCGAGCCCCTGCTCATCACCTTGCTGAACAAGGGGGTGATGGAGAAAATTACCTCCAATACCGCAATTTGTGAGGTGGCACAACTCTCACAACCTCAACCTCCTCCTCCACCTCCACCTTGTTCTTCTGCCCCACCCCCTTCTCCTCCACCTTGTTCTTCTGCCCCACCCCCTTCTCCTCCACCTCCTCCTCCACCTCCACCTTGTTCTTCTGCCCCACCCCCTTCTCCTCCACCTCCTCCTCCTGACAGGAGTACCCCTCCAGTGGCCCAGCCTCCAGCCACACGAAGAAGGAAGGCTGCAGGGAAGGCTTCAGGGAAGGCTGCAGGGAAGGCTGCCAAGAAGACGAGGAAGTGATGGCCTTGCTTCATTGTGGTCGGACAGAAGGCAGCCTGTTGTAGTACCACACACTTGGGACATATATATCACCTGCTGCTGTTCCTGACCTCTGGGAGGCCAGGATCAGATTGTGCTCAGAACTGTTGGCCTTCTCAAGCTCCCAATTTTAGTGTCCACACAGGGTTGATGTGTGGTCTGGGGTCCCTGGGATGCACAAATGGCAGCAGGTTCTCCAGCGCTGCCTTCTCTTTATTTTGTTTCAAACATGAATAAATGTTATTTTTGTTTAAGTTCATACTTGACTATGTTTATTTAAAAAAAAAAAATAATTTAGCTTTGGAGTAAGCAGATACATTTGACAGCCAAAAAAAGGGACAGATAACAACCCCCAAAAAAACTATTAAAATATATTTTAGAAAATAGAGGGTGTAAAATTTACCAAAAATAAATTAAAATATTCAATGGGAGATCACTATCAAAACATTGGCAAATTACTATTAACATCTGTTTGAAAAATATAAAACAGTAAAATATTCAGAAGATCTTGCACAATATAATACACATATATCTTCAGAAAAGCAGCATGAAAAAGGTTAAAAAAAGATAGTCATAACTCTGTGTGAATATCAGCAGCAAAAGAAGTTCATTTGTTTTGATTAATGTAACATTCTAAAGAAGATTTCAATGCACAAAATTTAAACGATGCAATAATTTAGAGCGTGACGAATGTGCTATCTCCATTACGAAGGCTTGATTTAGCAGAAGATGCGCTCCCGTCTCATACTTGCTTCTGAGCATGCGCACTTTTGGAAGAGTCGTAAAAGCATACACACGAACCATTTTCTCGTCACAAAACAGGCCGACGAGAAACACGACGAGGAAATCTGGAATCCTGACGAGAAAATAGAGAGCAGGTTCTCTATTTTCTCGTCGAGATTCACGGCAGTTTTCTCGTCGTAAAACCATACACACGAACGGTTTTCTCGAGAAAAAAGCTCTTGCGGCACTTTTCTTGCCGGTTTTGGACGAGAAACTCGGTCGTGTGTACGAGGCTTGAGACCCAGCAGGTTTTCACCAGAGCCCCTAGTGGTGAGGATGTTGCGCTGCAGCTGGGTCACCTAGCTCACGCTCCGTAGGGTAAGGAGGATAGAGGGGAAGCAGCAGCACAGGATACAAGAATAGTGAGGGGAAAGTCCAAGGTCAGGGCAACAAGCAGACAAGGATAAACGAAGGACAAGCCAAAGGTCAAGGTCACAAGCAGACAGGGATAGTCGGGAACAAGCCAATATCGGTAACAGAGAGACAGACGTAGCACACGGCAGGCAGGAACCCAAACACACAATGCTTAAACAAACACGTTGATCAGCAAGGCAGGCTTGCAATGCACAGGTTAATATAGTGTTCTATGATAGGGCCTGGGGTGGAGTCAGGCTGGGAGGAGATTATAAAGGCCACCAGGTGAGAGAGAGTCTGGCCTCTAAAATGAACACATGAGGAGGAAGGTAAGCTGACAGACAAACATTACTGCATATTCATGACAATGTCGTATAGATGGCACATCACAATGTGTTATAAAATGTGTGACCATGATTAATTAAAGATAGTAGATCTGAATTGATTCCTATAGGCAGACATATGACTGCATCCTATTTTAGCCGGCGCATTTCGTGTAAGAATACTTCCTAAGGGGCAGATGCTAAAGTATATCTACAAAAAACTGAATATAATTAATCTAATATGTCACTAAACGTAACAGGAAAGGACTAGATTGCCAATCCTGAGTACTTATGTAAAATTGGGTACAATGGTATATGGTACATGTGGGGCCAGGGCTACTACTGTAGTGTTTGCAAGTGCCGGCTTTATTCTTCATTCTAATTGTTCTTCTTCAAGTGTCCTTGTAGAGCAACCATTTGCAACCTGGGTTCCACTGAAACCTAGGGTTGCTAGGGGTTCCTTGAGCTGAGACTAATTGACCTCCCTTCTGATGGTGCCTACATAGTTCTGGATCCAACGTCTTGGCAGAACCAGCGACATGATACTAATTATATTTTTACTGTCTGTAAGGGTACAATTTTTGATCACTACTGTAAGGGGAGCATTCTTCCCCCAACCACCAATATAAGGGGCATTGTTCAAGATCACATCAGGTAAATTATTTTAGCAAGAGGGTCGCAAGATAAATCAATACCACCCTGGTTTCCCTGACCCTGTGAATCCTCTGTCACCTCTGACACCCTGGGTTCATACATTTTTTTACCTTCCTCTTCAAATGACAACAATAAGAAGGAAATACACAGAACTAGGGATGAGCTTCGTGTTCGAGTCGAACATACGTTCGACTCGAACATCGGCTGTTCGATCGTTCGACGAAGATCGAACGATTTGGGCCGTTCGCGCCAAATTCGAGTGACGCGAATGGCCCACAATGCACTACGCCATCGCAGTGTCATCCAGGCGCTGTGATTGGCCAAGCATGCACTGTGACCCCGCATGCTTGGCCAATCACAGCGCCGGCAGCGAGGAGAGCAATGATTGGCCACAGGCAGGATGCCTGTGGCCAATTATTGCTGATGGTGTTTAGTACACGCCCCACACTATAAAAGGCCGCCAGCACGGCGGCCTAGTGTAGTGTGTTCCGGAGCAGGGAAAGAGAAGCATAGGCAGGGACAGTGACATTTATTTTTTTCTTGCTTAACCTGGATTCCTTTAGTTTAGGGAAAGAGAAGGATAGGTAGGGAGAGTGTCAGTGTGTTTTACTGTGCGAATCCTTGTTTCTAGGGACAGGGAAGGACAGTGAGGGAATTCTCCTTGTGCTATAGTGTGCTTTAAAAAAACATTTTTTCTAGGGACAGAAAACTATAGGTAGGGAGAGTGTCAGTGTGTTTTACTGTGCGAATCCTTGTTTCTAGGGACAGGGAAGGACAGTGAGGGAATTCTCCTTGTGCTATAGTGTGCTTTAAAAAAACATTTTTTCTAGGGACAGAAAACTATAGGTAGGGAGAGTGTCAGTGTGTTTTACTGTGCGAATCCTTGTTTCTAGGGACAGGGAAGGACAGTGAGGGAATTCTCCTTGTGCTATAGTGTGCTTTAAAAAAACATTTTTTCTAGGGACAGAAAACTATAGGTAGTGTGAGGGGGTTAGCTCGGCAGCGGGTGTGTGTGACCCCCGGGATGGGCTCCCCACACAAAAACAGGCCCAGCAAACGGAGGTTGTGGTTTTCAAAATCAAAAAAAGGTGCGGTTTATTTTCTATTTACAGTGACAAAACACAGCAAAGCCAAAAGAAACATAAACAAAATAAATCCTGGTCAACTTGACCTCTGACTAAACATACAGGTTTCCTAACTAACAACTGGGATCAGCCTAGTGCTGTCCTAGTCCCTGGTTTTAAATGTCCAAGCAAATAGCCACACAGGCTTTGTCTCACCGCACAAGGGTTCACTCTCTCCAGGAAGTCCACACAGGTCTGCTTCCAGGCATGAGCTAACCCCTAATGAAGCTGGGAGTTCTTATAGAGGCCTAAATGAGCTGACAAGCTTCAGCTGGTCTCATCAACTCCCTGTCTGCACGACGCCCCACACTCTCCCTAGAGGTATGAGTCATCCATGAGCCCACTATCCTCAGCTGGGCTTATACAACTCTCCACCTAGTTGTATAAGTCGGCGTAAAGCCTGAATCTGGGCGAAATATATCTACCCCCCTGGATGCAACCAGGTGACTTTACCTTCCTGCTGTCACATACCCCCCCCTCTTGTTTTAACCTCGGGGTTGGAACACCAGCAATCAGGCATTCATGTACTCGAGACAAAGCATCCACATTCCCCATTTGAACGCCAGGGCGATGCTTTACTGTGAAGTTGAATTCCTGGAGGGCCAGGAACCACCTATTCACTCTTCTATTTGTTTCCTTGTTTTGAGCCATCCACTTTAACGGAGCGTGATCCGTAACCATGTCAAAGTGCCTACCTAGCAGGTAGTACCGAAGGGAATCTAGAGCCCACTTCACCGCTAAACACTCCTTTTCAACGGTGGCGTAATTTACCTCATGGGACTTCAACTTCCTGCTGAGGTAAATGACTGGGTGCTCTTCCCCGTTCCAGACCTGGGACAATACTGCTCCTAACCCCACATCTGACGCATCACTTTGTACGACAAAGTCTTTAGAGAAGTCGGGTGAGTACAACACTGGCTGGCTACATAAGGCTTGTTTCAAGAATTGGAATGCTGCCTCAGCCTCGGGGGTCCATTTAATCATGACCGACCCTTTCCCCTTCGTTAGGTTGGTTAGGGGCACAGCCTTAGAAGCAAAGTGGGGAATGAATCGCCGATAATACCCAGCGATTCCCAGAAAGGCTCGTACCTGCTTCTTGCTGTTGGGACGTGGCCAACTCTGGATGGCCTCGACTTTGTTGAGTTGGGGTTTTATTACTCCCCTCCCAATGGTGTACCCAAGATATTTGGCCTCCTCCTGCCCAATGGTACACTTCTTGGGGTTAGCCGTAAACCCCGCTTCCCGAACAGAGTCCAGGACTGCTTGCACTTTTGGCAGATGTGAGGCCCAATCTGTGCTATGGACAATTACGTCATCCAGGTAAGCCGCAGCATACTTCCGATGGGGCCTCAGCATCTGGTCCATTTTCCGCTGGAATGTGGCCGGCGCATTCTGTAACCCGAACAGCATTCTTTTATATTGGAACGCCCCGTCTGGGGTTACAAATGCGGTTTTCTCTTTGGCCAATTTGGCCAGGGGGATTTGCCAATACCCTTTTGTGAGGTCAAGAGTCGTCATGTATCGGGCTGTTCCCAGCCGGTCGATCAACTCATCTATACGTGGCATGGGGTAGGTGTCAAATTTTGTAACTTTGTTCAACTGACGAAAATCGTTACAAAATCGCCAGCTCCCATCCGGTTTAGGCACCAACACAATGGGACTAGACCAATCACTTTGGGACTCCTCTATCACCCCTAAGTTCAGCATTTTCTGTACTTCCTCCCGTATTGCCTCCCTTCGGGCCTCTGGGATCCGATAGGGTTTTAACTTCACCCTTTCACCGGGCGGGGTAATGATGTCATGCTCTACCCCAGATGTTTGTCCCGGCAGCTCAGAGAATACCTCCTTGTTGCGAAGCACAAACTCCTTAACCTCCTGTTGTTGGGGTTGTGACAAGGTGGCTGCTATTCCAACCTCAGGAATCACGCAACCAGTTTGAGCTGGTGACCAAGTGTCTGCGACTAGGGACTCTCTATCCCTCCAGGCTTTCAACAGATTAACGTGATAGATCTGTTCGGACTTTCGCCTTCCTGGTTGTCTGACCTTGTAATTCACTTCGCTCACTTTTTCCATTATCTCGTAGGGGCCTTGCCATTTGGCAAGGAATTTACTTTCAACCGTAGGGACAAGTACCAGTATCCTATCCCCCGGGGAAAAGGTACGGGTCTTGGCTCCACGGTTGTACACTCTCTGCTGTGCTAACTGCGCTTGGGCCAAATGTTCCTTCACGATGGGCATTACCTGTGCAATTCGGTCTTGCATCAGGGCGACATGCTCAATCACACTCCTGTGGGGAGAACTCTCACTTTCCCAAGTTTCCTTGGCAATATCCAACAGCCCTCTTGGGTGTCTCCCATACAGTAACTCAAAGGGGGAGAATCCCGTAGAGGATTGGGGCACCTCCCTAATAGCAAACATCAGATAAGGAAGTAGACAGTCCCAATCCTTTCCATCTCTATCCACCACTTTCTTCAACATTTGTTTTAGGGTTTTGTTGAATCTTTCAACCAGCCCATCGGTTTGGGGGTGATACACAGATGTACGTAATTGCGTCACTTTGAACAATTTACACAGCTCCTTCATAACCCGGGACATAAAGGGTGTACCTTGGTCCGTAAGCAGTTCTTTACAAATACCCACCCGGCTAAACACAAGAGATAGCTCTTTGGCTATGGTTTTGGCCGAGGTATTTCGGAGAGGGATCGCTTCTGGATAACGGGTGGCATAGTCCATTATAACTAATATGTACTGGTGCCCCCTAGCGGACTTGATTATAGGACCTACCAAATCCATGGCGATCCTCTCAAACGGGACCTCAATGATGGGTAGAGGGACCAGCGGGCTACGGAAATGTGGCATCGGGGCCGACCTCTGACACACAGGGCAGGAGGAACAATAATTTTCTATGTCCTTCATCACCCCCGGCCAATAGAATCTCTGTAATACCCTCTCTCGGGTTTTCTCTGTCCCCAGATGACCTCCAAGAATGTGCCCATGGGCCAACTCCAACACCAACTTCCTGTAAGGTTTGGGCACCACAAGCTGCTCAACGGTTTCTTCTGCCCTTTTTGCCACTCGATACAGTAGGTCCTTCTCTACGCTGAAGTATGGGTAAGTGCAGGTATTATCTGGGTTCACTAACTCGCCATCTATTTTCACTACGTTTTCCCGTGCCTTTATTAGGGCGGGGTCTTTCAACTGTTCTGTGGCAAAGTTTTCCCTGTGAACCTCAAGATCAGAAAACTCCACAGACGGTAGGTTTTCGTCTGAGGAGGTGGGCTCCTCTCCAGTTTCTTGAGTCTCCCCTGCCAATACTGATAAGGGAAATTCCGGAGAGTCCTCACCACTCTCAGGGGAGTTCTGGCTATCACATTCCTGGTACATAGGGGCACCAGTGGGGGGCTCAGGATCATCCCACAGTTCCCAGAACTTCGGAAAATCCCTTCCCACAATGGCGTCATGCGGTAACTGAGATACTAAGCCCACTGGATGAGAGAGGGTACCTTTGGGGGTCTCGAAACACACTGTAGTCACTGGATACTCTCGGGTGTCCCCATGCACACAAATAACAGCTACCTTGCTATTCCCAGAGACCTCTGTTTTAACTAACTCAGCCTTTATCAGGGTCACAAGGCTACCTGAATCCAGTAATACCACAACATTTCTACCATTAACACACATTTTGCATAAATGTTTCTCAGTTCCTCGAATGGCAGTGCATGCGACTGTCGCACACAGCGACTGACGTCTGCCCGTCAGAAAGTCACACTGCATGGGTTCCTCCACAACCGGGCAATTGGCTGCAATATGTCCCGCTTGCCGGCAGCGGTAGCAAACGATCCTTCTTGCCGCCTCTTGAGCCGCTGATTTTCCAGGCTGTTCTCGCCAAACTTGGGGTAGAGCTCCCACCCTCTCACTCTCTCCACCCTCACCCCTTGGAATCCTCTTATCCGCCCCTGGGGATGGTCTGGTCTTAGGGTGGAAAGTCCGAGTGTCTCTGGAAGAGGCCGTCAGGTTCTCTGTAGCCAAGTATTTCTCCACACGATCCACAAGACCATCGGCCGTCTCTGGGTCTCCATGGCTTACCCACTTTTGGATGGCAGTAGGAAGAGCTCTCAAAAACCGATCCATTACAACACGTTCCACAATCTTTGGTGCGGACAAAGTCTCTGGCTGTAGCCACTTTCTGCTCAGGTGAATGAGATCATACATTTGGGACCTGGGGGGTTTTCCAAGCTGGAAAGTCCAGTTATGCACACGCTGAGCCCGGACAGCCTGGGTGACACCCAGCCTTGCCAATATTTCAGCTTTTAGCATCACATAGTCTTTTGCTTGGTCAGGCTCTAGGTCATAGTAAGCCTTCTGCGATTCACCAGTTAACAGAGGAGCCACCAGTCCAGCCCACTGCTCCTCAGGCCACTTTTCTCTTTCAGCAGTCCTTTCAAATGTGGTCAAAAATACCTCTGGATCATCCTCTCCAGTCATTTTTGTCAATAAACGACTCACCCCAAAGGACGCGGTATTAGTGGGGCGGCTTCCCTCACTGGTCTGCGGACGTTGCTGCATTACTGCTTCCATTTGTTGTAGTCTCTGCTCTTGCTTCTGTAACAGGTCTATGAAGCGGGCCTCAGATTGCTGCTGGGCTTGTTGCTGAGCTTCCAGACTCTGTTGGTGAGCTTGCTGCTGGGCTGCAAGGCTCTGTTGATGAGCTTGCTGCTGGGCTGTGAAGTTCTGTTGTTGAGCTGCAAGGCTCTGTTGATGAGCTGCAAGGCTCTTTTGCAAACCTGCATTTGTCTGCTGTTGATTGGCATTTGCTAGAGCCAGCTGCTTCAGTATCTCCTCCATGCTGGCTTAAAAAAAAACTGCCCGCATTCTCCACCAACTGTGAGGGGGTTAGCTCGGCAGCGGGTGTGTGTGACCCCCGGGATGGGCTCCCCACACAAAAACAGGCCCAGCAAACGGAGGTTGTGGTTTTCAAAATCAAAAAAAGGTGCGGTTTATTTTCTATTTACAGTGACAAAACACAGCAAAGCCAAAAGAAACATAAACAAAATAAATCCTGGTCAACTTGACCTCTGACTAAACATACAGGTTTCCTAACTAACAACTGGGATCAGCCTAGTGCTGTCCTAGTCCCTGGTTTTAAATGTCCAAGCAAATAGCCACACAGGCTTTGTCTCACCGCACAAGGGTTCACTCTCTCCAGGAAGTCCACACAGGTCTGCTTCCAGGCATGAGCTAACCCCTAATGAAGCTGGGAGTTCTTATAGAGGCCTAAATGAGCTGACAAGCTTCAGCTGGTCTCATCAACTCCCTGTCTGCACGACGCCCCACACTCTCCCCAGAGGTATGAGTCATCCATGAGCCCACTATCCTCAGCTGGGCTTATACAACTCTCCACCTAGTTGTATAAGTCGGCGTAAAGCCTGAATCTGGGCGAAATATATCTACCCCCCTGGATGCAACCAGGTGACTTTACCTTCCTGCTGTCACAGTAGGAAGAGTGTCAGTTTCTTTCACTGTGATAATCCTTGTTTCTAGGGACAAAGAAGGAAAGTGAGGGAAATTCTCCTTGTGCTATAGTGTGCTTTAAAAAAACATTTTTTCTAGGGACAGAAAACTATAGGTAGGGAGAGTGTCAGTGTCTTTTACTGTGCGAATCCTTGTTTCTAGGGACAGGGAAGGACAGTGAGGGAATTCTCCTTGTGCTATAGTGTGCTTTAAAAAAACATTTTTTCTAGGGACAGAAAACTATAGGTAGGGAGAGTGTCAGTGTGTTTTACTGTGCGAATCCTTGTTTCTAGGGACAGGGAAGGACAGTGAGGGAATTCTCCTTGTGCTATAGTGTGCTTTAAAAAAACATTTTTTCTAGGGACAGAAAACTATAGGTAGGAAGAGTGTCAGTTTCTTTCACTGTGATAATCCTTGTTTCTAGGGACAAAGAAGGAAAGTGAGGGAAATTCTCCTTGTGCTATAGTGTGCTTTAAAAAAACATTTTTTCTAGGGACAGAAAACTATAGGTAGGGAGAGTCTCAGTGTCTTTTACTGTGTGAATCCTTGTTTCTAGGGACAGGGAAGGACAGTGAGGGAATTCTCCTTGTGCTATAGTGTGCTTTAAAAAAACATTTTTTCTAGGGACAGAAAACTATAGGTAGGGAGAGTGTCAGTGTGTTTTACTGTGCGAATCCTTGTTTCTAGGGACAGGGAAGGACAGTGAGGGAATTCTCCTTGTGCTATAGTGTGCTTTAAAAAAACATTTTTTCTAGGGACAGAAAACTATAGGTAGGGAGAGTGTCAGTGTGTTTTACTGTGCGAATCCTTGTTTCTAGGGACAGGGAAGGACAGTGAGGGAATTCTCCTTGTGCTATAGTGTGCTTTAAAAAAACATTTTTTCTAGGGACAGAAAACTATAGGTAGGGAGAGTGTCAGTGTGTTTTACTGTGCGAATCCTTGTTTCTAGGGACAGGGAAGGACAGTGAGGGAATTCTCCTTGTGCTATAGTGTGCTTTAAAAAAACATTTTTTCTAGGGACAGAAAACTATAGGTAGGAAGAGTGTCAGTTTCTTTCACTGTGATAATCCTTGTTTCTAGGGACAAAGAAGGAAAGTGAGGGAAATTCTCCTTGTGCTATAGTGTGCTTTAAAAAAACATTTTTTCTAGGGACAGAAAACTATAGGTAGGGAGAGTGTCAGTGTCTTTTACTGTGCGAATCCTTGTTTCTAGGGACAGGGAAGGACAGTGAGGGAATTCTCCTTGTGCTATAGTGTGCTTTAAAAAAACATTTTTTCTAGGGACAGAAAACTATAGGTAGGGAGAGTGTCAGTGTGTTTTACTGTGCAAATCCTTGTTTCTAGGGACAGGGAAGGACAGTGAGGGAATTCTCCTTGTGCTATAGTGTGCTTTAAAAAAACATTTTTTCTAGGGACAGAAAACTATAGGTAGGGAGAGTGTCAGTGTGTTTTACTGTGCGAATCCTTGTTTCTAGGGACAGGGAAGGACAGTGAGGGAATTCTCCTTGTGCTATAGTGTGCTTTAAAAAAACATTTTTTCTAGGGACAGAAAACTATAGGTAGGGAGAGTGTCAGTGTGTTTTACTGTGCGAATCCTTGTTTCTAGGGACAGGGAAGGACAGTGAGGGAATTCTCCTTGTGCTATAGTGTGCTTTAAAAAAACATTTTTTCTAGGGACAGAAAACTATAGGTAGGGAGAGTGTCAGTGTGTTTTACTGTGCGAATCCTTGTTTCTAGGGACAGGGAAGGACAGTGAGGGAATTCTCCTTGTGCTATAGTGTGCTTTAAAAAAACATTTTTTCTAGGGACAGAAAACTATAGGTAGGGAGAGTGTCAGTGTGTTTTACTGTGCGAATCCTTGTTTCTAGGGACAGGGAAGGACAGTGAGGGAATTCTCCTTGTGCTATAGTGTGCTTTAAAAAAACATTTTTTCAAGGGACAGAAAACTATAGGTAGGAAGAGTGTCAGTTTCTTTCACTGTGATAATCCTTGTTTCTAGGGACAAAGAAGGAAAGTGAGGGAAATTCTCCTTGTGCTATAGTGTGCTTTAAAAAAACATTTTTTCTAGGGACAGAAAACTATAGGTAGGGAGAGTGTCAGTGTGTTTTACTGTGCAAATCCTTGTTTCTAGGGACAGGGAAGGACAGTGAGGAAAATTCTCCTTGTGCTATAGTGTGCTTTAAAAAAACATTTTTTCTAGGGACAGAAAACTATAGGTAGGAAGAGTGTCAGTTTCTTTCACTGTGATAATCCTTGTTTCTAGGGACAGGGAAGGACAGTGAGGGAAATTCTCCTTGTGCTATAGTGTGCTAAAGCATTCCTCATCAACCATCTTTGAAATCCTTGTTTTTTTGGACAGTCAGGGAAATTGTCGTTGTGCTATTCTGTGCAAAAACAATCATCCTCAACCATATTTAGAAATCCTTAAGTAAAGGGACAGAGAAGGACACCTGAAGGTAGCCCTTATTGCTTTTTTCCCATCTCCCTGCAGGCCATCTATTAGAATGTCTGAAAGGCAAACAAGGAGAGGCAGACAGTCAGGAGGCAATAAAAGAGGGCAAGCAGGCTCTGTGTCTGGGGGCAACAGTGCTGGTCGTGGACGCGGTGCATTGTCATCAGCGCATGGCCATGGGACACGCTTGTCCTTCTTTTCGGCAGCTGGACATGTTGAGCCACATCATGCCGAAGACTTGGTAGAGTGGATGACCAAGCCCTCCTCCTCCTCCTCATCCTCTCTCACCCAGGCTCAGGGTACTGGAAAAGCAGCTGCCAAAGCGTCCTCTTCCCTGGTATCAATGTCAGATTCATCATCAGTCACTCCTTCCCTAGACCCACCATGTCCTCCTCCTGAGGAGTCCCCCGAACTGTTTGAGCACAGTGTTGGGTACATGCTCCAGGAGGATGCCCAGCGTTTCGAAGGGTCTGATGATGAAACCCAGCTACAGGAAGGCAGTAGCGTGAGAGCAGACAGAGGGGATGCTCAAGAAGGACACCAATCTGGCAGTCATGTTCCAGCAGCTGCAGCATACTGCCAGATTGGCTCCAGTGATGAGGAGGGAGGGGATGATGAGGTCACTGACTCCACGTGGGTGCCTAATAGGAGAGAGGAGGAGGAGGAGGATGAGGAGGAGGCACATCTCCAACGAGGCAGGATGCCCTTTGGTGGCCAGCGTAAGGGCAGTACACCGACGGAATCACACCGCAGAGCTCCGCCTGTGCAGGGCGCTGCCTCTGCCCGTCATTCAAAAAGTTCTTTGGTGTGGGCCTTTTTTGAGGCTAGTGCATCAGATCGCACAGCTGCTGTTTGCAACATATGTCTCAAGCGTATATCGCGTGGCCAAAACATCAGCCGCTTGGGTACCACATGCCTGACCAGACATATGTTGACCTGCCATGCAGCTCGTTGGCAAGCCTACCTCAAAGACCCACACCAAAGAACAAAGCGGACCTCTCCTTGCACCGCATCAGCTGGGATCTCCAACCCCACTATAACTTCAGTCCTCTCTGAAACATGCACTGAGAGGAATGAAGGTGTAGAATTAGGTGTGTCACAGCCAAGTACTTGCGGCCACTCTGCTAGCAGTACACCGACGTCCGATTCTAGCAGGCAAATTTCCCTGCCCCAGCTGCTGGACCGTCGAAAGAAGTTCACTCCCAGCCATCCACATGCCCAGCGGTTGAATGCTAGCTTGGCTAAATTGCTAGCGCTTCAACTGCTGCCTTTTCAGTTGGTAGACTCGGCCCCCTTCCGTGAGTTTGTGCAATGTGCGGTTCCTCAGTGGCAGGTTCCCAAACGCCACTTTTTCTCACGGAAGGCTATTCCGGCTCTCTACCGGCATGTGGAAGGCAATGTCTTGGCCTCGCTGGACAGGGCGGTCAGCGGTAAGGTGCATATTACCGCTGACTCATGGTCCAGCAGGCATGGACAGGGACGTTACCTTTCTTTCACGGCCCATTGGGTCACTCTTTTGGCAGCTGGGAAGGATGCAGGACAAGGTGCAGTAGTGTTGGAGGTTGTTCCACCGCCACGCCTCCAAAATGCTACTACTGGTTGTGACACACCTCTCTCCTCCACCCCCTCCTCTTCTTCTTCCTCCATGGCCTCTTCCTGTGGTTTGTCCTCGGAACCAGCGGTGCTCCGTAGGCGTTCAAGGGGCTACGCAAGTACGCAGGCAAAAAGATGCCATGCCGTGCTTGCGCTGGTGTGTTTGGGGGACAGAAGCCACACTGGGGCAGAGGTCCTGTCTGCTCTGCAGGGCCAGGCCGAGAGGTGGTTGACGCCACGCCAGCTTAAGCCAGGAATGGTGGTTTGCGACAATGGCACCAACCTCCTCTCCGCCCTCCGACAGGGACAACTGACCCATGTGCCCTGTGTGGCTCACGTCCTTAACCTGGTGGTGCAGCGGTTCTTGGGCAGGTACCCGGGCTTACAGGATGTCCTGAGGCAGGCCAGGAAAGTCTGTGTGCATTTCCGCAGATCTTATAATGCCAGTGCTCGCCTGGCTGAGCTGCAAAAGGAGTTGAACCTGCCCAAGAACCGCCTTATATGTGACATACCCACCAGGTGGAACTCAACGTTGGCCATGCTGCAGCGGCTGCACACGCAGCAGAGGGCCATCAATGAGTACCTGTGCGACTACGGCACCAGGACAGGGTCAGGGGAGCTTGTTTTTTTTTTCTCCACGCCAGTGGGGCATGATCAGGGATGCATGCACTGTCCTGGCACCATTTGAGGAGGCCACGAGGATGGTGAGCAGTGACAGTGCATGCATCAGTGACACTGTACCTCTTGTCCACCTGTTGGAGCACACGCTGCGTGGAATAATGGACAGGGCACTTGAGGCAGAACAGAGGCAGGAAGAGGAGGACTTCCTTGCCTCTCAAGGCCCCCTTTACCCAGACAGTGTTCCTTCTGTCCCACCCATCGCACAGGAAGAGGAGGAGGAGGAGGAGGAGGAGGAGGATTGTGTCAGCATGGAGGTGGAGGCTGGCACTCAGCATCATCAGCAGCAGTCTTTTAGGGATGATTTACAGTCCCAAGAAACCAGTGGACTTGTACGTGGCTGGGAGGAGGTGGCTGCGGATCATGTCGTCCTTAGTGACCCAGAGGACTCCGGAGCGAATGCCTCAGCAAACCTACGCTGCATGGCCTCCCTGATCCTGCAAAGTCTGCGGAAGGATCCTCGTATTCTTCGGATCAAGGAGAGGGACCATTACTGGCTGGCCACTCTCCTTGATCCACGGTACAAGGGTAAGGTTGCGGACCTTATGTTACCTTCGCAGAGGGAGCAGAGGATGAGACAACTCCGGGAGGCCTTGCAGAAAGGTCTGTGCAACGCGTTCCCAGAGACTGGGAGGTTACAAACTCCTGGTCCTGGACAACGAGTTGCTGAGGCTTCGGCCAGTCAAAGAAGGAGCGGTGGGGAAGGTGGCCGTCTGACCGATGCGTTCAGACAATTCTTTAGTCCGCAGCCCCAAAGTATGATCGGTTCCAGCAACCATCGCCAGCGTCTGATAAACATGGTGCAGGAATATCTAGGGGCAAGGTCAGACTTGGACACCTTCCCCACCGAAAATCCTCTGGCTTACTGGGTCTTGAGGATGGATCACTGGCCAGAGCTTGCACAGTATGCAATTGAGCTACTGGCCTGTCCTGCATCCAGCGTTCTTTCGGAACGCACATTCAGTGCTGCTGGAGGATTTGTCACGGATCACAGGGTGCGCCTGTCCACCGACTCGGTTGATCGACTGACTTTCATCAAGATGAACCAGTCTTGGATCACCACCAGCTACCACACACCTGATGCTGATATAACAGACTAATTGATTTTAACATGTCACATCCCTTCAAGACTGATGCTGATGCTGAGTGCCTGTGCTGTTATGTTGACTGGCTATCCTCCTCCTCCGAGTCCTCAATGATACGATTGATGATGATAGCTTGGAAGATCATTTTTGTTTATGGGTGCCGCCACCAGTGGCTAAGGCCCAATTTTTCAACCCCTGTTTTACAGGGGCGTGTAATTACAATTTTTTTAGCAATAATTTGCCATAGGGCTCATTGCTGTGCTCCAAGTACAGTATCTGTGAGGGGTTGGAGTGTTGTGCCACCAGTGCCTAAGGCCCAATTTTTCAGCCCCTGTTCAACAGGGGCATGCAATTACAATTCTTGATCTAATAATTCACAGCAGGGCCCATTCCTGCACCCACCAAGAGTAACTCTGAGGGCTTACAGTGTTGTGGCAACACCACCACCACCACCACGAAAGGCCCAATTTTTCAGCCCCTGTTCAACAGGGGCATGCAATTACAATTCTTGATCTAATAATTCACAGCAGGGCCCATTCCTGCACCCACCAAGAGTAACTCTGAGGGCTTACAGTGTTGTGGCAACACCACCACCACCACCACCACCACGAAAGGCCCAATTTTTCAGCCCCTGTTCAACAGGGGCATGCAATTACAATTCTTGATCTAATAATTCACAGCAGGGCCCATTGCTGCACCCACCAAGAGTAACTGTCAGGGCTTACAGTGTTGTGGCACCAGCACCACCATCAAAGGCCCAATTTTTACTACCACTGTTCAACAATTATATGTAATTAAAATTCCTGATATAATAGTTGACAGCAGGGCGTTCCAGCACCAACCAAGAGTAACTGTGAGTGCTTACAGTGTTGTGCCAACACCAACAACTAAGGGGCCTATTTCTGCAGAGTATATACGGCAGGTCCCTACTTTCAAACATCCAACTTACAAACGACTCCTACTTGCAAACGCAAGAAGACAACAGGAAGTGAGAGGAAATCTACCACTAGGAAGGAAAATTCTCTCCTGTAAGAATAAATATGGGAGAAAGGTGTCTCCTCTGTACTGATGCTTTATCAGCAATCCTTGTTTCAAGAAAAACACCACATTTCAAAAACAGTTGTCATTGGGACGGAAAGTGAGGTGAAATGTTCTGAACAGGGGCACAGACAGCAAAACAAATGTTACAGGGGTGATAACCCTTACCTATGTTTTCCAAAAAGTTTAAAAATAGATTTTTGGGCTGGAGCTACACTTCAACAATGTACCTGTTCAAAATTACAAACAGATTCTACATAAGAACAAACCTACAGTCCCTGTCTTGTATGCACCGCCTGTATACGGCTGTTCAGAGTATATAGGGCCTTTTTTATTTTATGTGCGGGGTTCCCCTTAATATCCATACAAGACCCAAAGGGGCTGGTAATGGGCTGGGGTAGGGGGGGGGGGTCATGGGGTAGCTATGCCATTTTTCTTAAAGATTTTCATCCATATTACCGGGACCAGACATTACATTAAAGCCGCAAGCAGTTTTAAATGGCTTTTTTTTCCTTTAGAAGTGTCATTTTGTGCAGTGACAGTTCTAAACACGGGAAACACGTGGCACTTCACAGGCATACTTTAGACACCCCCCAGGTACGATATTTAAAGGAATATTTGACTTTTTTTTTTCACTTTATGCATCATTAAAATGACTGCTCCCGAAAAACGACCGTTTTTAAAACTTCTTTTTGCATTGATACATGTCCCCTGGTGCACAACCCGGGTTCCCAAACCCTTTTTAGGACAATAACATGCATAATAGTTGTTATAATTAGCACTTTAGAATTCGAACGTTCGCATCCATTGTATTTAATAGGGTTCTAATGTTCGTACGAACTTTCGGTCCGTTCGCGGGTTCTGGTGCGAACCGAACCCGGGGGTGTTCGGCTCATAACTACACAGAACTGAATAAATCAGCAAAATTTACTTAACCTCCCTGGCGGTATGATTATTTCTGATTTTAGGCGCTGAAAGCGGTACAATTATTTTGCATGGAAATTTGGCATTTTATATTGTAGGCCTGTAATTCTTAAGCCTTGTACACACGACCGAGTTTCTCGGCAAGAACCAGCAAGAAACTTGCTGGCAGAGCTTTCTTGCCAAGTAAATCGGTCGTGTGTACGCGGCTATCATGTTTCTCGTCAAGAAAACCGACAAGAATCTCGACGAGAAAAATAGAATGGAGCGTCTGTACACTCGGCCGGGACAAGTTTCTTGTCCAAGAATCTCGTCAAGAAAAACGATGTGTTTTTTCTTGACGAGATTCTCGGTCGTGTGTACGAGGCTTGAAGAATAACACACTTAAATCTGTCCAAACAAGATACTAGTAGACATCCTGGGTATGATAAAGTTTGAAACACAAAATCATAAATTATAATATAATAAATAACTATAAATAATTATAACAAATAATAATGTAATTATAATAAAAATTATTCAATAATGTAATCAAATCAAAAACACTGAAATTTGCTCAGTTGCAGAATTGTCGCTGTCATTACTTTCAGTATTTTATGACAAATTTCCCCACAAATCGCTATCGCTCAATTCTGCAAGTGATTCTAATTTATTATCACTGTTTTCTAGCTGGTCTAAAACCACTTTTGACGTTAACTGACACTTTTTGGTTGCTATGGACAATCTCCAGTTTCCAGGCAGAAAGAACAGTTTTTATAATATAAAACTGCATGCAGGACACTGGACAAACCACTGGACAAACCACTAGGGACAAAGGGGGTGTGTATTTATTGTAAGATTACAGTATACTGTATGTATTGTGTGTTTTTACTTTTTTGAATTTGACGCCGATCTCCGCCCCGTGCGTCGCAACGCTCGCAGGGAACGGAGCTCGGCACTGTGTGAATCGAGCAAGGAGACAGCTCGCAGACACAGCGGGGAGACATCGCAGGATCCAGGGGACAAGGTAAGTAACTTTCCCTGTATCCTGCAATGCAGCCCCGAGTCTGGCTCGGGGTTACCGCTTTTGGTATGAAAAATTCACCCCGAGCCTGACTCGGGAATACCGATAGGGAGGTTAATGAGATGAAAAGGAAAAAAAATTAAAAAAGTGTCAAACTCGAAACGTCACCTTTACCTAAATAACAATCACTTATGAGATTCAAACATTTAACGGTGAACACTTTAATCCATGTGCTCAACTGAGAACAGGCTACAGTAGAGCAGAGAAATTACTCTTATGAGTGTCAGACCCCTCTCTACTGCTTCCTCACATAAATTCAGAACAGTAAATAACAAATACAACTTTTAGCAAAAGAACTGTGTTGCAATTCAACCTGCTTTTTCAGAGAGTTCTTGGTGAATTATAACTCTATGACAGTGGCGGTGCGTCCATAAGGGCGCACGGGCGCTGCCTCCTCTCTCCATCCACTCCCTCTATCGCCAATAGATAGTTTAATGCAAAGCATGAATCTATGGCCGCCGCTGCCACCCCCTATTCAGGCGCCTGGCCCCTTTTCAGGAACCGGGCACCTGAATTACAGCAGCGGGGGGTGTTTTTGAAGCACCTGATTAGAGTCATAGGCTCTAATAGGCGTCAAAAAGGTAAACAGTGAGCCCCATGCTTGGCGCTCGCAGTTCACCCAGCTGTGTTAGAAAAGCGAATGAATATTTGCTTTTCTAACACTGAACCGCCTCTCCGTCAATCAGGTGCTCGGGTCTGTTACCCGTCACCTGATTGTCTAAAAACGACAGGCGCTGTGATTGGACACCTATCAGGCATCCAATCATGGGAGAGGACGGGAGGAGCGGACGGGAGAAGACATTGAGGAGCATGGAGGACACCGGGCGGGGGGCACAGTGGCAGCATTCGATTGGCACAGTGGGAGCATTTGACGGGGCACAGTGGCAGCATTTGATGGGGCACAGTGGGAGCATTTAATGGGGCACAGTGTCAGCATTTGATGGGCACAGTGGGAGTGTTTAATGGCACAGTGGGAGCATTTGATAGGCACAGTGGCAGCATTTGATGGGCACAGTGGCAGTGTTTAATGAGAAAAGTGGCGGCGTTTGATGGGCACAGTGGCAGTGTTTGGGCACAGTGGTGGCGTTTGATGGTACAGTGGAGTCGTTTGATGGGCACAGTGGCGGCATTTGATGGGCACAGTGGCGGCGTTTGATGGGCACAGTGGCAGCATTTGATGGCACAGTGGCAGCATTTGATGGCACAGTGGCAGCATTTGATGGACACAGTGGTGGCGTTTGATGGGCACAGTGGTGGCGTTTGGGCACAGTGGCGGTATTTGATGGGCACAGTGGCAGCGTTTGATGGCACAGTGGCTGCATTTTATGGGCACAGTGGCAGCGTTTGATGGGCACAATTGTGGCATTTCATGGCACAGTGGCTGCGTTTGATGGCACAGTGGCTGCGTTTGATGGCACAATGGCTGTGTTTGATGGGCATAGTGGCTGCGTTTGATGGTACACTGGCTGCGTTTGAGGGTACAGTGGCTGCGTTTGAGGCTACAGTGGCTGCGTTTGATGGTACAGTGGCTGCGTTTGATGGTACAGTGGCTGCGTTTGATGGCACAGTGAGGCTGCAATTGATGTTTTTTTTATTCAGAATTTTTCAGTTTGTTTGCGCCCCCCCAAAAATTTTGAGCACCAGCTGCCACTGCTCTATGAGCTTTAATTAAATAAATCCCTGAAGTGGGGAGGGAGGTGAAAGTAGTTCTGTGTTGCTTTGTGGCAATCTTGTTGATCTTCAGCTAGCTCTTTGATATTTGATGGCATGCAAAGAAACTTTGGATGGTAAAGCAGAGTAACTGACCCAATAAGTTAAGTATAAACAGCCAACAATCTTCCTGAGTCAATTAAACTGTACTTGGATTCACAGTGATCACTGACTTAACCACTTAAGCCCCGGACCATTTGGTAGCTAAAGGACCAGAGGTGAATTCAGAATTTTGCACTGCGCTGTTTTAACTGTAAATTGTGCGGACATGCAATGTTGTACCCAAACGAAATTTGCGTCCTTTTCTTCCCACAAATAGAGCTTTCTTTTAATGGTATTTGATTGCCTCTGCGATTTTTATTTTTTGCGATATAAACGGAAAAAGACCGAAAATTTTGAAAAAAAATGATATTTTCTACTTTTTGTTTTAAGAAAAATCGAATAAACTCAATTTTAGTCATACATTTAGGCCAAAATGTATTCAGCCACATGTCTTTAGTAAAAAAAATGTCAATAAGCGTATATTTATTGGTTTGCGCAAAAGTTATAGCGTTTACAAACTAGGGAACATTTTCTGGAATTTACACAGCTTTAAATTTATGACTGCCTATCTCATTTCTTGAGGTGCTAAAATGGCAGGGCAGTACAAACCCCCCCCAAATGACCCCATTTTAGAAAGTAGACACCCCAAGGAAATTGCTGAGAGGCATGTTGAGCCCATTGAATATTTTTTTTTTGTCCCAAGTGATTGAATAATGACAAAAAAGAAAAAAAAATTACAAAAAGTTGTCACTAAATGATATATTCCTCACACATGCCATGGTTATATGTGGAATTGCACCCCAAAATACATTCTGCTGCTTCTCCTGAGTACGGGGATACCACATGTGTGGGACTTTTCAGGAGCCTAGCCACGTACGGGACACCGGAAACCAAGCACCGCCTTCAGGATTTCTAAGGGTGTAAATTTTTGATTTCACTCCTCACTACCTATCACGGTTTTGAAGGCCATAAAATGCCAAAATAGCACAAAACCCCCCCAAATGACCCCATTTTGGAAAGTAGACACCCCAAGCTGTTTGCTGAGAGGCATGGTGAGTATTTTACAGCTCTCATTTGTTTTTGAAAATGAAGAAAGAACTTTTTTTTTTTTTTTTCTTTTTTTTTTTCAATTTTCAAAACTTTGTGACAAAAAGCGAGATCTGCAAAATACTCACAATACCTCTCAGCAAATAGCTTGGGGTGTCTACTTTCCAAAATGGGGTCATTTGGGGGGGTTTGTGCCATCTGGGCATTCCATGGCCTCCGAAACTGTGATAGGCAGTGAGAAGTGAAATCAAAAATTTACACCCTTAGAAAGCCTGAAGGCGGTGATTGGTTTTTGGGGTCCCGTACGCGGCTAGGCTCCCAAAAAGTCTCACACATGTGGTATCCCCGTACTCAGGAGAAGCAACAGAATGTATTTTGGGGTGTAATTCCACATATGCCCATGGCATGTTTGAGCAATATATCATTTAGTGACAAAAAAAAAAAAAAAATTGTCTTTTTTCCGCAACTTGTGTCAACATATAAAATATTCCATGGACTCGACATGCCTCTCAGTATACAGCTTGGGGTGTCTACTTTCCAAAATGGGGTCATTTGGGGGGGGTTTGAACTGTTCTGGCATTTTATACACAACATTAGGAAGCTTACATCCACTCTTCTAACCACTTGAAGACAAAGCCCTTTTTGACACTTTTTGTTTACATGAAAACATATTTTTTTTTGCAAGAAAATTATGTTGAACCCCAAACATTATATATATTTTTAAAGCAAAGGCCCTACAGAATAAAATGGTGGGTGTTGCATTTTTTTTTTCTACACAGTATTTGCGCAGCGATTTTTCAAACGCATTTTTTGGGGAAAAAATACACTTTTTTTAATTTTAATGCACTAAAACACACTATATTGCCCAAATGTTTGATGAAATAAAAAAGATGATCTTAGGCCGAGTACATAGATACCAAACACGACATGCTTTAAAATTTCGCACAAACGCGCATTGGCGACAAACTACATACATTTTTAAAAGCCTTTACAGGTTACCCCGTTAGATTTACAGAGGAGGTCTACTGCTAAAATTACTGCCCTCGATCTGACCTTCGCGGTGATACCTCACATGCATGGTGCAATTGCTGTTTACATGACCAGACCGACGCTTGCGTTCGCCATTGGGCAAGAGCAGGGCAGGACAGGGGTGCTTTTTTTTTTTTTATTATTAATTTTGCTTTTTTATTTTATTTTTAAACTGTTGCTTCTATATATTTTTTTTTATCATCTTTATTGTTATCTCAGGGAATGTAAATATCCCCTATGATAGCTATAGGTAATGACAGGTACTCTTTTTTGAAAAAACTGGGGTCTATTGGACCCTAGATCTTTCCTCTGCCCTCAAAGCATGTGACCACACCAAGATCGGTGTGATAAAATGCTTTCCCAATTTCCCAATGGCGCTTTTTATATCCGGGGGGGGGACATTCCCTCCCACTGCTTGTAAAAGCAGTCCAGAGGCTAATTAGCCACTAGGATTGCTTTTACATGAAAGCCGGCCGCTGGCTGAAAAGAATGATACCAAGATGATACTTAAACCCGCAGGCATCATTCTGGTATAAACATTCAAAGTCCAGCAACATACCAGTACGTTGCTGGTCCTTGTTGGACATGTATTGTAATCTTTTTTTTCATGCAGCCTGTTGGCTGAACGAAAAAAAAAGATTGATCAGTGGGTATGCCCACCATTAGAATACCGCCCTTCATCCACACACTTCTAATGATGGGCATACATGCACCATTTATATATGCCGAAGCATGGGGGCATCTTCCCGCAAAAGTTATGCCGCGTACACATGGTCAGACTTTTCCACGGGCAAGCCTCCGTCGGAATTTCGACCGTATGTACGCGGCATTAGGAGCAAAATCGCTCCTCCGCCCCTGCTGCCCCAATGCTTCAGGATATATGCTTCTTTTTTTTTTAACTGTGGTGGCGAAATCACCTCCTACAGCACTGGAGTCGCAGGGATCAGGCCTGTCTCTGCGAACGCTGCAGTTATGTGTGTTGTGTTTTGCAAGTGACAGTGATCGATCGATACTGCACTTGGGTGGCCTGGGCTGGACGGAGGGGCAAAACGCAGGTGCTAGCAGGTATCTGGGCTGATCCCGCTAACGCTGCGTTTTTGGGAACCCTAAACTGCTGGGGACGCTAGTATAGATCTGATCAGATCAGATATTGATCTGTTCAGATACTATACCACTAAGGGGGGTGTATGCTTCATGCGTGGGTGTTAGCGTTACTGGCACTAACCTGACGCTGCCTGGGGTGTGACGCAGACCCTCTCCTAATTGATATCACCCGCCGGGCGATCAGGGGGTTAAACCTTTATTGGGTTATATACGGCGGGTGCCCTGACACTATAAAAAGCAAACTAACTAACCAGCATCACCCGTAACACTTATATGATGATCACTGGTGAAAGGGTTAACTAGGGGCAATTAGGGGGTTAAACCTTTATTAGATAATATATGGGGGTACCTGACGCTATAAAAACCTGCGGCGAACCTAAAAAAAAATACTGGCTACCGATCTGCATCACCGACGCTAAGACAGCGATCAGAAAAATTATCGCTTAGTGACAGTGGTGATAGGGGGTGAAAGGGTTACCTGGGGGGCGATCAAGGGGGTTAAACCTTTATTAGGTAATATATTGGGGTACCTGACGCTATAAAAACCTGCGGCGAACCTAAAAAAATTTACTGGCTACCGATCTGCATCACCGACGCTAAGACAGCGATCAGAAAAATTATCGCTTAGTGACAGTGGTGATAGGGGGTGAAAGGGTTACCTGGGGGGCGATCAAGGGGGTTAAACCTTTATTAGGTAATATATGGGGGTACCCGACGCTATAAAAACCTGCGGCGAACCTAAAAAAAATTACTGGCTACCGATCAGCATCACCGACGCTAAGACATCGATCAGAAAAATGATCGCTTAGTGACGGCGGTGCTAGGGGGTGAAAGGGTTACCTGGGGGGTGATCAAGGGGGTTAAACCTTTATTAGGTAATATATGGGGGTACCCGACGCTATAAAAACCTGCGGCGAACCTAAAAAAAATTACTGGCTACCGATCAGTATCGCCGACGCTAAAATATCGATCAGAAAAATTATCGCTTAGTGACAGTGGTGATAGGGGGTGAAAGGGTTACCTGGGGGGCGATCAAGGGGGTTAAACCTTTATTAGGTAATATATGGGGGTACCCGACGCTATAAAAACCTGCGGCGAACCTAAAAAAAATTACTGGCTACCGATCAGCATCACCGACGCTAAGACATCAATCAGAAAAATGATTGCTTAGCGACGGCGGTGCTGGGGGGTGAAAGGGTTATCTGGGGGGTGATCAGGGGGTTAAACCTTTATTAGGGGGGGGGTTAGGGGGCTACACTGGACCTAAAACTGAATGTACTGACACTTTTACAGTCACAAATGGCACTGATTGCAGTGATCACTAAATAAATGGTCACTGCAATCAGTGACACTGTGACTGGGGGCTGGGGGTGATCTGGGGGGTGATCTGGGGGTGTCTGGGGGGGCCTGGGGGGGCGATTTATGTGCCTATGTGTCCTGGTGTCAGTGTAGTGTTGTGTGCACTAACCTGCATCTTCTCCTGTACGGCGCTCGGTATATGTGAGCGCCGCAGGAGAGATGACATCACTTCCTCCAGCCTGTGTAAACAGTACACAGGCAGGGGAAGCTCTCATTCGCCGGGAGCGATCGAGAGGGGGTGGCCGGAATCGAACGGCCATCCCCTCATGCCGGATCGCTCCCGAAGGTAAAACGACCGCTCACTGTAAAGAAGGGGGGTCCGATCGGACCCCCCAACTATACAAAGGCAATCACGTACATATACGTGATTCTGCCTGTCGGTGCCATTCTGCCGACTTATATTTACAGTGGGCGGTCGTTAAGTGGTTAAAGATGTTATATTTTGTGGAACTACAAGCAACAGCAAAACCATAGAAAGCAAAGATGTCTGTATATAGTCTCTATGATGTTTAATCTAGATCTTAATACTAAAGCTGACGTGACGAGGAATGCAGGAGACAATGATGTCTATATACAGTGTCTTATAAGACTGTGCTGTTGCCCACTCACCACACTGGAACAGTAGATGATGATGGTGATTATGATGGTTATAAGGATGATGATGATGATCTCTCAGGAATGTAGCTCAAGCGATGACTTTCGGCCTCCACCGCACCGCACCACGGTTCTCCCCTATCTGATACCACTGCAGGATGGAAGGAATCGGAGCGGCCTCCAGGCTGCTGCCGAACAACTAAAGGAAGCTGTCCGCAGGTGTCCCTCCAGATATCCGCTGGATGATTCTGCAAAGCAGGCCATGACTAAGCTGCAGCTCACACCACAACAGATTCCCTGCATACAGATCCACGCCGGGTCCCACGAGAGCGCGTCAGGCCTCAATCCCTCCCTCTTATAGTCTCTCCCAGCGGTCTGCTCTTCCCCATCGGCCAGCTGGAAGTTGTAGTTCCACATGACTCAGCCAGAGAGCAAATCCCATCCGTAGAGATGACATGTCCCAAGATGCTTTGCTCCTGCTTGTCTCTGATTAAGAAGGTAACAGGTCAGCATCAACTCAACAGAGGGAGATACGGCTCCCTCTGCAACAATGTCTCCAAATTGCAGGAATAAGTAGATATCCAGTTCCTGGCTACACCTGAATCCTATTTCAAGGGTTCTTATGATGTAAAAAGGTTGGAAAAGGCTGTTGTAGAGGAAACTAGGCTAAGGCTGTACTCACCTATTGCCTGGACAACAGAGAAATCTTGATATAAAAAGAACAACATTTTTGGGACTTTAAATTGAAGCGTGCAGCCAGGAAAATAGCATTGCATGGTACTATAATGCTGTCTGGTGGTTGAGCCCTCTGTAGTGCCATATAGTAAAAGCATAGACATGTAGTAACCATCATAGTAAAGTAAAAACTTTTATTCCATGACATGATACATAGTAATAAATTAACAGAATAGCATAATGACACACTGATAGCATATTGGCCTAGAGCCACAGTAATGACATAATGATGACAAACCAGACTAGTTGCAACGTATTCCCACAGTAAGTAATATATAGGTATATTCCAGTGAACTAACTGTTTAGTTGGATCCCTTTTTCGTTTACATATCTGATTTATGTCTGACATTGCCAACGCTAGTCAGTGTTTTGGATGTAAGGGCAGTTTGCCCATTTTCAATATGGTGATATGTGTAGCGGAGATGCCGAGAGTTCAGATCCAGTCGGACTCCGTTAATGTCACTGATATGTTACAATGATTTATACTGAATAGGTTCACTCATAGTGAGTGGATATCCCGGCCGTGATCTTTTGTATCTATATGTCGGAGTAGGATCCGAGAGTGAGATCAAAGGTAAAAGGTTATTAATGTAAGGGCAGTTTGCCCATTTTCAAGATGGCGACACCCGCAGCTGGGATGCTGGGAACTCTGTTCTGGGCGGACCCAGCTATCGCTCACAGCACATAAAATGGTGGTGGATCAGCACGCCGCCCATGCCCCTGGATGACGACAGGTTTGTCGAAACGACGTAGGGAGGAGCGGCGTGCTGACTTCACCACAATACGAATCCCGGAAGCAACGGGTAGTGAGAGCCGGCCGGCCTTATACACAACCACTGCTGTTTTTTATTCAACATGCTGTAAGTGCATCTTTTTATTTTAATAAACGTTTTATAATATTGGATTACGCTATGGGGCTTTCTTTTTCACCCTAAATGTGATTCGTGGAGATATCTGGGGACTACAGACTGAAGCCTAGAGGAATATAAGTACAGAGAGAGCCAATTAGAGACCCTGGCGGGGATAATAGCCATCTACTCAGACTGATCTCTCTCAGGGATCAGGATTTCTGGTAAGCAGCCTGAGAAAGATAAGGTGGTGGATTCCTTTCTGTCGTATCAGCACTTCTTCCATGGTGTTTCAGTTTTGAAGTCACAAATTCAATTTTGAAGAGATTGAACCCTTTTTCACTTTATTCTTTTTTCTGGGGACTTTATGCCATTTATGAACTGCTATTGAATTCTCTTGTGTGTAATACCAAGGAATAGAGTGTAACATCATTTATTACCCAGAGGCTCAAAGAATATCATTCATTGTTTAATTTACATGTTACATTGTTCAGTCACGTCACCTTTAAGGTGATATCACATTGTGATTTCACACTAAATAATTTTCGGTTATTTTTATTCACAATTTTTACGTAGTTGCGCAGCTTTAGTTCCTTATAATGTAGTCATGGTATCTTGAATAAAAAGAACAGCAGGGAAGGCATCTATTAGCTCAACGCGTTTCGTAGCTGTAGCGCTACTCTTCAGGAGCAGATGCAGAAGTATTGTCTAAAGATGTTTAAAAGTAGATATGATGAGTGATCATGTAAAAATTGAATAAAGACTATAGAAAAATAAAAATAGTAAAAATAGGTCACTCATACTTGCAAGTCAAATCAGAGTCTGGACATGGACTGAGGGAACTGGAGGTAGGCTGGAATGTCAGTCCGCCCCGGAACCTGAGGCGGCTAACCCCAAAAGCATCAAGATGGAAAAACCAACCAGGGGAAGAACATTCCAAGGGTAGTTGCCCCATGGATTATGTACACTTCTACGCCATTATTTGGACCTAACCTTTCACATATGTGATCCAGGTATGACATTGTTACACATTTCACTTTTTATCACCACTGTGTTTTCTTACTCTATTCCACTCCATGTAGTTTTTGGGGGGTTGTTCTTTCCCCCCCTCCCCCTTTGTTTCACCTAGGGTATTTTTGGTCCACTTTTTGGTTTTCACTTTTATTATTATTTTAATATTAATACAACATTACTTATTTAGCTACCACTGCACCTATTATATTAATGGATGAAATGCTAAAAAAAATTAACCCATAAATAATCACTATGCCATGCACCATCTACTATATTATAATTCCTATATTGATCCCTACATTTATTTACTATTAATACTATTATATTATAATTTTTTCAGATGGTATGCACCCTTATGTCCTTCTCACAACCCAAGGGGCAACTACCCTCGGAATGTTCTTCCCCTGGTTGGTTTTTCCATCTTGATGCTTTTGGGGTTAGCCGCCTCAGGTTCTGGGGCGGACTGACATTCCAGCCTACCTCCAGTTCCCTCAGTCCATGTCCAGACTCTGATTTGACTTGCAAGTATGAGTGACCTATTTTTACTATTTTTATTTTTCTATAGTCTTTATTACATTTTTACATGATCACTCATCATATCTACTTTTAAACATCTTTAGACAATATCTCTGCATCTTCTCCTGAAGAGTAGCGCTACAGCTTTGAAACGCGTCGAGCTAATAGATGCCTTCCCTGCTGTTCTTTTTATTCAAGATACCATGACTACAGTTCACTGGAATATACCTATATATTACTTACTGTGGGAATACGTTGCAGCTAGTCTGGTGTGTCATCATTATGTCATTACTGTGGCTCTAGGCCAATATGCTATCAGTGTGTCATTATGCTATTCTGTTAATTTATTACTATGTATCATGTCATGGAATAAAAGTTTTTTTACTTTACTATGATGGTTACTACATGTCTATGCATTTACTATATGGCACTACAGATGGCTCCACCACCAGACAGCATTATAGTACCATGCAATGCTATTTTCCTGGCTGCACGCTTCAATTCAAAGTCCCAAAAATGTTGTTATTTTTATATCAACCTATCGGGGATGGGGGTACATCTAGCTGGCCTCTGTCAAGGTCACCTGTGGCCAGGTGACAGATGCACACCGTAGGGGGACAGGAGTGCACCGCAAGGTAGTGAACACTATGGCTGACTGCTGCGGATAGGAAACTGGGTGGTTGTGGAAAGCGGGACCAGAGGAGCACAACCGGGATCCTAACGGAAGCTACAGCCAAGATTCCCCAGGGCGCGGAGTCTAAGACCCAGCAGGTCTTCTCCAGGGCCTCTAGTGGTGAGGATGTTATGCTGCAGGCTGGGACCAGGTCGCGGCCCCTGGAGTTTCCTAGCTCACGCCCCGTAGGATAAGGGGAAAAGAGGGGAAGCAGCAGCACAAGATATGAGAGAACCGAATAACAAGCTGAAGGTCAGGGGCCACAAGCAGACAAGGATAACGAAAGAACGAGCCGAAGGTCAAGGGTCACGAGCAGACAGGGATAGTCGGGGACAAGCCAATAACGTAACAGAGAGACAGACGTAGCACACGGCAGGCAGGAACCCAAACACACAATGCCTAACAAACACGTTGATCAGCAAAGCAGGCTTGCAGCGCACAGGTTAATATAGTGTTCTGTGATAGGGCCTGGGGTGGAGTCAGGCTGGGAGGAGATTATAAAGGAAGCCAGGTGAAAGGGTTCTGGCCTCTAAGATGAACACATGGGAAGGAAGGTAAGCTGACAGACAAACACTACTGCATATCCATGACAGTACCCTCCCTCTTATGGGCCCTCCCCCGCCTGGGCCCAGGCTTAAAGGGGAATCTCAGATGAAACCTCCTCAACAGATGAGGTGCAACGACGTCAGATGCAGCGATCCAAGACGCCTCCTCAGGACCAAAACCTCTCCAATGCACAAGGTACTGAAGAATACCTCTGCAGAGCCGAGAATCCAGAACTTGTCTAACCTCGTACTTTAGATTATCCTCAGAGACCAGAACCGAGGTAGGGAGATGACAAGAAGATCTATTGAAGACCAAAGGCTCTCTAGGCATAAGCAAGGGCATGAGAGGATCAACAGAAATCTGAGGAGGGTCCCCTAGACCCTTAAAGATGAACTGGTCATCTAGCACAGGACCATCAAACTGGGCAGATGTCAGTGGAACCCTGAAGTCAGGTTGGTTAGAGGGTGACATGTCACAGGAGTCAAGCTGAATAGCTGAAAGACAAGCAGAATGTCCTGAACAAGAAAAAGTAGGCGGCTCACTGGGCATGGGCTGGACTGGCATAACTAGTACAGAGGCCGAGTGAATAGAGTCAGGTGTAGCGACTACCTGAATCGCATCGCAAGACGTAGCGACTGCAGGACTTGTAGACAAGCTAGCCTGGCTGTGCGTCCAAGGGCGATTAGGGACAGAGAAATGTAAATGGTTATGCGACCTGGAATGAATGACCGGCTCAGGTTCACAGGGGGCAACCTTGGGTAGGCAGGACGAGGAACAGGAGGAACCCCAAGCCAGGATCTGTCCAGTAGTCCAGTCCACATGAGGAGAATGGAGCTGTAACCATGGGAGACCCAAAATTATAGGCGTTGAGGCCTTGGGTAAGATAAGGAAGGATATCCACTCCTGGTGGAGTGTCCCTACCGACATCTTAACAGGGAGGGTCTGGAAGCGGATAGGTCCCCCTGGGAGAACAGTACCATCAATCGCCAAGACCACCAATGGCGTGGTGAGGGGCAAAAGAGTAAGTCTCATGGACGACGCGATTTCCCAGTCCATGAAATTACCAGCGGCTCCGGAATCCAGATATGCTGAGACCGAATGAGAAGAAGCACCAACATGAAGGAACACAGAAAGCAGAAGACGAGAAGGGGAAGGTGATATTTCTGGGTCCAATACTCCACTTTCCAGATGAAGTGGACCCAAACGTTTTTCTGGACAAAGAGAGCAAGTGTCACGAAAATGACCTTTGCCCCCACAGTAGAGACACAGGCCTAGAGTTCTGCGCCTAGCACGTTCCTCTAGGGATAGCCTGGTCCTGCCCAGCTGCATGGGTTCCTCAGCTGGCAGGAGATGCTCCACGGGTCGAGGAGAGGGGAGCTCAGGCTGACTAAGGACCAAGGAGTGCTGGCGCCGCTTTTCTAGGGTCCTTTCCTGAAAGCGAATATCGATCTGGTTACACAAGGAGATAACTCCGTCCAGATCAGTGGGGATGGTTCTTCCTGCTAATTCATCCTTCACTCTATCAGACAGGCCATGCAAAAAGGTTGTGACTAAGGCCTCATTGTTCCAGCTCAACTCAGCCGACAGTATGCGGAAATTAAGGGCGTACTGTCCCACTGAAGCAGACTCTTGGCGGAGACGTAGAAGGGCGCTGGCCGCTGAAGAGACACGAGCCGGTTCTTCAAAGATATTCCGAAAAAGTTTCAAGAAGCCAGACAGGCTAGAAACCACTGGATCATTCAGTTCCCACAGAGGGGCTGCCCAGGCTAAAGCTTCATCGGAGAGGAGGGAAATGATATAGGCTACCTTTGCCCTATCAGACAGAAAGTTTTGAGGCTGAAGCTCAAAATGAATCGTGCATTGGCTAAGGAACCCTCTGCAGGCCTTGGAGTCCCCAGAGAAACGGAACGGAGCTGGCAGTGTTAGTGAGTGTGTGGCTGCGACTGGTGCGATAGGTACCACCGCTGGTTGTACTTGAGGTTGCGGATTCGGGGTTCCCAAGGAGGCCTGAAGCTGCTCGAATCGAGAAGCCAGATCCTGGAGGAATCGCATCACCTGAGTCTGATTCGATTCCTGGGTTTCAAGTCTGTGGACTATGCCCCGCAATGGATCATCCGCGGGGATCGGGATGTCAGCCGGGTCCATGGCTGATCAAACTGTCAAGGTCACCTGTGGCCAGGTGACAGATGCACACCGTAGGGGGACAGGAGTGCACCGCAAGGTAGTGAACACTATGGCTGACTGCTGCGGATAGGAAACTGGGTGGTTGTGGAAAGCGGGACCAGAGGAGCACAACCGGGATCCTAACGGAAGCTACAGCCAAGATTCCCCAGGGCGCGGAGTCTAAGACCCAGCAGGTCTTCTCCAGGGCCTCTAGTGGTGAGGATGTTATGCTGCAGGCTGGGACCAGGTCGCGGCCCCTGGAGTTTTCTAGCTCACGCCCCGTAGGATAAGGGGAAAAGAGGGGAAGCAGCAGCACAAGATATGAGAGAACCGAATAACAAGCTGAAGGTCAGGGGCCACAAGCAGACAAGGATAACGAAAGAACGAGCCGAAGGTCAAGGGTCACGAGCAGACAGGGATAGTCGGGGACAAGCCAATAACGTAACAGAGAGACAGACGTAGCACACGGCAGGCAGGAACCCAAACACACAATGCCTAACAAACACGTTGATCAGCAAAGCAGGCTTGCAGTGCACAGGTTAATATAGTGTTCTGTGATAGGGCCTGGGGTGGAGTCAGGCTGGGAGGAGATTATAAAGGAAGCCAGGTGAAAGGGTTCTGGCCTCTAAGATGAACACATGGGAAGGAAGGTAAGCTGACAGACAAACACTACTGCATATCCATGACAGCCTCACCTAAAGTCCCAACCTCTTAGTTTCAATTCAACAGAGAAATCTTGTCTGAGGCGCCTTCCGGTCACGTCACTTCCGGGTCCCAGCTTCCGGTTCCATCTCCAGCGGCAGTGGAATGCACACCGATTCCCAGCATGAGCAGGGCACATTGCAGCGTCCATCAGACCCATACGCTTTACTTCCCAGTGCCGGGACACAGGCACATATGAATGTAAACAGGCATTTTTTATGACTATTCATGTTTTAATAAATTAAGCAATATTACGCTATTGGATCCTCCTTGTCTTTTCTTATCTCATGTACCAGCTGTGGTGGAGAGGAGAGCACAGTTTGGAAAGTCTATCATTCTACATCAGGATGCAAGATTGTAGCACAAGTATTTTTTGACCTGCTTTTTAGCTAATGAGGTCATGGCTGTCTGGTGAGCAGATCATTTTACATAAGCATGTTGGGTGTCTGTGGCTGTCTATAAGCGGTGGAGAATATCAACACCTATTTATTGCACCAACCACTTTTTATTTTGGAATATTCACTGAAGAATATGAACTATTTGCACTTATAATTAATCACAGAGATTTACTATATATATGTTGTATATTTAGTAATTATTAGGATTTGGTCACAGTGATCATAGCAATTCACTATATATATGTTGTATATTTATCATTTATTATAGCATTTGTTCACCCATTAAATCCATTCAGGTTTTCATTTAAATAGTAGTCACAGCGCCCCCTATCATCAACTTATAGAGAAATCTTGGTGCCAGTGTTGTGGTGACAAAGGAATTGGGGACACTGCCATGGTGACAATCTGCTGAGTATATCCCTTGATGTCACTGTAGGTTGTGTTGCTCCAGAAGGGGTCAGATCTGAGAAGAAGGGCAGGTGAAACAAGTATACTCCTGCAGCAAGTCTGTAATTTATAATGCATCTTTAAAGCACACAAGAGGAAGGCCTGAGACTCCCATGTGCTCTAAGCAGTTGGTCAGGGGAGATCACTCGGATCTGTACACGCCTACTGAACATTCGAATTAAATAGGATGTAGCTTCAAATAGTGACAAAATTCTCCAGTGGGAATGAGAAATTGTGAACCTCTTTACATGATATATAGAATTTGTTAAAAGTTTAAACTGTTACAATGCACCTCTATGAATAAGCAGAGCTTATAGTGTTTACGGATACAACCAGCCTGAGATAGGTAACCAACATGACCATATCTTATGAAACCAGGACGGACTACCCCTATGCTGATATATTAAACGCTCATAACTTAATATTACACCCATATTGACTAGCCACATGTTTGATGTAGGAGGGGACTGTGAAATCCAATGCTGCAAAATAGGCTTATGGCCTTGGAATAGAGCCCTGGATACTGCCTCTCCAACATATACATTCTGTACTACATCATCAAGAATGCCCAATGTGCATGGTTTAGGGTCAAGAGGTATAGACAATTGAAAAGCGCTGTTAATAGTGTGTATTACACTAGTCCAGTTCCAGTGTAACTTCGGGCAGCTGCTCAAAAGATGTATAAGGTCCCCATAGTCCCTACTACACCTTGCACACAATGGTTCAGGACGTGGCCCAAGAGTAAACAGCTTAAGGGACAGTCTTTGGGTTACATTCAAAGAGCAACTACGGACAGATTCCAAGGCCTCAGTCCAGTGGTCTCCATAGATTGCACCTACATCCTTCTCCCATTTTTCCATAGCCGTATTAAGTATTCCACCAGCAGCATCACATAAAATCTAGAAATTAACTCTTTAGTGGAGATAGAGTGCTGCATCAAGGTTAAAAGAGGGATTGGGGATAATGTACAAGAGGCCAAAGAGGGCCGAGCCTTAATAGCATGCTACATTTGGAGATAAGAGAAATGCATGGCAGATGGCAAGCCACACCGGTATTGCATGTGATCAAATGTGATCAGCCTACAGCCCCGTACACATGGTCGGACTTCCATCGGACTTTTCCGTGGTTTTTTGTCCGAACAGAGTTGGTCGGGAGCACCCATAGCATACACACGCTCGGACTTTTCTGCAAACTTTCCCAAAACTTTTTGCATCACGTGGTTTTTCTGCTCTTTTCTGCTCTTTACTGCCACCCTTTGGTCAACTTCTGCTATTGTTGGTTGATTTTAACATTAGTTGTTTTGTCCATCGGACAAAAGTCCGATGGTTTTCTGTACACACGGTCGGACTTTGCTCCATCGGACTTTTGTTGGGCAAAAGTTTGTCCGTTTGCAGACCCAACTTTTGTCCGATGAAAACAAGAAAAAAAGCAAAAAAAGTTTGTCCGATGGAGCGTACACACGGTCGGATTGTTGGTCCAACTTGCTCAAAATGAAGTTTGTTGGCCAAAAGTCCGACCGTGTGTACGGGGCTTACCACTTACAAAAATGTGGTGGAGATGAGTTATGCCCAGCACCCCTGGGGCACTGGTTCAGACCCTGTACTACAGATAACGTTTAACTGCCCTATTAGATCGATCAGTGGGCTTGAATCACAATATTAAAACATACGTAAACCCAAGAATTGAGCCTCGTACACACGGGCGGGAATCCTGTTGAAAAAAAAACGGCGGTTTCCTCGATGGGATTCCTGGCAAGCTTGTCTTGCCAAGCCCTGTGTACACAGGCGCAATTCAAAAGAACCACCGTTCTTTTGAATGGCAAGAACACGGTGACGTCATCGACTACGATGAGCCTGCGCTCGTCACATTCGATGCCGTGGCCGCCATCTTGCTACACCCTACACTACCCTTGTATTCTACTGCGCATGCATCGAAGTCTTTTCGAGCATGCGCGGGTTTACCATGGACAGGTAAGCATACACACTCACGGTTTTCTCGTCGGGAAACAGGCCGACGAGAAAATAGAGAGCAGGTTCTCTATTTTTCTCGTCGAGATTCCCGCAGTTTTCCCGACGAGAAACCATACACACGACCGGTTTTCTCGGCAAAAAGCTCTCCCAGCTGTTTTGTTGCCGAGAAAACCGGTCGTGTGTACGGGGATTAAGAGTGCAATATATTGCAGTGCTCTAGTACTTGGATGTTGTGGCTGCATTTGTTTTACTTGAAGGTGTTTAAAATTATTTTCAACTATTAATTCTGCCAGTAACAGACTTTCGGTCATAGGGTGACTCCCCCCTTTTCTTCTCATGTCTAAAACATAGGGGGCAAGTGTTCTGTAATTGACAGGAAAGAACTTGGAGGGCTGATAACATTAAGATTCCAAGTGCTCAAAATGTTACAAGGGCCCTGGATTGCTAGAAGGATCAACAGGTTTTTTTTCTGTATTAAGAATTATCTAAGAACTGGTATGCAGCAATATATTGCATCTTTGTTTTTAGGTTTTAAATATACTTAAGTAAAAAAAAAAAAAAAATAGATCGTGATAATAATTTGCATATAGACTACAGTGAACAAGCAGTAAAAATCGCTAAATATAAACGTGTCTAATTTTTTTCAGTTTCCTCTCCTTGGGGGAGCTAACAATGCAAATTAGTAGCTTTCAGACTCTCAACACCTTGACATTTAAGAGGGCAGTCTAGCTTTTGTTAAATTTGGCATTCTTGGTATTTCAGGTGGCACACTAAAAGGCTTATCTGTCAGTTCAAGGCTTGTGTAAAGGGAGTATATATATATCTCTTCAACTTTTTTTTTTCTTTATAGATAGTCATGTAAAAGAAATCAACGTGATGTAAATAGCTTTATAAGTATGTGTGAATGTTGCACCTAGTGCATTACCAAATTAGGTTTTTACTCAATGTAAAAGCAGATAAAAATCAATACTCACAAAGTTGCAATAGGCCACACAATGTCATGCAGTGCCGACAACAAATGTTGTAAGCATCAAAGGGGTGTACAGCTGACGTGTTTTGGGGGGGCGCACCCCCTTCCTCTGAGCTTGGCTGCTCTGGACATCACAAGAACAGCTATTTATATATGAACATCAAAACCAAAATCAACAAAGTCCACTCCCCCAGAGGGGGCAGGAAAGGGGGGGGGGTTCCAGAGAAAAGAGAGAGGGTTGAGGAGGCGGAGAACAAAATAATAAAAAAAAAATATATATGTAGCGGCCTCACCCCATCTCTTTTGTCTAGGGGTATCACACACGACAGGGTGAGATGCGCTACGGCCCATGTCCTCCCCATAGCTGTGGGTGAGGTGAAGGCCAGTACCAGATATTTCCTCGGGCCTGTGTGCTTCTGTCAAGGATTAAGTCCTGCTGTGCCAACACTTCCCTTTGCTCCCATTAACCAGAGTTCCACACACCGATCACAGTCCAACTCTTGTTTTATTGCATAACTCACAATAAACAGTGCTTCAGTAGCCAACTGGTTGGGACTTGATAACAGTTTGATACAGGGAAATGAGCAGGTCGAGGCACTATCCTGATTGTCAGCTAAACCACTGTGATCTCACCAGCGGTTACTATAGCCTTGGCTAGAGAGAACTTAGAACTTGAGAGTCTCTACCAGCGACTCAAGAGAACATAGATAGGAGTACCTTCGCTGCGTTGTGGCCCCTGTCAGTGGAAGATGTCCCTCCAAGAGAGTTACCAGAGGCCCATCCGTCACTGGGTTTATGCTGCTCCAGACTCTCCGAATGGGTAACCTCCCCGGCCTCCTCACCTCAGACACGGGCCCCATCCACTTCAGGGACCCTCGGACTTCTCCACCCTCGCGGGACCCAGTCGAAGTCACTGGGCCCCAGGCCTCCTAGTTTAGTACCTCACCCCAGGCTGAAGGTGCCTGGGATGGACTCCAACTCCATTCCGGTCAGGCCTAGGGCGCCTGAGCCGGAATCCAGACCCGCCCACACCCAGGCCT
This sequence comes from Rana muscosa, assembly GCA_029206835.1. Lineage (NCBI taxonomy): Eukaryota > Metazoa > Chordata > Amphibia > Anura > Ranidae > Rana > Rana muscosa. The sequence goes on along the minus strand of CM055120.1, from coordinate 96,804,768 downwards.
AAGGTGCCTGGGCGTGTGATGAAGGACCTCCAAAAGAGCAAGACATTGTGACCAGGGCGTCTCCCCCTTTTATCTCCTCCAATGACGCCACGGCAGGTTCCCCGCCCTCGCCGTACCATCTCCGAGAAGGGACAAAAAGGACAGTGCTGTTGGCGGCAAATCTACCTCGAGCCTGCGGGCACCTGCCACCCACAGACCAAGGAGATTATTAGACCGCCCAATCCTCCACGAATACAAATGGTCCAATTACTCCCATACTTTACACACCTGGACCTCACTACCACCCAGGTGTACCCCACCTAAATTTAGAGACCCCGCTACATACTCCCCCCTGTGATTTGACGCTGGTACCCAGCGTCTGGTGCAAACCCATGTCTCCCATGGAGTGGTGACATAAGCCTGACCCCAGAGGATATCCCTAAAAATGTGAACCTTAACCGTGCCAAGACCTGCTCAAAGGAAGGGGAACATAAAACAATAAAACTTCTTTTTTTTTTTTTAAAACCCTCTAAGCATGTACACATATACAATCCCTCCCTTTACTGTCTAAGAACCACCCCATACTCAGTAGTCTTGACAGACGAATCTCCTGCAGAAGGGAGAAAAAAAAACAACACACAAGAAAAGCCACATCCTGACATTCTGTGTTAATTTGGAATGAATGGGTCTATCAGTCGAGAGACCCATTCGCTCCAACGAGTAAAGTGATGCAAATGTACAAACAACAGCCGTTGCGCAACACCGCCACCTGGTGACGATGCCACGGTGATGACACTTGGTGAAATCTTCAGTCTTCCTGCGTCCCTACTCTGATTCTACCCCCAGAGTCTCTGTCTTTAAATTGTGAAAGAAGAGAGAACAAACAAACAGCTCTCATTCCTCCAAAGAGTAGAAAAAAAACAAAAACCCAAATAAAAAACTAGGGTACAGTTCGATGCTCCGGCAAGAACACTTCCAGAAAGTTGCTACAGAAAAAAAACACAAGTGAGTCTCTTCTCACAAGTAAAACTTCGGTTTAGGCAAGAACAAGGGCTTCAGATGTTTATCGAAAACCTCAATTGAATAGTCAGCGTCCTCTCCATCTTTCCTACAGATGCGCACCTTGTCTGCGTGGTTATGGCGACCCCACATCCAGTCTGCTCGGCAGTCTCTAAACTTTTTCGACACAGGTGGTGAACAAGACAAGTATCGCCGGGCATGAGGCACTTTAAGTTTCTCCCAAACGAACTCATCGTACCACCGCTGTCGCAGAACTTCAACCTCAAACAGTAAGTCCCTGGGCAAATAAGGATATTCCCATCCGTACTCGTGAGCGACCCTCTGAGAAAAGAGTCGTTGCAATCGGGCCAAGGGAGGCATTGTGGCCCGCTCACCTTCTCCTGGTTGAACAATGGCCTCTGGGTGCCGAGGTACTTTCACTACCTCTGATGGCTTTTCTCTCGGTGCCCGTAGTGATGCTTGCGGTTTCCCCGCCAACAAAACGGGTGATGCTGTGGACTGTGGAAGAGCAACTGGAGGACTAGGCTTCCTCGTAGACTCCGGAGCTTCCGCCCGGGGCGTGCTATCTCCTATGGACATAGGCAAATCTTGGGGTGCACGTAGCATAGGTAATGGGCGTTTGTCCCAGCCCTTCTGGTGAAACAGTTCATCGGTCTCACCGTCATCTCCACAGTCCGACAGTGACTCTAGGTCGGAGGTGTCATACATCTCCGCGGGAAGGTAGTCTCTAGTAGACATGGAACTACCCTCCCTAGCGGGCTCCACCGACTGTGGACCCCCAACACCTCCAACCACCACCACAGTCCCAGCCCCTAGCTCACCTTGACCTTTTGTAGAACTGGGATGTCCAGGACTCTTCCAACCGGATCCATCCAGGCCAGGCAAGCGACGGGGTGAAGCTCTTCCACGACCATAGGAGGCCTGCACCAGGCCGACTTTCCTCTTCGGAGGTGGGAGCAGAGAATCTGTGGTAACCGAAGCAGCATCCTCGGATTTTTCTTTCTCAGTCTCTGATTTGGCAGTCACATCGCCCCGGTCAGTGCGTACGGGAACCTCCGCAAAGGCCTGGATCTCCCCTTCCAGAGTAGCGGTACCTGTGAGGCTGTTGAGGCGAAGGGCCCGGGGCCTTACTGTGGATGGCTCCACCTCGAACAAGAACTCTTTGCATGCCTCACAACGCCCGAATGGCTTCAGGTGGACCACCAGTCCCGAACATCCGGGACAGATCACGCCGAGGGCCTCCGTGTCTCTGCAGGTGTACAGAGCCAACTGTCCTCGGGGCCTGAGTCTTATCCCCGTGTCTGTAAGGGGAGCAGCAAAGGTAGTCATCTTCGTGGGGTAGGGAACCGGAATCCACGGGGAGCTGGAGGCCATCCCGACTGTCTGCTGCTCCATCACGCACTGACCACGCGCCGAAGTCTCCACGTGAGTTCCTCCACATGGCCAGACTCCTCCCACGACTTGCACGTTTTCGCGGGCTTCCATCAAACTCCGCCCACGAACTGTGCAGTCACGGGGTGCCTCATGGCGCAGTGCAGTAAAAGCCCCCACATGTAGTACGTCACACGGCTGGACTTCTCCCTCTTCTCGCTCCTCCGCATGGGCCTTTCCCGTCTTAGGGTCATTTCCACGACTTTGAGCAGGGATGCACTTTGGCCAATCACATGGCCGACCTGCTCGGAACGCCTCCGGGCAGAAAAGTCCAGACACAGCCATTCTTACTTCCAAAGTCAAAACACACATCATCCCGGACGAGCCCCCACATGTAGCGGCCTCACCCCATCTCTTTTGTCTAGGGGTATCACACACGACAGGGTGAGATGCACTACGGCCCATGTCCTCCCCATAGCTGTGGGTGAGGTGAAGGCCAGTACCAGATATTTCCTCGGGCCTGTGTGCTTCTGTCAAGGATTAAGTCCTGCTGTGCCAACACTTCCCTTTGCTCCCATTAACCAGAGTTCCACACACCGATCACAGTCCAACTCTTGTTTTATTGCATAACTCACAATAAACAGTGCTTCAGTAGCCAACTGGTTGGGACTTGATAACAGTTTGATACAGGGAAATGAGCAGGTCGAGGCACTATCCTGATTGTCAGCTAAACCACTGTGATCTCACCAGCGGTTACTATAGCCTTGGCTAGAGAGAACTTAGAACTTGAGAGTCTCTACCAGCGACTCAAGAGAACGTAGATAGGAGTACCTTCGCTGCGTTGTGGCCCCTGTCAGGGGAAGATGTCCCTCCAAGAGAGTTACCAGAGGCCCATCCGTCACTGGGTTGATGCTGCTCCAGACTCTCCGAATGGGTAACCTCCCCGGCCTCCTCACCTCAGACACGGGCCCCATCCACTTCAGGGACCCTCGGACTTCTCCACCCTCGCGGGACCCAGTCGAAGTCACTGGGCCCCAGGCCTCCTGGTTTAGTACCTCACCCCAGGCTGAAGGTGCCTGGGATGGACTCCAACTCCATTCCGGTCAGGCCTAGGGCGCCTGAGCCGGAATCCAGACCCGCCCACACCCAGGCCTAAGGTGCCTGGGCGTGTGATGAAGGACCTCCAAAAGAGCAAGACCTCGTGACCAGGGCGTCTCCCCCTTTTATCCCCTCCAATGACGCCACGGCAGGTTCCCCGCCCTCGCCGTACCATCTCCGAGAAGGGACAAAAAGGACAGCACTGTTGACGGCAAATCTACCTCGAGCCTGCGGGCACCTGCCACCCACAGGCCAAGGAGATTATTACACCGCCCAATCCTCCACGAATACAAATGGTCCAATTACTCCCATACTTTACACACCTGGACCTCACTACCACCCAGGTGTACCCCACCTAAATTTAGAGACCCCGCTACATATATGTATGTGTATATATATATATATATATATATATATATATAGTATCTCACAAAAGTGAGTACACCCCTCACATTTTTGTAAATATTTTATTAGATATTTTCATGTGGCAACACTGAAGAAATGACACTTTGCTACAATGTAAAGTAGTAAGTGTACAGCTTGTATAACAGTGTAAATTTGCTGTCCCCTCAAAATAACTCAACGTACAGCCATTATTGTCTAAACCTCTGGCTACAAAAGAGTACACCCCAACATGATAATGACCCCAATTACACCTCCAAGACAACCACTACCTTGCTAAAGAAGCTGAGGGTAAAAGGTGATGGACTGGCCAAGCATGTCTCCAGACCTAAACCCTATTGAGCATCTGTGGGGCATCCTCAAACGGATGGTGGTGGAGCGCAAGGTCTCTAACATCCACCAGCTCCGTGATGTCATCATGGAGGAGTGGAAGAGGACTCCAGTGGCAACCTGTGAAGCTCTGGTGAACTCCATGCCTAAGAGGGTTAAAGCAGTGCTGGAAAATAATTGTGGCCACACAAAATATTGACACTTTAGGCCCAATTTGGACATTTTCACTTAGGGGTGTACTCACTTTCTTTCTCGTACATCACGGGACACAGAGCGGCATAGTCATTACTATGTGGGTTATATAGATACCTTCAGGTGCTGGCACTGGCAACTTCCAAAACCGGAAGTACCCCCCCCTATATAAGCCCCTCCCATCCGGGAGTACCTCAGTTTTTTGCCAGTGTCTAAGGTGTTGGCCAAGAAGTAACATGTGTTTTTCACTGAGCTTGCGTACAGGTTCTTTTGGGCCTCAGTAAGCTATTCCGGATCCGACCAAAAAAGCTTCATAGCTAAACGGTCGGTACCCGGGCCTTGCAAAGAGAAGAGCAAGGTTTTGCCTGTAATGCCTCTCTTAGGAGGGCTGGACCCTGGGATCCAGAGCTCTGGTCATACCCACGACCAAGATGTTTTCTGTGCAGGGTGCTATACAGGTCCAGGGGAGTGGAATCCTTGGGAACCCGGTCCCTGAAGGTTTAATTACAATGCCTGCCGTGATAGGTGAAGTTTGGGCTTCTGTGGACCAAACAGAGTCCTGCGGCGAGGAAAAGGTAAGTGGGGGCCCTCAGGAACTTGGTTCTATTGGGGGACCCCCAAGCCTATTTTGTCTTTCTGCCTGTTACCTAAGGTATTCCCGCTAATATTCTGTGTATGCCTGTTACTACTGAGAAAATGTAAAAATTTTAATAGTAGGCAAGAAAAAAAAAAATGTGTAAGACCGCGGTACCTGTGGTAGACACTAGAGGCTGCTATGGTTCTTTTTTCTTGTAATTTGGATTTTTTTCTTCCAAAATCAAATCCAGGCAGTTGGTAAGTTCTCTGCTGGGAAGCTGTCTCCTCTGCCCTGTTGCTGCGCTCATCCATCCCCGGGCCCTGCGGCAGGGACCCTGGCTCCCATCTAGCTCCTTATTTTTTTTTCCAAAAAAGGCGCCGAAGGCGCACGTGCCCGCGCGCGTGCGCGAGCACGCGCCTCTAATATATAGAGGCGATCTGGAAAAAAGGGCGGAGCGGGTGGATGACGCTCGGTGTGCGCCGCGGCGCTACTGCGCATGTGCGGGCATCCAGCGTGTTTTAAAGCACAATCACAGCTGGCTATTGAAGTGCACAGACAGAGCTAGCAACAGTAAAAAGGCACACAGAGGCGGTTGATGCAGGCATCCCCTAGAAAGGCACTTTAGTAGACACCAACTGTTATATAGCAGCAATTGTGCTAGACTATTCTCAGTAAAAGTGGTGTTTTTACGGCTGGAATACCTCAGCTTTAGGCTTAGGAATATGCCGTCCAGAAGCTCCGGAACTGAATCTTCCAGGAAGCGAAGGGGGTCTCATCGGGCTCTGAGGATCTTGGGCATGCTTCTGCTGCACCAGTCTCCCTTGAAAATTCAGAGGTAAGTGACCGTAGAGACCCCGCAGGGGTACTTGGTACTGTGGCTGTCCTCAGTTGACCTGCTCCTGTGTATGTAACAGAGGAGGTTTTTTCCTCAGCTCTGGGAGGATTAGAGAGAGATTGTCAACATTGATCGCTGCCTCCCTGTCAGGGAAAGCACGCCCGATCTCCGTCTCCTCCTTCAGAGTGCCTGTTAGCAGAGCAACAGTCCCATACAGGGATCGACCTGCCTGAAGGGGATCAGGATGAGGTTGATTCTGTTATAGAGGAATCAACAGTGGAGGAACCTTTCTCAGCATCTCAAGCTGAAAGATTATGGGTTCAGTCTCTGACTAACATGGTCCGATCAGCATTTAAAATGCACCTTGCTGAACCATCAACCACTACTGTATCCTCGTTGGGGTCGCTAGAAGACACCAGACTGTCTGTTCTTTTCCACTTCACCCTTTACTGGAAGGGCTCATTTACCAGGATTGGGAACATCCTGAGAAAATATTTATTCCCCCCAAGAGATTTCCGGTGGTCTATCCCATGGAGGATAAGTTCATCAAAAAATGGAAGGTCCCTACAGTGGACGCAGCCATCTCTTGTGTGTATAAATCACTGACATGTCCAGTGGATAGTGTCCAAATGTTCAAGAACCCAATAGATAAAAAATTGGAGTCCTTATGAAAATCTGCTTCTTTCTACAGCAAGCTTGGTGACACAACCAGCAGTGGGGTCTGCTAAGCAGTGAAGGATCAGTTGAAACAGGTCTTAAGGGACTTGCCAGATCAGCAGGCCCTTGCCCTAACTGATCTACCTAGAGCCTTAAGCTTTGCGGTTGACGCCATAAAGGATTCAATCCATCAGGCCTCCCGCCTTACGCTGTCTGTAGTACATATGCGTAGGCTTCTATGGCTCAAAAACTGGTCTGCTGAAGCTCCCTGTAAAAAAATGGCTGGTTAGCGTCCCATTTTCATGGTGAACGCGTATTCAGGGAAGACCTGGACAAATATATCCAGAAAATTTCCAGCGATAAAAATACACTCTTGCCGGTTAAAAACAGAGTTAGAGGTCCCTCTTTTAAGAGGCCTGCTTCTCCAGTCCCTGGGGCATCGGCTGTGAAACAGTTCCGACGGCCTCCTCGGTCAATTCCCGGGGGTAAAAATCAGGGACAATCGCAGGGTAATGAGAAACCATGGGTCAGGAGAGGTACAAAACCTCCCCCAAAGTTAAATTCATTGAAGGGTTGCCCCCACTCAGTCGGGTGGGGGGAAGACTCCAGTTGTTCGCAGAGACCTGGCGGGACACGATCAGAACAGATAGGTGCTCTTCGCAGTAAGTCTGGGATACAGATTGGAGTTAAAAGACTCTCCTCCTTCCCGTTTTTTGAGGTCAAACGTGCCAAGGGATCCCCGGAAGAGAGAGTCCCTCCTGTTGGCACTAGAACAACTATTGTTCCAAGGAGTAATTATGGAGGTTCCCCTGGAAGAATGGGGGTTCGGGTTTTACTCAAACCTCTTTACAGTCCCGAAGCAAACGGGGACGTGAGGCCCATATTAATTCTAAAAAGGGCTAAACAAATTCCTGTATATCAGGACTTTCCGATGGAGTCGATCCGATCGGTGGCCACTGCCCTACAAGGGGAGGAATGGTTAGCCGCGATCGACATCAAAGATGCTTATTTGCACATTCCCATCTTTCCAGTCCACCAAAAATTTCTACGCTTTGCAGTAGAAGGGTGCCATTTTCAGTTCAGAGCTTTACCCTTCGGTCTGGCCACAGCACCACGAGTGTTTACAAAAATTCTGGCCCTTTATTGGCCAATCTAAGAACACAAGGTGTAATGATAATGGCATATCTAGATGACTTGTTGCTGATAGACCACTCAGTGAAAAAAACTAGACGTGGTCGTTCACAAGACAATCAAGTATCTGGAATCTCACGGTTGGATTATCAACCGAGACAAGTCAGCCCTAAAAACCAGTCAAAAGTCTGGAATACTTGGGGCTAAGGTTGGATTCAGGCCAGAGAAAAATATTCTTGCCTCGAGGAAAGGTGTTGTCTTTGAAAGATTTGATCCACTTAGTGGGTACAAAAAGACAGCCGTCCATACGCCTGTGCATGAGGCTGCTGGGAAAAATGGTGGCATCATTCGAAGCAGTACCCTACGGTCAATTCCATTCAAGGAATTTGCAAAGGGCCATACTGTCAGCCTGGAACAAAAAAGTTCAGGCCCTAGACTTACAATGTCCTTGTCCCCTTCCGTTCGCAAGAGCCTCCGTTGGTGGTTGGTTCTCCAGAATCTGGAAAAAGGGAAATCCTTCAGTCCGATTTCTTGGAAGGTGGTCACTACAGATGCCAGCCTTATAGGCTGGGGAGCAGTACTGGAGCAATGGTCTCTCCAGGGCAGATGGTCGGATGCAGAAAAGGCCCTGCCCATCAATCTCTTAGAGATACGAGCAGCCCGGTATGCCCTAGTAGCATGGACATCCAAACTCCAAGGGTCCCCTGTCAGAATTCAATCAGACAATGCCACAGCAGTGGCATATATCAATCATCAGGGTGGCACCAGGAGTCGTGCAGCCCAGAGGGAAGTAAATTACATCCTGAAATGGGCAGAAAGATATGTCCCAGCCATATCTGCGGTATTCATTCCAGGAGTGGAGAATCGGAAGGCGGACTTTCTAAGTCGCCAGCAATTATGCCCAGGGGAATGGTCCCTTCACCCCGAGGTTTTCTGGACAATATGTCAGCGGTGGGGAACACCGGATGTAGATCTGCTAGCATCCAGATTCAACGCAAAGGTGGACAGATTTGTCTCTCGGACAAGGGATCCCCTAGCTTGCGGCTCGGATGCCCTAGTGTTCCCTTGGGATCAGTTCAAGCTGATATATGCATTCCCACCGCCACAATTGTTACCTCGATTACTCCGCAGAATCAGGGTAGAAAAGAAACCAGTGATTCTGGTGGCTCCAGCGTGGCCCCGAAGAGCGTGGTACGCGGAGATTGTAAAATGTCAGTGGGGAGTCCTTGGACTCTCCCACGTCGTCCGGACCTGCTTTCGCAAGGACCGATATACCACCCTTCCTTACCAGCCCTAGGTTTGACGGCCTGGCTATTGAAGCCCACATTCTAAAAAAGAGAGGGCTCTCTAATCCTGTGGTATCTACCATGATCAATGCCAGGAAGCCGGTATCCAGGCAGATCTACTATAGAATCTGGAAGGCGTACATCGCGTGGTGTGAGGCCAAGAAATGGCATCCACGTAAGTACGTAATAGGTAGGATTCTGGACTTCCTACAGTGGGCTGTAGATAGGAAGCTTGCCTTGAGTACTATCAAGGGTCAGATTTCGGCCTTGTCAATATTTTTTCAAAGGCCCTTGGCTTCGCATTCACTAGCAAAGCCTTTATACAAGGAGTGATGCGTATCAGTCCTCCGGTTAATATTCCCATATGTCCATGGGATCTAAACCTGGTTCTGTCGGTTCTACAGAAACAACCATTTGAACCATTACAGATATTTCCTTGGTTCTTCTCACCAGGAAATTGATCTTTCTAGTAGCCATTCGTTCGGCTAAAAGAGTGTCGGAATTAGCAGCTATGTCCTGTAAGGAGCCATATCTGGTTATCCATAAGGACAGAGTAGTGTTACGTCCTCATCCAGCCTTTCTTCCTAAGGTGGTATCGAGGTTTCATTTGAACCAAGATGTGGTTCTTCCTTCTTTTTTTCCCCAAACCTAGTTCGGTAGAGGAAAAGTTATTGCATTCTTTGGATGTAGTAAGAGCAGTTAAAGCTTATTTAAAAGCCACTGCTCAGATTCGTAGAACGGATACTTTGTTTGTTCTGCCGGAAGGCCCCAGAAAGGGTCAGGCAGCGTCAAAATCTACTTCAGCCAAGTGGATTCGACAGGTCATAATGCAAGCCTATGGCTTGAGAAGGAGACCGCCTCCGTTCAAAGTTAGGGCGCACTCCACGAGAGCAGTTGGGACTTCATGGGCAGTGCATCACCAGGCCTCCCTGGCTCAAATCTGTAAGGCCGCAACATGGTCTTCAGTACACACGTTTGCTAGGTTCTACCAGGTGGACGTTAGAAGTCAGGAGGATGTCGCCTTTGGGCGCAGTGTGTTGCAGGCCGCAAAAGATCCTCATGTCTGATAGCGCTCAGCTTATGTATGGTGTATCCCCCCCTCATTGGGCATTGCTTTAGGACATCCCACATAGTAATGACTATGCCGCTCTGTGTCCCGTGATGTACGAGAAAGAAAATAGGATTTTTATAACAGCTTACCTGTAAAATCCTTTTCTTGGAGTACATCACGGGACACAGAGCTCCCACCCCTCTTTGGGGACACTTATTGCTTTGCTACAAAACTGAGGTACTCCCGGATGGGAGGGGCTTATATAGGGGAGGGTACTTCCGGTTTTGGAAGTTGCCAGTGCCAGCACCTGAAGGTATCTATATAACCCACATAGTAATGACTATGCCGCTCTGTGTCCCGTGATGTACTCCAAGAAAAGGATTTTACAGGTAAGCTGTTATAAAAATCCTATTTTTGTTGCCAGCGATTTAGACATTAATGGCTGTGTGTTGAGTTATTTTGAGGGGACAGCAAATTTACACTGTTATAAAAGCTGTACACTTACTACTTTACATTGTAGCAAAGTGTAACTTCTTCAGTGTTGTCACATGAAAAGATATAATAAAATAATACTTACAAAAATGTGAGGGGTGTACTCACTTTTTTGAGATACTGTATAACGGCACAACACATTGTTTACACTTGTTTACACTTGTGCAGGTCGGGACCTGATTGGTGGAATGCTGCAGAGATGGTTGTTCTTCTGGAAGGCTCTCCTTTCTCCACAGAGAAATGCTGGAGCTCTATCAAAGTGACCATCGGGTTCTTGGTCATCTCCCTGACTAAGGCCCTTCTCCCCCAATCGCTCAGTTTGCCCTGGGTAGCCCGCTCTAGGAAGAGTCCTGGTGGTTCCAAACTTCTTCCATTTACAGATGATGGAGGCCACTGTGCTCATTGCGACCTTCAATGCTGCATACATTTTCTGTACCCTTCCTCAGATCTGTTTCTTGATACAATCCTGTTTCGGAGGTCAACAGACAATTCCTTGGACTTCATGGCTTGGTTTGTGCTCTGAATAGCGCTGGTAACTGTGGGACCTTATATAGACAGGTGTGAGCCTTCCCAAATCATGCCCATTCAACTAAATTTACCACAGGTTGACTCAAATCAAGTTATAGAAACATCTTAAGGATGATCAGTGGAAACAGGATGTACCTGAGCTCAATTTTGAGTGTCATGACAAAGACTGAATACTTATGTACATGTGATTTTTTTCGTTTTTTTTTTTTTATAAATTTGCAAAGATTTCAAACAAAGTTTGTTTCATATTGTCATTATAAAGTCATTGGTAGAATTTTGAGGAAAATTATGAATTTAATCCATTTTGGAATAAGACTCAAGCCTCGTACACACGACCGAGTTTCTCGTCGTCAAAAACACGTCGTTTTTTTCGACGAGATTCTTGTTAACCTTGTCGATTTTCTCGTCAAGCTTTCCATGCGTACACACTGACATTTCCCAATTTCCTTGTTCTCCGCGGTCACGTCCAGCACGTACGACGGCACTATAAAGGGGAAGATCTTTTTTCTTGGCGCCACCCCTTGGGCTGCTTTTGCTGATTTCGTGTTACCGCGTGTGAAGTAAAAGTTTGGGAAGAGACGATTCGCGCTTTTCAGTCTTCGTACTTTTCAGATCGTTTTCTGCGGTTCAGTTTGTGCTTGTGGGTTCGTATCTTGACTTTCAGGGCGTCTAGGCAGGTTGTATCTGTTTTACAGTGCGTTCTTGCCTGTTCGTTTCTGTTTTTCAGTTCGTTATTCATAGGCCTTGCTGTTCTAAAGTGCGTTCTGTTCTGTACGTTCTGATAAGACGACCGTTTCCTAGCCATGTCGCCTGGACGTTCTCGTCGTCGTGTTCGTGCTGTGCGTGCGCTTGGTGTTGGTCTGCTTGTTTTGGACCAAGACCAGTCCATGAATGGTGTGAGGAGGAGTTCATGGACCAAGAATTGGTTGCTCCAGCGGGACCAATTCTGCCACATGCCTCTGCTGCGGGAGATAGTCGAGAATAATCCTGAGGACTACAGGAATTTTCTGCGGATGTCTGACCCCGTTTTTCAGGAACTGTTGGCTTTGGTGTCCCCCTATATTACCAGGAAGGACACCGTTATGCGGGAAGCCATCAGTGCTGAGCAGAGGCTCATCGCCACGTTACGTTATCTGGCGACAGGGAGAAGTCTTCAGGACAGGCATCTCCCCCCAGGCTCTGGGCCTCATAATCCCAGACACCTGTTCTGCTATTATACAAGTCCTGCAGGAGGACTATATTAGGGTAAGTTTTCTCCATTAACATCTGTGACAGCAGGAAGGTAAAGTCACCTGGTTGCATCCAGGGGGGTAGATATATTTCGCCCAGATTCAGGCTTTACGCCGACTTATACAACTAGGTGGAGAGTTGTATAAGGCTAGTGGGCTCATGGATGACTCATACCTCTAGGGAGAGTGTGGGGCGTCGTACAGACAGGGAGTTGATGAGGCCAGCTGAAGCTTGTCAGCTCATTTAGGCCTCTATAAAAACTCCCAGATTCATTAGGTGTTTGCTCATGCCTGGAACCAGACCTGTGTGGACTGTCTAGGGAGAGTGAACCCCTGTGCGGTGAGACAAAGCCTGTGTGGCTATTTGCTTGGACATTTAAAACCAGGGACTTAGGGACTAGGACAGCACTAGGCTGATCCCAGTTGTTAGTTAGGAAACCTGTATGTTTAGTCAGAGGTCAAGTTGACCAGGATTTATTTTGTTTATGTTTCTTTTGCTTTGCTGTGTTTTGTCACTGTAAATAGAAAATAAACCGCACCTTTTTGATTTTGAAAACCACAACCTCCGTTTGCTGGGCCTGTTTTTGTGTGGGGAGCCCATCCCGGGGGTCACACACACCCGCTGCCGAGCTAACCCCCTCACACATCACATTTTATGTATTACATGTATGCTAATGTATTGTATTTCTTTCATCCTTCCCTAATTACCATGATTGTAATATGCTGAGAATGTCCCCTTTGTCCTCATGCATGCTTGATGCTTTAGATTGCCCCTTTTTTCTCCTCCATGCATATTTTCCTTCACTAACCTTTCCAGCAGGGGCGCCTGTTGCTCCAAATGTTTGGGGGTTCAAACCCCAATTTAGGAAATAAACTTCCTCCTTTTTTGCTCTGGTGCCTATTAAACGCCCCCAGTTGTCCCCTCCAATGCAGCCATTTTGTTCCCTCTAATGCAGCCATTTTGTCCCCTCCAATGCAGCCATTTTGTTCCCTCCAATGCAGCCATTTTGTTCCCTCCAATGTAGCCAGTTCCCCCCCAGCCCTGCACTTACCTTCTTGTGGTCAGCGCCATCCTTCTTCTGTCCTTGATGTCTTCTCCTTCCCTTGATGTTGCATCAGCCAATCATGTTACCATTAAACAGACTTGGTCAACATGATTGGCAGAGCAGCCTGTCAGTGTTTTGGCCAGGGGCCGAAGAGTCGTTAAAAATGCCTTTGGCATAATGGCCAGCCGGTTCTGCCTTTTTAGGACTTCAATACACTTGGCGGACTACAAAATAAACTATGTAGTATTATGCTGCTGTGTGCTACACAATTTTCTTTGCCGCAAATCTAATTCCTATATGGCCTCAGTTTTGCCTGAGGCTGGACTTTCCCCTGATAATCCCCTGCCGGGCCTGGAATCTGCCCGTGCTGGCTTTCCCCCCCAAAATGCCCGTGAGGTTCGGGCCAAATACATGGACTATTTCACGGGTAGGGGGGCAATTCCTATGCCAGGCTATGTCTAAAGATTCCTGTCTAACGATCCAAATAAAAATCTTGATTAAACTTCTAACTTTTGTTGGTTTCCTGTCTCCTAGTTTGTCTTAGTGCATTTGTAGTGCCAAGTGTATTTTCCTTTACTAAATACCAACCATTTCACTATGTAACCTTTAAAAATGTACCAAATAAGGTTAGAGCATATTAGAAAAAGAAGCTACACGTTGTTTGTGTTCAAATATTTTACTATGTGCAAATTCACACACCTTTTTTTTTTTTAGTTTACATTTTTTGTTTGCCTGGCCACAAACCGGCAATTGTTTTCTTATGAAAATACAAAAACAACAGTTGCATTCCAAAAATTACAAAATTGGATATCTCGGAGCAATCTGAGACATTCACTTACACAAACTATATGTCTCTATGTGCCCGTCCTAATATGGGGTCCTGCCACCCCTTGCCCAGCCAAAAATTGAATATGCACACAATTGGGATTATTTTCCTATAGGGATTTTAGACTCCTGATCCCTATTGTCAACATGTGCTATCTGCCATCAGGGGTGATCAATGGACGTGTTTTGGGGGTGCAACCCCTTCCTCAGTTCACCTACTTTAGATACGAGGAAGGGGTTGCACCCCCAAAAGACATACATGGATATCCCCTGATGGCAGATAGCACATGTTGACACACTGTGTGCAGATTAAATTTTTGGCTGGTTTGATTGTCAAAAAGTTTTTTAAAAGTTGAAGAAGAAACATGAAAAAAAGGGGGTTGGGATGCCTTATTGAATTCTCCCCAAAACATCGAGAATGTCTTTAAATGTTTGATCCATCACATGAATTCTTTCTTTAATTTTGTCCAGTTCCGTGCTACATTCCATCACTTGCTGGATGAGGCGAAGGGCACTGTCAGCAGAGAAACCTGTACTATCCTTCACCCCAACATTCACATCCCCTAAAAACAAAATAAAAAGGTATTATAACTCTGCAGGCCTACCTCTCTTACCTGAAGCTGTGGTGACAGATACTGACCTGTTGTGGTGACCAGTTCCACAACGTCATCCACCTCTCCTTCCTGCACTTCTCCTTCCTCCACCTCAACTTCCTCCACATCTTTAGGTTGTGGGTCTTTTGGAGTTTGGGGTTGTTGTGAAGCTGTGGGGTTCCTGTGCTCCCTGGAGTGTCCTCCTCCCAGTCTTCTCTCCCCTATGAGAATCAAACAAAAGGTAGAGTTATCACACAGAAATTCTCTATGTAAAAAAAAAAAACAGGCTAAATTGCTTGGAAGTGGGGTACAAGTCTGTGTTTGGGCGGAAGTTAAAGATGAATGCATTATTTCTGACCAAGAATATGCTTAGTATTCACCTTTGTCTGTCATTTTTTAGACATGTAGGCAACACAAAAATTCACTGATGCACTTGTGTGGGACACCCAAAAAAGGCGGGTCTGGTGGCCCACACTATAGTGCTCCAAAGTACAGATGTGGAAGCAGCTGCTGAGTGTCCTCTCCTTTACACAGTTTACAGTTTGCATTTCATTCTCTTTACATACACATCATCTAGCCTAAAACTTTGTGCCCCAAATTTCCAAAAAAATGGCAGATGTCTAATTACTTTTGTGGCTGTAAAATAAGCCAAAACAGCGGATAGTGGCCGAACGAAGTGTCTGTAATGTAACGAACGATTACTGTGGCCAACCAAGTTCAAAATATTACATTTTGGAAGGGAGTCCAATAAGAAAAAAAAACGAAACCAGCAACATGTCAGTTTAGAAAAGGATTAATAGCATAAAAGTGTACATTTTACTTACTTTTTGCGAGCATTCTCTTAATGCTCCTTAACTGCTCTGGCTCCCTCAGTTTGAGGTCTGACCACCTCTTTCTGAGCTGCTCATTTGAGCGTTTCACCCCGAAATTCGTCTTCAGACTCTTCACGACTTTAGTGAGGATTTTGACCTTCCTTCTATTTGGTTTGCTATACGGCCCATGCTTTGCGTCATAATCAGACTTGAGCAAGATGTCCACCATCTCCGCCATCTCGGCAAAATACATATTCGATGCCTTGAATCTCCTCCTTGATCGTGACGTTTCCTCGGTCTCCGGGCTTGTCTCCTCCTCGTTAGTTGCGGAATTATCAGACACCTGCTGTAACTCCGCCATATCTGTCTGCGCGCCGAAAGAGAAGGGGCGGGGAAAAGATGTTAGTTAGAACGTAATGGGCGGGCGACGTGTGCGGAGCGACGTGTTCGTATTTTGACGCATGCGTTGTGTGTATATAGCAAACACACATGTGACTATAGTACGTTCGGTGTGCGGAGAGAGGAGTTCAAGTGACGGACGTGCGAACGAAGGTATGTGATTTTGAGACTGTGCCAAATTGTTGGCCTATACTGTCTTGAGAATGTTGTAGGATATATATATGGTGACTACGATGTTAAGGAGGTTAGACTGTTTGCCTCACATTAGTTATATATTATTTATTTAACTTGCAGATACAATATGAATGTCTTTATTAGCGACAAAGAGTTCCTGGCGGAATTTATTGACCGGGTAAGGGAGCTGCCGGCTCTGTGGGAGACGAAAAACCCCATCCACAAAAAAAGAGGGGTGAGAAAAGCAGCACTGGAGAAGCTGCTCCCATTTGTGCAGACCAAGGTGCCCACAGCCACAGCAAAACAAGTGGACACTAAAATTGGGAGCTTGAGAGGCACCTACAGGACTGAACGCTCTAAGGTCCTGGCTTCTCAGAGGTCAGGAGCAGCAGCAGATGATGTTTATGTCCCGATTTTGTGGTACTACAGCAGGATGTCCTTCCTGGATGACCACATTGAGGCAAGGCCATCACTCTCCACTCTTCCCCCAGACTTCCCTGCAGCCAACCTGAGCCTTCTCTGGAGCAAGAGGAGGCAGCCATCCTGGATGATCCTGATTTGGCCATCTGGAGCCAGGTATAGTATTAAATGAAATTGCATTGTGATAAAATTAATGTTTGCCAAATATGTCAAGATGAGAAACATACAATATTTTGGCTTCCACAAGTGAAATCAAGATCTCGAGACATTAGTCTGCACTTAATTGGGTGCTAAATAGTCAATCTGATGTAGGTGTAAATTAGAAAAAATTATTTCTGGATTTACATTCTAATTGCTTCAATCATGTTTATAAAGTTTGCTGCAAAGGTTAAACCAACATATTAAACTATGTCCCTTTTTCATACACAGGATGAAATCAGCCAGGAGGAGGGTCTGGAAACTGTCAGGCAGGAGGAGGAAGGGCCCAGTGGCAGCCAGGAGGAGGCAGGGCCCAGTGGCAGCCAGGAGGTGTCAGGGCCCAGTGGCAGCCAGGAGGTGGCAGGGCCCAGTGGCAGCCAGGAGGTGGCAGGGCAAAGGAGAAGCACCAGATCCCAGGTGCCTCCCATCCGGCTTCCCAAAAGAGGCAGGAGGGACAGGACCACCAGTGAGGCAGCAATGGCCCTTATTAAAGAGGCCCATGCCACCCTCAAAGAGCCCACATCCCCTGAAGAGGCCATTGCCGGCCTAGTGGAGGCAAAGTTCAAGGTGATGAGCATGGAGCAACGCCTCCTATGCGAGCCCCTGCTCATCACCTTGCTCAACAAGGGGGTGATGGGAAAAATTACCCCCATTTGTGAGGTGGCACAACTGTCCCAACCTCAACCTCCTCCTCCACCTCCACATTCTTCTTCTGCCCCACCCCCTTCTCCTCCACCTCCACCTTGTTCTTCCGCCCCACCCCCTTCTCCTCCACCTCCACCTTGTTCTTCTGCGCCACCCCCTTCTCCTCCACCTCCTCCTCCTCCTGACAGGAGTATCCCTCCAGTGGCCCAGCCTCCAGCCAAACGAAGAAGGAAGGCTGCAGGGAAGGCTTCAGGAAAGGTTGCAGGGAAGGTTGCCAGGAAGACGAGGAAGTGATGGCCTTGCTTCATTGTGGTCGGACAGAAGGCAGCCTGTTGTAGTACCACACACTTGGGACATATATATCACCTGCTGCTGTTCCTGACCTCTGGGAGGCCAGCATCAGATTGTGTTCAGAAATGTTGGCCTTCTCAAGCTCCCAATTTTAGTGTCCACACAGGGTTGCTGTGTGCTCTGGGGTCCCTGGGATGCACAAATGGCAGCAGCTTCTCCAGCGCTGCCTTCTCTTTATTTTAGTTCAAACATGAATAAATGTTATTTTTGTTTAAGTTCATACTTGACTATGTGTATTTGTAAAAATGTAAAATCTAGCTTTGGAGTAAGCAGATACATTTGACTGACAAAAAAAGGGACAGATACCAACCCCCCAAAAAAATAACGAAATCGTATTTCCCAAAAAAGGGTGTAAAATTTAAATAATATATATTAAAAGATTCAATGGGAGATCACTACCAAAACATTGCGAAATTACAATTAACATCAGTTTGAAAAATATCAAAGCTTTAAATATTCCTAAAAACTTGCACGATATAATACACATAAATCTTCTTAAGAGCAGCATGAAAAAGGTTAAAAAAAGATAGTCATAACTCTGTGTGAATATCAGCAGCAAAAGAAGTTCTTTCGTTTTGATTAATGTAACATTCTAACGAAGATTTCCATGCCCAACATTTAAACGATGCAAAAATTTGGAGCGTGACGAATGTGCTATCTCCATTACGAAGGCTTGTTTTACCAGAAGATGCGCTCCCGTCTCATAGTTGCTTGTGAGCATGCGCGCTTTTGGAAGATTCGTAAAAGCATACACACGAACCATTTTCTCGTCACAAAACAGGCCGACGAGAAACACGACGAGGAAATCTGGAATCCTGACGAGAAAATAGAGAGCAGGTTCTCTATTTTCTCGTCGAGATTCACGGCAATTTTCTCGTCGTAAAACCATACACACGAACGGTTTTCTCGACAAAATGCTCACGCGGCACTTTTCTTGCCGGTTTTGGACGAGAAACTCGGTCGTGTGTACAAGGCTTAACATAACAAAATGGGGAAAAAGTGAAGCGCTGTGAATACTTTTCGGATGCACTGTACTGCTTTTATGACACTTTCTTGAAGTGCGGCCTCGTACACACGGCCGAGATTCTCGTCGAAAAAAACATGTCGTTTTTTTCAACGAGATTCTTGGACAAGAAAATTGTCCCGGCCGAGTGTACACACGCTCGATTCAAAGAACCCGCGGTTCTTTGAATGGAGCGTACGCGGTGACGTCATCGACTACGACGAGCATGCGCTCGTCACATTCGATGCCGTCGCCGCCATCTTGGTATACCCTATCTATGCCTAGGAAGCTACCGCGCATGCGTCGAATTCATTTCAAACATGCGCGGGCTTCCGGGAGGACAGGTAAGTGTACACACACTCACTTTTCTCGTCGAGAAACAGGCTGAAGAGAATCTCGACGAGAAAATAGAGAGCAGGTTCTCTATTTTCTCGTCGAGGTTACTTGTCGGTTTTCTCGACGAGAAACCATACACACGAACAAATTTCTCTGCAAGACATCTCTGCCCGCAAGTTTCTTGCTGGTTCTTGCCGAGAAACTCGGTCGTGTGTACGAGGCCTGAATTGTGTGGTTAACAAGCTTTAGCCATTGAGACTGTCTTTCTTGAAGTAGAACTCCATAGAAGTCCTACATAACATTGAAATAGGGTTGAGGATTCACTTCTCTGATTATTTAGCTGTGTATAAGTTTAGTAAACTGGCTATTTTCAACAAATACTTTATGGTTAGCCTCATACATTGGAAAATATAACTTCAGATGCTGTTTGCAAATAATAATAAACCAATATATTAATTTGTCTATAAAAAAGTAAAAATATTTTCTAGTTATGAACATAATAAGTTAATTTATAGCAACAACATATTTACACTCCCTTTTAAGTGCTAAAACAATGCAGAATGTTAGCCAGATCTGGTATTGGTAGTCATCCAGAAATGCTTTTCTCGTTGCCTCTTTTCCAAGCACGCATCAAGCTAATTAATGCTCCTCCTCCATGATCTTCCCATTCATTTGAAGACATTTACCGACAAACCTTTGCCTGTTTGAAAAAGACAAATGTCGTGAAATGCAGGAGGGTTGTTACTGAACTTTATCCAAATCTAATTTTTTGCATTGATTCTCCTAAGAAGCATTACTAGACCAATTTGCAAACAAATATATCACCAAAATAACTGTATTTTTCTTTAGGTAAGCGTTTGAAGACACCAGATGGCCCAGTTATAGCAAGTGATGTTGATCCTGTAACTTCTAATACCTCGTACACACGACCGGTTTTCCCGGCAGAAAAACTGCCATGACAGCTTTTGGCCGGGAAAACCATCTGTGTGTATGCTCCATCGCAGTTTTCCAGACGAGAAAACTGCGGGAAAAAAAGAGAACTTGTTCTCTTTTTGCCCGCTGGGATTCCCGGCGGTGTTTTTCCAGTCATGAAAACCGTTTTGTGTATGCTTTCCCGAGGGGAAAAAAAACGCGCATGCTCGTAAACAATTTGACGCATGCGCGGAAGCATAGAATGTAATTTTGTCAGCTCGTCGTAGTCTTTGACATCACAGAGTTTATGGCAGTCAAAAGTTCAGCGGCCTTTTGTGTGCCCGTGTGTATGCAAGGCAGGCTTGAGAGGAATCCTGTTGGGAAAAGCGTAGTTTTTTTTCCTGCCGGGAAAACCGGTCGTGTGTACGAGGTATGAGTGCTATAGTTAACAAGACAGTGATACCAATCTTTCTGGAGTCTGATCTTTCTCTAATTTTATTATGGGTAAACCGAACACATCTCTTCAAAGAATGTGGATCAGATGAATGGAGTTGTTGGGTAGAAGATCACAGCTGGCCCCTGTGGTTTTTACTGAGGAAGACCTTTCACTGATTTCAGTCATGCCAGTATATGATAATTTTTCTCAACCAGGGTTCGGCTAGAGGTTGCTCAGGGTTTCTTAAGCTGTGCATGATTGACCTCCCATCTGATGATGCCTCCATAGTTCCAGAGCCAGTGCCACTTGGAAGAGCCAGTAGCATGACACTGATCTTTTAAGCTGACTGTAAAGCCCCGTACACACGACCGGTTTTAACGGCAAGAAAACTGCTGGGAGAGCTTTTTGCCGAGAAAACCGGTCGTGTGTATGGTTTCTCGTCGGGAAAACTGCCGGGAATCTCGACGAGAATAATAGAGAACCTGCTCTCTATTTTCTCATCGGGATTCTTGTCAGCCTGTTTCCCGATGAGAAAACCGTGAGTGTGTATGCTTACCTGTCCATGGTAAACCTGTGCATGCTCAAAAAGACTTTGACGCATGCGCGATAGCATTCAAGGGTAGTGTAGGGTGTAGCAAGATGGTGGCGACGGCATCGAATGTGACGAGCGCAGGCTCGTCATAGTCGATGACGTCACCGCGTTCTTGCCATTGAAAAGAACGGTGGTTCTTTTGAATGGCGCATGTGTACACAGGGCTTGGCAAGACAAGCTTGCCAGGAATCCAGTCGAGAAAACCAATGTTTTTTTTCGACGGGATTCCTGCCCAAGTGTACGAGGCTTAAGAGTGGCATTCTGATAACCTCTATAATGGGGTATTCTTCCCATTATCCACCAACGAAAATAGGATTTTTGTACTCACCGTAAAATCCGTTTCTCTGACGTCCATTGACCGACGCAGCTCTCATACTGATTACATGTGGGTATATGTCCCTGCTTGCAGGAGAAGACCTAGGCAGAATGTTAGAGGTTAAAACATTCTAGAACAAGCCAGAGCTGAACAGCCCCGCCCAGGGGGGCGGTCCCTCCGGACTTTACCCTCCCACCTGCAGCTAACAGCCTCAGTTCGTAACAAAGCAGTACAAACTTAAAAGGAAGGGTGGGTGCTGCGTCGGTCCATGGACGTCAGAGAAACGGATTTTACGGTGAGGACAAAAATCCTATTTTCTCTTATCGTCCATGGACCGACGCAGCTCTCATACTGATTACATGTGGGACGTCCCAAAGCAGTATAAGAAAGGGGTGGGAGCAAAAAAAGTAAGGAACAAGCAAAACTTCACTCCAAACCAGCAGAGCCCCTCAACGGAGGAGTTGCAACATTAGACAGCAGCCTGCAACACTTTGCAGCCAAAGAAAGCATCCGAAGATGCAGCCACATCAATCTTGTAGAACTTTGAAAAGGTATGAACGGACGACCAGGTCGTCGCCTTGCACACTTGTGCAACTGACGCTTGATGTCGGAAAGCCCAGGAAGCACCGATTGCCCTGGTGGAATGTGCCATGACCGGAAAGGGAGGAGCCCGTCCCCTAATGGCATAGGCCTGTATAACAATCTGTCTGATCCATCTGTCTGATCTTTCAGACCAGAGACAGACACAAACAGCGAGTCAGACTTCCGAATAGGAGCGGTAGCCACCAGGTATACCCGTAAGGCACGCACTACATCCAAATTGTGAGGTGCAACCTCCCTAGGATGCGATGGTTGAGGGCACAAGAACGGAAGGACAATGTCCTCGTTAAGGTGAAAAGCCGAAACCACCTTAGGAAGAAAAGACGGTCGCGGTCGCAATACCGCCTTGTCCTTATGAAGGACCAGGTAAGGCGACTTACGTGACAGAGCCGCCAACTCAGACACCCGTCTAACAGAAGTGATGGCCACTAAAAAAATCCACCTTCTGGGACAAAGTTGAAAGAGGAATATCTCTTATATTCTCAAAAGGAGATTCCTGAAGAACCGAAAGCACCAAGTTCAGATCCCAAGGAGGGAGCGGGGGCTTGGCGGGTGGAACCACATGGCGTACTCCCTGCACAAAAGTGCTTACCAAGGAATGACCAGCTAGGGGTCTTTGAAAGAAAACGGCCAAAGCCGAAATCTGACCCTTAATAGTGCTCAAAGCCAGCCTTTGAGCAACCCCACGCTGCAAGAACCTCAGGATTCTGGGAACGGAGTACGTCCGTGGACGCCAGTCCAGTTCTTCGCACATAGCGATGTAAGCTCTCCAGGTACGGTGATAAATCTTCCTAGAAGAAGACTTCCGTGCCCTAATCTTGGTTGAAATTACCGAATCAGACAGACCTCAGTCTTTCAGCACCTGGCTCTCAATAGCCATGCCGTTAAAGCCAGAGACTGTAAAGCAGGATGAAAGATAGGACCTTGAGATAGAAGGTCCTCCCTCAAGGGCAGGCGCCAACGGACGTCCGCGATGAGACGTACCAGATCGGCGTACCAATGACGCAGAGGCCAGTCCGGGGCAATGAGGATCACCGGAATACCCTCGGCCGCTACCCTGTGCACTGCAGCGGAGGGTAGACATATATCAGGCGATACCGACCCTACGGGGTCACTAACGCGTCCGAGGCATCCGCCCAGGGGTCCTTGGACCGGGCCACAAACCTCGACACCTTGCGATTGAGTCGAGACGCCATCAGGTCCACATCCGGAGTGCCCCATCGTTGACAAAGGAGGTGAAACACTTCCGGATGCAAGGACCACTCCCCCTGGTCCAGGGACTGGCGGATCAGATAGTCCGCCTGACAGTTTTCTACGCCCGGAATGTAAACGGCCGACAGCGCCGGCACGCTTCTTTCCGCCCATCTTAGGATGTGGGCGACCTCGGATGCCGCAGCCGGGCTCCGAGTGCCCCCCTGATGGTTGACAAACTCCACGGCCGTGGCGTTGTCCGACTGGATCCTGACCGAGTGGCCCTGTAGCCTCTTTGACCAAGCGGAGAGACACAGTCTGATTGCCCGCAATTCCAGGACGTTGATTGGGAGACGAGATTCGGCTGGAGTCCAGAGCCCCTGAGCTGACAGGACTCCCCACACTCCTCCCCAGCCCGTCAGGCTGGCGACCGTTGTGATCACCGTCCAGTGGATGGGGAGGAACGACTTCCCGGCCTGAAGAGCCGGGGACCTCAGCCATCATGTCAGGGACGCCTTGACAGAGTGACTCACCTGGATCTGAAGATCCAAAGACAATGGGGACTTGTCCCAAACCGACAGAATTCCCTTCTGTAATGCCCGAGTGTGTGATTGGGCATACGGAACCGCCTCGAAGGAGGCCACCATCAGTCCCAGGACTCTCATGCAGAAGCGAATTGACGACCACTTTCGGGACGACAAAACCTGTACTGCTGACCGAAGTGTCAGTAACTTCTCTGAGGGTAGAAACACCTTTGCTGCCGAAGTGTCCAGGATCAGACCCAGATACTCCAAGCGCTGAGTCGGGGCTATAGCCGACTTCTGCGTGTTCAGAACCCATCCGAAGTCCCGGAGGGTCTGACTGACTATCGTCACATTTTCCTCCAATTCTGAGCCATTTTCTGCTCTGAGAAGGAGATCGTCTAGATAGCCCACGATAACAATTCCTCGCTGTCTCAGCAAAGCTAGAACCGGGGCCAGCACCTTGGTGAAAACCCGTGGTGCTGATGCCAGGCCGAAGGGAAGGGCCACAAACTGATAGTGGACTTTGCTTATGGCAAAGCGCAGAAACTTCTGGTGGCCTGCGCAGATTGGAATGTGCAAGTAAGCGTCCTTGATATCGAAGGACGCCAAAAAATCCCCCTGTTGGAGGGTCGCGATCACCGTGCAAATGGATTCCATCCTGTATTTTTGTACCCTCACATAGGCATTCAGGGCCTTGAGGTCCAGGATTGGCCGAACCCCGTCCTTTTTCGGGACAACAAACAGGTTTGAGTAAAACCGCTGAAACCTCTCTTGTGACGGAACCGGCACAATTACTCCACGCCCGAGCAAATCCTGTACGGCCGCCAAGAGGGCCGCCCGGCGGGCCGGAAGGAGAGGGAGGTTCGAAGGAAAAAACCTGTTTGGGGGCCCCGAGCGGAACTCTATCCTGTATCCCGAGGTGACCACCTCGCACACCCACCGGTCGGGGAGTCGGGAGGTCCACCGCACCGAGAACTTGCGAAGACGTCCCCCCACCCCAGAGTCGGGCAGGGGCAAGACTTCATGTGGTGGTGGACTTGGGAGCTTGCTTGGTAGGCTTACGCACCCAGGGACGTCTTTGTCCCCCAGCTGCACTTTTTTCAGTCTGGGTGGGCTTGCCCATGGAAACTGACTGACGAAAAAACATCTTCTTCGCCGGAAAGGAAGGGCCCGGCCTGCGGTGGGGCTCCTTTCCCTTAATAGACTGGGGAAGGAAGGTGCTCTTACCTGTGACGTTCTTAATAATGTCATCCAGGGCGGCTCCAAACAGTCTACCACCCTTAAAGGGCAAGTCAGCCAGGAGCTTTTTGTAAGCTAGGTTGGCTGACCAGCATTTCACCGAAATGGAGGCCCCTGTGATTAAAGGGGTCGCATCCACAGTGGCATCGCACACGAAGACCAAACCCTGCGCAAGCTGTTGAGCCAGGGCAATGGTTTCAGGAGGGAGATTATGCTCCTGCACCGTCTGGTGCAATATCCGTGCCCAGCCTGTGAGTGTCTGAGACACCAGTGTTGCCGCCACTATAGGGCGTAAGGCTGCCCCCAATAAGGTGAACATAGTTCTACACGCCACCTCTGACCTCCTGTCAGCGGGATCCCTAAATGTAGGAGTCCCTTCCATTGGGAGCATAGTGGCCTTATTCAAACGGGTGACCGGGGGGTCGACCACCGGGGGTTGAGCCCACTTCTTAACCAGGTCCTCTTTAAAGGGGTACCGTAAGGCTATGCGCCGTGGGACCGTCAAAGTCTTCTGCGGCTTATCCCAGACCTGGTCAATGTATGTATCAAAAAAAGGCACATATTGAAAAACCTTTTTTGAAGACACGGCTTTTAAAGGACCAAAGGTCATAGTGTCCACCTGAGGTTCCTCAGCCTCAATATTCAGCTTGAGATCATCCCTCACAGCATCAATGAGTTCACTCACAAGCACCCTGTCAGTTGGTGGTTCAAGACAGGGGTCTTACTCACAAGGAATGTCTTGACTAAACACATCAACCTCCTCAGAATTAGGGTCCTGAGCAGCAGTAGCTAGGCCCATATCTGACTCAGAGCACTCCCCATGTGGAGATTGTGTGGGGAGGGGGCGCTTTACAGCCCCTGTGCGTTCGCACACCGCTTCCAGCTTGACAAGGAATGATTCCAAGACTGCCGACAACTGGTCCATAGGGACCGCAGATGCAGGAGCACTGCTAGTTGCCTCTGGCAAGTGGGGAGAAGCAGGTGAACCAGACTCCATTTTTTGCTACCCTCTGAGACCCTATTCACTATAACAGTGAATAGTACAGTCCACCCACTGGCTGCGCTGAGGCTGAGGAAGGGATACCCGGAGGACTCACCACCCTTTAGGGACCGCTCGGTTCCGCTGTATGAGCCGCGCTGTAGCGTGGTGTGAAGCCTGAGGAGAATGAGGAAGCTGTGAGGAAGCTGTGAGCAGAAAGTATTTTGCGCCGTTCAGCAGCGCCGCTAGAGGCCGAAACGAAACTAAAAGTGCCGTGGCTACAAGAAAATGGCCGCTGGGCGCTTGTACCTGAGCCGCGGCAAAATGGCCGCCGATAGCACATTTTTTTAATTTAAAATACCGCGCCAATGGCGCACGCAAAAACACCACACAAGTCCTCCAGAACACTTTCCATCAGTAAAAACAGCATAGAGCGCCCCCCCCAGGGCAGAACGACCCCCCAAGTATCCCCACACAGCACAGCACCAGTACAGGGTGCAGAGAGCAGCATAACAGGGGGGAGACAGGGAGAACCCCCCACACACAGAAACACAGCGAGCATGTACTCACCTTCTTTCTAGGAGAGACTACTTACTCATCCCGCACGCACCTTGGAGAACACCCTCGGTGCCATTAAAGGGACTCACTGGCTTGTTTCAGACAGACCTATCACAGAGTCGTACTGCGTAGCTGTCGGCCCGGTCAACCGCGAGAGATACAGTAGGGTACTGTTCAATCTTGAGAGGACCGCGGGAGCATGAAAGCAACCCGGCCACCCCTGGAGCCATGGGGTATGTCGTGAACTGAGTCTCACGCACGCAAGGCGAGGATCAGCACGCTCGATGGTCGGACAGGGAAGACTATGAGGATACTAGTGTACCCAACCTTTTGCCCAGCCGACAGTTGATTGAAGGTCTCAAAAATAAAATAATAAAATTCCCAAAGGAATAAAATTCAAAAGTAAAATCTTCCAGGAGACTGGCTCCTGAGAGAGCCATGTCTTCTCCTTCTTATAGACAGAAAAAAACTGAGGCTGTTAGCTGCAGGTGGAAGGGTAATGTCCGGAGGGACCGCCCCCCTGGGAGGGGCTGTTCAGCTCTGGCTTGTTCTAGAATGTTTTAACCTCTAACATTCTGCCTAGGTCTTCTCCTGCGAGCAGGGACATATACCCACATGTAATCAGTATGAGAGCTGCGTCGGTCCATGGACGATAAGAGAAAGGGGTATTTTTCCTACTGATCCCAGATTATTTGGTTTTAGCAGGGGTTCCCCAAGACCTGAAACTTATGTTAAAGGTTCCCTTGGGGTAAAAGGGTTGAAAAAGTCTGCTTTATAGGGTCTGAGGTACATTTTATGTAGAAAAAAAATGCAGCCAGACAGGTAGCATTTTTATAAGTTAGCGATGGCAGTCTTGATATTCCTCTCAGCACAGTTTTTCTTTTTGTCTGGCCAGCTGTGTAAGTACAGTGATGCTGTCAGTGTCCAACTGCATAATGTTCTTCTTTAAAGTCAATTTGGAGTATATGTATTTGATTTCTCTTGGCATTCAGCCTCCGACTTTGGCTAAGTACTCCCTGGTCTTTTTAAATGTGCTTGAGGTCAGGTCTACATTATAAAGGAACACTGATTGCTATATTAAGCATAGCAACTACATGTGTTTATACACTACGATGTTTGGATACTGAAGGCGGTGGAGTTTAGTGCAAAGGGTGGTTGTAATTTGGTTTGGGCAGAGCTTGGACTACACGCTAAACTGTGAGTTATAAATTTTGTCACAAATATACTATGTTTTATGAAAAAAATCAGCTGTAAATTGCCTTCATTACTGTATAGACACTATAGAAATATAAAAGATAAGTGATAAGCTTATAGATCACACTAATACATTATATCTCACATTAGGGCACAAACTGTATGTGAAATTACATTCCTATGTTGTGTTGGTGAAATGCCCGGTTTTGGATTAGGGCAACAATGCAGGACAGCCAGATATACAGTACTGTATAATGAGAATGGTTTGTGCTTTTACAATAGATAGGACTTTAACTTCTCACTGTGCCACCAAGACAGTCATAGCCCCCCACCCTGACCCCAATCCCAGTGTTATGCCCAGCAGACCATTCTGACAATATTGACACTTGAAAATGAAGACTATTCAAACCTACCTCTTCTTCAAGAGCTGACTTGGATTGTAACTTTGCAGAAAATCTTAAAAACCACTGCACACTCTTCAGCATCCTACATACTTCAATGTGTGCAGGATACCTGTTATCCGCTCTGTTCTGTGTTCTCAGTTTTTTTCAAAATTTCTGCAACGTCGCTACTATGTCCTATAGTGACATACTGGAAGATAAAAGATACCACTGTGTGTGGCGAAAACACAAGCATCCAAAACTTATGGAAGTGTCAGATGTGAAGATTCTACAGGAGAATGTAGCAAAACAATGATCTGAGTTCATCTGAGAGGTAAGTATAAGCAGCCTTCTTTTTCAGGGGACCTTTTTTAGCGAAAAAATTCCTTGCAAAAGGGTTGTTCTATGGTAGTAACTATACTGAAACCTTGTGGTAAATGTACCAGTGTAAGTCTCAAAATGGATCCCTTTGTCCTTGGGAGACCCTTGGATACTAAGCCCATGCAGTATATAGGGTCTTGACTGGCCAAGTCAAGATTGAGGCCTACTCCTCATGGTGGTGAGTATCACCTTGTCATTTAGCTGTCAAAAGAACATTAGTGGGCAGTATAGGCTCCGCCACTTATTGTTGGGAAAAGAAGGGCTTAAAGTGCTGCTTTCATGATAATTGTAGGTCTACTTTATTCCTGAATCCCCACTTTTAAGCTTTAAAGTGGCAATTCAAAAATCAAGTTTATGCAGAAATAAATAAATAAAAAAATGTATCTTGGCCCAGCTTTCAGCCCTCCCAGGAGACACCACCATGTCTTTCAGGAGAGGTGTTAGCTCAAAATTGTGGATGAAAATTTGAGTACCCAGCTCTCTTAGAAGGTACATGTATGCCTGGAAACCAAGTGGACGTTGGAATTTTTATAAGCTTCTTTGCATAAACTTTATTTTTGAAATGAAGACATTTGGGGGGTGACTGTAAGTAAAGGGAACCTTTTTTTTCATGAAAGGTCTGTTGTAGCTTAAGTTTAAAGAGGAAGTAAACCCTGATGGTTTTTACTTCCTCTTTGTACCCTGCAAAGTAAAAGCACAATGGGCTAGTATGCATCGCATACTAGCCCATTATGTGCCACTTACCTGCAGAAGAAGCCCGCGATGTCAACGCTGTGTGGCCACGTCCATCTTCAACCCCTCTTCCTTCAAGGGCCGTGGACTCCGGCTCTATTACTGGCCGGAGTCGTGTGCACGCGGAAACTGACAGTCATGGCATGGGCACTATAGAAAAGGCACGATCATGCCCTTCAGTGCGCATGACGTCGGCGCAAGTGTACATGGCAAATATATCCTTGCCGTACAGGTTTAGGAGATATTTCCAGTACCTACAGGTAAGCCTTATTATATGCTTACCTGTAGGGAAAAGTGGTTGTACAGGGTTTACAACCACTTAAATCTACCTATATTTTGCTTTCCGTGGCTCCTTCGTCCTTACTCTCATCAACGTGCTAATTAAATGTAAGATAAAGCATTTCTATTTTCATTGCATACTTTTTTTTAGACCCAGTGACATCATTGATGGTTCTTTGTGCTTCTCTATGCAATGCAGACATATTATGACTTTTAAAGTAGGGGCCAGTGGGGTGGTGTATATATCTTCTTGAAAACATCACTGCACCCTGCCTTAGTACACCTCTCATGAGCCCTCAACCCTGATTGAAAGTAGTGAGCTGACTTTTGGCAGGAGTTAGGGAAATATAAAAATGTCTTGATAAGTGTATGTCAGTCTGGAGGAGTGGGCGACCCTAAGCTGGCTGCACACCCATGATGCTGAGCCTCCATTATTGAAAGAATTGAAATCCAATTAATGAAAGGGGAAGGCCACGGACTGTAAGGCATGGGAGGATAGTGATATATGATGCTGGATGTCCTCCAGGAAGAAAATGAGGTGGACTCTGATTTGCTCATAGTACACACTGTGCAGTGAAACCAGACCAAACTATTTCAGTTCAGGATAGGAACCTATACAACTGTGTAATACTCAAGGTAAGGCTGGAGTTTAGCTGTAAGTTTGGCTTGGACAGTAGGTACGGCTCTGGGTCGAATCTATGCCTATGATCCAGTTGTCTTTAATATGGGGCCAAAAGACCCTGGACTTCATTACTATTGCTTCATTAGGAATACTGTATTTTAGGCCAGGTCAGGTTTACTTTTATCTTGAGCATACAAGTTTATAGTCTGATTTCTACCTGCAACAATGATAGCTACCGTAGGCATCTTACTAAGAAGAGGTCCTTATGAGGAAAATTATACCAAATAATAGTATTACATACTGGTTGCCTGCTAAGCTCAGACATGGGGACTACTGCCTGATCTCAGCAAGTCGAAAAGAGAGGGAACCAACCATAAATAAAGGTAATTATTCACTTTTAAGCACATCACTGGTACTAAAAACCGAACACTTTAATATAATCCTGATTTATTGTTACTGTTGCAGTTTATGCAGATCAGCATGAAAGTGATTTAACAGCTAATTGCGCTTTGATGGGTTTCTCACCAAACTCCAATACCTTAGGTAGCAACTTTCTCCATGAGATCCTTACGGTTGTATTGATTCCTATTTATTAGGATATTTAGAATGTCCTAGTCTGCACTCACATTTGAATGATGCTTTGAAATTTGAATAGTACAGTAACCTCTACCTCCGGAGCAGAACAAATATTACAACACAATCTCAAGGATAGGAGCTAAAACACAACCTGTCACTTGTAAAATTAAACTCTGCTTCAGTTGAGAAAATAAGAAATCTCTCTAGACCAATTAAACATATTGCAAGAATTTTTTGCAAACTTCATTGCAGATTGTTACCTGCTTCTGTTATCTCGATGTTTGGCAGTACAGACTGTAACTACCTTACACTAACATAGGCAGTGAAGGTCTGCATTCTATAATGACACAGTCACTCCAGGTATTGTAAAAAGAGAAAGTCTGCCTCTTGGCATCCCTCCCAACATGTGGTATGCTTGTCGAGCACTTCACCAAAGATGAAAGGCTCATTGCAGCAAACCTAAGGACAATGCTAGGGACGCCTGAAATGTAGAGTAGATGTAAACTTTTTAAAATAATTTTATCTGTAGCATGTTGCCTTAAAGCAACCCCGTTGAAAGCTGGTCAGCCTGTAAAGAAATAAGCTTAAAGCAGAAATTCAACCAAAAATGACAAAATAAAAATGAGCAGCAGCACAGTGATGAGTTCAAGGCTAAGTTCACCTTTCTGAACATGCTACATGTTATACCCGTGTAGCGGGTACTTGCTTTCCCGGGTGCATTTTTTTAATCTGGCCGTGACATCAGTGCCATGTTCCCTGCGGTTCACTAGGAGGCGCTGTCACCGTGGCCGGGGGGATGAATGTCACTGTGTGCCGAGGCCCTTTTTGTCCTCTCTCGGCAGCGGTATGGTGGGGCGGGGAACCCGCCGTGCTTGCTGGGGGAGGGTATAAAGGGGGCCGGCCATCTTGGTCACGGGGGTCTTCGTCCCAGGCACCTTCAGCTTGCGGATGTGGGTTCGTGCTCGTCCTCTAGGAGGCCTCGGCCTAGAGGACCAACGGAGATCGTGTTCCACCCCAGGCACCTTCAGCCCTGGGGTGAGGTACTTGCAAGAAGGTCCGGAGCTCAGTGCCCAACACTGAGTTCCGTGAGGGAAGGGTCCTAAGGCACTTCGGGGATGGAGGCCTGAATCTGAGTGTTGGACTTTAATGGTGTGAGGCTCACTTCCTGGCGGACGAAGTTCACGGTGACTCTTGGAGGGAGGATCCGGGTGCACGGCACAGACCCGAAGGTAAACAGGACATTGCTGATACTACAGGCATTCCCATGTGGTGGAGACTAGGCGTAGCCCACCCGCTCTTTCTCTCTCCACTCTACCAGATACCCCTAGACAAGAGACAGTGCGAGCCGCACAGAGAGAGAAGAGGGGCAGGCGCTACACGTGGGGGCTCGGATCCGGGATTGTGTTGTGCATCACAGTATTGAACAAGTCTGCTGGATGAGTTAACTGAATAGGCCAAAGTGAAGCCCTGCTCGAAGTCGTGGAATTGACCCTAGACCAGGGAAAGGCCCGCGCAGGAAGAGCGGTGAACGGGGGGAGGCCCAGCCATGTGAGGTACTACACATGGGGGCTTCTAATTTCACTGCGCCAACAGACACAACCCCCGCCGCTTAGTTCGTGGGCGTGGCTCATCCAAAGAAAGTGAAAAAGCCCGCGAACTGGAGCAAAGGGGAGGAGTCCAATACGTGAGAGGGCTACACGTGGGACATTGGCGCGAAAACTCTGAAGTGTGCGATGGACCAGCAACAAGCCACCATGTTTGGACATACTTCATGGATTCCAGTTCACCCTGCTACTACCACGATGACTGCTGCTGCTCCGATAACGGATACCGGGATCCGGCTGAAGCCAAGGGGTCGATTCGCCCTGTATTCGTGCATGGACGTAGAGGCCCTGGGTGTAATTTGTCCCGGGTGCTCGGGACTGGTGTGCCACCTGAAGCCCTTCGGACAATGTGAGGCCTGTGGGGAGTTCCTGTTCGAGGTGGATCCGGTAGTTGAAAGGCCGAGAACCATCTACCCAGGCCGGGCTTCAGGTAACACTACTCGCAGAGGAGGAATTACTGCTGTAAAAGCCATCCCAGCGCACACTGCAGCGACCGAGGAGGAGGTCGTTAAAACTCAACGGGAGAAATCCGAGGATGCTGACTCGGTCACCACTGTCTCCCAGCGTCCGCCACTGAAGAAGAGAACCAGCATGGTGGCCCGACCAGTGGTGGTGGCGGACCATCTCGCCAGCTTACGCCAGGCCTAGACGGATCCGTTGACGAGTGTTCCGGACGTCCCGCTTCAAGTAAAGGCCGAGGTAAGCCGGGCAAAGAGACTTGGTGTATGGGCGGAGATGCCGGGAAGGCATGGCCCAGTATGTCCGCGGGAGGTGTTAGCTCTGTCTCTACAACGGGCTACATACCCGCGGAGGAGTGTGATACTTCGGATCTGGAGTCGCTCTCTGATGTGGGAGATGACACAGCCATTGACGAACTGTTTGCAGAAAAGGGCTGGGACAAGGTGCCGCTAGCTTTGTTCCGAAGGCCTCGAGATTCACCCATGTCCACGGGGGAGAGTACACCCCGGGTGGAGGCTCCAGCGCCTGAACAAGGGTCCTGTCCTCCGCCCACCTCTACATCTCCGGTGCCGCCTGCATCAGGTACTGGGGAGCAGAAGTTGATACTACGGGCACCCATGCCCCAACCAGAAGTGGTTAAGGCCCCTCGCCATCCGGACTCTATAGTTCTACCCGGCGAAGGGGACAAAGCCACAATGCCTCCGCTGTCAAGGCTTCAGAGACTCTTCAACCAGAAAGTTGCTGCTGATTACGGGTGGGAATATCCATACCTTCCCAAGGAGTTACTCTACGAAGTGGAGGTGTACCGAGAGCGCTGGTATAATGACTTAGTGTGGACCCACCTTAAGGTTCCACATGCCCGCAGGTATTTGACATGCTCTCCAAAGACATCTCAGCGGTTCAAGGACTGCAAGGTAGAGTGGATGAGGGGAAGACACATCCATGCGGATAAAGTGTTGGTCCGACGCAAAGAAGGCGAGGATGTGGAGTACCATTTGGAGACCATGGATCGGCATCTAAAACCTATCGTTCTGCCGCATCCCCGCTTCTACCTCTGAGGAGAAAGAGACTCCATTTGTTTGCTTTTGAAAGGACTTTGCACCCCTGAACTTTGCTGTTTGACTCTCTTGCTGGTGCCATCATCACTGTTTTGCCCCGCAAGAGGGGTGCTTTTGTCATTTCAAGGAAGGACTGTTCCAGTTGTTGTTCTTTCCTTTCCGGTGAGAAGTTGCAGACTTTGGGGTAGATAGGGCCGGGAGTCAAGCAGCAAGAAAAGAGAAGATGGTTCAACGGGTGCAGTTACCGCGAGGCTGTCACCAGGTGGCAGTCTTGTGCAACGTTACACATTGTACACACTCACACTGGAGGAAAAGATATTTCTCTTTGGAGGAGTTTCTTTTTCTCTCACACATACACATGTGTCAGGGTTTTATTGTTTCTTTTCTCTTCCCTCTGCAGGAGAGCGTCCCGTCAAGATTATGGAACCTGGGGTGGTTCTTAGTTAGGATGGGAGGGAAAAGTATAATGTTTTAAATGTTGTCTTTCACTCCTCTTTTGTTGCAGGGGCTCAGACACAACTTCTCCGTTAGGATAGTTTCCTAAAAATGTTTGTTTTTTTCAAATTGTTAGTTGGTTTCTGGATTGGATTATGTCAGCCGTTGAGGGCGTGATTCACTCCAGACACTGGGGTCCAGTGTCAAAAGACAGGGGGGAATGTGTAGCGGGTACTTACTTTCCCGGGTGCATTTTTTGAATCTGGCCGTGACATCAGTGCCATGTTCCCTGCGGTTCACTAGGTGGCGCTGTCACCGTGGCCGGGGGGATGAATGTCACTGTGTGCCGAGGCCCTTTTTGTCCTCTCTCGGCAGCGGTATGGTGGGGCGGGGAACCCGCCGTGCTTGCTGGGGGAGGGTATAAAGGGGGCCGGCCATCTTGGTCACGGGGGTCTTCGTCCCAGGCACCTTCAGCTTGCGGACGTGGGTTTGTGCTCATCCTCTAGGAGGCCTCGGCCTAGAGGACCAACGGAGATCGTGTTCCACCCCAGGCACCTTCAGCCCTGGGGTGAGGTACTTGCAAGAAGGTCCGGAGCTCAGTGCCCAACACTGAGTTCCACGAGGGAAGGGTCCTAAGGCACTTTGGGGATGGAGGCCTGAATCTGAGTAAGACGCAATGGACCGGGGAGAGCTCCTCACTCGAAGACCCGGTGCAGCAGACTGCCGGTGACGGGTGAGTCTCTTGTCGGAGACCGTCCAGAAGGATCCCCTTCCTCTCGTACGGAGACCATATCCCACTCTCCAGGAGGAGAGTGGAGGAGCGAATTTGTGTCTGGGCCTATTCACACTCACACCTCCTTTTCTGTCCTAACTATCAAGGAAGTCCCTGTATGGTGTGTTCTAATAAAGGAGTGTTGGACTTTAATGGTGTGAGGCTCACTTCCTGGCGGACGAAGTTCACGGTGACTCTTGGAGGGAGGATCCGGGTGCACGGCACAGACCCGAAGGTAAACAGGACATTGCTGATACTACAGGCATTCCCATGTGGTGGAGGCTAGGCGTAGCCCACCCGCTCTTTCTCTCTCCACTCTACCAGCTACCCCTAGACAAGAGACAGTGCGAGCCGCACAGAGAGAGAAGAGGGGCAGGCGCTACACCCGTATATAGGGTGCAACATATAACATGTTTAGCATGCAACCCTCCCCCTCCCTGTGACATTGGGAGGGGGATCCTCTCCCTGCACCCGCTGTTACTATTTGAAAACAGCGTTGTGGATTGAAATGCGGCCAGTTCAGCAGGGACCAGATGAATTTCAATCCATGTATGGGCACCCTAGTTGTACACAAGTCGGTCTATCGATCAACTTGTGTGCAACCCACCTGTTGGGTTTTTCCTGAATGATTATTGCCGCCGGTTATAGCCAGCAACACTGGCAGAACACAATAGCGTTGTAGGGGGGGATTTCCCCATCAACACTGACTGTGTTGATAGGGAAATTTAATGATTTTCTTTCCTTCCACCTGTGCTGGATGGAAAGAAAATTGCATATTTTATCGCCTCCATTAGTTTTTGGCCTCTTTTATCCATTTGTTATCAGCCTAAGATTACCCTGATCTTTAAAGATGTTGCAGCAAGAGCTGTGCTTTTAACCCTTTATGATCCTGCAACTGGACAAGTAGCTGAATTGGTGGAAGATTTGCAGGATTATTGTTTCCACTATTTTCATCTTGTAAAGATTCTCTGAACTCATGATTATTAGTTATATGTCTGGTTTATGGTAGTAATTGTGTGCGCATGTTTTTATTATACATTTTTTACACAAACATTTTTAGTTTGTTTCAACCTGCCCAACGTTTCCAGCATAAATGTCTCCTTAGGTCTTCCTCTTAGTGCATGTCCACACCACAATGCCGGTCATTTCTTGGGGGAAGTTGTACTCTTACATCCCAACTCTCCCTGATTTGGAACAAAGTCCCTCTGCCCCTCTTTCCCCCGTATTTGTCCCTCATTTTGGTCTGATCTACGTATATAGTTGTTTGTAAAATGTACTTTTTATCTTTCCAAAAGTGTTTCCCAATGCTTAACCTTTCACCCAATTTCTAAATTGCTGCATTTGTAAATTTCAAAAGCCAGTATAAAGAAATAGTAGTTGATAAAAAAAGCTCTTGTGGGTTAAACTAATCGTTTTTTGTATTATTCTCCTTTAAGGGAGCATGGCAGGGGGTGTGTCCTATGTCTCCATACTTTTGTTAATAGGTGTCCCTCGCTCCCGTCTCAAAAAGTTGGGAGGCATGCTGTACTCATGGTGGACTTCAAAACAACAGCTGTCCTTAAAACAAAAGTGCAGATACCATGTTTGCCTTTCCCAGTCAAATCTTGTCAATGTTGAAAGTGCCTTCAAATTATTGCTCCTACCTGAGACACATCAGAGATTTTCACAGGCATTTCCTTTGCCTCCTTGATGTGCAGGCAGACTTAGATCTTCATTTTCCATTAAGCACTGTGGTGTTAGACGGCTGGAATCTCAGCCAGTTCAGCAGGGACTTGCCAAGATTCTAACTGTGTGTGGGCAGGCTGAATGTACCAAGTTGATCGATCAATCGCACAACCAGCCTGCCGGATTCACTTGCGATTATCGCTAGCGGCTGCTATAGCCACTAGCAATCATCACTGTCTTCTCCCGCTGGGGATGGCTTCCCCCACCCCACCGGGAGAATACAATGTCTTGGCAGGAGAGATTGACCTGTCAGCACTGGCTGTGTTGATGGTGGAATCGTGCTAATTTCTTTCTTGCAACCCGTGTCTATAACCTGCCTGAGATGAGCAGGAGGTACTGTGCTGATGTAGGTAATTGCCTTGTAGTAGGTACATTGCCTTGTAGTCTAGCCGCAAACATCCTGTACAGGGCTGACAACACTGCTAATCATTCCAATGCAATGGTGTCAGCCAGGCCCGGACTGGGACAAAAAATAGGCCTGGGCATTTTAGACTGAGCAGCCCGGGGGGGGGGGGGGGGCGGTGGTGCTTTGCGGCGGCGGTTAATAATGGGATGTGGGGTTCCAGCACCTTGTACCTCTGGACCCCTTTACATTACACAGCACCCTGCACCTCTGGGTGCCTTTACATTACACAGCACTCTGGACCCCTTTACATTACACAGCACCTTGCACCTCTGGACCCCTTTACATTACACAGCACCTTGCACCTCTGGACCCTTTTACATTACACAGCACCCTGCACCTCTGGACCCCTTTACATTACACAGCACCCTGCACCCCTTTACATTACACAGCACCCTACACCCATTTACATTACACAGCACCCTGCACCTCTGGACCCTTTTACATTACACAGCACCCTGCACCTCTGGACCCCTTTACATTACATAGCACCGCACCTCTGGACCCCTTTACATTACACAGCCCCCCACAGTTTGTTACACAGACACCCCCTAACAGTTCTGGACCCCCTGCATGTTACACAGACCCCCTACAATACAGAACCCCCTACAATACAGAAACCCCCCTACATTACAGAACCCACCTACATTACAGAACCCACCTACATTTCAAACCCCCCTACAATACAGAACCCCCCTACAATACAGAACCCCCCTACATTTCAGACCCCCCTACATTTCAGACCCCCCTACAATACAGAACCCCCCTACATTACAGAACCCCCCCTATGTAGTGACATGTGCAGCAGTAACTTACAGCATGCCTGGAGATGAAGACACTCTGGCTGCTGTGTCCTCCTTTCTTTCTCCTTCAGCTGAGTGAACGAGTCTGTGGGAGGAGTGGAGGGGGCAGCCACACCCCCAGCTCCGCCCACCAACCCCGGCTGCCTCCAGAGACATTGGAGATGATGGTGAGCAGGGGAGGGCTGGCAGCCTTAGGCCTGGGGGGCAAGTCCAGTCAAGTGGCACTTTGAAACACCGAATAAGCTCACCATCCCCAGTGCCCATCAGCGCAGCCTCACCAGTGCCCATCAGCGTAGCCTCACTAGTGCCCATCAGCACAGTCTGTTCAGTGCATGGGGATTAGAGAGGAGAGTAGCCGGATTACACAGAGCGGAGATCTCCCACTTGCCCAGCGTGGCCATGATGGAAGTCATCAGTGTGCTGTCTATCATAAGAGCCAGTCCAGGAGGCGGGACTTTGTATGACAGTGGCCGCCAGGTAAGTGGGAGATCCCCGCTCTGTGAAATCTGGTGGCGCTCCCCCTCCGAGGCAGCCCAATGGGCACAGACACTGGGCGCCCTCTCACTGCCCCATCTCGCAGTGCACCCGCTCCCAATTGGCCATACTTGGTCCAGGGACAGTGTCCTCAGTCCGGGGATGTCTGGTCATCCTAGGCTAGTGGCCAGCAGGACCCACAGGTCAGTGGTCAGCAGGACCCACAGGTCAATGGCCAGCAGGACCCCCAGGTCAGTGGCCAGCAGGACCCCCAGGTCAGTGGCCAGCAGGACCCCCAGGTCAGTGGCCAGCTCCCAGCAGGACCCACACATGTGGGTCTTGCTGGGATCTGCCTGTGCACCTGGGGGTCCTGCTGCCTGCAGAACTGTGGGCCCTGCTGGCTATGGCCTGTGGGTCCTGCTGGCCATGGCCAGCTCCCAGCAGGACCCACAGTGTTGAGGGCGATTTTTAAGTTACTGGGTGGGCACTTGCCTGGGGCAGGGTAAATAGGGTGTATGGGGGGGGTAGATGGGATGTGGGGTTCAGCTGTGGGTGTCAGGGTCTCTCACCTCAGTGATGGCAGCTGCCCTTACCAGTACCAGCTCAGCAGGTCCTTGCATGGCCTCCTCCAATCCTGGGGTTGTGAAGTGATGCTCCTGTCCTGGGGGCAAGTAAACTTGCAGCCCAAGCCAGTCATGTGGGTCCCAACTCCCTTGCTGCCCAGGGGTAGACTGACAACACCCAGAGCCCCCAGACCAAATAAAGCAAGGGCCCCCTGTCAGGCCCTGCCCATGACCCCTTCCTGGCCCTATCATGACCCACCCCTGGCCCCGCTCCTTCAATTTGTACAAAGTACTACCTTTTAAAAAAAAACACTGTTTAACAACAGAGTCTAATGGGACCTGGAGGGGGGTCTTTTTCTAACAGTGTCCCATGGACAGTCTGTTAGAAAGTGTCCCCTCCAGGCCCCATTAGGGACTAGAACAGAGTCTAATGGGACCCCCTCTTTGTGCCATGACTCTAACCCCTGCCCCAACCTCTCACAAAGTAGAAATAAAATTGTAGCACTACTCTTACCTTAACTATGGGTGCTGTAGCTGTGGCTGGCTCCCGCATCCCCTGAGGCTGGTTCCTGTGGGTGGCTAGCTGGCACCTGTTGGTGGCTGGCTGGCACCCTGCTGTGGCTGGCTGGATCCCTGGTGTGGGTGGGTAACCGTGGGTGGCTGGCTGGCATCCTGCTGTGGATAGTCACCATGGCTGGTTTGCTTCTGTGGGTGGCTGGCTGGCTCCCTGCTGTGGGTGGGTCACCGTGGCTGGCTGGCTGGCTCCCGTGGGTGGTTGGCTGGTTTGCTGGTGTGGGTGGGTCACCGTGGATGGCTGGCTGGCACCCTGGCCCTGCTGTGGATGAGTCACCATGGGTGGCTGGCACCCTGGCCCTGCTCTGCGTGGGTCACTGTGGGTGGCTGGCTTCTGTGGGTGGCTGCCTGGCACC
The DNA here is from genome assembly GCA_029206835.1 of Rana muscosa. Classification (NCBI taxonomy): domain Eukaryota; kingdom Metazoa; phylum Chordata; class Amphibia; order Anura; family Ranidae; genus Rana; species Rana muscosa. The sequence goes on along the minus strand of CM055120.1, from coordinate 96,765,052 downwards.
CTGCTGTTGGTGGCTGGCCTGGCTCTCTGCCGTGGGTCAGTGGGTGGGTCGGTGGCTGGCTGGCAGGGTGCAGCATGCTGTGGGTGACTGGCCTGGCTCCCTGCTGTGGGTGGCTTGCACTGTGCAACCTGCTGTGGGTGACTGGCCTGGCTCCCTGCTGTGGGTCAGTGGGTGGGTGGGTGGCTGGTTGGCACAGTGCACTCTGCTGCTGGTGGCTGGCCTGGCTCCCTGCTGTGGGTCAGTGGCTGGCTTGCACGGTGCACCCTGCTGTGGGTCAGTGGCTGGCTTGCACGGTGCACCCTGCTGTGGGTCAGTGGCTGGCTTGCACGGTGCACCCTGCTGTGGGTCAGTGGCTGGCTTGCACGGTGCACCCTGCTGTGGGTGGGTGGTTGCTGGCCTGGCACCTTGCTGTGGGTCAGTGGCTGGCTTGCACGGTGCACCCTGCTGTGGGTCAGTGGCTGGCTTGCACGGTGCACCCTGCTGTGGGTGGGTGGGTGCTGGCCTGGCTCCCTGCTGTGGGTCAGTGGGTGGGTGGCTGGCTGGCTGGCACAGTGCACCCTGCTGCAGGTGGCTGGCCTGGCTCCCTGCTGTGGCTGACAGAGAGGGGGTGGGCTGACAGAGGGGGGAGTGAGCTGACAGAGGGGGGGTGGACTGACAGGGGGAGCTGATAGAGGAGGGGTGGGCTGAGAGTGGGGGTGGGCTGACAGAGCAGGGCTGACGGGGGTGGGCTGAGATGGGGGGGTGGACTGACAGAGGGGGGGGCTGACAGAGGGGGGGGGGTGGGCTGACAGAGGGGAGCTGATAGAGGAGGGGTGGGCTGACAGAGCAGGGCTGTTGGGGTGGGCTGAGATAGGGGGTGGGCTGACAGAGAGGAGGTGGGCTGACAAAGGGGGGGTGGGCTGACAGAGAGGAGGTGGGTTAACAGTGAGGAGGCTAGGGGAGGGGCGCTGACAGAGAGGGGGGGTAGATGAGACTTAAAGACCTCAGAAACATGCAGAGAGGCAGGACTCCAGCAAGTGGTCACGACCAGCCCCGCTTGGCCGCATCCACACGTGACCAGCTCCGCCGATCCATTTGCAGGGCACGCGCAACACAGGAGAGTAGCCGGATTACACAGAGCGGAGATCTCCCACTTGCCCAGCGTGGCCATGATGGAAGTCATCAGTGTGCTGTCTATCATAAGAGCCAGTCCAGGAGGCGGGACTTTGTATGACAGTGGCCGCCAGGTAAGTGGGAGATCCCCGCTCTGTGAAATCTGATGGCGCTCCCCCTCCGAGGCAGCCCAATGTGCACAGACCCTGGGCGCCCTCTCACTGCCCCATCTCACAGTGCACCCGCTCCCAATTGGCCATACTTGGTCCAGGGACAGTGTCCTCAGTCCGGGGATGTCTGGTCACCCTAGGCTAGTGGCCAGCAGGAACCACAGGTCAGTGGTCAGCAGGACCCACAGGTCAATGGCCAGCAGGACCCCCAGGTCAGTGGCCAGCAGGACCCCCAGGTCAGTGGCCAGCAGGACCCCTTAGGTCCGTGGCCAGCTCCCAGCAGGACCCACACATGTGGGTCTTGCTGGGATCTGCCTGTGCACCTGGGGGTCCTGCTGCCTGCGGAACTGTGGGCCCTGCTGGCTATGGCCTGTGGGTCCTGCTGGCCATGGCCAGCTCCCAGCAGGACCCACAGTGTTGAGGGCGATTTTTAAGTTACTGGGTGGGCACTTGCCTGGGGCAGGGTAAATAGGGTGTATGGGGGGGGGTAGATGGGATGTGGGGTTCAGCTGTGGGTGTCAGGGTCTCTCACCTCAGTGATGGCAGCTGCCCTTACCAGTACCAGCTCAGCAGGTCCTTGCATGGCCTCCTCCGATCCTGGGGGTGTGAAGTGATGCTCCTGTCCTGGGGTCAAGTAAACTTGCAGCCCAAGCCAGTCATGTGGGTCCCAACTCCCTTGCTGCCCAGGGGTAGACTGACAACACCCAGAGCCCCCAGACCAAATAAAGCAAGGGCCCCCTGTCAGGCCCTGCCCATGACCGCTTCCTGGCCCTATCATGACCCACCCCTGGCCCCGCTCCTTCAATTTGTACAAAGTACTACCTTTTAAAAAAAAAACACTGTTTAACAACAGAGTCTAATGGGACCTGGAGGGGGGTCTTTTTCTAACAGTGTCCCATGGACAGTCTGTTAGAAAGTGTCCCCTCCAGGCCCCATTAGGGACTAGAACAGAGTCTAATGGGACCCCCTCTTTGTGCCATGACTCTAACCCCTGCCCCAACCTCTCACAAAGTAGAAATAAAATTGTAGCACTACTCTTACCTTAACTATGGGTGCTGTAGCTGTGGCTGGCTCCCGCATCCCCTGAGGCTGGTTCCTGTGGGTGGCTAGCTGGCACCTGTTGGTGGCTGGCCGGCACCCTGCTGTGGCTGGCTGGATCCCTGGTGTGGGTGGGTAACCGTGGGTGGCTGGCTGGCATCCTGCTGTGGATAGTCACCGTGGCTGGTTTGCTTCTGTGGGTGGCTGGCTGGCTCCCTGCTGTGGGTGGGTCACCGTGGCTGGCTGGCTCCTGTGGGTGGTTGGCTGGTTTGCTGGTGTGGGTGGGTCACCGTGGATGGCTGGCTGGCACCCTGGCCCTGCTGTGGATGAGTCACCATGGGTGGCTGGCACCCTGGCCCTGCTCTGGGTGGGTCACTGTGGGTGGCTGGCTTCTGTGGGTGGCTGCCTGGCACCCTGCTGTTGGTGGCTGGCCTGGCTCTCTGCCGTGGGTCAGTGGGTGGGTCGGTGGCTGGCTGGCAGGGTGCAGCATGCTGTGGGTGACTGGCCTGGCTCCCTGCTGTGGTTGGCTTGCACTGTGCAACCTGCTGTGGGTGACTGGCCTGGCTCCCTGCTGTGGGTCAGTGGGTGGGTGGGTGGCTGGTTGGCACAGTGCACTCTGCTGCTGGTGGCTGGCCTGGCTCCCTGCTGTGGGTCAGTGGCTGGCTTGCACGGTGCACCCTGCTGTGGGTCAGTGGCTGGCTTGCACGGTGCACCCAGCTGTGCGTCAGTGGCTGGCTTGCACGGTGCACCCTGCTGTGGGTCAGTGGCTGGCTTGCACGGTGCACCCTGCTGTGGGTGGGTGCTGGCCTGGCTCCCTGCTGTGGGTCAGTGGCTGGCTTGCACGGTGCACCCTGCTGTGGGTGGGTGGGTGCTGGCCTGGCTCCCTGCTGTGGGTCAGTGGGTGGGTGGCTGGCTGGCTGGCACAGTGCACCCTGCTGCAGGTGGCTGGCCTGGCTCCCTGCTGTGGCTGACAGAGAGTGGGTGGGCTGACAGAGGGGGGAGTGAGCTGACAGAGGGGGGGTGGACTGACAGGGGGAGCTGATAGAGGAGGGGTGGGCTGAGAGTGGGCTGACAGAGCAGGGCTGACGGGGGTGGGCTGAGATGGGGGGGTGGACTGACAGAGGGGGGGCTGACAGAGGCGGGGGGTGGGCTGACAGAGGGGAGCTGATAGAGGAGGGGTGGGCTGACAGAGCAGGGCTGTTGGGGTGGGCTGAGATAGGGGGTGGGCTGACAGAGAGGAGGTGGGCTGACAAAGGGGGGGTGGGCTGACAGAGAGGAGGTGGGTTAACAGTGAGGAGGCTAGGGGAGGGGCGCTGACAGAGAGGGGGGGTAGATGAGACTTAGAGACCTCAGAAACATGCAGAGAGGCAGGACTCCAGCAAGTGGTCACGACCAGCCCCGCTTGGCCGCATCCACACGTGACCAGCTCCGCCGATCCATTTGCAGGGCGCGCGCAACACAAACACCCTGTGATTGGCCGAACAGGGTCATGTGCGGCCGCACGCTGTGGAATTCTGGGACTTGTAGTCATGATGCGAGGCTCGCATCATGACTTATGATGCGAGTCTCGCATCATGACTACAAGTCCCAGAATTCCACAGCGTGCGGCCGCACATGACCCTGTTCGGCCAATCACAGGGCGTTTGTGTAGCCTGCCGCCTACAAGTCCCAGAATGCCACAGCATGCGGCCGTGCATCTGGCCGACTTCATTAAAAAAAAATGGCAGCGAGGGCCCCTTGCATCCCGGCCCAGCCCGCCCCTGATGGGGAGACGTGACATGCTGTCCGGCGGCCTGAGGGCCGCCGCGGGCCACCGGTGGCCCGCCGGGCATTTGCCCGGTATGCCCTATGGCCAGTCCGGGCCTGGTGTCAGCGTTGCCAGCTATTGGAAGGAAGTTCCTACAGCTATTATTTTTGGCACACTAAACATCACCTCTGGACAAAGCAGTACTTTGTGTTATGGGTGCATACAAACTTGCTGATTAGCTATGGCCAGTTTACATGCAGCCAGAATCAAACTGTCTGCATTCAGGGTTGGTCAGAGTCTTAAATCACGTGTAAGTGTTCAGATGAGTGGTTAAATGCTCTTAAAAGTGATTGTAAAGGTTAATTTTTTTTAAAATAATAAAAATATTATACTTACCTGCTCTGTGCAATGGTATTGCTGTCCTCTTCTCCCCAAAGTTGTGGTCTGTGGGTGGTCCTTTGGAGTCATTGTGTGCAATATAGAGCTTTAACTCTGCATTGTACATGAAGGGGGCGAGCATGTGGCCGCAACTGTGAGTGACTTGGAGAGGAGACTATGGAGGACTGGTTGCACCGCTGGAAGGACCCAGTTAAAGTGCGGAATAAAGTAAGTATTTTTCCTTTTTCCGGCAACCCTAGTGTAGCACTACCCCCGTAGGAGCTACTGGTTTAGATTTGGGCCTGTACTCTGCCTGTCAACCCCTGTAATTTGGCTCAATTCCCCCTGGTCACAACTGGATAGTAATGACAATAATGTGATTGTGGGCCCCTAAGAGGCTATAGAGGGCCACAATGGTACCACACAACTATAAATGTAGTTAAATATTGTTACCTTATTGTGATTTGCCTGCCACACAGCTGCAAAAGACAGAGTCCCACACAAGATGTAGTTCAACCAAAAGGGTAATATGTTTACTTGGTAAAGAAATTAGAATAGAGGTTACACATGCAACATTTGACTCAAACAGGTCCCTGTGAGAGTCAATTGACTTTTATATATATATATATATATATATATATATATATATATATAAAACAGTTCTAGGTCTTCGCTATAAAATAGGAGACCCGATTTACTTAACCCAAGGTTAGACCTAAGGAAGTGCACGGTGGAGGAATCTCCCACTGCAACGATATCCGCAGAGGGGTACTTCTCCACCAAGTCCAACCCAGCTCACTGAAACATCACAATGACAATAAAACAATGAAACAGTTTTAAACGGTTTGCCTACACATATAAGTTCAATAAGCTATCTGACTCCCCCTTGTGGGCAGCCCAGATGGTGCATGTCCAGCCGTATCAACCTAAGCAGTGAACTGAAACGGATGATGGTTCCTAAAAGTCTCCTGTAATCTTCGGCTAGCTTTTTGTTGGTGCACTTGAGTATTTGTAATCCAACAAACAAGGTGAAGAAAGAATGAGTACTTAAACTGTGCAGTATAAGGGCAAGTGGAGTGCTGATCCTCCCAAAGCGCTAAATCACTCCCGAATGTAGCGTGTCGCCACTTAAAACACTGTAGCTGCCAGCAAGCACAAGTAAACTATGGAAGTCACCTTCCTGCAACCCAGTTAGTTATGCCGATGGGCAGGTGCCCTCTCACCACATGAGGTCTCGCCTCGCCGGTGTTCTCCGTCCGGACCCTCTTGGTTATCGGCTCCTGGGCAAGTCGCGGTCCCTGGTCCTCCGGCCAGCCGCTCACGAAGTGTCTATGGAAAGGTGACTCAGGATGCCTTGGGATGCAGAGTGGTAACTCTCCCTGGTCCGATCAGCAGGGCCGTGGCAGGAATCCCTCAGTCTGGCGATCCGGTTTCCGTCACCTTAGGCCCAGGCTTCTCCGGCCTAAGCATGCTCGCTGCAGGCCTCTTGCCTGTTTGAAGATGGCGTCCCAATAGGCCGCCCAAGAGCCCTGCGTTGCCTTAAATAGGTTCTCCCAGCAGGCTGTGTGTGGCGCTAAAAACTTTGGTGGCATTGTGGTCTTGTGGGTAATGTAGTTTCACTTCTATCCACGCCAATAGAGTCTCTGTCTATGACTCCACACTACCCACAATGCTCCATCCATGAATAACTGAACCAAACAACTTTTAATAGTCTAGCATAAACAGGCATTAGAGGGAGCTTCTTATTAGGCACAAACTGTAGTCCATAAGTTACGTGCAAAAATGACACCTTGCTATACACTCCCCCCACTTGAACTCTTTGGTCCCCAAAGACAGCAGCAGTTTGTGACCTGTTACATGCTTTGTTCTGATACACGAGGAGAAAAGGACCAGTTAGCGCACACAAGAGATAAGGCAATTCACATTTTCATAAGAACTCGGCAGAGGAACCCCCCCCCACCATGCATTGGAAAGGAGGTTGTTCCGCCTTCAGGCCACCTTCACAGGGATAGCCCAAACAGATGTGCCAGGGGGTGATCTGGGGTTGTCCCCCACCAAATGTGCGGTGGAGGGACCAGGCATCTCAATTGTTCTTTTTGAGGTGAGCACGGCCTCTTCAGAGCATTCACCCAATTGATTGTAAGTCAGTCTCTTGGGTGGGTGAATGACTCTTCTCTCTCTCTGCTCCTTAGGTGCTAATGTCTCAGGTACACTAGACTCATTTTCCTCCATGACTTCTACTCCTTGTTCAGGCATACTTGACACTGCTTCTTCCCCAGCTTCCAGTTCTCCTTCTGTAAGGGATGGGACTTCCTCAGAGTCTTCCATTGTCAGGGAGACCTGCTCATCCTGCAGCTCTTCATAAAGCATACTTTGAGGCACAAACTCAGGGGCCTCTGGCCTGAGAGTCCCAATGTCAATCACTTCAGGTGGGGACAATGGAGGGGCTGTGGGCCCCAATAGTTGAGACGACCACAACCAGTCTGATTCTGCCTCTTCATCTTCAGTGTCTTCATTCTCCACATCTTGAGATGCAGACTGAGACCTAGTGACAGGCCGAGGTCCTTGAGAGGTTGAGGGAGTCGCCTGTAAATCAGACATTGGTGGCGGGCAAACTGCCTCTGAGAGGGGCAGCAGGTCATTTTGATGCCAAGTCTTTAATGGGCCTACATCCCCTTCTGGTCTGATCTGGTATACTGGGAGCCCTGGTAGTTGCTTGCAGATGACATAATGCTGTGACTTCCAGCGGTTAGCCAATTTGTGTTTGCCAGGGACACCCAGATTTCTCAACAGTACTCTATCACCTGTTTGCAGATCCTGCACTCGGACTTTAAGATCAAAGTTCTTTTTGTTTCTCAGTCCCCTCCTGTCCGAGGTAGCTTGGGTCTTGTCATAGGCGGTCTTTAGAATTCTCCACAGCTGATCAACATACCCTTTGTGGGAGGTTGCTGAGGTGTGATCCACAGATATGCCAAAGGCCAGGTCTACTGGTAATCGATCCTCCCGCCAAAACATTAAGCGATAGGGGGAGTATCCTGTAGCATCATTTGCAATACTGTTATAGGCATGAACAATGGCAGCCACATGTTTGCTCCAGTGTTGCTTCTTCTCTGAGCTTAAGGTGCCAAGCATATTAAGAAGAGTTTGGTTAAACCTTTCAGGTTGAGCGTCCCCTTGAGGGTGGTAAGGAGTGGTTCTGGACTTTTTGATGCCTAATAGGTCCAAAAGTATTTTAATAAGACTACTTTCAAAGTCTCTCCCTTGATCCGAGTGGATACGCTGGGGCAAACCATAGTGGACAAAGAACTTCTCCACTAAGACTTTAGCCACAGTCGATGCTTGATGGTCCTTCATTGGGAATGCTTGGGCATATCTAGTAAAATGATCAGTTGCCACCAAAATGTTTCCCTGTCCACTCAGATCCGGCTCCAGGCAAAGAAAGTCAATGCACACCAGCTCCATGGGCCCCTGACTCTGAAGATGGCCCATTGGGGCGGCTCGGGAAGGCAGAGTCTTCCTTTTGATACATCGAATACAAGAATGGCAGTAACCCTCGACTTCAGCCCGCATGCAGGGCCAGTAGAATCGATCCTTCATCAGATGGAAAGTTCTCTCAGGTCCTAGATGGCCATGGTTATCGTGGAGGGCCGTCAACACTGTCTCTCTGTGTTTCCTGGGTAGGAACAACTGCCATCTCTCTTCCAGACCATCAGAGGGGCCCCTTCGGTAGACCACCCCTTGATGTAACTGCAACCGATCCCATTCCTGGTGTAGCAGACAAGATTCCTTTGGGAAATCAGTGAGGAGCATGTCAAGGCACTGATTCTCTAGAGCCTTCAATGCCAAGTTACCCAAAGGGTCTTCCAAATGGTCCCTTCTCAGGTCCTTCTTTGACAGCTTTGGCAGGCCTTCATCCCCTACTTGGGTCACATTGCAGTAACATTTGGGTACTCCAGCAGCAGAAACCCCAATCTCTTCGGCCCTAGATCCTCCTACAGCCTGACGTTCAGCCCCCATGAGGCCTTCTTGATAAGGCATCTGCATCCCTGTTCCCAACTCCAGGCCGATATTTCAAACTGAAGGTGAAACCCGAGAGAGCAGCCAACCACCTATGTCCTGTGGCATCCAGTTTGCCTGTAGTGAGGAGGTAGGTGAGTGGATTGTTGTCAGTCTTGACCACAAACTCTGCCCCGTAGAGGTAGTCTCTCAACTTATCCACTACAGCCCACTTCAAGACCAGGAACTCAAGCTTGTGCGTGGGGTAGTTCCTCTCAGCGGGGACCAAACTCCTACTCACATAGGCAACAGGGCGTAGGTGACCGTCATGTTCTTGATATAACACCCCGCCCAGCCCATCTCGACTGGCATCAACGTGTAATTCGTATGGCCTGGCGGTGTCGGCATAGGTCAAGACTGGGGCAGTGGTTAGGCTCTCTTTTTAATTGACTGAAAGCCTCTTCACATTTGGAAGTCCACTGATCCTGGATGGATTCTTTAGGTCTTCTATGTCCTTGTGTGGGCTTCACAGGTTTGACTGGTTCTGGGACATCTTCCTCTCCTTCACTCCTCAGTAGCTCATTGAGCGGGCGGGCTATCTTGGCAAATCCTCCTACAAATCTTCGGTAGTAGGAGCAGAATCCCAGAAATGACCGAAGCTCGGTCACATTAGTGGGTCTTGGCCAAGAGGTGACGGCATCCAGCTTCTCAGGGTCTGTGGCTATCCCCTCGGCAGACACGATGTGGCCAAGGTAGTGGACTGAGGGCTGATAGAACTGGCATTTCTCAAAGGAGAGCTTCAGGCCTTCTTCATGAAGTCTTTTAAGGACCTTCTTCAACCGCTCTTCATGCTCTTCCAGAGTCTTGCCGAACACTATGATGTCGTCCATGTACACCAGCACCTCGATCAAGTTCATGTCGCCCACTGTTTTCTCCATCAGCCTTTGGAAGGCAGTTTTCTCTTTATCCTCAGGGTGCATGGGGATCTGGTAATACCCACTCTTCAGGTCCATCACACTGAACCACTTGGCTCCTGACAGGCTCTGCAGGGCGTCTTCTATCCGAGGGGTGGTGTACTGGTCAGGAATGGTCCTTCTGTTTAATGTTCGGTAGTCAATGCACAGCCTTAGTGACCCATTTCTTTTTCGCACCACCACTATTTGGGAAGCATAGGGGCTCCTGGATTCCCTGATGATCCCCGCTCTTTTAAGTTCTGCCAGTTGTTCACGTAGGTCCTCCAAGTCTCCCAGAGGAACTCTTCGGACCCTTTCTCTGAACGGTTTGTCTTCCTGCAGGAGGATCTTGTGGGTGGCACTCTTTGCACACCCTACATCGAATCCGTTCTTGGAGAATGCAGCCTGCCATCGGGCGAGCTGGGCACTAACCCTTTCTCTCCATTCTGGTGGGAGGGTGGTGTCTTCTTGGCAGAACTCCTCTACTGGGATCTCACCCTTCTCCAGATGGCGAGACTGGGGTGGCTGTGTTCACTTGGCCCAACAGCATTCTGGCCGGTACCTTCACAGGCGAGGTGGTCGTGTTGCGGACACTTACTGAGACTTTTCCACGATTCCTCCGCAGAGCCTTTAATGGAACTACTTCGAGGATTATTTCTATCCCCCATCTTTCCTTCCGTTGGTCCATTTCAAGGACAATAAAGGGGCCTGGTTGCTTCCAAGTAAGCTTGACAGACGCTCTCAGACAAGTCACCTCCCCAGGCTGTAGTATTTTCTCTCCCCTTTCCAAATGCCAGATCTTGCCTACTCGTTCTGCTGGGGCCTTCTGTTCTAGTACTAGACGCTGGTATGCCTGTTTTAGCAAGGGGTGCATTCCTGTAGTTGAAGTACTCCGCTCCTGGGCCAAAGGTGTCAACAATCTCCTGACTAGGTCAGTGTTAGTCCCTATAATGAGGGAGCTTTTACTAGACCCTGGTGGGCGAGGGCAGACCACGGCCAAGGTGTCAAAAGTCTCTGTTTCTCCTGTCACTGAGGGGTCATAGGTTAGTTTGATTGGTAAATAACCGTCATAGGGAAATTTTTGAGTTCCAATGCCCCATTACTCCAGTTCTTCCAACTTCTGCAAGGGCAAGTGTTTAAGGTGCTTGTCATAGAAGTCTCTGTACAGGAGAGTCACTTGAGCCCCAGTATCCAGGAGGGCCTTGGTGTAAATCCCTTCTACCTGGATTGAGACTACTGGGGAGGGCCCCACTAACTTGACAGGAACATTTCAGAGAGGGGCCTGCTTGGCCGGTTCAGTGGTTTGTACCCTTACTTCTTTCTTTCAGGAACTTTGACTGAATTTCGACCCCTGTTTGGTCTGGTGTGCACTCTCCGGGTAATATGTTTACTTGGTAAAGAAATTAGAATAGAGGTTACACATGTAACATTCGACTCAAACAGGTCCCTGTGAGAGTCAACCGACATATATACTGTGTATATATATATATATATATATATATATATATATATATAAACAGTTCCAGGTCTTCGCTATAAAATAGGAGATCCGATTTACTTAACCCAAGGTTAGACCGAAGGAAGTGCACGGTGGAGGAATCTCCCACTGCAACGAAATCCGCAGTGGGGTACTTCTCCACCAAGTCCAACCCAGCTCACTGAAACAGCACAATGACAATGAAACAGTTTTAAACAGTTTGCCTACACATATAAGTTCAATAAGCTATCTGGCTCCCCCTTGTGGGCAGCCCAGCTGGTGCATGTCCCGCCATATCAACATAAGCAGTGAACTGAAATGAATGATGGTTCCTAAAAGTCTCCAGTAATCTTCGGGTAGCTTTTTGTTGGTGCACTTGAGTATTTGTAATTCAACAAACAAGGTGAAGAAAGAATGAGTACTTAAACTGTGCAGTATAAGGGTAAGTGGAGTGCTGATCCTCCCAAAGCGCTAAATCACTCCCGAATGTAGCGTGTCTCCACTTAAAACACTGTAGCTGTCAGCAAGCACAAGTAAACTATGGAAGTCACCTTCCTGCAACCCAGTTAGTTATGCTGATGGGCTCCTAGGCAAGTCGCGGTCCCTGGTCCTCTGGCCAGCCGCTCACGAATTGTCGATGGAAAGGTGACTCAGGATGCCTTGGGATGCAGAGCGGTCCCTCTCCCTGGTCCGATCAGCACCGCCGTGGCAGGAATCCCTCAGTCTGGCGATCAGGTTTCCATCACTTTAGGCCCAGGCTTCTCCGGCCTAAGCACGCTCGCTGCAGGCCTCTTGCCTGTTTGAAGATGGCGTCCCAAGAGGCCGCCCAAGAGCCCCGCCTTGACTTAAATAGGAGGCTGTGTGTGGTGCCAAAAACTTTGGTGGCCTGTTGGTCTTGTGGGTAATGTAGTTTCACTTCTATCCACGCCAATAGAGTCTCTGTCTATGACTCCACACTACCCACAATGCTCCATCCATGAATAACTGAACCAAACAACTTTTAATAGTCTAGCATAAACAGGCACCAGAGGGAGCTAAGTTCTTATTAGGCACAAACTGTAGTCCATAAGTTACGTGCAAAAATGACACCTTGCTACACTAGGCTAGGAGTATTCACCCTTGCAGTGCAGACTTGGCATGGGTAGGGCTACTGCAAGGGTATTTTTTTGTTGTGCCCAGAGTTGGGCTTTAAACAGAATCTGCTCTCAGTGAATCCCAGCCACCATTCTAGTTCTATAGCAGTGACTTCACTCAAAGAATGTGAACATGCTAATTGGATTCAATAATTTTTTCACCTTCATTTAATCAGCCTTAGAAACTGAGCTTTTCATGTGTGTCTGTAATTAAAGGAATTAGTTGGCAAGTACTGGTGGCTATATATAGCACAATTTAAAATAAATTTTAGCTTTTCCAAAATGTTCATCTATTTCTTATAAATATATATAAAAAAAAAATCTGGCATTGATAATTTTATTTTCTTATATGATCTTAAGTGTCCTGAGACTGCATTTCCCCAGACTGAAGTATTATGTCTACATGACTAAACAAAATAAAATAAGTCAGTGTTTGTTTGCCTTTATATACCTTTTCTCCTGATAAGCTGGCCATGCATGGATTGAAATTTGGCTGGTTCAGCAGGCACTAGCTGAATTTTGATCCATGTATGCACATTGTGGTTGAACAGAAGTCGATCTACCAATCGACTTTTGTTCAAAGGCCCTGTCAGATTTTAGCCACTCAATCAGCACTGCAGGATATAGACTGCAGCGCTGATCTGTGTATTCTGACGGTGGGGAAGTCTCTCTGCTGTCAGAATACAAAGACACAGCGGGGAGGATTCTTCCATATTCTTAAAATGTGCTGATGGGGGATCCAGCAGTGGCGGCTGGTGGCACCTCCCCTGCTCCCGCTCCCACTCCCCCCCCCCCCGGGGTCTCGCGGTCGGGCATCCAGATCCACACTTATCCCATCTAGTTTTCTGGATGGGCTGCACTCCTACGGGCAGCGGGCGGCCATCACTTCCTCTGCATCACGGTAGCTTTCGCATGCATCTCCTCCCTCCTCCTCCTATGCTCCCAATAGGATCGCCTGTCCTTTTAGCCAATCAGTTTACGGGTCTCAGGAGGGGCCGGGAGGAGAATCAGTGTGAGAATAGCGAATATTCATTCCCTATTCTCACACAACTGGGTGGGCTTGGAGCGTAGTGCTCTGTGTCCTGAGCCCACCCTTTTTTCAAGCCTATTAGAGCCTCTGGCTCTAATCATGTGCTTCAAAAAAAAATATTCCCCCCATTGGAATGAATGCGCCGGCGCCATGCATGTAGATTGGGGGACCGGACGTATGGATAGGGGACGGTGCCCATGCGCCCCTAATGGCCGCACTGGGATCCAGGTCAGTTTTTTTTTGTTCAACACACTGGAATAAAAAAAACGGACTCATCTATGGTCAGCTATAGACTTGTCAAATACATTGTGTAGGTATGGCAAACTCTGGCTGACAATCAGATTAGGGTGTTTCCAGCACCAATTTTTTTACTATCTGAAGGATGAATTAACCTTTTGTAACATGTTGCATGATGTAAAAATAAAATAAAAATCTAGCAAGCGCTCAAATTGCCAGTAAAAATAAACAAATGTGAAAAAAATGGTAATTAGCCTATATGTGTAAATACACCCTTTCAGGGGATCCATGGTGTCTTTCCAATACACAGAGCTGCCTGGTATCCATCTTAATAAAGAGACGTTGTCTCTGCAGCCATAGAAACATGCCCTACTCCAAAGCTCATACAGGCTATCTGACAGATGGGTTGAATGAAAAAAATAAATAAAATGGCTCGATTCCTCCATCCACATATTCGAGGCCGCTGAAGCTATAGGCGGTGGCGCTGATTGAGTGGACATTTTCCAACATGGTGGTTGTACAGAAGTTAATCAACTTCTGTACAAGCTCCCTGCCCATACATGGATCGAAATCTGTCTGGTCTCTGCTGAACCGGCCAATGTATGTATGGCCAGCTTAAGTGAGGTGCATTCATGTCAGTCTCTGCCCTCAGGGAGCTTACAGTAAATGTCCTTATCCCACATGCATATCCTAAGGACAATTTAGACAGGAAACTTTTCAGCTTGTCCTTGGTGTATAGGAAGAAACCCACCCAAGCACATGGAGAACATACAAACTTTATACAGATAGTGTCCTGGTTGGGATTTAAACCCACGGCTTCAAGGTAGAACTTCTAACCACTAAGCCACTGTGCTTTAGTAATCTTGAAAGATTGTAGTCTGATGCATACATATTGCAGAGACCTAGCACTGCCATCTTGCCAAGGAACTGTGATGTTGTCACAGAGCTGTATAATTCTGCAGAGCTTCTATACTGCTAAGTGCCTAACTGTGCAAATCATACACATGCACCTAAATAATAGCTCTTCTTATCTGCCACCACTTCTTCACAGTGATGTACTGCTGTGTACTACTGCTAGGATGTGTACTGGAAGTTGCTGGAAGCATTTAGATGCCACTCACCTGTTTCTACTTAGTCACTTCCTTGCTAGCTACAACAGTGAGGTGTTGCTCCATCATGTCTCCC